>JACEII010000012.1:16006302-16078727 GCA_014332785.1 Antheraea mylitta
TTTATTCAAAATCTGTGAACGGTTTTTTTTAGAAATACTACTACCTACCTGCAAACCAGTAGAGTTCTTAAATAGTGGCAAAAGATGGCGTTGACTTAATTGATTTTTAAAAGACGATCATAAAAGTTTAAGAGTGTTTTTACCTTAGTAACACGACCGTTGTAGTGTAGTATATTAAAAAATGAATAGATGGCATTGTTTTCATCAGGTTGACAATAGTTTTAAGTCAATGATAGATTAAATTGTCGCAACCTATAAATATACTGTTAAAATTGTAATTAGTACTCTTAATAATTGTATTTTTTTTTCAAATTTTAGAGTTATTTGTAGTTACAATAAAATAACATAAAAAGTTGTAGTCCGGTGAAGCTGTTAAGACCTTGCTAGGTCAATAGCGTAGTCACTTCGAGAAAAAAAAAAGCATAAAATATTGATGATTTGTGTACTCTGTAAATTATGGAATAATATTTTTTGCCATATATTTTTTTATGTTATAAGAGGCAAACGAACATGCGGGTCATCTGGTTTTAAGTGATCACCGCCGTCCATAGACACTAGCAATACCAGGGGAGTTGCAAGTGCGTAGACAAGCTGTGTTGGGGGAAGTGGGACGATGAAGAGAAGAGGAGAGGAGGAAGGTGAGGAGAGATGGGCCACCGGCGTTCTCACTGACCGAACGAAATGCAACATTGCAAGCACTGTTACATCACGTCGGTGTTTCTGTGGGTCGGGTGGTACTATCCCGGGCGAACCGACCCATTCATACTGATGCCAGTAATAGCTTCAGCGTGGCTCTTCCACCTACATAACTTGCCTCATGTAGATTAAGTAGCGGCTGACTGTTAGTGATAAATAGAGTAAACAGACACTTTAGGATTATTGAATATTTATTTACATACAAAAAGTATGTAAATTAATTAAATGTAACTCGTCAAGTTTCATTCGTAAATATCATTAACATTTAGAAGCTATTAAAGAAATAACCAACGCCTTTGAAATATTCGTATATTTATAACTGTACAAGAAAGGCTTTTAGTGCAAAATCTCTTAAAATAGTTATCCCTTACACAGCAATGAGCTTATCCCTTACCAATTGCTTTATATGTTATTCTGTGTGCTCAACTTTAAAATAACTATTTCTCGATTTATACCGACGTTTACTAAACTTTAATAGTCGGTTCCAATAACCTATCTATCTATAACTGGCAGTTAAAATAACCACCTCAGCTAATTATTAGCCCATTCCTGCGTTTCAATAGACACAGATAGATAAAGAATTCTATCTTTCCTTATAAACTACCTGCCGGAGGGTCTATCCGTTACCCTAGTTATATAAGTTCATAGAAAAAAAGTAAAGCGTTTCATAACATTTTTACTGTTAACTCTCTTTTGTTCATATTATCCTTTGTTTGATCTTCGTCTATCGCCCGATTTTGGAGGATAACGCGTTATCGAAGGAATCTTAAATAATATATTTTAATAAAAAACCATGGATTTGTTTTGTGATATTAGTGATATTGAATTGTATGAAGCCGATGTATTTAATTGAGACTCAAACGATGGGAATTTGAAGATTACAGTTTTTATTCTTGAAATTGAATTTGCAGAATCTGAACTTAAATATTTATAATATGTAAATGTAAACAATATTAAGACGCTATATTCTTAGAAAAAGCACAAACAGCGGCAAGTCACATCGATTTTTTTTTAAGTGAAATCAAGAATAGCGTTTTGTTATTCTACGTTTTGAATTTTTAGTAGATTTTAAAATGACAAGAGCAAATAGTGTTCATTAAATGTTATTTTTCAATAGTTATTATTTTAAAATATAGTTTTTAGCAAATCATAATAATTTTAGTAAATATTAATTAAATATACTTATAATGTTCATTTCAAACATGACACTAAATATTTTAAACGCAGAAACAAAACGTATCTGAGGGACGTTCTTAACTGGAGTTAGAAGATCTTATCTATCTGTGACCTTATCTGAGCTTGAGGGAATACTGTTATTGAAACACCAGTCATAGATAGATTAGAAGACACGATATATCTCAGATAGCTACTTGCATTTAACTAGAGTTAGATTATTGAGACCGGCTGTAAAACGGTACAGTTAAGAAAAAAGACACTTGGTTTCTATAAACCACTGCAGAATATAATTATTGTATTGGTAGCGAAAATAGTGCTGGAAATACAATACAATATTGCCCTTTTTATGAAATGAAGTTTTATCCAGTTACGAGTTGTGATAAAGCGAAGTATCATGAATTGAAAAATAAACATCGTCCACATTTACGTAAATAGTATTCACGCCGATTATTTTAAAAATAGGACATTAACCATATTAAAACTGTTAGATTCATATAAATTCACAAAACTTGAAAGAAAATAAAACATTTTTATTTTTACTTTACACATTGAGATATATAAATGTTAAAATATTAAAATACAAGTAAATATGTATTGTGAAAGTATATGTAAGAAATATGTGTTGTTCCGTCAATAATGCTTTTTTTTTTTTTCGAAATGTCTACGCTATTGACCCAGCGGGGTCTTAACAGCTTCACCGGACTACTAAGGCGAGCGCTTAAGGCACTCAGAGATAAGTCCTCTAATACTGATTTTCACTCAGCAACACGAATTTGTATACAAAGTAACAGCTTGCTAATCTTGATTTTGTTACTGCGCTCCTTGCTTTTTCAGTTAAGCACTTTCCGTACTCGCTACAATACCTGGTGAAACTATAAACAACGTGTAGTCGTTTAAAAAAAAAACAAGTATTGAACTAACTTATATTTAAACAGCAGGATTAGTATCTGTAGATGAAATAAATAAAGTTTATCATTGCTTCTAGTTAATTTGAAGCCCAAACAAGGTTACCATGATAATTTCATATTCATTTTAATATATTCGCATGTAATATAACTTTAAGTTCAAATACACTCGTTCGAGTTTACAGTGAGAATTAGTAGTATTGTTTTGTCTAGACGGGTGTGATGTATGTATTTCATAAATCTTTTGAACTCTAAAACTGTGTGCACGAGAAGGATTTAAGGTCGGACTCCAATTTTGTAGGGGGATTACTGTAAATCTATATTTAGCGTAGTTATTCGGAGTAGATACAATTTTTTTTTCGAACTGACTACGCTATTGTCGTTGTAAGGTCTTTACAGCTTCACCGGACTAATAGATACAATGCAATTCAAGTAAACGTAAACTATTGATCTATACAAGATTATATACTCTTCATTAGATAAAAAAGTAGTTCATTTTTTTTATCAATTATACGTTGAATTACTTCAATTTCTCTTCATTAGATAAAAAAGTAGTTAATTTTTTATCAATTATACGTTGAATTACTTCAATTTCTCTTCATTAGATAAAAAAGTAGTTAATTTTTTTTATCAATTATACGTTGAATTCCTTCAATTTCACAATTTGTGTTTGTGTGGTTTTGACATTTTATGTCACAACATCTATACATAAAATAAAAATGAAGTGGCTGTATGTAATATCAAAATAAATAAAAAGTCGTTGATTGGGTATAAAATTATAAACGTTTTTGATAACAAAAATGCAATCTTTAAAATTTTTGTCGGTCTGTCTGTCTGACTGTCTGTCTCTCTACTTATTCCGGGTAATCTCCGAAATGGCTGGACCGATTTTACCGGGAATTGCACTGGCAGATAGGGGATATCATAACAAATAATTTAATCTATTTTAATTTAGTCCAGCTGTTAACCGTGCCTTTGTCTTTATGAAATTTAGCAAGATTTCAACTCATTGTTTATTTTTAATTAGAGAAATAATTTTCAGCATATTGCTTTTTTTATATTAGCACGACAAAGTGACTGCTCTATACCTGATGGTAAGCATAGTACAATCCAAAAACAGTGGCGACCACCGAGAGACAGATCATCCATCGTCGGTCGCCGCTGTCATGCCGGCCATAATGACGAAAGTCACCCGGTACTGGATTTGCACAGGCTGATCCCGAAACGCGACGCGCAAAAGCGAGTCACTATGACGGGCTTTTTCGCCATGTACATGGTGGTTGCGACCCAGTCGGGCTGTAAAACCCTACCACCCCGCTCTCGCCATTGCCTCGTTCGTTGATCAGCAGGGTGCACCACGTGCAGGTGAGGTTGGCTTGGGTGTCTCAAGTCTTAAGATGTTACTCGATACCCCTTACACCCCAAATATTGTGTACAATTCGACATTATAATTATTAGTAACTTTAACGATAGAATAGGTATTCCAAATAAAAGCATAAACATATTACGTAGAGTAGACAAGCGTTTCTTTCTTGTATAGTCACAAAATCGTAATTATAATGGTAATATATATTAAATGTAATGTAAATGTAAAGCTTTATAATAATATTTTAAGTTATTATTTCATTAGTTATATGGTGGATTAAGGTTCCAAATATGTTGCTGATGACAAACCTCATTTGGCACACTGTTAGTATTTATATATCTAATGTAAACATTACATATTACTGTAAGTGGCAGGCGTGTCGTACTTATAATTGTTTTTAAAGAGCATTTCTATAATTGTACATAGTCTCACAGTTTTATAATATACTAAGACAATTTAAAAAAATGTGCAGAGCTGCGGGTACAACTAGCCGCTAATAAAACTTTTTGATTTTAATTTTTATGATAAGTTCATCTCGTATTCACAGGCATCATGGTACGTTCGCATAAAATAGTTGTACCTACTATTGATCTCTATTATTACGGGAGCAGTTTTTGGGGTCACGAGAATAATCCAATCTGGGTGTTAAATATCTTTCTATACGAGAAGCATATATACTCTGCTTGGTTTAAAATTAAACAAACGTGTGTTAAATTGATTACTCTTATTTTTATTATACACTAGCTTCTGCTCGCGACTTCGTATACGTGGAACAGTTTGGGCTAACGCTAACACGCAGCGGAAGTTCTCAAACGGAAAAAAACCTGATTTTGAAACATTCTTCATTCGTTATCCGCTCCTGTTGGTCTTAGTGTGATGATATATAGCCTTCCTCGATAAATAAGTTATAACTGAAAGAATCAAATCGGACCAGTTGTTCCTGAGATTAGCGCGTTCAACCAACCAAACAAACCCTCCAGCTTTATAATATTAAGTAGAAATATGTAGATCTTATTTTATTTTCTCGAACTGACTACGATATTGACCTAGTAAGGTCTTAACAGCACCAGACAACTAAGGCAAACGCTTAGGGCACTCAGCCGATTTTATTTGACAGCTAGCTCAAGGTTGTACATATCTCAACAACTCTTATATATATTTCGTATCGAATAATTTTCTAAATTCAGTTCGATAAGGGAAAGAAACAAAACCCTTCCACTTTCATGTGTATGCGTGCACGTGTGTGGAGGTGATATGTGTAAAGTTGTTGCAGTGATGTAAGATTTTGTGTCACTGTATCGCGCGAGCAGCGCACTCAAGGGTTCCACGCCGAGGGAACAGACCTAGGCTTGAGCCGCTGCCGAGGGGGGCCTAATCTGGTAAATGTCTTTAAGTATTCTGTCCAATCTTTATTGAGTTTTATATTATTATTTATAGGTAATTAGTAAAGTAGTGACGTTTTATTCGATAACGTACAAATTACTTAAATTTGTACAAAATATATACAGATAATATATAAAAAAAAAACACACACAAATTGTATTCAAACTTTTACGATACCATCTTAAAGATTTCGTTTTTAGCACATTAACCAATTTGGGTTTTGAGTACCCAAAAACAATCCGTATTTGTTTAACATATTTGAGATAATTGTTCTAATAATTCTGATGTCAACTGAAACAGTTACATTTATATATACAAAAAGTTTACACTCGTATACAAAGTACCTAATACATTGTCTAGAGTGTAAATTTTTTTCATCGTTAACTTTGATTTCTTAGTTTTTGTTTCACCTTCGTACTGTAAACTCTTATTCTGGAATGTTAGAAGTATACTAAAGTTGGCAACATTGATTTTATTTATTTAAAAAATGATTCTTAATTCAAATCAATTATTATATTATGCTATAGTCAGTTGTTTATTGTATCTTAGTGCTGGGAATTTTGAGGACGGTTCCAAGTCTAAAGTTTTGTCGCGAAGGAAACGTTACATCGCGTTTCCTGAGGGTTCAAGTTTTTCGGTAAGTATATATTTTCTACTTTCAACTACCGTTATTTATTTATGTTCTTAATGTGAAACATCTATTGGTGCGGGTAAACCTGATTGTTGGCTTGGCGTGACGTGGCGACGCAAAATACGAACTTTGCACTATTAACGAAATACTCGAAAACATTTGCAATCTTATGTATAAACATAAGATAAGAATTGTTTTGTTGGATAATCGTTCTACTAGTGTTACATGGCACGCGGTGAAAAACCTAGCGCCCTTTGATAAATGCCGCCAAATATACTGCGTATGTGGGCATTTTTAGATAAATTCCACGAAGACTAAGAAATAACATTTAGTTTTTTTTTTACATAATTTTCAGTGCGCCGGATGTATGACAGTTGGTCTTATCGGTCAGCCAGCACCTCAAACCGCACCGGGTACCTTCTCCTTCAGTCTCAACTGGGCGATCGCATACGAGCTGCCCAACTCCACGGAAACAGCCGCTTTCTACACGAAAAAATACAAGCATAGGAAACCAGTACAACAGAGAAGAAATAGGAGAGAGTTGTATGAGAAGTTAGAAACGATTTTGGATAGGTATTTTTTGTTATCTATACTAATATTATAAAGAAGTAAAGTTTGTGAGGTTGTGACGTTGTAGAGGGTAATCTCAGGAACTACGCGTCCCATTTGAAAAATTCTTTCAGCGTTATATATCTCATTTATGGGGGAAGGTTGTAGGCTATATATCATCACGCTAAGACCAATCAAAATCGGTTGTTTATTTCTTGCTGAGAGCTTCCGCTACGTGTTAGCGTTAGCCCAAAATTTACTTATTTATTGATTGTTATTACTATGTGGACGAAGTTGCGAGTAGAGGCTAGTTTATTATAGTTTTT
Organism: Antheraea mylitta; assembly: GCA_014332785.1. NCBI lineage: Eukaryota > Metazoa > Arthropoda > Insecta > Lepidoptera > Saturniidae > Antheraea > Antheraea mylitta. Next base: position 16,013,335 of record JACEII010000012.1, read on the forward strand.
TTCCTTGTGCTATATTTGCAGTACCTACAAAACTGTTATGTTTGATAGCAAAACCGCTAGTTGGCTGGAAGAAAATACCTTATGGAAATAAGCTGACCAGTGTACAAACTCAAAGTGCAAATTCATTTTTTTGCTATGGTTAAATCGTTAAATGGTCTAAGATGTCACGCTAAACACAGATAGATTAGATTCTTGCCAACAGTTTTTTCACATTAGGGTTGTAGCTTGCCAGACTGAAATCAGAAATAATCTTAAGCTATGGTCTCTAGATATTTTCTTGCACTAAAAACTCCCGCTTACTGTGCGATTCAAAATTACGTCTATCGATATTGTGTTCGAAAACTCTGTCACTGAGACATCATTGCTTAAAAACTTCATTCGTAGTAAGTAATTAATTCGATATAAGAAACTGAGTGGTACAGAACATAGACACAGAAACTGCTAAATATTCCGAATCATATGAACCTGGACATGGTGTGCACTGTGGAATTAATAACAAAATAATAGCGACAGTGGCACCTCTATATACGTTCTAAAAACAATTTAACCATCCTTAATCTACGCATTGGTCTGTGAAACCGACGACATAGGTTTGACTAATTTTTTTATGCCAAAACGCTGGCTATTTACACTTCTCAGTAACTGCGTATTTCATGGCCTACTTGAAACGACTATAGTGTGAACGTTCGTTAATTACATGTACTTGTAAATGACGCAGGTCAGTCAGACCGACGCACAGGTATAAGATGGTTAATAGTATCCGTCAAAATGAGTGCATTTTGGTATGTCAAGAGAAGGAAGTTCATAAATGTGCATAAAGCTTGGTTTATCTGTATTTCAGGTTTATAGGCATAGCAATGACACAAATCTGATTCTTATTAGATCTTAATTTCTCACCAAACCGTACGTTCCGGTTAAATGTATTCACTTTGAGCAAAAACAGCTCTATTTATAGTCTATGGATTAGCCGTTTGCATACTCCGTGAAAAATACCCGTGGGTTGAAATACACTCACACAGTCAGACGTGGGTGGATCTCAATTATCCCCCTTACGATCTAATACTATACAATTTTAATGAAATGCAGTTATCCACGCAAATCTTTATTAACTGCTTGGTGTTACATGAATTTGTAAAAGAATCACCGACGACCAATCGCAACAACTTGAGACAACCTATATATTTGATGAAAGAAATGCTATCTAAAGCATAGTGTCCTTCCATAAGACTTCTGCACGCTGATTTAGGTTTAATCCACGGAAAATAGGGTTCAATTTTATCAATTAAAATTTTGTTATTTCAGTATGGGATATAAAGGAAGGCAGTGTATATTGAAGACATTGTGCGAAACTACCCAAAGAATTGTCCCACACGGTGAAAACATGATTGAAGAAATATTCCGATTACTCTTCTCGTATGTATCAAATTTCAAATTGCTTTTCAAATTCTTCTAACTACAAATAAACAACTACAACAGAGTAAACTAGGCCCTAAACCAAAATACAAGGACACAATTTACCGTCACATGTTTTTGCTACTTTGAAAAGACTTAAGAAGATTATTAGGAAAATGTAAAGACGAACGCGTCGCGGCGATAGATTCTATGAATCGAAATTGATGTTTTTTTCTCAGATTACTCTAAATAATTCCTGTTTCGATTTATGTCATGTGATAGAATACGTGTATAATTAAAATGTTCGTCATTTTATTCATTAACAAAGTATCTAAATAAATGTTTTTTTTTTTCATTTTTTCATTTTTAATCAAAACTTGCTTCTAGGTCATATTCTTACTAAATATTGGTATTGTGGGTTCGAAAAAAAAAAAACTCTCGACTATCAGATATAAGATTATTTTTTATTTTTGTTGGGTTTTAACATGTAATTTAATTCGAATGAATTTGAAGCCCGTTATTGACATAAAAATTCATTTTGGTATATATTAGTTTGGTCGTTAATTTATTTTTACTAAGGCCCTCGAAAAAGCTTGCTCTGCTTAAAAATATATGTCGATAAAAAGATTTTGTTTTATGTTAAAACAGTCCAAATTCATTTTTTTGGGTAAAATTAAGTTATTGCGAAATGTTTTATTAAATGTAATGCAATTCTTATAATTTACAATATTTTATTCATTTGATTTACAAAATTGTTCATGTTTTGTCAGTTTGATGGTTTCGCACAAATATATTTGGGATTAGCAATATAAAAGGAGAGAGAGGTGATCGCAAATTTATACGGTTCACTTTTTTTTTCCTTTGACACGTTGCTTGAATATTATATAAAAGTAATAAAAAATTGTCAGTAATAATTTAGATGCAAGTCAGAGAGTCGCAGTAATTTCAAAGCCCGTTAAATGCCTTGCTGTTAACGATCACATGCTTCGCAAAATTATCGAACGATTTCATAGTAGACTCTTTCTCCATGAGGATCTAATGGATATATACGAAGATTGTCACAAAGCATTATATGCCCAAGTCTCTTTGTATTTCATATTTTATAGAGGAAATGTACTCTATACATTTCTGTACCCCTGATTTGTTTACAAAATGTCATGTGGTTGAGGCGTGAAAGCGCAACACATCTGGATTTATAATATTAGTAGTTAGGAACATAATTATCAAAACATTGTATTTTCAGGTTGCCAATGGTCAAAGTTTTTTCATCTGAGCCAGTTCAGCACTCAATTTACGATTCCGCCCACCGACTGGGAGTTCTCTTGGAGAACTGTGACTCGATGTTCGACTGTCCTATATCGTTGGTCGATTGGGCTAAAGGCTATTATAACGCGCCTTCACCGAAAGTCGATACAATGAGTAAGCCATGGGCACTGTTTAGCAGTTCTTTTAGTTAATTCTTTTTACAAATAAATTATAGGTATAATTAATTGGATTTTTTATTACATTTCTTACTGCTTCTTCAGACTCTTGCATGTATTCTATTGAAGTAAGTTTTTATAGGTGGTAGGGCCACGCTGCAGCTATTATTGATTGATTATGGGTCGGCTCGCCCGGTGTACTACCACCCTCTCACAGAAAACCAATGTGAAGTAACAGTGCTTGCATTGCTGCATTTCTTTAGAACAGTGAGAGCGTCGGAGAGCCACCCCTCCCTTTCCCCCCATTTCCTACAAACACAGTATGGCAACGCACTTGCGACTCTCCTGGTGTTGCTAGTGTCTATGGATGGCGGTGTTCATTTAACATCAGGTAACCCACATGTTCGTTTGCCTCCTATGATCTAAAAAGAAAGTAAAACTTCTTATGCTCCCCTCTCTTTGTAATTCTGATCGGCAACCTTTTTGTACGATAAAAAGTGGTGTGGTAAAAGTGGTGGTTTTGTGTGATAAAAACACTGTGTTTATTGGGGTAAATCATCGAAGTTTAGCAACATCGAGCGTGATCGGTATTTCGATGAGTGACAACATATATATCAGACATAAGGTTTTTTGAACACAATAGAACAAAATCTCCGATGTATATAAAAGAAAAATGCGGTTTTTAACATCTTCGGCACAGTAAACATAACAGACAGTTTGGAAATTACCTATAAACGCTCGCACAAATTCACACAAACATGCGCATCGACGAGACCCCTAAGCGGGTTTCGCGGTGCTGTCCATAGTATTCCTGTCAAAACCTCTCGTCCTTTCCCCTTTTTTTTTGTGAGTGTGCCGTTTTCGAGCGCTTGTTCTTAGTTTCCACACTGTCTCTCATATTTATTTCTATGTTGAATTTCCAAATATACTTTCTTAGTACTAACCTCCGATACAAAAGAAACCCGCATGTGAAATTTTCACAGCCCTAACCCAAGTAATATAGTAGCTCCTGGTCGTTGATATGTAATTTAGTTAGTTTCTCTTTTATACATAGGAGTGCTCGACCAGTGGTGGAACTTCGACCTTAGAGAAAAAAGAAATTTCCAAAAAGTTACAAAATAAAAAAATAATGAAGAAAATCTGCTAAGATTCAGATGAGGGAGAAGTTTTGAACTATTACCTATTTATATGGAGATGATAATCATAATAGCAAGGGTGACAAAAGTAGAAGAATGATAAATGTATCATGAGGAATTAAACTAGAATAATATTAATATATTAACGTATTATTATAAGTTATTAAGACTGAAGAAGATAGTTCATGAAAAATGTATGTCTAAAGCTCGTCATTACTTATTTGACAATAGAGAAAAATATATTGTATCGACGGTACGTAAATGCAATAAGATTAAGAAGATAATAGCTATTCGTAACTTATTACTGGTGATAATTATAATTACCATGAATTATAAATAAATGCTATTACAATCCTAGAAAGTGAAGAGTTTTGATCTGAGATAAATATTTTGTGCTATAGTAACAATTTCTCTACCATCACAAAGTATTTTTACAATTTCGTTTCAATTTATGAATGTGAAATCGTAGTTTCAAAACTGAGAAGGTATCGTTTGAAGTCACCTCAAGTTATTAGTACGATTAGTACGGAGCACGAGAATTATGTAGACCGTTATACGGCCCGACACACTTTCTTAATCCCATTTTACTTATCTGACTATCCTAATCTGTTTCAAACTTTAGAACACGATGCACGAGATTCTTAAATGTTTAAATTCGGAATTTTAAAAATGTTTGAACTAAAACAACTTTGTTTTTTATTACTTATCAATTATATAGCAGTTTGTATATGCGGTGATGTGAGAGGTTTAGGCAAATCCAAAGTTCTTTCAAGGAAGAGACGATATGTTGCTTTTCCCGAAGGGTCTTCTTTTTCCGTAAGTAAACATTTATTTAACAATTTTTCAGAAATGACCGATAGATGATATGAGTTGATATTTGATATAAATTATTTCTGTCAAAATTAATCCAATGTAATTTTGGGGTGTAAGGGGTGTCGAGTAACATCTTAAGACTTGAGACACCCAAGCCAACCTCACCTGCACGTGGTGCACCCGGCTGAATAACGAACGAGGCAATGGCCGAAAGCGGGGTGGTAGGGTTTTTCAGCCCGACTGGGTCGCAACCACCATGCATATAGCGAAAAAACCCGTCATAGTGACTCGCTTCTGCGCGTCGCGTTTCGGGGTCAGACTGTGCATATCCAGTACCGGGCGACTTTCGTCATTATGGCCGGCATGACAGCGGCGACCGGCGATGGATAATCTGTCTCTCGGTGTTTGCCGATGTTTTTGGATTGTACTATGCTTAACATCAGGCGTAGGGCAGTCACTATGTAGTGCTTCAATAAAAAAAAAAAAAAATTAAATATCTCTCATGATTTAGTATTAACAGCTTTACTACTGAGCCGACTGATTCCATGCTTGTAATAAGTTACTTTGTGTGATAATTGCCAGTTATATGGCTAAGTATGACATGTATAATCAAATAACACAATATGTATTTCACCTGCTTAGAATATATTTTTTAATTCTGTAGATTTTAATAGTTCATTAGGATATCACCAAATTTTACATAACGATATGATTTAATATGACAAATACGCTAAAAGTAGAGGAGGTCTGGCTCTTAAGTAAAGCTGTCGGAATACATTTACCTGTGTTTCGTATAAAATTTTCTTTTTTAGTGCGTATGGATACTATAACATGTTTAATTTCAAATTAAATTAGGCTATAAAAATACATTTCATATTTATAAAAGCAAATTTACGAGTTTCTTAATGTATCCATTTTCCAAGATTCGATAATAAAACTACCAGGAATAATAATCTTAATTGTGATGACAAAATAATATGGAATAATATGATGTTGTTCATAATATAGTTTGACATTGAATATTTCAAGAGCTAGGCAGATATTAACAAAATATATTTGTAATTCAATAATACTTTTATACTATTGATTTTAAACGTAAGTGTTAAAAAATTAAAGTATATTTTTAATTAAACAGTGTGCTGCCTGTATGACTGTTGGTGTCATTGGACAACCGGCTCCATCAACCTCGCCAGGAACTTTCACTTTCGGCTTAAATTGGGGTATCGCGTACGAGCTGCCTAATGTTACAGAAACAGCCAGGTTTTACAGAAGGAAACACAGACTTGGAAAGCCGATGGAACAAAGACGTAGCAGACGGCAGTTGTATGAAAAATTGGAAACAATCATGAATAAGTAATTGGAGTAAATTTTTAACGCCTCTGTAACTTGGTTCACTTGACTTTTATGTATTTGGCTACAAGTGAACCTACACTGTTAGATTTTACAAAAAAGTTCCGATGCACATTACCGATTAACTGTAAATTTAAACACCAAGTTAAACGGCTTTTGTTGTCAAAAGCCTTTTATAGGTTGGATCAATATTTGAACGGAGGCGATGCATGACATTAACCCCTCTCGCTGTGTATACACTAAAATCGATTGTAAGTTTGATGTTATAAAAAAATATATGCGTTAAAAAAATAAACTAGATCGAGTTTTCTACCCGTTCTTCTCGGTGACTGAGTTGTTGTCTCGAACTGCTGGTTGCTTCTACATTCATAATCGCCTTCTCAGGGCCTGCATTTAATAAAATATTTCCGATTTTGACTTTGCAGTAGAAGAGGATATTACACTAAAACTTGCACCATTCTGCACACTATTTACTAAGTGTGTACTGCTAAATGACACTATTCATTATAATATATCAATAGGTAAAAGTAATAGGTATTTTATCTAATTAAATTTGTAGGTAAAGATTGTAGATGGTAGATCCATGCTGTAGCTATTTAGTGGTTTCAGCTAAAAATTGGTACGTTTCTTTCGGTTAGTGATAGCACCGGAAACCCACCTCCTTTACCCCCTCCTTTCCCCACAAATACAGGCTAGCAACGCGTTTTTGATTTTACTGGTGTTGCTATTGGCTATGGACGGTGGTGATCACCTAACATCAGGTGATTCACCTGTTCGTTTGCATCGTATGATAAAAGAAAATACTTAAAAAGGGTAGCTAGATTGGAAAAAACTAAAATCTCCAATACCATGAAGTTTATCCTCAGGTAAAACTCTAGCTACATCTAGGATTTGAACCACAGCCATTCGATCCAAGGATTTTTTTAAAACTTTATAAGTTTTAGCGTTAAATCACAATCTCCTCTGTTCTTAAATAACGTCGTGGTTTAATATAGTAAACACGCCAAACCGGATGTTAGATTCCTGGATGAAGTGGACTACCGAAACACATTAACAGGAGCTTGGTCACAAGATTTACAATTTGAGGGTGGTAGCAAGTCAGGCGGATTTAGAGAAAACCCTACCATCATACATTTTATCACGAAGTTTTCTTTCTCCGGAAGCTCCGACTTCATTCTATAGATATGGATCTACGTCCATCGAATCTGTGTCCAAACATTGATTCAATTAAGCCCTCATCGTTTCATTTCTTATATTCTTTAAATAATTATAATTTATTATCCACTCTATTAACAATACTTATAAAGACTAATTCAAGAAATACAGTGGGATTTTTAGAGCATACTCATATATTTGTATATCCTACGGCGAATTGTCTGTTGAAATGTGCGATATAAGCCTATCATAGTTTTTGGTGAAATTCACAAATAAAATGTTTAGTGTAGCTTAGTATTGTTCGCTAGCAAATGCTAGCAAAAAAAAGATAGTAATACAATATACGACTATTTAGGATTCTATATCCAATGTGGTTAAAATATCAACCTTATATCTATTAACGATTTTGATAGTCATTTAATTAAAGTTATACATATATATTAATCTTTGCTTATAGAATGGGCTACAATGGGAGGCAGTGTATACTAAAAACGTTATGTGAGACAACACAGAGGATAGTACCACATGGTGGAAATATGGTTGAAGAGATGTTCAGAACTTTGTTTACGTAAGTGAATTTGGTATCCATCGGATGCAAGTACCTATGAAGTTCGAAGATTTGGATATAAGGTCGAAATTTGAATGCACTCTAACTGATGTTAAGTAGTACTTTAATCTATAGTAGCACAAGACTCAAATCTAGAGCATAGAAGGACCGGAGTTCTGAGGGAAGTTTTCTTCTTGTATGGAATAAGTTGGTAACCTGTTTTGCAATGGATATGATATGATAAGATACTTCTGCACGTGACCCGTACACACTCCTATGCTATAAAGGACGAATAAACAAAGCATTCCATAAATTTGAGAATACTATATCCTTTCTATGTATACAGGAAGGGCATTTTTAGTTAATTTCCAAAAACTTTTATAATCCTTTGCGCAATTTTTCAATACTTGAAATTCAGGGCACTGAAACATTTTTTTTCTAAAGGTTTTAGCGTTTGTTGTTAAATGACCATGTAGTCTAAGATGGTAAACACGTCAAACCTAGAGGGAATTGACTCTCAAGTGTAGCTTGCCAGAACACACCAATTAGTGCTTGGAGGCCGATTTTCAATTTGAAGATGTATCTAGAAAAGTAGAAAAAGTCCTACCATCAAAATAGTATAAATAGACGTTTACGAATAATCTAATGTTTTTGTTTAATAACTATGTTCCAGGATGCCAATGACAAAAGTCTTGGAGACGGAACCTCTAGAACACACGATATATGATTCGGCACACCGTTTGGGAGTAATGTTGGAAAACTGCAATACATTCGCGTGTCCTGTATCATTAGTCGATCTAGCACAAGGATACTACAATGCTCCGTCACCCAAAAGCGATACTGCGCTAAAGCCCTGGACTTTATTCAGTAGCACTTTTGAAGAAATTTAATATTTGTTGAATTTGGTTTTATCATTTACTTATACTATGGCAGCTATTTTACTAAAATCAGTTTCTGGGTTTTTTTACTGCTAGTAATTCATATCACATTTAGTGAAAGTAATTGAATAGTTACATTTATTAATTATAAAAGAAGTTTTACTGAAAATTATACAATAACTAATTATTTAGATGAATATTTCGTAAAATACATAATGGAAGGTTGCTTGCATTTTTTTATTTGGCTGACAAACACTATTATAAATTAATAAAAGGATGGCACAATTTGAATGTCTCAAAGAAGTTTGATTTATCTTATTTCATATTTTTAGTAATTAACCTATGGTTTCGCTTACGCTTACTAATTATTCGAATTTAGAGTTAAGAAATACTGAAACTATTTAATTTAAAAATTGCATATACTGATTAGAATACCCGACTCATATCCGAAATAGAATTGAATTTAGAAGCAAAACGCAATTTTCAAACATTCTTCTATTTTTTCAGTATCTCACAAGTAGTATACATCTTTAGATTAGCTGAAACAGTTCAAAAAATTAAATGGTTTCAAAATTGACTTGAATTATCGAATTCATAGATCAACAAATCATTCGTAAATTTGTATGTTCATATTATATCCCTAGTCCTAAATTCTTTCTGATATATACCATTTATTTATAGTGTATTTTTTAATTAATAACAAAGCTTAATATTTTGCCTCCTCCTATTTTTTCTATAAAGTATAACGGCATACTTAAATATTATTCTGAGCGAAATTGACATACTTTAAGTTTTTGATATATGAAGTATGGCAATGAATTTTAGGACTAATTTTCAGATTCAGCAATAATTCCTACAAAGCAGTCTTATTTTAAAAACCGTTTATCTAGGTGCAAAACAGTATTATTATATTATCTTCCAAACTATGTCTAGCTAGACTTAATTTTTTTATCTATATATGAAATAGCAACACCATAAATGTTTTCTCAAGTTGCCTTAAGCTATTAGTAAAGTTTGTATGGAGCTCAAGAATTATGGAGACCGTTATATGACCTGACATACTTTCTTAATCTCATATCTGTACACCCTAATCTGTTTGAAGCTCTAGTACGCGAAGCACGATCTTAGTTTACAGTCTAGAGAATGTTCGTAATAAAAGGGTTTTGTACTTTATTAGTCTTCAGTTTTATTATAGTGTGTATATGTGAGAGTGAGGGAAGTTTACTAAATTCCAAATTTCTGGTAAGGAGGAAAAGATACATAGGCTTTCCCGAAGGGTCCTCGTTTTCGGTAAGTTTATACTTATATTTTCTGAATATCCAAAAAATCACACACATTTCAAAACGATAGTATAATTTGCAAGGCAGAAATAAGGGAAGTATTTATTTAGATTTGATACAAATAAAATAAATATGCTACATTTTCCAGAACATCTAGCTTCCACATTCTTTTTTGAAAAGCATTCAAGATTAGTTTTTATATGAATTTTATATAATGGCAATAAAAATTGGAATATAAAATCTTTGTTTTCTTCATATATTCAATTTTTTCATAGATAAATAAAATGCTAATTGGAATTAATATCGCTAATCTGCCTTCCTCTATCAAATATCTCAGTATGCACATCTTTTATACATCTTTATTTTCTTCCATTTTTATTCTCTCTTTATATATTTAAAATATTGGATTTTAAAAGATATTTGATACGTATTTATTATTCCTATAGTGTGCCGTTTGTATGACAGTTGGCACCTTGGGAAATCCGGCACCCTCAAGCATGCCTGGTGTCTTTACATTCGGACTAAATTGGAGTACCGCCTACGAGCTACCTAATAATACTGAGACAGCTACATTCTTCAGGGAGAAACCTAGACTACGAAAGCCAATGGAGCAGAGGCGAAGCAGACGGCAGTTGTATGAAAAATTGGAGTCGATTATGGATAAGTAATTGTCGCATTTTTTTAGTACCTATATCACTTCTAAACTTTTTAATGTGATTTTTCTAATTCATGTCAGCGCTAAATTATTATGTATTTGAAATTGTTTTTCATATATAATATGTACATATTAATGCGTTATCATTTACAGAATGGGTTACGATGGCAGACAATGTATTCTAAAGACATTATGTGAAACAACACAGAGGATAATTCCACATGGTGAAAATATGATTGAAGAGGTAGTCAGAATTCTGTTCACGTAAGTAAAGTCATTCGATGTTATACCATATGACATCTAAATAACATTCTAGAGAAAGAGGTGAAAAAGATCAATTTGCAGTTATAACTTTAATTGTATCATTAGGTTAGCCAATTTAAATTACAATATTATCTTTTTAAAACAATACATTTATAAAGTTGCTAAACTTTTTCTTTAATATATATATCGTGGATATATCGCTTTCACAAGATTTTAATAATTATTTTTTAGAATGCCGATGACAAAGGTTTTATCAACGGAGCCTCTGCAGCACATGATGTACGACTCCGCGCATCGTTTGGGAGTTGTTTTTGGAAATTGCGATACTTACACATGTCCACTATCATTAGTTGATTTAGCAAAAGGATATTACAATACTCCATCCCAAAAATTCGATACTGCGTTAAACCTTTGGAATTTATTTAGCGGCAGCTTAAAATATGTTTAATTTCCTGGTATTAAAATTTGAATAATAAATATTTATCTTCTCTATATGATACTAATGATCTGATTAAAATTTATCAACTTCGATCTCATGAACTTTACGTTTTAACTAATACCATAGTCTTATATAACCTCTTTTTGAGTCTTTTTTGTTTGTTATAAAAAAAATCTGATATCTGTAAACATTTTAGCGTGAATTATTAAACTTTATCTTTCATCACCATAGTGATGTAATTAATGAATCGTTGTAGATTTTTATAGCTGTAACTTTGCACTATTAAACATATAAGAAGCAATTTGAATTGTACTAAAAATCTAAAACGAGTGTATGCATGTTATCCAACTATCAACTAAAGCAGTTTCATCGTCGTAATGATATCTTCTAATACATTATAGTACTTGTGGTCCAAACTTAGCTTTAATTTTGCTATATTTCAACCAGTCCTGCGTACTCGTCTATTTACTGGTATACCTACTGGTCTATTTTGAAGATGGGGTGTAAATAGCTATAGACTACAAAATCACTTAAGACAGCTTGCACCAAAACCTTAACTCAAATTTGAATCCTCCAATTACATTTAAGGTTGACAATTTCATATATTTTAAGAGAACTAGAATGTGCATTAGGATGAAATTACATTTATTTGGTACAAATAATCCTTAAAATGATCTATGTCAAATGTTTATTTACTGCAAACGTACCTTAAATACTATACATTTGAAAGGTTTTCATTAAGTTATTTAAGATCTAAAATTTGAACTTCATAATTCATCTTTGTCTTCATTGTGACGTCCTATAAAATCTTTTCCCTTATCGAACTGAAAAACTCTCAATTTTCCGATAATACATATATGGAGGAGTTGTTGAGGCGTGTATGCTTGGTACACATATACGTTTCAACAACTCATACATATATGAATAGTTAGCTAGGTTAGCTAAGATAGGTCGCGATTTTGCATACAACAGGCAACAGCCAAGCCGAGGTGTGCCGTGCACCCTTGAGCTGGTTGCCAAAATAAAATCGGCTGAGTGTCTTATGCGCTCGCCGTAGTAGTCCGGTGAAGCTGTCAAGACCTTGCTGGGTGAATAGCGACGTCCTATAAATATGACGTATCATAGAGAATTTATGAAATATGTGGAAAAGGTTATAACGCAAGGGATCTTAGTAATAAAACACTTTTGCTTATTATTAACGCATAACATTTAATATTTATAGTTCATATTTATAATACATTTCAATATTAGCAGTAAGTATCCATGAGTGTATTCATAATAATAATGGTAGTGCTTGATTTTTGACTTTTAATTAGTTTTATACATTACAAAATGGGACTTATACAATAATCTTATATTCTAAATACTTTAATGTATATTATTTTGCGTTACTTAAAACATACTTTCATCTAATTCCCTTTATGATTGCTTATAAAATATTTATTACAATTTCATAGAGTTCCGTTAATTATTGAGCTATTATAACTTATAACAGTACCATATAAATAATTTTACTTATATCGTAGTATAGTGCACTATTCTTAATGTTACAATCAGTGTTTTTTTTTTTCACGTGATACAAGCGACTGAACGTAGTCGACTATTTGTTCTAATACTATATGTGACTATTGAAAAAATCTCATAGAAGTCTATTATTGTATGGCATTATAATAATTATTATTATTTATTAACTAACATATTTAATATCAATTTAGGAATTCACCATTTACACTACATACTTATTAACTATATTTTGTATCATTAGTGTGGTGTTCGTTTGCAAATGTCATTTTCGCTGGTCGAAGTTCTGCGTAAAAAGTGCTGACGAGTAGTATACAATATCATCCAAATAAAACCGAAAAAAATTGGCACACGTTCATTTATTATCTGCTTATATGTAGTAAATTAAAAAAAAGAATTTAGTATTCTGAGTATGAATTATACATTGAAAATTATGTACTGTATTGAATTCATTGCAATTATTAATTTTTAGAGTTCATTTTTGTATTTATAACCTGATGAAAATCTATTTCATTTTTTTTTTGTTTATGAAGTTCTAACCAGTTATATTCATTTCTGGATTTATAAATTCATTCATTCATTATGTAAGAGTTATTTGAATAAAAGTCAACGTTTTTGAAGATATTTCCACCCGTCATCAGTGTTTACACAGAAAACGCCGTTACTCGTGACTAGAAAGGTGAAAAACAAAACTATAATTGAACCAAAAATTTCAATATCCCTAGTAGATTATTTTAATTACTTAATTAATTACACTTAACGATTATCAGACAAAACTCGAAACATACACATATTTAGTCTATAGATACAGTACGCTTTTGCGACATAATGTAAAACAATTACTACTTAACAATTATTATTTTAAGATTTAACATTTTCCATCTTACGTAACATTTAAGATTGCTTTCGTTACAAATTAAGGACAATACACAATTATTAAATATTTCGATGCAAAACATTGTACGACACATTGTTCTATACTCGGAATGTTTATTGTCATTGCTGAATTAGAATTATTATCAAATATTAATCTTTACTTACAGTATTCAATCTGTACATATAAATTGAAATATGTACTTGTCCTAGGCTATACTTCAAAATTACTAAACCGATTTTGATTAAAAAGAGGACTCTTCAAATTATTATCTAGGTTATGTACAATAAGCATTTTTATTACCTCTAACCAATAATAATAAAATCTAAATGAAGTCAAAATCAACAAAAGGCTTGTGGGGATTAATTTGTGATGATAAAATTACAATAAACAAATTAAGTACAGTGCACATAAAATTTGAGATAAAACAGATCCTATGAAATAACAAAACTATCTTTACTTGAATAAAGTCGCAGAGACGGTTTAGTATTTAATATTTTACCAGCTTCTAAATATAATAATTCTGGTCTAATATACCAATGGATATAACGATGCCAATAAGTAAAAATACCTAGAAGCATTTTGTATGTAATTTAGAATCTAAGAATTTGTGTGTGTTCTTGATTTTCCGTTATCAGCCGATTATGTTATTAATTTGAGAATGAGAGAATTTCATTCCAAATATTTGATACTACACACTGGGTTCGAAATTGCGGTCATTAAACAGATATACTGACATAACGCGATTTAATCTATTATTAAACAATATATTGTTTCGTAGAACGTTTCAAATTATTACCTACACCGATCAACGTGGTATTTAAGTGCATTTCAACATAACAGTCATGGCTCGATACAATTATCGAGTTAATCAACAAGATCTATAATGTTATGCTAGTATTTACGAACAATCTATTTTTTCAAATTTTGTAAATAACTGAACTAATCTCTATATATTCTTATTATAATTAGTGATGCGTATCTTTAATGAAATCGATAAACATTCCTGAGGATAGTTAACAGCATCGTATGTTTCACATCAAACTACGAATATAAATTCACGTTATAAATTTATTAAGACATAGTGTTTTATTTAAAAATAATAAAACCATTGCTAAAATATTTTCACAGCAAAAAAGCTACATATACCACTCACTTTCCTTACCATGGTGAATGTAATAGTATTTAAAAAAAAATGTAAAAAGTAAGTAATATCAACAAGAACATGGTATAGTCTCTGTCGTTTTTCCTAACTTAATTTCAATAAAATGAGTTCAGTATTAAATATTGACTATAAATATTAATTTAAATGTTATTGATGTTATTAATTTATATGATATTATAAATATGTTACTGAAAATATCAATAAGTCAAAATCTGAATTCAATATAATAATGAAAATTTACAAATTCGCGTAATTTAGCGCTTATATAAATAAAATGAAATTAATAGAATTTACGAGAGTAAAATTTGAATCTATTGGACATAAGTGCGTGGTTCTTTCAATCACAAATCCTAATCTCTCCCTCTATTATTTCAGTATTGCCATCTTATGTATATATTTTAATACTAGACTAAAAGAAATTAGAAAGTACATAATTCATATCAAATAATTCACATTCTACATTAAAATGTTTCATTGGTAACGACATTTTTTTTCGTATAATATAATTGATATATGCATGGTGTGGTATGATTACATTGGTATAAAATAAGTGTTAAAATAATCCAATCTTTTAATATTTTCTAAAAGATGGGTAAAAAGTAGAAAAATATACTTTTAGAGTTTGATACCATTACAGTGAGCTGGGTGATAATAACATTGCCATATAATCTTTTGAAGAGTGTTAAATATACTACAAAGAACAGTGCTTAAAACATGATAATGTTATAGAAATTTAAAATGTGACATGAAATACTTGCTTTTTTAAATGGCAAAAATTCAAAATCAAAAAGGACGATACAAATAAAAAGAAAGATTAAAATAATGGCTAAAATTTAGAGTATTTATTTCTTCGCGAAAAAAAAATTTTCAAATGAAAACATCTATTTCCCATACATTTCATTTGTAAATAACTTAAATCCTTCAAAAATTTCACAGTAAAATATATATTAAAATAAAATTTTAGAATTAGTTAAAACAGAATGCCTACATCAAGCATTCTTTATTACATCAGGGATTACGTTAGTTACGGTTATATTTATCAATCCATTCACCATAGTAAGTAAAACATATGCGGCAACTAAAACACCAACTATTAAAATAAGGCACAAAAGTTTAAAAAAAATAATAGCACTTAGGTTCTCAAGCAAATCTTAAAAACGTTAAATCCTCGACCTTACATAAAACAGAATTGGAAATAGAGTCAATCTACTATAGAAGAGTTGAAATCGTATATTTATAACTGTATTTACATCTAATCGTGTTGGAAGCTCAACGCAAAGTTTTTGTGGTTTCATCTACCTATGATTACACATTTATATCTATCTATATGTATTACTTAATATATTAATTATCAAGGGTCGAAAGTTTTAAAGAAAGACCAAATAAGTTCTACGAAGCAATATTTTAAGGATACATTTAAAGCATTATTCATTAATTATTCAATGCAATAGAACTTCGGTAAATCGAATTTCGATTAGTTGAAACTTGTACAATTCAGAAGAAATATCTCAGTCTTTGATAAATCGAAGGAATATGCATTTTCCCTAAAAGCTATTTCGATATTTATTTTCTCTTTATAACTCGACTAAATGTTTGATTTGAGAAGGCGTTACTTTGCGAAAATCCATCATTAAATATTGTAGTGGACAATACTTTGCACTTTCACCTGGAATTGATTGACCACTACTAAGTCTAAATGTGTTTCGCTCCATCAAGAGTTGTAGTCCGGTGAAAGCTGTTAAGATTTTGCTAGGTTCATAAAGGAGTCAGTTCGGAAAAAGGCATCATGGACTTTCAGCAGATCGACGTTGACAATCAATTCCAGGCGAAAGTGTATTGTAACGTCCACTGGAATATCGTATAAAGTGTATTTAGCCGCTGTTTCAATCTCGTCAATGTCTAAAACAAATTCGTTTTTAATTAATAGCATTTATGGACTTTAAGAATACTGACTACAATATGTACAATGTACATACTTCTTTGAAAGTAACTTTAACTACAAACGGTATTTGTGAAACAAAAATATTTATTTATATTTGTAACTTAAAATTAGTTAAATAAAATCCAAACATTTGCATACTTAAAGTTAGCTTTCTTACTCAATTTTTTTAAACTGAAACATTAAAACTCGAGTTTCTTCGCGTCTCTCTTGAATTTGGAATTACTAAGGTTCCATTGTTAATAATTTTGATATACAATACAGTAATACATCTATAATATATTTCGCATAAGTTGCTTGAATTTAAAAATATACTCCTGATGTTACTCTAATCATGGAGATTTTAGACTTCGCAGGATTTGACGTTTAATCATGACTCCTTCTGATATTACAGGAATATGTGGTCTGAAATTTGAATGGAACGGAAACTGCCTCTCAACTACAGTTGCCGAAAGACACCTGTAGAGAGTTTTTGATAACAAATTTACAGTTTTAAACCATGCTATCGTTTTGTTGTCTAAAATGCTACTGTTTATTTCAAAAATGTTGAATAATTATATTAGTGATGAGAAACATCTATGGGCGAGGCTCATTATTGGCGTGGCGAGTGTGTGAGACATGGCGACGCGATGTTATAATAATGAGCTGTGGGACATCTGTTAATACTTGGAAGAACTAAGTCGAGATAACATGATCGTAATTGATCTATCTTGTTTTAGTTCTCGATATTAGTAATAGATGGCGTTCATTTCAAAGGACAAACATAATTTATTTTTTTGTATTGAAAGATTTGAATATTTGAGAAAATAAATTTAAAGTAATCAGTTATTGATGTGATAAATTTATAGGCAAGAGAAAACCTGATTGTTGGCGTGGCGACGCGATGCCATGCGTAAGCGACTGTGCGCAATCTCTCTTGTAACATTGAACTCGCATACCTATAGTGTATACAGTATTGTTTACTACGTTACAAATTTCTATGTTTCACAACAGCCAGGCGTCCCATGACGGCTCACAATATTTGTTTTATTGATTGGTTGGTATAAATAAGGAGCTCTAACAAATTGATAATGCTTAAATGTATAAGAATAAGTATGTTTGAGAAAGGGAAATATTACCTATCGCAAATGATACAATATGAAAATAACTTACGTCACATTGGAAGACGTCCGATTAATCATGCAAATATATACCTAACTTACGCGTACATTTATTAGATAAAGATTAAAGAGTATATTTTCTATAATTAGAGCAGACTATTATTATAATGTAATAATTAATAAACTATATATCGAAATAGCGAACAATAATAACGTGCGTGAAAGCAATATTCATGAAAGGTGTCCTTGAAGGAAATACAATACGAAATACTCGATTTCGATAAACCTAATTATAAAGCGTTACGGATTACTCTGTTGCTGATTTCTTTCGAAATTAATTAATAACTATTAATCAATATATAACTTATACTTTATAATAAGATACAAAAAGTGTTATATTATAATTTTTAAAGAAACTCAACAGAAAATACCTTGACAAAGTGAATGAAAGACTACAATAATGCTGTTCTATAATTCACTACGAATATTTTTTACCTTTAATAAAGTTGCCTAAAAGTTCATTTCACTACCGCACTACATTTAGCATTAAATATAAACGTCAAATAAATGTAGAAAAATAACTTGTCAATTATAAATATTACTTTAATTATTTTACGTTGATCTTCTATATGTACATGTCAACTTTTCGGTATATTGTTTCTTAAAATTATTGACAGCCATGTGATAGCTGACTATGAGTTCGGAACCCCATAACGCGATGTAGACAAACTCGCTGAAGAAATGATAGAACTTAAACTCTTAATTAAACTAAAATAAATAATCAGGATGACGATTTAACAACACTACATTTATGGAATGTCCTTATTTTCTTATTTAATAAAATATTAATTCAAATTAAGCATAAATTATATATACTAAAGTATAAAAAGCAATAATAAATTTGACGATCAAATCAAATTGATTTAATTCCAAAAATTAACTTAAATTAAAATTAAATTAACAACAACAAATTTATCTATCACCGTGCTCTCGAGTTGACCCATTCGTCGACTAACTCTAAAAAACACTGAAAAGCTAATTTTCATTAATTACAACTAACTTACCACTTATTCTTTTACAACCTATTACTTAATAATACTTATTGACGAACGTGACACCTAGCATTTATTGAGATTATTGTTAATATCTCTTTAACCTATCTACATTAATTTTAATGACTAACGACATACTACTATATCCTTGCTCATTTATCACCTGAAAGGTTACATTCATACAGACTCACCGTCTGCTATTAACAATTAACACAGGAAATCACTATCGAGCAACGGAATTCTACAAACGACGATTAAACTTAATAATGAAAGTCTCAGACTAGATCTGTCTCCTAGACATAACAATGAAGTAACAACCAATATTGCGAATCACAGAAAAAAATTCCACGTCTGACCTATATATACACTATTTAGCTATACTCTCGATTGCGTCTAGAAATCTTGTAAAAAGAACAAAATCACGTGATTTTTTTGCAGTGTTTAATTCCAATATAGTATTAATATTATAAACAGAATGCTTCTTTTAGAAACGAGATAACTAGTACAATCCTAACTCTATATTGAGCTAACATTTAGCAGGTAAGAAAAATGCCTAACGCTCATTGAATAGTATTAATAAATAAGTGAAATAAAATAAAAACTTGCCTCTTATAAAGTGAAAGTAACCGTTATGGCATTAAGAAATGTCGACTAGGCTTTGTTATAAGGAATAGCGTTATCAAAAGAAGCATTTATTTCTACTATTGGCAACACATTTCCAATAAATATTGCAAAGAAATGACGCAATTATGTTCATTTCCAATTTTAGCTTTTAGTCGTCTTTCAGTTAAAGTTACAGTTGTGAAGAGAATTTTGATTTTCTTGTAGTATTCTTAACTGCTTTTTTGGAATTTAAGTTTTACCGTTGGATAAAATTGTTAGGACAAAACAAGCGAAAGTTGTTACCGTATATAGAGTCCTTTATTACAGATCCTTTAATAATGAAGTTGAAATATCAAGAAACATTAATATTAATATTTTATTATAGTTATTCAATCATTTATATAAAATGTTAGGGTCAATAATCGTTGTATCATCATTACTTAACCTGTTTTTATCAAATTCTGTTGAGTCTGTACTATTACATATTACATCCATTATAATATTACATCCATCTCGTGTTATAGCGTTTATTGTTTGAGACTACATTTATAAATTGATGTGTAAGATATACGCATTAACTACGGCTTAAAATCTAGAGTCCGTTTGTGTTGAAATCCAGTACAAATCCAATGCAATCTAAACTGCCCCATTATGGTACTTCAGAAAATTTGGCGATTTAATTAAGTGCAATTATATAAAAATAACAACACACTGTCATTATTTCTAGAAAATATCTACAATTGAAGTCCGGATGATCAAGTAACGGTTTAACCTATTTGTTACTGATAATTTATAATTAAACACTAGATTGGTGTAACGTACTTCAGTGCGTGCAATAGCACTCCTAACTACTAACCATTTTTGTAATAAAACGTTTGTATTTTTTACGAAAACTAATATAAAGAGTTTTACAATTCCATCGAAAAATTCCATAGGATTTCCAATTTCAAGTAACAACGGCCAGTCGTGCCTTTATTAAAGGCCAAATAGCTTTTCATAAAACTGACAGAGCTAAATCTCATTCAACCTTTTAGCGAGCTTTCACGGCGCCGTCTAATACATTCGACCGTATATCATGTAGTACACGACACATATTACGTATATTCTAAACTACACTAGCTCAGTGTTATTTTGCATATCTGACAAACAGCTATACATATATCATAACACTTACTAATACAAAGACGAACCACACAGAACTTTTTTTTTTCTATTTTACAATACCCATCCCTGTTTTCCTAACTTCTCGCTGTGGATTATTAATATCAATAACTCTTGAGTTATCTAAGTATTTATCTAATAATATTATATCATGAATTACTTTGACATATTAAATACGCGGCTCGAAATATCATTTATTATTAGACTGCTACAATACCCTACAAAATGGGGCGAAGTGAGGTAAATTAAGTGAATAAAATGGTTACACACGAAATTATTAAAAAATTGAAGCTAATCTACGTGAAAATAAATGTTATTTATTTATAGTTAAAGACTAAATTCACATACCTTAACAGTGAAGTGTTTTTGATAAACCAACGTGTCTAGCTTCGCTGGTGCTGAATTCCAGTTGTATAAAATCAACGTCAAGACAAACATTTGATTAGTAGTTTCAAAAACGGCGACAATGATTTAAAATCTAACAGTGTTATAGCAAAGTGCCGATAAGTGTATTAAAAGATATTAATATATTTCAGTGAGAAGTGTGAGGATTAAAAAGTAATATAATTCGTGTACTAAAATTACCCTGTATTCTAGGATTTATTAGTGAAATTATTTTAAACATTAAGTTTAGTAAATGTAACTATTACTTGCATAGATTCTAATACGCTAATAATCGAAGCATTCAGTTAATACACGGTTCAGTCATTATTTACTTTGGCAAGCAATCCGTTATTTTAAACGTAGGTTTGTTAAAAGTTTCAAATACAAAATTTTTAGTAATAGTCACCGATTAAATTTAACCCGGATTTTAATTTTTGGCACTCTGTTTAAAAAATACTATGTAAACAAGTTTTATCGAACTATCTAAGAATAACGATTCCTATAAAAAATTTACAATTGGCAGTCAATTGTGTATCAATTATTTCATATATTTAAATAATATCACCGTTGCGATGTCACACTATAAACTATTATGGCTTTATGATAATTTAACTCTTACAAATCTGATGACTAAGCAATATTTCTAATAATATCTACAATCTCTTAAAACGTTACGACTACAAGGGATTGATTACCATTCGTCGAAACATCGATATTGTCCTTATGATTTTTACGCGAGTACGCAGTTTACAAAACATTAAATATTCAATTAATTATATCATTGTAATAAAATGTATGGATCTACAATGTCCGGCTCTCGTCGAGGACGTTTGTATGAAACAGATATACGATTTATTTGACTTTAATCGACGCTTGAATAATAACTTTATACATTACTTATAACATTAAAAATTTGAGCTCGATTTTATTCGAAGTAAACCTTATCCATATAATCAGTTACATTACTAATAATTAATATTATTTGCATTTCGAAACCAATATTTTGCGAGAAACAAATACAACGTCCCTTAAAGATACACTGTACAATGTATTGTGCGTTCATATTAAACATTCACTGAAAAAATAAATCACCTGTAAAAGAAGAACATCGCTTAAATGTATAAACGTTCGATGCGATTTTCCTAATACAAAAATAGTTATGGCGGATCCGGCGTCAACATAAAACAGCCGAGTATTGATATCCTTTCGATTATCGACGGACACAGTCTCGAGATTGAGTTCATAAAGACGGCTTACGTTACGCTTAGCTCGCGAGCAAGCGTTCATAAGCGCACGGGCACTTGGCACCACACTGAGCACAAACAGTCCTCGCCTATCATTTCCCATCTGGGAGCTTTACATGGATCATCCATGCCACCACATCACGATCAGCTCCCAGAACGTCTTCGGCGGCGAGTGGCCGAAGACGTAAGATGAATTTCAGAGACCCGGATCCCCTTCCGAGCCCATCTTGAGTAATTCTAACTTCTTTTTTGCAATTTTCGAATATAGAATATCGATGGGCTTCGTATTGTCGTAAAAGGTCGGCGCTCTGAATATAATCAGCGCTGTCCCGAGGACACAGGCTATCGTAAATGCGAACAGGAAGATTCTATCCAGGACCATTGCCACGTATTTCCAATCGTCTTCCACCTAAAAGGTCAAGGTTACATTAAGAAAACATTTCAACATACTTTACTAAAGTTCTTTCAACAGATCAAATATAGGTGAAATGTTAAGTGTCGTGTAACTAAAATGGATAATATTAAGAATGAGTATATCAGTGGAAATTTGAAAATAGCACCAGTGGTAGAGAAGTTGAAAAGTAATAGGTTAGCATGGTATGGGCATATCAAGAGGAGATAGGAAAACCATATAACTAGATAAGTTTTGAGAATTATGGTGGATGGATATAAGAGTAGAGGAAGACCGAATAAGGTATGGATGGTCTGTGTGAAAATATGCATGTAAAAGGTATGAATACTTAGATAGCATCTGATAGACGAGACTGGAAAAAGGAAATATATTGTGCAGACCCTATTTAGGTGAGATAAGGGGAAGAAAATGGTGAAAATACTTACACTTTCAAACTTATCCTTATTTTTAACGTGTTGAGCGATAAATCTCGAACCTTCTATAGTTTTCTCCATCTCTCTTACATAAGGCTTCTCTAGAGAGGGACTACCATCGTCTAAATCTAAGCGACAAGGAGATCCGGGGGGTGGGGAAAATAACTCATCATCGCCGCCTGGTGGCGGTGGTGGTGAAGGAGGCATTCCTGGCAATTCATATTCTTCGCAACCCCATTCTTTAAACTTTCCATCTACATCATCCGGCCCGAAGACATCAGTTAGTACCTAGGAGGAATAATACATACATAAATATTTAATAATGACTCCTACAATAAAATCTATCTTAAATATATAAAAATCCAGTGTAATTATGTTTGTCAATAATTAATTCAGAAACTACTCAACCGATGTTCATGAAAGTTTGCATTTATGTATAATTTGGTTCACCTTAGGGATAGGATAATTTCAATATTTTTCAAAGTAACTTTTATCAGTGTCAAACAGATGGCGCTTTAAATTAATTTGTTGACAGAAAACTGCAAGACAGATTGTTATAGATATTTCATTGTTGGCGCCATGTTTGAATTTTGAATTTCTTTTTCAACTCCAGTTCATGAAATAACTGAGCCATTGCGTGGCTGGAATAGCCAGTATATATATGCGTACACAAATAATGATAAAAACGTTGTTGTATTGCAACAACAGGTAGGTGTCTATCAAAAGTAGTCATAGATTAAATCGTACTGAGAATCGTGTGTATCTCACAGCTTAAGCCGCTACAAAATTAGGCCGGAGTGTGGAGTGTGAGGTTTCGGTTCGGGCCGTGACTGCCGCGCCATATATATGGAGTGATCCGTCGGCAGCCACCAGGGTAACATAAATAACGGAGGCCGCGCGCGCTCGTTAAGCCCTCCGGCGTTGAGTAATAAAGGAAAATCGAAATGGAATGAAATTGGGCTGGAAGCGATATTTTCGCGATACACAGAGAGCACAATGGATTTAGAATATCGTTGAAAGGAACGTTTCCCAGAAGAGTCCCGCGGCTGAAGACAATTAAAATGGTTATTGTTGAAGGCGGCTCCAATTCGACTGTAATAGCGTTCTGTTTGCATTGAATCCGTTTCGATGGAAAATGTTTTGAATAGAGGAAACTCGATGAGAAAAGGCGTCATGTTGTTTTTTAGCTGAATGAGATCTACGGAGTACTTCATTTGGGAGAGGTCTTATTTTGCGAATTTAATTAAAACGTCGATGTTCGTTACGTATACATCGATGAATGGTGCTTTTACTGTGATTAATGAGAGAACAAAATATTTTTCTAATTTAAACGTTGAATATTTCTTACCTCTGAGGGTTTGTCGTTATCGTCATCATCTGGCGGTTTTTCTGGCCTCTGTATACAGAGTATCCTGGGTAAAAAATCTATAAAGACTTTTCTAACCCATGGGGCCATATGGTGAGTGACTGGTGACCTAAAATTTATGTTCAACACCACAATAGTGACAACTACCGATAATGTTACTAGCATCATAGTAAATAATAAATATTTTCCTAACAATGGGACAGTTAGTGAGGTAGGTGGGATTATTTCTGCAAGTAGTAGGAAGAAGACAGTCAACGATAGAAGTATTGAAATGCAAAGAGATATCTTCTCTCCTGAATCCGATGGTAAGTAAAATACTAAGACGGACAAGAACGATATTCCTACACAGGGTATGATAAGGTTAACAGTGTAAAAAAGGGTCTTCCTTCTAAGAGTGATATTAAAGATGATATCAGGATATGGTTCTTCACAACAAGAGTAAAATTTCTCATTTCTTGTTGCAGGAACGCGCATGATGTCCCATTCTACGGAGATGTAGTATTCCGATAAATCAATACCCATCCCTATGCGGTCGGAATCAGGTGTTTGTTTCAAGTGCCTTAGATCCACCTGCAACAAAATATATATTAAAGATCACAACGAAACCTGACTTACAAAAAAATAATTCTAGACTGCATTTAAAAATTTAATATGAAATGGTCCTTAATAAGCCAATATATTGTACAATAACAATGATTTTTTATAAGTTTAAATTAATTTATGTAAACTGTAATAATCTACAGTAGAACATAATCTTATGGAATGAAGGCTATCGATTAAATTATTTGTAGGAATATCTATACTTATATAAAAAGAAGACAAATAATCCTTGATAAAAGGTAAAACTTAAGGAATGGTTTCCAAGAAAACAACCGAAATAAGACCACCTGTATTAAAGAATCAAACCATTCACACGGAGCCTTACAAATAGCGGTTACCGCTATCTCAAACAAGTATCTAAGGTGAGACTGAGATGGATAGTATCCTCGATTCCCCGGTGGTCCTTAATACGGACGATATAAGGCGTAGACGTAAGCTGCAACTTTATTTATGTGAAAATAGGAACCGCAGATTTATTGGCTTCCTTACTCCGATCGATTGCCGCCTCTGTTTCCAGCCTATCACTGAAAATTCGACTCGAAACTTTATATCACATCTCGTTTGTCAAACGCAAACACGCTTCATTGTAGGCATTATTTATACCGAACCGATATAGATATTCTTTTATATCTATAAAAATTGGAAAAGGCTTCTCTTGAGAAATTTGATTACGTTTCAATCGTCCGTTACTTTCTTAGAGTGATTCTGCTTTATACAATTTTATTGCAGTCAGTAAAATTTATTGGCATTTCTTTCGATGCAATTCCAACTTCTATTACTGATAGAAATGTATTTCTGTAGAACAAATTTGTTTTAATGTTGGCTCTTTTGCATTACATATTTGCTTAGTTATTATAAAACGAATAATTGTGAGCCTTACTTTTCAAGAATCATATTTATATAATATATTTATCTACCAAAGAAATATTAAAAATTTTAAATCAGTAATTTAATGTTGAATGATAATATAGCAAAATATTAGCGTAAAGCTCTTAAAACAATTCGTTTTCGAACGAAATACACTATTGTCCTTAAGGGCCTTAACAGCTTCACCGCACTAAAAAAATACAAATGTATTGTCTTACGTGTAGATATGTAAGATCAGTTCCCAAATTAAAAATATAATGTCATATTTATAACCAAACCAATTTTGTAACACCAAAAATGTATCCATATAATTATTTAGATCAATAACAATATTATGCTTAAGATCTGGTAGTAATATAAATTTATGTAATTTTATTTATAACATAGATTCAATTTCAAATACTAAAGAAAATATAATTTCCACACACCAAATATCCGTCGTAGCTCCAAGATCCAAACTTCATGAAGCAGGTTTGCTCGTCGAAGGGAAAGTATTCAACATCAATCTCACAGAAGGACTTATAGATGGCTGGTGGCTTCCAAACTACTTTCCCGTCGTGATGTAATATTGCTTTCGTCATAATTGTCACTTCGTAGTTACCGTCCGCGCTAATGGAAAAATACATTATCATTTAAATAAAATCCGTACACATTAAATTCCGAAAATGAGTTTTAAAGGTATATTAGAATGGACTGGATTTTATATTTTACTAGCTGTTACCCGCGGCTCCGCACGCGTTTTTTGAATGTATTAAATAAATGTAAAATTGTTATTAGATGTGTAAATAACAATAATACTCTTTCAAAAATATTTGTAAGTATGACACGCACATCATCTACAGTAATAGGTAAATGGGATGGAATTTATCATAAGCCACATAGCTGGAACTTTAAACTACTATCTATGTATCAGCCTCATTGCTCACTTACACTATATAAGAAAGTAATGAAAATATTAAGCTATACATTATCGAACAATATGTGTTCAATCTTTTATTGTATAGATATAATATCGGGTATCGTCTGCTGAACTCGCTAGCTTCGCTCGCTAAAACAGCTAATTAGTTGGTTATTTGCCCGTAAAATTTCTGTTAAAATATTACTTGTAGTCCGTTGAAGCTGTTAAGACCTTGCTAGGTCAATAGCGTAATCATTTCTAAGAAAACAAAACCGTTCATATAGGTCCAGCTGTTTCGGAGATTACCCGGAACAAATAAACAAACAGATATATCGACAGAATCAAAAAAAAAATGTTGATATTTGTAGCACCGCAGATATATGTATTCATCAAAAAGTATTTATTTGAATATTATATACACACGCTTTATTCTTATAATACGTAATACGCAATATATCACAAACCAAAAATTGGAAACAAAACTAACGTAGAATAAACTTTTTGAGGAGTTTTTGACGGGATTTCAGTCAGTGTTATGTAGGGATTTTATATTTTATTCATAATTTTGTATTATTTTACTCTATGTTGTGTTAAATTGGCGGCGTTTTATGTAATATGGTTTGTTTATTATGCATGAGTGAAATAAATGAAAAATAATGCCATGGAGCATGTATTCTGTAAGCTTGAAATTAAGAAGATAAAAATTTACGAAATATTATATAGAAGATTTGGCGCTTATGTATAGAGAATACATAAGAACTACCTATACTGACAATTTCAGAATTGGCAGTATGGATTAATTCCTT
Source organism: Antheraea mylitta (assembly GCA_014332785.1). Classification (NCBI taxonomy): domain Eukaryota; kingdom Metazoa; phylum Arthropoda; class Insecta; order Lepidoptera; family Saturniidae; genus Antheraea; species Antheraea mylitta. The sequence goes on from JACEII010000012.1 coordinate 16,041,070, forward strand.
CGCCTGTATTGTGATGGACGAATATTATTACTACTAACCTTTTAGAATATCAGCACAAAATAAAATTTACAAATGTTTCCGACACAAACGTACCACGTATAATTAAAAATTGAAAACAAAACTAACGTAGAACAAACCTTTTGAGTAGGAACACAAAATAAACCATGAAAATATTTCCGATAGAATGTTATCGCGTTACCATGGCAACGCATATAATACTGACATTAACACGCAGCGGAAGCTTAAAAAATAGCCCGTTTTTTTGACATTCTTAATTAGTGCTCAACTCCTGTTGGTTTTAACGTGATGATATGTAGCCTATAGCCATCCTCGATAAATGAGCTATCTAACACTAAAAGAAACTTTTAAATTGGATCTGTAGTTCTTGAGATCATAGCGTTCAACCAAACAAACAAACAAACAAACTCTTCAGCTTTATATATTAGTATAGATTCATAATCTTGTAAGAGGTAAAGTTTGTGAGTTTGTGACGTTGTGAATTGTGACGTTGTAAGGAGTAATCTCAGGAACTACTGGTCCCATTTGAAAAATTCTTTCATTGTTATACAGCTCATTTAACGAGGATGGTTATAGGCTATATATCATCACGTTAAGATCAATAGGGACGGAGCATCAATGACAAATGTTTAAATATCGGGGTGTTTTTTCCTCTTGAGAGCTTTCACTATATATTAGTTAGCCCAAATTAACTATGTCCACGCGAAAGAAGTCGCGGGCACAGGCTAGTGTTTGATATTAGTGGTGTTTTACGTAATATAAAAGTTACTGCACAAGTGATTAAGTTGGGAAATAGAATACTATGAAACCTGGACTCTGAATTGCTACAAAGACTCTCTGAATAGTTCCAATAAGAGGGCCACCTTGTTTGAGCATTGAATTGATTGCAAAAAACTAATATAATTGACAATGTCAGCAATAGTGTACTAGAAGATGGGTTTCTCAAAAATAAAACTAAAAAAGAATCCTAAAAATCAAATAAGAACGTCCTCAAGTATCATTTCGCAAATTGGATACTGCTGCGCCCTATAATTAATTTGAAATTGAGAGCAAAGTTTAAAACAAGATGTTCGGATTGGTTAGGCTAAACTTCATACACAAACAAACGGAACAACCAATTCGGCATCAGGTTAATCTTTGTTAATGTCAAACTTAACTAAGCGATACATATTATGGTGATTAAGCGAGATTAATTCACAGTATAATTGATAGCCCATTAAACGTTAAGAGACTTGGTACATGAATGAGTTATTGGTGACGATAGTAAATTATAATATTACTCTCAATTTGTATATGTTGCAAAATAAGATGGAAGTTGGAATAGAGAAAGAAAGAAAAAGTCTATATCGTTGGAAAACAATTACAAACAACAAGACAAATAAAGGAAATATAGTTTATCCAACAATAACATCCCCATTCAATTACGTGCTGAAGTACATCTGGGTGGTACTGCAGAGCTGATTTTCAATGAGGGGCCAAAGTAATGTACGGACATGTAGTAAGTGTGGACTCATATATAAACAATAAATAATAATAAATATAAACATTTAAAACAGTTATATATGTGCCTGTACAAAAGTCCCTTACTATCTCGGCTGCACAGTAGCCACTATAAGCCTTAGAATACCTTTTTTTATGTCATAGCAAGCCAACGAACAGACGTGTCGCCTGATGTTAAGTAATCACCGTTGGGCATAGACACTTGCAACACCTGGGGAATCGCAAGTGCGTTGCCAACCTGTGTTTGGGGAGAAGGGGTATAGGGGGGGAAGCTAGGGGCGATGGGAGGAAAGGTAGGTCTCCGGCGTTCTCACTAACCGAACGAAACGCAACAATGCAAGCACTGATTCTTTACATCGGTTTTCTGTGAGAGGGTGGTACTACCCCGGGTGAGCCGACCCATTCATGCTGAAACCTGTAATAGCTTTAGCGTGGCTCCACCACCTACAAAATACATACCGGAGACGGCGCTCAAGCAGGGCAAATACGAACATAGATATGTAGAGATAAGTTGTTCGTCTACTGAATTGGAACCACTCATGAAATTAATTATTATTGTTATTGGTATATTACTTTTTAAGGGTGCTTTGAAAGGATGGTTTAAGCTAATAAAATATATGATTTTAATTAATAATACTACTCAACTCAACTCAAACCCAACAGCACTGAATATTGAAGTTGAAACGTCTAAAAGCTTTGTCATAAACAAACTTTCGCCGCATTCATGAAATTTGTCCCATAAAATAGGTCACACAGTCTTCCATTAACCTGACGCCATTAAAAATAAAGTTAACGCTGAGTGTACGTTAGGAGGGCTTTTAGAAAAGACGCAGGTGCATTAAAAAGACCCACCTCTATTTACTTAAATTAAAAAATATATAAAACACCTCATTTATAGAGACTGTATTTACCAGTTTATAACTAATTTAATATGAACTGATGTTATAACTTCAAGGAGTACTGTTTTTAAAGTAATGTTGAAGTAGATTAGATTTTCAGATGGAGTACCATGTCAGTGAACCTTCGAATGGGGTACCTCGGAATTATCGGTAACTCTGGTCAACATCTGATACTGTGATGGAAGGCACACCTCTCAGCATCTCTTTGATAATCAAAAAATATAGGAGACACGGTAAGGACAGTTTTATGTGCAAGTGTATATTAGGAACGAAGATAACCATTAAAAATTTAACTGGTGAGAGATAAAGAAAACTTCGCCAAAAAATGATGGTTCATATGGTGACGAAGAGATAAGCTCATAAGCTTTCCTCATCTACCAAGCTGATTCAGGCTGGTTCAACAAAACAGGAGAAGAATTTTGCTTATTATTATATTCTAATGCAATTTTGCAATAAGAATTCAAAATGTACAAAAAATAGCAAGAACAATGATACTTATATTATGTAAATTGTGTTTAATGCAAAAAATGTTGCTTAAGAATGAGAGAATAAATTATAAATCTTGATAAAAGAACTTCTACTATTTTCACCATTACTGACCCCTTTTGCTCTAAAAATGTTCATTTGCAAATAATAACAAATTAATTGCACTATTTATTTGGTTACAGTAATTATCAAGATCTCAAGATCAATTATTAATTACGAAGATAAAAGATAAAGTATATTATTTCAGAATGTAGTCTGGCTTCTTATAACACACCGAACAAGACAGAGCAATTAATTAATAAAAATAACCAAGACAAAGCAGGGCAAGAGATTTTTGCAATTAATGAAGTCAAATGTAGTATTTTTTATGATCAGACGTAAGTCTGGTAATGGACGATAATATTATGAAAAGGCTACCCACCAAAAGTATACACTACAGAGTTTCATGTTTACCTTAGTTTGCAAATCTGTAGGTACGTATTTATTAGCAAAATACATTCATAAATATTCCATATTACGTACGCGATCACTATTTTAATTAGTAGCTTTGTCTGACATGGAGATTGATACATTTTGTATTACTTTAGGAGTCTTAGGGTTTAACCATAATTCCACATAATGGTCAATGAGAATATGGCCCAAGATTTATTTTTTTCTCGATCTCACTACGCTATTGACCTAGCAAGGTCTTAACAACTTCACTGATCTACTAAGGCGAGCGCTTAAGGCTCTCAGTCGATTTTATTTGGGCAACTAACTCAAGGGTGCACGGCAACCCTCGGCTTGGCTGTTGCCTGTTACATGCAAACTCGCGACCTATCCTAGCTAACCTAGCTAACTATTCATATATGTTAGAGTTGTTGAGACGTATATGTGTACCAAGCACACACGCCTCAACAACCCCTCCATATATTTATTATCGGAAAATTAGAGTTTTTTCAGTTCTATAAGGGAAAAAATAAAACCTTTCCACTTCCATGTATAAGCGTGTAGGCGTGCGCATGTGGGGGTGATCGTGTAGTGTTGTAATCGCAAGTATAGTCCAAGATTGTGAATTGTAAACACACTAAACTAGAAGGACTGGTGCTCAAATAGAACTGCTAGAACATTCACTTACATCTTATACATTAAAAGTGATTGAAGATACCGTATTATTTAAAACCTGTAATTTTCCATAGAAATCAATCTAAGAAGCGTACAATTGTTGAAACTGACAAACTAAGCCACAAATTTTGCAGCAAAAAGCTAAAAAGATGATACTCCCAACGATGGGATAAGACGAATAAAAGAACGGAAATAAATATGAAGATATCGAATGTCGATGTTTATTTATGTACAAACTTAATAATTAACCAAGAAAAGACAAGCAAAAGAGATTTTCAACTGAAACCGCACCGAGCCAATAAATCACTCTGATATAACTTACCGCACTTGACTGAACACAATACCCATAATCACTGATAAAATAATATTTAAAAGCGTCCTCATATTATTTAAATATGTTGTTTCCTAAGCCTATAAATAAATGAACTGGGTTGGTATTTAAAAGCCTTGTATTTGCTTGTATAAAACCATTGCGATTTCAATTACAGCCGTACCAGTTAAGATTAATTAACTGTTCTCGTGAAACGGAAAGTTAACATTATGAGATTATAATAAACTAGAAAATCTAGCAACATTATAGGAATATATATTTATAGAACTAGTTTCTGCCCTCGACTTCGTCTGCGTGTAATAGTTAATTTGGGCTAGCGTAAACATTCTTCTTTGTTGCTCCGCTCTTATTAGTTTCAGCGTGATATGTATATAGTGATATTTGTAGTTACATTAGCTATACCTATATCTATTTAACGTGAATATCTGTGACATGTTATGTATGCCTGTGTTACTTGTTATTATGGTACTTATTAGATTTGGTCTTTAATTATTTTTTCTAATATTAATCATAACCGACTGAACGTCCGCTTATCATCACAATGGCTCCCATCGAAAATCAGCACTGCGGTTGCTTTACTACACATACGTCTGAATGGGCTTGCCAATTGTTGGGCTTTATTTTTAACATGTATTTCACTATACTTTGTCTAATTAGTTTGTTTAATTTCAGTTTTTGTATTGTTCCAACAATAAACAATTTCTTTCTTTCTTTCTACTCTGCCTTAATAAATAAGCTATCTAACATGAAAGAATTTCTCGAGTAATCCTGAGATTAGCGTGTTCAACCTAACAAACTTTAAAATAATTAGTATTGATTGGATATAATCAATTGCGAAATATTAGTATACAAAAATAACCGTAAATTATCCTTAAACCGAATCAAAATTTAAAAAGAAATATCATATGGATTCTATCAATTTTTTTACCAAGTTTGCAAACCACTGTTACTTAAAAGTCAATCGAATTTACGTCAATCCCTAACTCTCATGTGCTAACAAAAGTTTACCGTAGCGTGTTCGAGGCACCTTGATGCTATTTAGATTAATGCCTGCACTTATCACGCCTTCCGCCTGGCTAACTTCAGGTGCATTTTCACCTCAACCACGGTGTATGCAAATTTAAACCTTAACTCTAAGCCTCTTAACTCTTAAATTCGATAAACCGTAAGCTCTTTGCCGTTAATGCTTATAAATGCGGTGAACAGCCACTGATAATGGATGACGTAGTTGATGCGGTAAGTCTTAAAAGGCACGTAATGTGTGATGTGATATCAGGATTGATTCATTGCCAAAAGTTATATTATTTATTATCTTTCTAAAACGGGTTCTTAAAGATAACATTCTGTAGAGATATTACATATATGACATTTAATTTACGACTGTCGTATCTACATATTATTTTTATTATTCACATATCCAAGACTCTTGATATATTATGTAGCCGTAACTACGAAATTGTACATAAATCATTATGGTTTCATAGTATCAAGGAATAAGAAGTCTTTGCTGAACTTTACAATTATTGAAGCAAAAACTCCTTTAACCCTTAAATGGATGTTTTTTTGGAAACGTACACACTCGTATTTGTGAATAAAATTAAGTGAAACTGGATAGTAGACAGTTGGCAACATTATGCATTTAAGGGTTAAATGACAACAATATGCATTTAAGTGTTAAGTGCGTTGAGCGGTATTTTTGGTAGAAGATAAATTTATAATTTCACGTCATGACATGCAAGTAAGCGTGACCGGTCGTATTGTGCTTATGCAGCTTGCAGACTAGTAACACGTAGGCCTGAGTTGTACCACCATTTATGTAATAACGATATTTTGTGTTGAGATTGTGCTGCCTATTTATACATTAATAATAAACTACATAAGAATATATATAATTATTGTTCGGAGTGGCAATAGATATGAAAGCAAACTAGTGATAATAAATTCAATTTACAAATTATGAAATTCGAATAACTTATACTATCAAATTATTTATGAAATTCAAAATAGAAGACAGGTATTTTATTGTATTGAGTTTTCGCTTCGATCGTTATTTTTTATCACTGACTAGATTTTTTATTATTAATTAGCGTTTATTATAAAAATTTACTGCGTTATTACAAAAAAATTAAATACGTTTTCAGTACTTGCTTTAAAAAGCTTTGAACTAAATGCACCGCCCTCGTCCGAGGCAAGTTCGCGTTATCCTTTTTTCGCAAATCTAACCTAACCTAACCAAAGCGAGACAAAAGAGCGAGATGGCGAATATGCAACTAGCGCGGTGCGTTTAAAACGTAATCTTTTTATTAGTATTTAGTATTCAATACGTATTTAACTTTTTTGTATTAACACCGTTGGTTTCTATTTCTTATCTTAGTTCCAAAATATATTCAATTCCGATTATATTCCCTTTTCCCAACCAATAAAACACACTTCACGAAAATGTGTTGTATATATAAAGTCAACACCAAACTTTGAGATGAAACATAAAGTCTAATACAGCAAAGTTACCATTAACCGTGAACGTAAGTTACGGTTGGTCAGAAATTTTTTGCGTTAGCGTCCAAACTGAGTTCAAGTTAGTCTCATCGAGTTCACACGATAATGTAGAATAATAGCGATTTTGTGTGTGAACCGGAAATGAAGAGATAAGAGCCTTATAAAGCCGGAGTTTATTGGTGCAGAAAGTTAACTCTCATTGTAAGATATGAGATTAGTATGGCAGCTTCCGGGAAACTTTGTTAAATTGATTCAAAAGAAAACAGTACTCGTTTGTGTAGACTTTTCAAGGAAATTTGAACCATTTATTACACATGTAACAAAGCTTGTACTGACACAAATTCGGTTTGAAAACTTCTTTGATGAGTCAGCTATTACTGGCTTCGTTATGAATGAGTCGGCTCACCCGGGGTAGTACCATAATCTCACAGAAAACTGATGTAAAGTAACTGCACTTGCATTGTTGCGTTTCGTTCGGTCAGTGCAAAAACCGGAGGCCCACCTCTCCTCATCTCCCCCCTCTTCTCTTTCCTTCATCCCTCCTACATTCCTCAACACGGGTTGGCAACGGACTTACGACTCCACTGGTGTTGCAAGTGTCTATGGACGGTGGTGATCACTTAACATCAGGTGACCCACCAGCTCGTTTGCCATCTATGACATAAAAAAAAATACATTACACGTCCTGGTTGTATAGACTTTATTAGATATATTCGATAAATTTTGTGTCAGTTCCAGCTATAAATTTACATCGTAACACTATGCCTCCAGTTTATGGGGCATAAAATTTAATAATATATGTGAAAAACTGGCATCTTACATTTTACTATACCTTGGTATTACAATAACGATAGTAACATAATACTCACTTATTATAAAGTACGATATCTGGCAGCCAAATGTGTTCAGAAGGCACATGCAACGTTTCTACACCACCGTAGTCATCCGGGTTCCACTTGAGCTTGTAGTCATTCCACTCCTGTTGATAGACATTTTTAATAAATAAAAAAATAAAGGCAGGTGTGTAGGTAAGTGTTAGTAGTATTGGCTAGAATTTTGCATACTTAAAAACTGCTTAAATTGAATCATTCTGTCACAATTACTTATTTCTTAACCTGTACATCTATACTAATATTATAAAGAGGTAAAGTTTGTGAGTTTTTGACTTTGTAGGGGGTAAACTCAGGAACCACTGGCCCGAATTGAAAAATTATTTCAGTGTTATATAGCTTATTTATCGAGGAACGTATTTTTTTAACTTTATTTTTAATCAGTCTTTTCGATTATTACTGCCATTGTCACGTAGTGAATAATATCACAAGCGTCGTGCGATCATTTTAATATTAGCATCGTGTGAATCAATATTCTAACAAGATGGTGGTTCCCTAGCTAGAACCTTCCAGGGAGTTTTTGTAGCATCTCTGAATTTCATTCTCCATGGTATTATTTTCCTTTGACTTCACTTATGCACAACAAGCTAACTATATTACGTAAAACACCACCAAATTTCCCAATATCTCTATATTGGGAATTTATATTGGGAAAGTCAAATAACACAAGATTGTGAATAAAATATAAAATCCACTACATGACAGACTAAAATCATCACGTTAAGACTAATAGGATCGAAGCACCATAGAAGAATGTTTCAAAATCGGGTTTTATCCTCTTGAGAGCTTCCGCTACGTGTTAGCGTTACCCCAAGTAACTATTCTATGTGAATGAAGTCGCGGGCAGAGGCTAGTAAATTATGAGACTAGCGTGTGCTCGCGGCTTCTTCTATATTTTAATCTCGGAAACGGTATATCTTTTCTTGATAAAAGTTATGCCATGTCTTTTCATGTATTCTTGACAACGTGTATTCACAATTTAATGATGATCAGTTGCGTAATTAAAACAAGAAAGCGTACAAACATACAAATTCCGGTCGCATTTATAATATAAAAAGGAAATATCTATTTAACAATTAATCTTCTATTTCCTCACCAACACTTATATTTTTTCTTTTTTTTACATCATACAAATTTCACAGTTTATAAACATATCATAATATATTAAAAAAATACAATTACGCTATTTATTTTGTTAACGGTGAATTAATTTACACCGGCAGAATGTTTCTGCGTTTGAATTTTATTAATACGAATTTCATCGTAAACAGATCTTATATGAGGATACACAATACTTTAAAAATATCTTCATAATGATTGCAATGTGGTGCATTTAATTCAGAAAGAAAACTTTAATATTTTAGCTCGTATTTATATTTTAATACCTTTAAACGAGCAATTCTTGTATATTTTTATAGTTGTATATATTTATGATCTCGGAAATGGCGTCATCTATTTCCATGAAACTTACTTAGCATGTAGGTAGTTTCGGTGACGATAAATCGATCTAGCTAGATTTTATCCATAGAAAACTTTCTGAGTTTTCAGGCAATGAAAAATTATAGCTACAATATAAAGGTAAATTTCGCCAGCGTTATCAAAACAAAAATAGCTCAGATGGAAATCGGTTGCTTGGAAAATCCGTGTAACTCCAGTTCGAATCCGATTGACAGCAGAAGAGGTATATCTTTTTAATATTTTTTATTTTGTAAAAAAATGTTAATGTTATAAGGGAAACCTAATTTTTTAATTTAAAAATGTTTTTAAAGGACCGAGCTAGGCTCAGTCGCCCAGATACTTGCTATTATTAGGGCGAGCGAAGTGAGTTTCAAGTACCAGGTGACAACTATTCTGAACCTAAGTTTCAGATTTAATATAAACACTTATTTTTATAAAGTATGTTGAATAATATAATAAAATTACACTTTTGTTCTAAATAAAAAAATACTGCCATCTGTTAAAATTTTAGTGAAATATTTTATAGTCAATATTATCAGCATTGTACAGAAAAAAAATAAATTATAATTTTGAAAACATAGCTTTTTTTTATTTCTGCACGACAAAGTGACTGTGCTATGCCTGGTGATAAGCATAGTACAATCCAAAAACATCGGCAACCACCGGGAGACAGATTATCCATCACTGGTCGCCGCTGTCATGCCGGCCTGTGTAAATGTCTCTTCACGTTACGCTCGAAGGACCCCATGTCATAGGAAGGAGGGAACACACTGGCCGGGAGATTGTTCCACAGCTTCACGGTACGGGAAAGATATGACGATACGAACTTTTTAGTTCTTGCCCAGATAAAATTGACCGTAAAACTGTGGCTACTAAGGCCAGTGCGTGTAGTTCGGTTGTGGAAAGGAGAGGAAGGAATTAAGTTATTGTTTACCAATAATATTTCGTTTTTCCAACATATTAGATTTACTAATTTATTTTTCGACTACATTTCCTACTGGAAGAGGGAGCCTTAAATGATTTTAGAATTTATGAAATAAGAAATTAATAATGTATATTTGAAATGAACAATTTGGTAATAAATTATGAATTATATTTATGGACTTAGAAAATAAAACTTCGTAAAACCATTTGCTTTTATCTGATTATTTGAATATATCTCCGCTTTAGCTATTTTTAAATTCAGAGACATCCTCAGATCGGAAACAGCCATGCCAAATGAAAGTTCGAAACTTTTAACAAATCCACTAAGATTTAAGTTGTCCAAAGTATTTTCATCGAGAGTCTTATAAAACGGAGTTGTTGACTCAGAGTCGTGGTTAGGGGTCGGAAATTGCGGCGCCTTATTAGATTCCGGTTGCAGAGATGCCGATTGAAAATCTGGCACCGGACAAAATGGACTCGTCCACTCCACGCTTAGTGTCAACTTTGGTAAATACGTATTTCTATTCGGACGCTTAGTTCCATTACCACTAACTTCGGTAAAAGCTATAATTTCTCTTTAGTTATATTTGGAACGAGTACGTATATAATTTAATATTATTTAGTTGTTTTGTTAAAGCTTTCCAGACCTATAGCTTACAATTGTTCGAAAATTTAATAATATAAATTATTAAGTTTGTTAGGTTGAGAAGTAAATACTTGAGCTAGGAATAATTTTATATAACGATTACACTATTTCATTGTATAAAATTACGAGATATTTCATTCTTGTTAGAATTTCAATTAAATAAAGTATGGTTTGTTTCATTTCGTGGTTCCAATGAATGAAATACAATGACATATTGATAGGTGCAACTATAAATAATACTAAATAAATGATTTGAAAATAATAATTTATTGTCATCTACTTCAAAGTTTAAGAGATTATTCTATATTTGTTTTTTTTTTTTAGTTTATTCTATTCTGGAACCTCTTGGTCCACACCTTTTTTTTGCTTACATGTAATATTTTGTATACGTAAAAATCGTATCCGTGAGCATATATATATATATATTTATTTGTTTTTTTTTATTATTATTGTTAGTCATTTATTAAATATTAAATGTTCAATTTTTATTTAAAAATATATATATATATATATTTGTTTGAACTCCCTAATTAATCTCTGGAACTACTGGAGAGATTTGAAATATCCTTTCTGATAGTTATATTTTAGTTATTGTGGAGGGTCTAATGAGGGTTCGAAGTCATCGAATATTCAGGTCTTTCTTATCTGGTCATATCTTTTTTAACAATTGTATTGCTCTGTACAATAGAAAGAAAGAAAGAAAATGTCTTTATTGCTGGACAACATTACAAACAACAAATGGAACATATACATAACTTAGTATAATACATATATCCAACAACCCATTAAATAGTACGGAATGGCTTGAGTCTAAATTTTATATAACTGATCTCCTTTCCCGCGACCTACTGATTAAATCCTTCTCCGACCTTCCTTTGCTATTGATCTTGATCATATAGATGACGGCTTTCATTTCGTTTTGGTATTTTTCCGTCTTTAGTAATTCTTCGAAGCCACATCGTATCTCCGTATCCTCAGCCTGATGTGAACCTTCTACAGTGCAATGTCATCCCTCTACCTTTATGTTACTTATTAATTCTTCTATAAGTCTACTTCTGCTGATCATATACATTTCTGTCGTTTTGCTCACCCTCATGGCAAGTGCCATAATTCTATCAGGATTAGAATTTAAAGCCCGAGTTGTGTGAGAACCTTGTATGATTTACAGTGTTCTTGGACGAAGCCTCCCTTTACCGTATTTAGCTTCATTTTGGATTTTGTTGCTGCTTCATACCATATGTTGGCGCCTATAGTATATAAGGATTCATCACAGCAAACTACATTGTTCTTATAATCTCTGGGTTTAAGCTCCAATATATTTTTTCAGTTCTGGCTGTTCTTATAGTCTGATAGGTCCGTCTGTGGGTGGTAGAGCCACGCTGAAGCTATTATTGGTTTCAGCATGAATAGGTCGGCTCGTCCGGGTAGCACCATCCTCTCACAGAAAACCGACGTGAAGTAACAGTGCTTGCATTGTTGCGTTTCGTTCGGTCAGTGAGAGCACCGGAGACCCATCTCCCCTCCCCTCTCCTCTCCTCTCCCTTCCCCCCTTCTTTCTCTCCATTCCCCCAAACACAGCCTGGCAACGCACTTGCGACTCCTCTGGGGTTGCTAGTGTCTATGGACGGCGGAGATCGCTTAGCAACAGGTGACCCGCACGTTCATTTGCCTCCTATATGATATAAAAAAAAGTCTGAATTTTAAATGTTAATAGCCTTGCAGCAGATGTTTGTAACTTATTGAATGTTAATTTATTATCAACAAATATGTTGTTACTACATGAAAATCTGTTAAATCCAAAATCGAAAATTGACGAAATGTACGATATAGCCTTTAACGCGTTTATATCAGGAACAAATACAAAAGTTTCGTCACTCAACTCTTGAAATATATTTTCATCCGCATTTTATTACACCAGAGTGACAGATGGCAAACTGTCTCCTGCGAACTTCGGATAACTCAAGGGCTATGTTTGCCAAACACTGAATAAATCAAGGACGGTGTGTCAAAACATGTCTCTTTATTGACGTTGTTTTGCTTGGGACAGAGTATTTGTTTAAGAAAACTGTTCTACTAATTGCAAAGGTCTACGCTAGAGATGTCCTATCGAATAAAGATACCATTAAATCTATCCAATACCTTTAAACGAGCAATTCTTGTATATTTTTATATTTGTATATGTTCAGGATCTCGGAAACGGCGTAATCTATTTCCGTGAAACTTAGTATGTAGGTAGTTTCGGGAACGATACATCGATCTAGCTAGAAAAATTTTGTTGTTGTTGTCAAAACAAGAATTGCTTAGATGGAAATTGGTTGCTTCGAAAATCCGTGTAACCCCAGTTCGAATTCGAGTGTATATATATATATACCTAGCCTACCAGTTTATTTTAATTTAGAAATATTTTTTAAAGAACCAAGCTAAGCTCGGTCGCCCTGGTTCTCATTAATTATATTCGAAGACTTTCGACTTTCGAAGACTTCACACAATCGGATAATTCAATCACTTACACAAAAATCACTGTAAGACAATATTTTGTAGATAATATTGTTTCAGATATAATAACAATGAGCAATCTGTACAAAACGTACATTACTCTAGAAAATAAAGTCATTAGCATAATTTACTTATAGGCTGTAGGAGCTTTTATAGCATGGATGGGCTTGTAATGTTCTGCTAACTTACAAGTTCTATAAAGCAATTATTTTTAGTTAAAACTATAAGCCGCTTGACTAAGGGTAAGATATATAAGAGAAATAAATACGAGGCAAAATCAGAATCCCTTATGATTCTAAAAGAACAGGAAAACTTAAAGGACACATAAACCTAGCGCATCGCCATTATCGAAAAATGTAATAGAATTATATTCGCTCAAGTGAAAAATACAAGTGAGTACTTTGGCGATACAATAAATTAAGGAACAGGAATAAAATAGCGTAGATAAAAGAAGTTTTGATACAAACGGTTAAAAATAGACTCAAAAATACATTATCATTGTATCAGAAATTTAAGCTACCGCAAAGAATTGCTGAACTATTATATTATCTTATTTGATTATATACGTGATCTCTAGGTATTCATACTTAAATGCTTACAGATCAGAAAGCCGCTGATAAACTATATCAATAATACATTAACGTACTAGAGTAGATATTCAAAATCAAGTCTTGCCAGGTTAAAAGGCATACGGAAGACAAACAGAGATTATTTTGAAACAATCTTTGATTTGTTTTTCAGTTAGAATTTTAAATCTTTTAGAATGTGTTTGAACAAAGATACGAATGACTACAGTTACTTAATTTCCTTCTGTTATTTGAATCAATGAGCCACTATATCTGTTAATGTCTACGAAGTTAGAATCTAAATATAACATTTTGACAATCAACAATACAAAGTTGGCAATTGTAAATTTATTTCCTGTTCTCGCATGCAACTCAATTACTATTTTGGCCAGCATCGTGCTCTGTCTGAATGAGTTAACTCGATTTAAAATTTCCAACATAAATTTAATTCGATAACTTCTCTATATGGCCGTAATAATTTTATGGAAAATTGTTACATCCGGACTTGGAGCCACATTATAAATATTATTGTGTAAGACAAATTGTAACTAAGTTTTCTTTTCTGATATTTTTTGGAAAACATTTTTAGTTCTTACCAAATACATTTAGCTACACTAGCTTTGATTCGCAGTTTTGCGAATTTAGGAACAGTACCATTTTCTGGGTGAATGGTACGCTATGTCCTTTTTGTAATTTTTTTTCTCGAACTGACTACGCTATGGACCTAGCAAGGTCTTAACAACTTCACCAGACTACCTGTCCCTTTCTGTGCTCGTGACAACGTATAATTATCTACACAGAATTTTGTAATGATCAGTTATCACTAAGGCGCGAAAGCGTAATAAACAAACTTACATTTGCATTTATGATATTACTTACGATTATTACTTCCATTATTTTATGATTATTCATGATGATGACTTGACCATGGCGATAATGACGATGATAAAAATCATAAAGACTTCAAGTTTGAGCAAGATGGCTCCCTCTTTAGGGGTTTTTTTTTTTAATATGTAACTAGTTAAGCTCTGTGAATTTACAAGATGTCAACAATACTACATAACATAGAGTCAACTAAAGTAATATCGTGAATAAAAATATGAACCATTACATCCTGCAGCGAGATCCCGCCAAAACTCCAGAAGACTGAAGTTAAAACAAAAAATAATAAAATATCATAGACATTTTTTTTGGCAACCAATCCTATATATCATTACTATCTATCTCTATTATAATTGTTACTCTTAGATGGTAGAGCCACGCTGAAGCTATAACTGGTTTCAGCATGAATGGGTCGGCTCGCCCGGGGTAGAACCACCCTCTCACAGAAAACTGACAAGTAACATTGCTTACATTGTTGCGTTTCGTCCGGACAGTGAGAGAGCCAAAGGGCCACATCCCTCCCTATCCCCTCTTCCTCTTCCCCTTTCCCACCAACACAGGCTGATAACGCACTTGCGACTCCTCTAGTGTCTTTGGATGGTGGTGATCATTTAAGATCATAAAAAAACTATCATTGTTGAGTAAGTAATAATGACATGTGTCTTTTAATAGTTTCAATGTTCTAATAGATTGTGACTCCTTTTTCAGAACTTTCCAAGGAGTTTTTGTAGTATCTCATAATTCATGCTCCGTGGTAATATTTTCCAACCACATCACTAGTGTACAATAACGAAACAGCATTACGAAAAATGCTACCAATATCATAAAATATAAAGCAAGTAACCCAAGCTTATGAATAAATTATAAAAATCACTGCATTATCGATTAAGATCCCGCTAAAAACCCTCAAAACAAAAGAGTAGTAGTAATAAAATTTGTCCAATAGGACAGGCGAAGGAATTAATCCATACTGCCAATTCTGAAGTTCTCAATATTGTGATTCTTGTATATTCTGTAGTGAGTTTTATTCTATGTTCAAATTAATATAAAGGCATACGCGCCAAATCTTTTATATAATATTTCGTAAATTTTTAACCATCTTTTTTATATTAATTTTCAAGTCGTTTCTTTTGCTAATTCTGAAGTTGTTAATACGGATAGTTATTATGTACTTTTTAATCTATTTTCTTCTATGTCCAAGTCAATGTAAAGGCATAAGGGCTAAATCTTCTATATAATATTTCAGACATTTTTTATCTTCTTAATCTTTGAATAATCATTAAAAAGATATTCTGATATCTCCAAGTGTTAAGTTGGTAAAGTCAAAGTTAGGTTTAAAATTATCAGGATAAGTTAGAAGATCGATATTCAAGTAAAGTGTCTTGCGGTTATTTCAATATTTATAACAAGACGATGGTTCTCTTGTTACAACTTTCCTGGGAATTATTGTGGCATCCCAGAATTCATGGTCCGTGGTATTATTTTTCATTCACTTCACTTATGCACAATAAACTCATCATATTACATAAAATACCACCAACTTTACACAATATAGAATCAAGTAACACAAGATTATGAATAAAATATAAAATCCACTATATGACAGACTGAAATCCCGCCAAAAACTCTCAAAACAAAAAGAATAAAGTGTCAGACGCAATTTTTATTGCCAACAAAAATAGGCAAAGGAGTATGTTATATCCAGCCAAACGGTTATATAGTTTTATTGACACAATATTTTATACATATTTAATTCCTTATGAAAATACCTGTACATATATGATCTGTGCTGGTATTATTAAGAGCGTAACATGACAGTAGACCGTGTTGATATAGGATGTTCAAACATAATATAGTTTAGACCTAAATGTTTCGATGGCCTTGTTATGGTTATTAGATTGAAACAAAACATGTACGGTTCGTAGTTTATTGCGACGTAGGTAATTAGATTTGATGGTTTCAGTGGAAGTCATATGGTAGATGTATATGGAACATGTTACGGGTTTAATAATGAATTAGCTCTCCGTAACTTTAAAGTCATACTCTGACCTGTAATTCGATTTAGCTTACAAGTAAGCATTAACCAATGTTAGAAATTATGAGTGTGAATTTTCCGAATAAATTGAATTGATAATAAAAAGCTATATATACAAAATCAGAAATATTAAGCATAAACACTCAATACAGATTATGGGAATTGAATTAAACACCGTAAAAACTTTTAAAAACTGAATTTAGTAAAAGACCGACATAATGTAAAATACTAGACACTGTAATAAACTGGTCGTTCCATGTTTCAGACTTAGTAAAACCAGTAATAGTTTCTTAGGTAACAGTGTTAGGTTTTACAATAAAGTCCCAAAACATGTTACCAATTTGCCGGACTGTAAATTTAAGCATCATGTCAAGCGGGCTTTAGTGTCAAAGGGATATTATAGAGTGGTGATGTATGTAAACGATGGTGATGTTTGCAACTGACTCCTCTCTGTGCATCCACTAAAAGAGCTATTGTATGATGTATTGGAAATATATGTAAAAAAATGTACCCGATCGAGTTTCTGGTGGTAGTTTTTGACGTTCATAACCGCCTTATGAGGGCCTAAACTTAATAAAGTATTTTTGATTTTGATTTTGATACAACCATTAGACCTTTATTTAAACACTAGCTACGCCCGCGACTTCGTCCGCGTGGCACCTAATGTAAAAAACACAATGACTAATAAAATCACCTGAATGTATTATATTCATTTACTTATCTACTTTTCTCTTGTATTTAAGTCAGAAATACGAGAGTATGTCTGTCTGTTTGTTTGTAGTCATATCACGGCAAAACCTCTGACCAGCGATAGCAATTATATATAACTTAGAGATAGCCCGAAGACCTAAAGAATAACACAAGCCCATTTCTCCACAAATACATTAAAAAATAAGCAAACAAGGTAATGGAAAATATTGAGTATCAGGTAATGTAAATTTTTCTTAAAATGTAAATGAGTTAGTACAAAATTCTTGACTTTTACATCACCCTACGCCTTGGGGTACAATTGAGAATTTTGCAACTGGCCGCACTCATTTGACGTTGTTTCCTGTAGGAGCCGCAATTTCTTAAACAGACATTTCCACCAAGTTTTGTTATAGATATTTTAGGTAAACAATTATTACTTAGTAATAAATAGTTAATAAGATCTATTAAGAGTCTATATTGTATTCAAAATCAAAAATATTTTATTCAGTTTCGACTCACAGAAGAATGAACGTCAAAGCTGCCACCGGTACTGTGTCGAGAAACTTAGTAATCGAGAAAAATTGGCAAGAAACTCGATTGGGCTTATCTTTTTATGATATATATTATTACAAACATAGATATAAGCTGAGTCATCGTTTTTGGCCAGCCTGAATATAGCTTAAAGTTCGGTCTTCCGCATAGTACAGTCAAGAGATTAATACATAAAATATTGAAAATATTATTATAGGAATTTAACATTTACATTTATTAATCTTTAAGCTACCTCAATATTATATACATACAGTATATTATACGTTTTAATTAATTCTGATTCAAGTAGATATTATAACGACCACACTGCTAGTTTCAGAAGATTTTGTATGTGAAATGGGAGATAGATTCGTCTTGTAAATGGTTTTTTTTTCTCGAACTGACTACGTATTGACTTATCAAGGTCTTAACAGTTTCACTGGACTACAAATCTTATAAACGGTGTGACAGCTAGTTATACAGTTAGATATACAGATATATAGATTTTTTTTTTATTGTAGCACAGCAAAGTGACTGCACTGTGCCATTGGTGAGCTCAGTACAATCCAAAAACAATGGCGACCATCGAGAGATACGTCATCCCTCGGCGGTCGCCGCTATCATGCCGGCCTGCGTAAATGTCTCTTCGCGTTACGCTTGATGGACCCCATGTTATACGAAGGAAGGAACACACTAGTCCGGATATTGTTCCATAGCTTCACGGTATGGCAAAGATAAGAAGTTGCGAACTTTTTAGTTCGTGCCCAGATAGGATTAACCGTAAAACTATGGCTCCGAAGCCCAGCACGTATATTTGCAAAGGCTTAAATATAAAAAATTAACAGACAATAGAAATTAAATCATTACTAAGATAATAAAAACTACAAATGGACTAGCTAAATAATAAAAGGATAGACAAAGCTAGAACATTAACAGTTCAACATGTCAGGTATTTGTCAGTTATAATTAAATTCAAATAATATTTAATCACCTACTTGGTTAGTTTTGGGTGATCGCGTACTTTGATCGAGTGATTCCCCTTATGCAGTATTTGTTTCTATCAGTGGAATACATCTTGTAACATATATTGTGGAAGTATTATACCTGTTACAATACCGTTATTGTATTTTTTTTTTCGAACTGACTACGCTATTGACCCAGCAAGGTCTTAACAGCTTCACCGGACTACTAAGGCAAGCGCTTAGTGAGTGTGAGCTAAGTGATTTTATTTGGGCAACTAGCTCAAGGGTGCACGGCACACCTCGGCCTGCGCTGTTGCCCGACACGTGCAATTCGCGACCTATTTGAGCTGACCTAAGCTAACTATTCATACATATATTAGTTGTTGGAGTATATATATGTACCAAGTATACATACCTCAACAACTCCTATATATCCTCTCCAAACTATTTCAGTTCGATAAGGGAAAGAAACAAAACCGTTCCACTTTCATGTGTAAGCGTGCACGTGCGTAGGGGTGATATGTGTACTGTTGTTGCAGTGGTGTAACATTTTGTGTCACTGTATCGCGCGAGCAGCGCACGCAAGGGCTCCACGCCGAGGGAACGCACCTAGGCTTGAGCCGCTGCCGAGGAGGGCCTAATCTGGTCCGTTATTGTAAATAAAATACATTCGTAATGAATAACTAATTTGTAATAAGTAAAGTGGGTCTTCTAATAATAACAAATATAAACAAGAAAAAGAAAACAATGGAAATAGGAATAACATGTAATGAATAACAATAAAACTATTCTGAGTGCGACTGTACTACAACTAGTAATGGTGGTAGAGCCACTCTGAAGCTATTGCTGGTTTCGGTATGAATGGGTCGGCTCGCCAGGGGTAGTACAACCTCGTACAAAAAACCGACGAAGTAACAATGCTTGCATTGTTGCGTTTCGTTCGGTCAGTGAGAACGCCGTAGGGCCACCTTCCCTTCCTTCTCCTCTCTTCTCCCTTCCTTACCCCCAAACACAGACTAGCAACACACTTGCGACTCCCCTGGTTTTGCTAATGTATATGGACGGCGGTGATTAGTTAACATCAGGAGACCCGTCTGCTCATTTGCCCCCTACGACATAAAAAAAAATGACAGAACATATGTGTCAACGTGGGTGCAATCGGGGCGAGATAGGTGTGCGGGCTAGCCAGCTCCCCTTTTACCTCATCTGCGTCCCTCTGATACCTAAGTTGTGTTCTGCGAATCTACAGCAGATCAGTTGAAAAGTTTCACGCGGTCTATACTTACATTAGTTTTTGGTGCATTCACTGAGAGGCGTCATTTTCAGATGTCACCATTGTTCACATATTGATCCACTATTATCTCTAACCTAAATGTTATTTTACGATGAATGTTTTCTGCTCCATCTTGTTATTTTTTGTCACTAGGAGGTGATCGGTTATATTCTATTGTTATTATGTGGTATATTCTAATCTAACATGGACGGAATCGTGGGCGATTGCTAGTTTTAAATATATATCAATGTATAAGGTCGTCAATAAGTATTACTTTTGGTATTGCGTCCGTTTGTTACTGTGAATCAAGCGACTCTCATACTTCTGTACAACCATTTTGGATTTAAAATATCCTTATATTATCTTAATAGAAAATCTTTATTTACAAAAAAATACCAGATATGTATTTGAATTTTCTTCGCATTGAGGCTCCAGCATTGTGTAATGGGGACTTTTATAACCGTACAAAAAAAAACACAAAGTAAATCCAGATTCGAAACTGTTCTATCTGAATGTTATTATAGCTATTTACAAGTTATTCTCTTCACTTCAAACATTTAATGAATGAAAAATATTCAAAAAAACAGTCGAAATATAATATAAAAAGTTTGAGAAAAAAAGTATCCTTACAAATCGGATTATTACAACGCCGAATGAAATTAAATTATATAACAAAAGAAACGGAAAGCTCGTAACTTAGCCGGGGAAAACTTTTGAACAATGTACGCCGACATAAAAATATAGAACGGCCCCCGAATCTCGGGATTCGGCTGGAACTCAAAACTCCCCGAACAGAATGCAACAGAAAACTTCCCCCCGAGTGTTTGTTACGACTGTTTACAAAAACAATTCACACAATGAAGTTACGAATAACTTTATACCGTAACATTATCAAACAAAACGAAAAGGCAAAATGGACGCAATTATTCGTTACAATAATTTCACAAACATTACGGCCTTATCTTCTTGGAAAGTAATTAAAGAATATTAAACAAAAATACTTCTCTAATAAATAATAATACTGTACATAAGAAAAATAGCGAGAAATATAATATGGTACATATCCTAATCTTAGAAACACTGAATCATTAAATATTATACAAAGCAAAGTCCTCAGCCATGTCTGTCTGTCTGTATGTTCGCAACAAACTCAAAAACTACTAAAAGAAATTTCATGCGGTTTCCACCAGTACATAAAGTGATTAATAAGGAAGGTTTGTGTATATAAATGGTCAAGGTTTTTTATTATTACCTAAGCGGGACAATACCACCGTGGGCAATAGTATAATTAAAAATACTTAATTTAATCTAAGCCTTACAAGGCGTTTGTGAACATCAAAACCATTAGTTTGGACAAACAATTCAGTCAACGAGAAGAACCGGCAAGAAACTCGATCGGGTGCATTTTGTTAACATATACCTGCAATACATCATACATTGGCTTTTAGTGGATGCACAGAGAGTAGTCTATTCCAGACATCACTATCGTTCACATACTGTACCACTCTATAATTTCCTTTTGACACTAAAACCCGCTTGACATGGCGCTTAAATTTACAATCCGGCAAATCGGTAACATGTTTTGGGACTTTATTGTAAAACCTAAAACTATTACCTAAAAAACTATTACTGGTTTTGCTAAGTCTGAAACATGGGACGACCAGTTTACTACAGTTTCTAGAATTTTACATTATGCCGGTCTTTTACTAAATTCAGTTTTTCAAAGTTTTTACGGGCATACATTAAATTATCAAGAATGTATTGGGAGTTTACCTTTATAACACATATTTGTATAAGACATTACAGCTACACACGTTTTAGCAAGTGAACAGAGAGGGGTGTTAGTTCCAGACATCACTGTCTCCAATTTTGCCGTTAAAAATGTTGTTAGTAAATTTAGAATAAGGGAAATAATCTTATTGCATTAAAACTACTTAAAACCGGTGGGGAAAACTGTTATGTATTTGTGTATATGTGTAAGTTATCTCTGCTATATGGTATATGGAATACCGCAATGAAATATATTCTAAATGATGCTTTGAAGTGTCTTTTGTATATGTGTAGAGGGGCCATCGAAATTGATTGGGCAGTTTCCTTTATAGCGGCGTGCAATTTATAGCGGCCCGTATATACATGTATTATAATATTGATATTTTGTAACTCATCATATGTTTAACTGATTTATAAAATGTATATAATTATTGGCCCAAATTCAATAGATATAAAAACTAGAGTAATGTTAATAATTTAAATATACAATTACAACATTTAAATATCGTAATCCAGACCATAATTAATTTAAAAATCCATGATAGAACGCAGTTATTTTATTGCTTTGAGTTTTCACTTATATCGGCATTCCTTATGACTGTTTCGACTTGTTTTTTTTTTTTTTTTCGAACTGACCTAGCAAGGTCTTAACAGCTTCACCTAACTACTAAGGCGAGCGCTTAAGGCACTCAGCCAATTTTATTTGGGCAACTAGCTCAAGGGTGCACGGCACACCTCGGCTTGGCTGTTGCCTGTTACATGCAAACTCGCGATCTAACTTAGCTAACCTAGCGAACTATTCATATATGTTTGAGTTGTTGAGACGCATATGTGTACCAAGCATTCAGGCCTCAACAACCCCTCCATATATTTTTTTATCGGAAAATTAGAGTTTTTTCAATTCGATAAGGGAAAAAAATAAAACCCTCCCACTTCCATGTGTAAGCGTATAGGCGTGCACGTGTGTGGGGGTGATCGTGTAGTGTTGTAGCAGTGATGTAAATTTTTGTGTCACTGTGTCGCGCGAGCAGCGCACTCAAGGGCTCCACACCGAGGCTTGAGTCGCTGCCGAGGAGGGCCTAATCTGGTGTGCGGGAGCGAAATTTACCCCCAGATAAGTTTCGACTTGTCTTTTTACAAATCTGTATTGTTATAATAATATATTTAGAGAACTAATAATATACATGCCTCTGTAGATGGTGCGAAGATTCTAGAAGTGTTTCAAACAATAGATTTACAGTGACTTCTCAAATATCGTTTATTCTTCGTCAGTGGGATACTCAATTTTCGAACTGTCTAAACTGGGTCCATCAATAAAGCTCTTTAAGTATGAAATACCCGAATCTATTAGTCACGTGCGATTTGACGGGCGGAGGACCATCGAAAGAATGGAACGACTCGCTTGTCGTTGGGACGCACGAGTTCGTCCCTTCCGGTACGATGGCCATTTGTCAAGACTACGCATCACCGGGGATTGTTGTATGCGCTGACTTATTTTGATATTTATTTCCATTTAACTTCAGCCCTTTGGGGGATTATCTTGGAAAATACGTATGTATTAGCTATGTTCATTGGAGTGGATGTTCTGATTTACTGCGCGTTGTCGAATTGGTTACTCTTCCTCATGCGATAAATTAATTCTGTTATAATTTTATTTTCTATTTGTTTTTTCGAAGGTTTATTAAAAAATAACAAGAAACCCTCATCCATAGAAGAAATAATAATCAAACAAATACCCTTAATAAAAGAAATATATAAAAAGAGAACCTTGGAATCACTTTCTTGTCCTTATACCCACGTCTATAAAATTATAGATAAATGCTCCAATTTTAGAACATATAAATGGAGACTAAATACTTCTTTTTTTTGTTTATCAAAAGGAGATTTTTTTAGGTAAAAACTTTTTTGATCCGTTTGTAATTTGAAAATCAATTGAATAAAAAGGCGACTTAGAACATTGTTACTTATGTCTCCTTATTGTATGCTGTACAAACAAATAGCTTAATCTAACCGTTGTGCGTATGGTTGTACGTGTTTTAGTATGTGTGTATGTCCGCATGTGTATTACAAAGCTTTGAGAAAAGCAATAAAGGTTATAGCCAACGTGGTATATTTGTCATATATAGCGTTTACATAAATGTCTTATCATTTCTCTAAGGTTACATACGTATCTACTGCGTGTGAACTGCACATATACTGTTAAGGAACTATTAACAACATTAGTCAGTACAAACATGGACATAGCTTTTTTCAGATTCCATTCAATTTCATTAAATTACTTAACGTCATATTTTACGCTTATCGCATGAACTAATCCACAACATTTATTGCAAAATCCTTGATAATATTGAAATTTATAATACTTCAAACGAGCAATTCTTGTATATTGTTATATATTTAAACGGCGTCATCTATTTCCGTGAAACTTAGTATGTAGGTAGTTTTGGAGACGATAAATCGGTCTAGATAGATTGTATTCGTAGAAAACTTTTTATAAAATATAGCTAGAATATAAAGGTCAATTTTGCCGCCGTTGTCAAAACGGAGATAGCTCTGATGGAAATCGGCTACTTCGAAAATCCGTCTAACCCCAGTTCGAATCCGGGTAACAGCGAAAGAGATTTTTTTTTATTTGGTAAAAAATTATAATTTTGTGAGGCAAACCTAACAGTTTATTTTAGTTAAAAAATGTTTTTTAAAGAAGCGATCTAGGCTCGGTCGCCCAGGTACTATATCATAAATTATGGTATACTTTCAACAACTGGACGTCCACTAGTCTTTTTAAAAGTGACGAATCATTCGTCATATATATAGCGAGTAATCTTGAGATTTCGGTAATGGAAAATGTAAAGAATAACTGTTGTAGGGTGTTTTATAATACGAAAGGCGATATGGGATCAATTAAACGAATAGTCGATATTTACACATAGAAACATTGACTTTTTTCAAAGAATTGCCATCCCTATTTTGTAATATCCGCCTGACTAGATATCCACTTTGAGTTGGAAATCTTCTGTCAAACACCTTATATGTAATTCAACACTCGTCCTTCAACACATGTCATTACCGTTCACGCGATATTGCATGCAGAGGCTCATCAACATGTGGCCGAAAACCAAAGATGCAATAGGAATTTCCAATATTATCAAATAATATTTAGTACAAACCGCTTTCGAACTGTTTTTTACGTAAAATAAAACTCACCTGTTCCACCCACACGTTCGTTGTCATGATTTGATTCTTAAGATTCTGTAAAGAAGAAAATCAATTGGTTAATAATGAACCAAATTAACAAAAAAATTGAGCCGTCACGGGACGACTTGCAGCTGTGAAAGATCGAAATCGTTTTGTGTAAGTTATATGCATTAAAGAACAGATTACGACAGGAATCAGCTATGGCGTAACGAAAAGGATATATGGATTACAAATTTTTTCTAGAAAATAATAACTATATACTTATATTCTTACATATTCATGTTTTTAATACACAATAATACAACTAAGCGTAAACGCGGTGTTTTTGTCGGCATTTATCAAAGGGCGCTACGTCGTTGGCGCGTGCGGTGTAACACTAGTAGAACGAGTGACCTACAAAACAATTTGAATCTTGTATTTGTACAAATAGAGTTGCAAATGTTTTGGAGTATCTCATTAATAATGCAAAGTTCGTCTTTGCGTAGCCATATGCCCACAATCAGATTTACCCTCCGCCTATAGATGTTTCACATAAAAAAAAAAACAAAAAATTTGAAATATATTTTTGAATTTAATCTCTGATCCGCCACCTTGTTGTGTGGCGAAGTGTTGGGGATAAGCTTTGTGTTGGGTAGAGTGTTGAAAACAACGGTTCTCGTCCGATCACTGAAGTTAAGTAACGTCGAGCGCGATCAGTACCTGGATGAGTGAACGCCTGGAAACGCTGTGTGACGTTAGCATTTTGTTGTATTTTCTTTAATGTTTACCTCTGATAGAAAAGTGTCATATGTATCGCATGCTCGTTCCTTATATTGGATCTATCAATTATAAAAAAAAAATAATTCCGATTACGTCTACTAACCGACATATCAGCAAAATTGACTTAATTTAGGTATATTTACTCTCCGGATTTTTCTTTGAAACGGCTCAATTAATTTCGATGGCACATTTACACATATACAAAATACACTTCAAAGAATCATCTAGACTACAATCATTACTGTATTAAGTATAGGAGTTAAGTAGTAACGATAAAATATATCAGAAATAACTTACCAGGTACCTATTCGGTATAAGTGTTATAAAGGTTAATTAGAATTAATGAAATGATAATTTTAAAAAAAAGGTACGTATCACACAATTATACCTGATAAAAATAAATACTTTCTATATAAAAAAATAAAACCTTTTACATGTAAACGAAGCCGCGTGGATTATCGGATTAACCATGAGGTTATATAAATCAAAAGCTGTGCCCGCAACTTCGTCTACGTGAAACCTTATTTAAAAAAAAAACAAAAATTAATAAAGAATTCTGAATGTATTAAGTCTGTTTACTTATATACTTTTCTCTCGTACTAAAGTCGCATCGTCACAAAAAGTACAATAACTTTTGAAAGGCCGAACCGATTTTAATGAATCAAAGACTATATGCTACTCAAAGATATGCTTTATGATTTTCTCGAAGAAGTTTTATGGTGAACGTAATATTTTTCCTGTGATGCATGCTCATACAAACATACAGACATTTCTAAAATTGATTGAAATATATATATGTTACTTGCGCGATACAGTGACACAAAATTTACATCATTGCTACAACACTACACGATAACCCCCACACACGTGCACGCCTACACGCTTACACATAGATGTGGAAAGGTTTTATTTTTTTCCCTTATCGAACTGAAAAAACTCTAATTTTCCGATAAAAAATATATGAAGGGGTTGTTGAAGCGTGTATGCTGGTACACATGCGTCTCAACAACTCAAACATATATGAATAGTTAGCTAGGTTAGCTAAGATAGGTCACGAGTTGCATGTAACAGGCAACAGCCAAGCCAAGGTGTGCCGTTCACCCTTGAGTTAGTCGCCCAAACATCCCAGTTCGGCTGAGTGCCTTTAGCGCTCGCCTCAATAGATCGGTGAAGCTGCGAAGACCATTCCAGGCCAAAAGCGTTTTCATTTCGAAAAAAAAAATGACACTTTATAACGACTATAACAATTTGGTTATTTTTTTACTGTAAAAATTATAATTCTTCTTAAATAAGGACCAAGTATGTATGAAGTCTAACTAAAAAAATAATGATCTAAATTTATCTTTTTATTAAGCGTTCAGTGGAATGGCGTACAATCATAAAAAAATGTTGGCGTAATTTTAAAGAGATACTTAGGTGAAGAATCTAACCTCTGATTCCACTTTTGACGAGATATCGTGTTATAAATTGATGAACGCCGGTTGCACGCACGAAAAAGCATGACTCATTCTCATGTGTCCGCTTGAGCCGAGCGTGCAAGCCAGAGCAGAGAACAAGCTAAAATATAGAGAGGCGCGACCGTAAATGTCCTGCTTGTAATTATTCAATTCATTTCATTAAAGTACCCAATATTTCATCAATGTTTTCTCATGTCGTTATCACGTAAAATTATCGTCCGTAAACCAGACTTATAGACAACCAATTTTTTTAGTTAATATCGAAATGAAACTCTTGGTTTTGGGGTTCAAATCAAGTTTGAATTTTACATGACATACGCGTTCGGAACGGACGCCTCGAAGGTTCTACGATCAATCAACTGTAAATAGGCGAAACCTACGAAAATGTTACGCTCCGTATACCTTCACGCTTCACTTATTTATATCCTGAACGTCTTTGAATTTTATGTTAATATGGCCGCTAGTTAAAATTTAACGTACTTCAGAGAGCAATGAAAATAACTTTACTATCAAAGACGTACTGAAAATTGGTAGTTATTTGAGGAAGCAAAATTATTTATAATAGCTGTCCCCGCGACTTCGTCCGCGTGTAACCTAATGTTAAAAACATTGAGTAATAAAATCATCGCATTGTATTAAGTCCATTTACTTATCTACTTTTCTCTCGTACTTAAGTCGCGTCGTCATTAAAATTACAATAACTTTTATTTTTTTAATAAATAAACGTTAAATTCTCATTATTTCTAATAGCACAATCGAATACGTACCACCGGTGGTACGGACCGCCAGAAAAGACAGTCTAGTGTGGGCCACCGGTGGTATGCGCTGGTAGTACGCACCGGCGTGAACGTGTTAAATTGATGGACATGCATGTTATACAAACATTTATATAACGTAGGATCAGAGAGACTATAATGATAAAAAGTGGGTATTATACTAAGTAATCCAAATTCAAGAGATCGTTTGTTTGAACATGTTGAAGACAGGAATTACCAGTCAATTTTGAAAAAATCTTGACATATTTTATACTATGTTATTTTTTAATATGGACCGTCACGCTATGACTTAGTAATAGAGTAACTACCATTTAAAATTTACATTAAAAAATACGCAAAAATAAAGTGAAGGACGGGCGGGTCGTGTGGCTCAGACGGGGTATTGGAGATCATGGTTGATAGGACCATATGTCAGTTCCAGTAAAAAAAACATACCATGTAACTACCTATATAACAGTCGTGATTAGTACGGAATAGATTTAAATTGACATAAATGAATTAATAGCATACTCCAAAATCAAATACGAATGAAATTACGTCGCATAGTTCTATATATACTGGTCTATGAAGCAACACGATGCAGCAAAGTAATTAATCAAACAAAATAAGTAGTTAATACCTGTAACAGTTTCTTAGGTAATAGTATTAGGTTTAACAACAAAGTCCCAAAGCATATTACGAATTTACCGGATTGTAAGTTTTAAGCGCCATGTCAAGCGCGTTTTGATATTAAAAGGCTTATTATACAGTGCATCACATATGTGAACGATGGTGATGTCTGGAATTGACTCCTCTCTCTGTGTATCCAATAAAAAACGTAGTAACATGTAATGTATTTTGATTGTTTTGACTGTCGGTTCTCCTTGATGGCTGGGTTGTTTACGAAACTGGCGGTATTTTTATATACATGCGCGCTTTCTTAGGGCCTAAAATATTTTTTTTTTCTAAATATTGTATAGGATAGTCGTAATGCACAGGCCCATGTGGTGGTGGCGTATTGTGGCGACGCGACTCCCACAGTTCGTCAGAGGGGTCTAACATCCACTCACTCTTTGAAGGGTTTTCCATATTTGGCCCCTCAAATTGCAGTCAGGCCCTCTTGGGCCCACACCTGTCAGGAGAGCAGACGTAGTGCCAGTCGGCAGTCCCTGCTTCCCCGCCAATAAGGTGTATGAAGGCATCATGGGGCTTTAGTCCATGCAGATCGGACATAACCCATCGTCAGCTGCCCCACGGGATGGATATGGTTAAAAAAGGGTAGTCGTAATACAGTAAGTAATGAGCACCTCAGCTTCCAGTTAAAGACAAATTCTACAGACATCTTAATACAACATTGTTTCAAACTTTCAGCTGTCACTCCCTTTCAAAAACTTTGAGATTCCTTTCTGTCTAATTGCCCGTTAAGAGAGCGCGTCTGAGAAAATTGCATTCCGAACTGGTGCAACTTAGAGTCAGTTCGGCTGGCTTTTCCGATGTTAAAATTCCATTCTCGTCTGTAACTATTCGTTCAACATTTATAAGGAATGCGAGATCGGAGAACAGTTATTATTTTACGTATTGGCAGAATCATTTTTCAATGCTTTTTTGTGATAAATTAATAAAGTTTATATTTATAATTGCTTTTGTATATTACATAGTTTATTTTATATTTAAATTATATAAAACACGTTATAACTTAATGTTTCAGGGCCATTTAATAAACGATATTGATATCTTAAACCAGCGATACTAGGGGTACACATACCCTTTGGAGTACGCTGGATCCCATTGAGAGTACATGAACATTATATTGGTAATGGTGGAAATACTAAGAAGTCAAAGCTCTTTACTTATATAAATATTGTTTTGATATATTATATTATTATATTTTAGGAATGTAACATTAAATCTGTACTAATATTATAAAGAAGTAAATTTTGTGAGTTTGTGACGTACCCCCACCCGATACGCTCAGGTGTGTCACAGGGCTCCATACTTGCGCCCACGCTCTTCAACCTGTTCATCAGTGACCTACCTCGGTCTCGGGGGGTCGAGGTAGGTTGTTACGCTGACGATACCGTTATTTACACTTCCGGCTGGCGGTCGGACTTTCTTAGGAAGCGCATCGAAAAAGCCGTTCATACTCTCGGTGAATGGTTTCGTCGATGGCGCATATATGTTAATCCCGATAAGAGTGCCGCAATACTCTTCAATCCCACGAAACGCGCTAATAACTTTGAGCCCATCAGGCTATACGGAATCGATATCCCTTGGATCGAAGAGGTAAAATATCTCGGTGTTACATTAGATAGACATTTAAAGTTCAGTTCACATATAGACAGAGTGCGAAACAAAGCCGCTATGGTCTTGGGTCACCTCCATCCGTTGCTTTGTCATAAGAGTAAGATGTTCCTCAGACACAAGCTCACTTTGAATAAGACGTGTATCCGTCCCGTGATGACATATAGCTGCCCCGTTTTTGCGCATATGTCCAAAGATAACTTTCATAAGCTGCAGGTTCTCCAAAATCGTGTTTTACGTAAAGTAACCGGTGCCCCGTGGTACATCCGGAGAGTCGATCTCCATAGAGACCTAGAGATCCCTTCTATCTGGGCGTACGTAAAATCACTTACGATTAGTTATTTTGAAAAAGCCGCGAGTCATCCCAGTCCGTTAGTGGTATCCGTCGCAAACTATGAACCCGTACCTAACGCTGCGCGTTATAAAAGACGTACGCGACACACTTTTACCGACCCTCCTGATTCAATCACGTCACCGAACGATCAGTACCAGCCTGTCCCTCGAAACAGAGCGTGTTCGCGCCCACGCCCGCGTAACCATAGATCACGCCGCCGTGGTCTGGGGGTTAATTTCGCTCCCGCACACCCGATTAGGCCTCCCACGGCAGCGGCTCAAGGCTAGGTTCGATCCCTCGGTAGGGAGCCCTTGAGTGCGTTGCTTGCGCGATACGGTGACACACAAATATACGTCACTGCTACAACACTACATGATCACCCCCACACACGTGCACGCCTACACGCTTACACATGAAAGTGGAAAGGTTTACTTTTTTTCCCATATTGAACTGAAAAACTCTCAATTTTCCGATAATAAATATATGGAGGAGTTGTTAAGGCGTGTATGCTTGGTACAAATATACGTTTCAACAACTCATACATATATGAATAGTTAGCTAGGTTAGCTAAGATAGGTCGCGATTTTGCATGCAACAGGTAACAGCCAAGCCGAGAAGTGCCGTGCACCATTGAGCTTGCCAAAATAAAATCGGCTGAGTGCCTTAAGCGCTTGCCTTAGTAGTCCGGTGAAGCTGTTAAGACCTTGCTGGGTCAATAGCGTAGTCATTTCGAAAAAAAAAGTTTGTGACTTTGTGACTTTGTATGGGGGTAATCTCAGAAACTGGTCCGATTTAAAAAAATATTTCAGTGTTATATAGCTCATTTATCGAGGATGGTTACAGGCTATATATCGTTACGCTAAGATCATTGATCATCATCAGTCATCAATCATCAGATTGGGGGGTGTAAGGGGTGTCGAGTAACATCTTAAGACTTAAGACACCCAAGCCAACCTCACCTGCACGTGATCACCCTGCTGATCAACGAACGAGGCAATGGCGATAGCGGGGTGGTAGGGTTTTACAGCCCAGCTGGGTCGGAACCACCATGCACATGGCGAAAAAACCCGTCATAGTGACTCGCTTTTGCGCGTCGCGTTTCGGAATCAGCCTGTGCATATCCAGTACCGGGTGACTTTCGTCATTATGGCCGTCATGACAACGGCGACCGACGATGGATGATCTATCTCGCGGTGGTCGCCACTGTTTTTGGATTGTACTATGCTTACCATCAGGCATAGTGCAGTCACTTTGTCGTGCTTCAATAAAAAAAAATCAATAATAGCGGAGCACCAATGACGAATGTTTAAAATTCGTTTTTTTTTTCTCTTGAGAGCTTCCACTGCGTATTAGCAAGCCCAAAGAAACTATCCCACGCGAACCAAATCGCGGGCAGAGGTTAGAAATGATATAATGGAAAAAAAGCCGGAGCAGTCATAAGGACTGTCCGCTTGCGTTGGAAGAGTCAACAACGGTATGAAGATGCTCCATGAATGAACAAAACACGAGTAATTGTTTTTGGCTACTACACGTTAATCTGCAGCATGTTTTAATTAATTAATTTATTACTATTATAATATAGTTAATTATATACATATCAATAGAGTCAACCATTTAATTTTGTTTGTTGTCTTAGGAAAAACGCTTTTCTTGCAGTGAGACGTAGTAATGGTCAATCAATTCCAGGCGGAAATGAAGCGTAACATCCACAATAATATTTAAAGGTACCTTTAATTTTAAAAAGCCGAGGCAGTCCTTATAGAATCACAAAACAATGAAATAAATATGTTGTCTTTTGAATTTTCATATTTAAAACAGTGGCAATATTTAAATTTCAGGATGTTTTTATTGAAATTATTAATATTAGTGTGGTTTTCATATCTATTGGCACTCGGAGCAATGGTTATATACATTTTTATAAAGTTTATTATGCCTTTGAAACTTAAGGGGAAGG
The DNA here is from genome assembly GCA_014332785.1 of Antheraea mylitta. Classification (NCBI taxonomy): domain Eukaryota; kingdom Metazoa; phylum Arthropoda; class Insecta; order Lepidoptera; family Saturniidae; genus Antheraea; species Antheraea mylitta. The sequence goes on from JACEII010000012.1 coordinate 16,073,782, forward strand.
TTTATAAAACTATGATAAGACCGATCATGCTGTATACATATTAGTGCTGGGCTACGAAAGAGACGGATGAGAAAAAATTACATGTAGCAGAGATGCGAATGTTAAGATGGATGTGTGGTGTGATTAGAATGGATAATATTAAGATGTACTCAACATCAGTGGCAGTTTGAAAATCGCACCAATGACAGAGAAGTCGAGGAGTAATCGGTTAACATGGTATGGGCATGTCATAAGGAGAGATGAAAACCATGTAACTAGAAAAGTGTTGAGTATGATAGTGGACGGATATACGAGAAGAGGGAGACCAAAAAAGGTATGGACAGACTGTGTGAATAATGATATGTTCGTAAAAGGTGTGAATACTGAGATGACGTCTGAAAGGGTAGAATGGAAAAAGAAAACATGTTGAGCCGGTCCAACTTAGGTGGGATAAGGGTAATGATGATGATGATGATCTTTATAAAGTCTATTAGTCAATCAAACTTATGGTGAGCTCCATAGAATCAATATTACATGTACACAGGCCCTATACTACGTGCTAGTCTGAAGCAAGCCACGCAAGCATAATTCGTTGATCATGCTTGTGTAGCGTGTCATAACACGATATTATGAAGCAATCCACCTCGAAAAAATTCCGCTCAATGCATCTGTATATTTTTCTACTTCAGTGAATACTGATTCTGAGGGATACATCAAATATATAATAATGCGAGAAGAAGTAAGAATTTAGTACTTATGAAACTCTAAACAGTATAGCGGTAGTTAAAAACAAAACTGTGTTTTGAGTAAACACAAATAATAATTAGAAGATATTAATATTTACCCTTCCCTATATAACTAATAATAAAATTACAGTAATCCATTACACCGTTACAACAAATTATAGGTTCAATAACAACAATTAATATTATCATATAATTTTATCGTCAATATAAGATAATAGGACGGTCTTAAACAAGGATTTACGGGCGGTTTCAGGGTTGTCACAACATCGTAAACATTCGATGGGGCGTTAAAGTTGTCGTGAGTTGTTTTCGTTGACGTTAAATCGTGTGAGTGCTATTTAAATGATGTTTACTTCTATATTACAAAATAGAGTTAAATATAATAAAACACTTATTGTTTTTTATGTTCGGAAACAGACGTGGAATTCACTTGAAGTTGACCACAAAGTGATCGTAATTTTAAAGCCAGTCATAGGAAACGACTCAGGAATACTCAGATAGAATACTTTATGTGGTAGCACCTGTTTATAATTAAATCTTAAAAAAAAAAACAATGACACTTTATTCAGTTTAGGTCTTGAGAAGGCGCTTATGCATGTCAAAACTACCATCGTTTCGAAAAATAACCCAGAAACTAGATCGTGTTTGTCTAATAAACGTATATTTGAAGTTCATAGCACGTTAAAATCGATTTTATTAAATGCACAAAGCGAGGACTCGATTCCAGACGTCACCATCGTTTACATATTGATCCACTCTATTCTGACACCGAAACCCGCTTGACATAGCATTGAAACTCACAATTCGGTAAATAGGTAATATGCTTTGAGACTTTGTTGTAAAACTTAACACTATACTCAAAAAAAATGTTACAGGTCTTACTGAGTCGGAAATTGGGATGATCGCAACACAGTAAACACAATTAGTATGCACTAAAAAGATTTAATAGTAAAGCTTCGAACGTGTCATGATTTCGACATTTTAATGCTCGTTTCCATCAAGTGACTCCGAGTCAGGTAGTTCGGTAGGCGTCAAACTCATTTTAACGCCATCTATCAATCATGAAGCGTATTACGTATTACGCGTATACATTGTTAATAGTGTTTGTTTTTATTTTTTTTTTCGAACTGACTACGCTATTGGCCTAGCAAGTTCTTTACAGCTTCACCGGACTACGTTTGTTTTCAATGTTTAATACTTTTTTTACGTTATCACCAAATTTGTACAGCAAGCCGTCTGTGGATCCTTTGAAAAACTTAAATATGTTTTTTTACTATGTGAGGAAATGCCGATCATAAAACTTTATTCAGCTTTATCCGATTGTATTAATGTGCAAGTAAATAACACTTTTTAAATATTATTTAGTTAAATAAAAATACTAAAATCGTACTACTGGGAAGGTGGGATTAGGAAAATGAAAATTTGAGATTACAGGTAGTTTTTGAAGGCCAATAAGATAAAAAAAAAGAAATTTACTAAAAAAAAATCTGGATACGGACACCCTAATTACCTAGAGGTATTCAATATACTTTAAGACCTATTATCATATCTACCAAATGTACAGTAAAAATTCATAAAAATCGGTCAAGCTCTTTCGGAGGAGTTCAAACACAAACACTGTTGCAGTCTCTTAAGACCTTGCTAGATCAATAGCGAAGTCAGGTCGACAAAAAAAAAATACAAAAACGTGATATATGAATACTATGTATTAGAATAAAGATAAGAATGTGTATGAAATGCTTAATGTAACTAATGTATTTAAGTCGATAACGATTAATACTGTAGCTGTCTAAGTAACTCTCAAATTCTACGTCACCTTCTTTTAGAATATGTTATGAGTATAGTGAGCCATCCTTAAAAGATATATATATGCCGTCACAGACTTCTTTGTAGATTTATAAAAGAGGAATATCGCACCATACATTATTTTTTTATATACTAGCGGCCCGCTCCAGCTTCGTACCGTTATAAAATATATAGCCCTATATTATAGAACTACTATCATACAATTATTTATCGTAAGTTTCTTATAATTACTGATACGTTGTCGCCCTGAAAAGCACGTTTTTATTAAGTATTGTTATTTTCCTCGCTAGAGAGCTCTGATAATAAATGCTACGTCCTATATAGCTATATAGATCTATATTAAATCAACAATGTATTTAAGGTATTCAATTGGATAAGAATAAATGCTATATTGGTTAAAATCGCTTCGAAAAATAGCCATTATTTGTCGTAAAAATTAAATGACAAAAAATGTTATTGTGGAACATCCATAAGAGATAGACATATATCATCTGGGAGTTTTCTGTAGACCTTTTTAACGTGTACAATACTTAGTACATTATTTTGATAAATCTCGTAGGGTTCAGCCTGCGTTTGTTGCAATGTAAGCGGAAAAAATGTAATTATTTACGACATCACATTAAAAACTTCAAAAATAACTTTTTTTTTTTCTCGAACTGACTACGCTATTGACCTAGCAAGGTCTTAACAGCTTCACCGGACTACTAAGGCGAGCGCTTAAGGCACTCAGCCGATTTTATATTGGCAACCAGCTCAAGGGTGCACGGCACACCTCGACTTGGCTGTTGCCCGTTGCATGCAAAATCGTGACCTATCTTAGCTAACCTAGCTAACTATTCATATATGTTTGAGTTGTTGAAACGTATATGAGTACCAGCATATCCGCCTCAACAACTCCTCCATATATTTTTGTCGGAAAATCAAAAATAACAGTATTTCTCCACTATTTAATGGATATTATTATACATATAAACCGTTCTCTTCAGTCACTCTATCTATTAAAAACAAACCGCATCAAAATCCGTTGCGTAGTTTTAAAGATTTAAGCATACATAGGGATATAGAGACAGAGAAAGCGACTCTGTTTTCTACACTAATATTATAAAGAGGTAAAGTTTGTGAGTTTGTGATGTTGTGACGTTGTAACGTTGTAGGGGGTAATCTCAGGAACTACTGGTCCGATTTGAATAATTCTTTCAGTGTTATATAGCTCAGTTATCGAGAATGGTTATAGGCTATATATCATCACGCTAAGACTAATAGGAGCGGAGCACCAATGAAGAATGTTTCAAAAGCGGAGTATTTTTCCTCTTGAGAACTTTCGCTGCGTGTTGAGAAATAAAGAATTCTTTATTCCACGCGAACGAAGTCGCGGGCAGAGGATAGTATCTAAATATAGTAATAATAAAATTACTGCTATTCTAACATGCGGTAAGATTACTTTTATTTTTATTTCCAAAAAATAGCATCAAGCACATTATTGTCAATACCATAAATGTCTTCCAATAATAATTCCATTTTAATAACGTTTCAAAGTTAGAGAAAAAGAACATTCTAAAATTATTTAAAAATCAATATTTTTGTCTATTAAGGTACTATATGCACAAAAAAACGCAACTCTTACCGGCAGCAAGGTAGCCCGTTGTTCGGATGAATATATAATATATAAAACTGGCTTGATTGATTCTTTCCGGTATGGCCTCTGCCTATGTAGGTAATTTCGCCAATATCAAGTGTGACAAATACACGATATAAATTTAATGCCAAATATTTAGTGTAACAACGTAGAATAATTTACAATAGAAACATATCAACATGGATAAATTACCAAAAGGTGATAGGTACTATGTGGTGAGTGGTACAGAGATTATTTATAAAAATCTATTGGAAATATATTTAAAATACGTTTTCGAAACAGTTTCTAACTCTTAGACACTAGTTACAAGCAAGTGACAGTTGACGCTTCGGCGCGATGTTTGACACTTCGATACGAGGTTCATATATTTTTCTTTAATACAGTGGAGTATAAAAAGGTTTTAATACAAGTTGAAGATAGTTATGTTAAAGTAAGTGGTAGAGATGTTTATTTAGTTTTATGTAGGTTAGTTTTTATCTTAATTAATCCTGGTAGCTGATCTTTTTTTCCTCGAAATGACTACGCTATTGACCGAGCAAGGTTTTAACAGCTTCACCGGACTACAAACAACGGAGTGGTAGATGATGCTACGAACGGGTACTAGGCTTATTTTAAAAAAATCACATGTAATCTGGGTATATGTTTCAGTGAATTCGTGGATAGTTTGGATTCACAATTGAAAACGGTAGTTGAGGCTGCAATCGGGTATCAGTTTTATTCAATTTTTTCGCGTTTAAAATACAATTGAAACCAGTGATAACCAATTTGGTGCAGACGAA
>JACEII010000012.1:16079127-16203891 GCA_014332785.1 Antheraea mylitta
GCCTAATTTGGTGTACGGGAGCGAAATTTAGTCCCAGACCACGGCGGCGTGATCTGCGGTTATGCGGGCGTGGGTGAGAACACGCTCTGTTTGAAGAGACAGGCTGGTACTGATCGTTCGCTGACGTGATTGAATCAGGAGGGTCGGTAAAAATGTGTCGCGGTCGTCTTCTATATTGCGCAGCGTTGGGTACGGGTTCATCGTTCGCGGCGGATATCACTAACAGGCTGGGATGATTCGCGGCTTTTTCGAAATAACTACCTGTAAGTGATTTTATATACGCTCAGACAGAAAGCATCTCCAGGTCCTGTGGAGATCCTTATTCCGGACGTACCATGGGGCACCGGTGATTTTACGTAGGGCTCAGTTCTGAAGAACCTGCAACTTTTGAATACGATTTTGCGCATGTGCAAAGACCGAACAACTGTACGTCATAATCGGACGGATGCAAGTTTTGTATAAAGTGAGTTTGTCTGGGGGATATTTTACTCTTATGACAAAGCAAATGATAGAAACGACCTAAGACCATACGGCTTTGTTTCGCACTCTTTCTGTGTGTGAATCGAAATTTAAGTGTTTATCTAAAGTAACACCAAGATATTTCACCTCGCCGACCCAAGGTATTTCGGCTTTGTATAGCCTGATGGTCGACGACGCATATATTTGAGATGGCGTCAATCCCAAGTCATACGTTTACGTTTATCGTTGTATATGGTGGTCTATAATGTTTAATAAAATGAAACCGGTTCTTTGCTATGAAAAAAAAAAATTGATTTGAAATTTATTATTGGAACGAAGTTCCTTACGGCAGGCTTGGAGGAGATAGAGATTTTGCTGCGCGACCGAACTGAAAAAAATGTGATAGTAAAACTGTAACGAAAAGTGCATGGAATAAAACAGTTAAATGAGACGTGCGCAGGCGCGACAGTCGTATACATAAGCGAGTAGTGTATAATATCTTTCTCTTTCTCCTTTTTTGTAATTATTTCTATTTCTATGTAATTTTATGTTGTCAAACAAAAATAAAGAGACATATTTTGTTATTTTAATTGATAATTTGAATTACGATTACATAAAATTGAGCACGATTTTTTTTTCCAAATAGTGTCGATTCTACATTAGCTGAAAGAACTTCGTTCCTACCTGGTGTCCCACGACACCACATTCTTTTTTTTATTTATAAAATATATCAGCGGGTATATATATGATTGTTTATAAAAAATATGTCTGAATGTTTAATTGCGTTTAAAAGTTACTGAAAAAAATGTTCCTAAACTTATTATTGATTAATCATAAATCAAAATGCCTATTAAAAATACAACGTTAACCCGCTACCAAGTGTCCTAAATTCTGTCTATTGATATATTGATAATTTCTGTAGGTGGTAGAGCCACGCTGAAGCTATTACTGGTTTCAGCATGAATGGGTCGGCTCGTTCGGGCTAATACTGCCAGAATACTTACAGAAAACCGACGTCAAATAACAGTGCTTGCATTGTAATGTTTCGTTCGGTCAGTGAGACTGCCGGAGGTTCCCTTACACTCCCCCATATACAGGTTGGAAACGCACTTACAAATCCCCTGGTGTTGCTAGTGTCTATAGACGGTGGTGGTCACTAAACATCACGTGACCCACCTGTTCGTTTGCCTCTTATGATATAAAAAAAAATATATTGATGTATTAAAGAACCAGGTATTCTAAAATTCTTATTCTTTTAACGTTGCCGGCTCTTGTACTAAGGTGTCGCAAAAAAGTCTAGTTACGTTAACTGCAAATTTTTGTTTTTCGTTATTCTGGAGAACTCATTGCGTTTTATGGGACAAAGAGTATCCTGGATGTAGTCTTCTAATATTAGTTATCACCGTGTCAAATTTCGTTAAAATTGGTTCAGTACTTTCAGAGTAATTCGGGTTTATATTCTAGACTTTAATCCTTTATCCTGGAGAACCCTTTGCGTTTTATGAGACAAAAAGTATATTTGATGTAATCTCGTAATATTAGTTATCACTATGTCAAGTTTCATCAAGATTGGTTCAGTACTTTCAGAGTGATGCGTGTGCATAGGGACAGACAGACAGACAGACAGACAGACAGACAGACAAAAATTGTAAAAAGATTATTTTTGGCTTCTATATCGATAACATAGTCCACCCTGAATAAAATTTTCAAAAAATATTTAATGTACAGATTTCGACTTGTTACAGTTTTATTATAGTATAGATTGTTATTTTCCTCGCTAGAGAGCTCCGATAATAAATGCTACGTCCCGCAATTTTTAAACCTGTAATATAGTCGTAAATATTCATTTAAATCATATGCTGTAATGCTGTAAAGGGCTATATAGATCTATATTAAATCAACAATGTATTTAAGGTATTCAATTGGATAAGAATATATGCTGTATTGTTTAAAATCGCTTCGAAAAATAGCCATTATTTGTCGTAAAAAGTAAATGACAAAAAATGTTATTGTGGAACATCCATAAGAGATAGACATATATCATCTTGGAGTTTTCTGTAGACCTTTTTAACGTGTACAATACTTAGTACATTATTTTGATAAATCTCGTAGGGTTCAGCCTGCGTTTGTTGCAATGTAAGCGGAAAAAATGTAATTATTTACGACATCATATTAAAAACCCCAAAAATAACAGTATTTCTCCACTATTTAATGGATATTATTATACATATAAACTTTTCTCTTCAATCACTCTATCTATTAAAAACAAACCGCATCAAAATCCGTTGCGTAGTTTTAAAGATTTAAGCATACATAGGGATATAGAGACAGAGAAAGCGACTCTGTTTTCTATACTAATATTATAAAGAGGTCAAGTTTGTGAGTTTGTGATGTTGTGACGTTGTGACGTTGTAGGGGGTAATCTCAGGAACTACTGGTCCGATTTGAATAATTCTTTCAGTGTTATATAGCTCAGTTATCGAGAATGGTTATCGGCTATATATCATCACGCTAAGACTAATAGGAGCGGAACACCAATGAAGAATGTTTCAAAAGCGGGGTATTTTTTCCTCTTGAGAACTTTCGCTGCGTGTTGAGAAATAAAGAATTCTTTATTCCACGCGAACGAAGTCGCGGGCAGAGGCTAGTATCTAAATATAGTAATAATAAAATTACTGCTATTCTAACATGGGTTAAGATTACTTTTATTTTTATTTCCAAAAAATAGCATCAAGCACATTATTGTCAATACCATAAATGTCTTTCAATAATAATTCCATTTTAATAACGTTTCAAAGTTAGAGAAAAAGAACATCCTAAAATTATTTAAAAATCAATATTTTTGTCTATTAAGGTACGATATGCACAAAAAAACGCAACTCTTACCGGCAGCAAGATAGCCCGTTGTTCGGATGAATATATAATATATAAAACTGGCTTAATTGAATCTTTCCGGTGTGGCCTCTGCCTATGTAGGTAATTTCGCCAATATCAAACGTGACAAATACACGATGTAAATTTAATGCCAAATATTTAGTGTAACAACATAGAATAATCTACAATAGAAACATATCAACATGGATAAATTACCAAAAGGTGAGTGGTACAGAGATTATTTATAAAAATCTATTGAAAATATATTTAAAATACATTTTCAAAACAGTTTCTAACTCTTAGACACTAGTTACAAGCAAGTGACAGTTGACGCTTCGGCGCGATGTTTGACGCTTCGATACGAGGTTCATATATTTTTCTTTAATACAATGGAGTATAAAAAGGTTTTAATACAAGTTGTAGATAGTTATGTTAAAGTAAGTGGTAGAGATGTTTATTTCGTTTTATGTAGGTTAGTTTTTATCTTAATTGATCCTGGTAGATGATTTTTTTTCCTCGAAATGACTACGCTATTGACCGAGCAAGGTCTTAACAGCTTCACCAGACTACAAACAACGGAGTGGTAGATGATGCTACGAACGGGTACTAGGCTTATTTAAAAAAAATCACATGTAATCTGGGTATATGTTTCAGTGAACTCGTGGATAGTTTGGATTTACAATTGGAAACGGTAGTTGAGGCTGCAATCGGGTATCAGTTTTATTCAATTTTTTCGCATTTAAAATACAATTGAAACCAGTGATAACCAATTTGGTGCAGACGAAGTTGCACGGGTCAGCTAGTATACTATATAGTGATTAAAAGATTAGACAGCATTTTCGATGAAAAATCTCAGGCGGTTTGACGTTTTTCGACACGGCCAACAATTATTGTTATAATTCAACCTATTTACACAAAATCTTGACAAATTAATGCCAAGTTTTATGAAGATCGGTTGAATAGTTAAGGAGTTCATCATGGACAAACATCAAGACACTCGATTTTTATGTTTAGATTACTTCAATAAAATATTAATTAAAATTGCTTATGTAATTTCAAGTGTAAGTTTTCACCTACAAAATACGGTAACAGTATGCGTTTTTTAAAGTCTGAAAAAATAATTAAACACTAAATAACCGACATGTCGTAGCTATTGAAGCTACTGAACATCCAACAAACAAATCCATCAACGTGTAACTAAGATCAAGCCGGATTTGGGGGTGCCATGATATGTACTAAGGGGTCCATGATATCTTACGTTAGGGCGCCGAGTGAATTTATGACGCGAACTCGCTTGACATTTTCTGTACAAACAAGATACGTGGATCGATGTGTTATGATTATGTTTTTTTAATAATTTATGATCTTATTTGAGTTACTTTTTATATCCTTACACATACCAAAAATTACATAAAATTAATTAATTTTATAGCAGCATTCAAATATATTACTTGGTGCTGCGGAATCCTTGGTACATAGGTTGACTCGTAATTGTTTTTTTTTTAATATTAAAAATACAATATGAATAAATACATAAAGCATAAAAATATTTAAAATCTATAACCAACGCAACTATTTAATAAGAAAGTGTATGAAAGATTAAATCTATTAATACCATTATATGTATTAAGAAGTTTTCAATGTCAAATTTATATTCTGGTACTTTATATAGAAAAGATTTTGATAGCTTTGTTGTGTAGAATTATATAAGATAAAACTACAGAAAGAGTCATTTATTCACAATAAAGAGATATTTGTGAAAGTTAAAGTCTTTCTTAAACTTTTTTATATTATAAGAGTAGATATCTCCTAGCACTAAGTGGTATAACTTGAGAATTTGTATTTCTTTCGCATACTAATTGGTTAGTTGAAAAGTAAGATTTGGTAAGAATAATTTATATTCAGTCTATCTCTTATTTAGTTCATTGGAGTAGTTGTAAATCCAAACCAAATAGAACTAGATCATAAGGTCTTGATGACTGTATTTAAACCAATTTAATAGACATAGGAATGGCAAATACGTTCTTAGGTATATAGTTGTTTCCAATCATAGGTGATTAATACCGAAACCTTTGAAACAGGTTACTGATTTAAGATCTACTGTTATTCTATGATGGAACGCAATTGAGGATAATCAAGTATATAATATGTTTTATGGTGTTTTCTTATATCTCTTGTTACCATATAATTTGAAGGCATATTTAAGAAACGAAATAAATTTGTAGCGCATTCAAATTCACGAAGTTGCATTCAAGACTCAAGACGAGGTTTGATCATATTTACACCATTCAGCTTGTTTCTATACGGCTGTTTAATTTTACCGCTCGCCCTAGAAAGTTTGATGAAACTATAAGACCCGTCAGAACAACACCTTGTCATATAGTCAATTAAAAAAAAATATATATATAAAAAATCCTTCACCATAGTTATGATAGATCTCTACTTTATATTATATAAAATAAAAGTAAATAATTTGCAACATAAACATTAAATCTGTAAATAAGTTGTCTAATTACCTTCAACGTTCCGAGAACGTTTATCTTATTTTCACTCTGTATTACGATGCTTATACACCGAGACACTGGACAAACTTTTGGTTGTGAAACGCTTTGATTTGTACTTTTTAATATCGCATGCATTGCAATTGCAAAGCTAAATACTGCTGGCTCTAGGGGGTCACCCTATTGGCAGACAGAACAGGATTATTTAAAAAAAAATCATATGTTTTTCTGGAGAATGGTAACTTTGCCAAACATTGTCGGTGGTAATGTATTGTATATATTGCAATGAGATTTGCAAATAACGTACGAGTGTCCTAAAGAATCAAAATGGGGCGCACCCATAACGACTATCTTAAAGACCTATGTACGTCTCAAAAGAAACATCTGAACATTTGCTCCGAACTAATTTGACATCAACTCTAGATACTATCCAAAACTGGTTGTTTCTGCTCTATATATTGCTTTTTATCTTAAGTGGTTTTGCAATTTTATTACCATTTCCAGTACTTTGCTTGAATGCTCCAATGCTATTCGTTAATCAATACCTGGGGATCTATGTAAAAGGTAAATTGGCATACTATTAGCTAATCATCATTTTCAGTACTCAGGCATAAAGTCGGCTGAGTGCCTTAAGCGCTCGCCTTAGTAGTCCGGTGAAGCTGTTAAGACCTTGCTGGGTCAATAGCGTAGTCATTTGTACTTTACTTGAATTTCAACTCCCATTTCATTCGTTAACCAACACCTTGGACATGTATGTAAAAGGTAAATCGGCATACCATTAACTGGTCATCATCTTCAGTACTCTGCTTGAATTACAACTCTAATGTCATTCGTTAACCAATACCTTGGACATCTATGTAAAAGGTAATATGTCATACCATTAACTGATCATCATCTTCAGTACATTGCTTGAATTTCAACTCCAATGCTATTCGTTAACCAACACCTTGGACATTTATCTACAAGGTAAATTGGCATACGATTAACTGGTTATCATATCCAGTACTTAGCTTGAATTTCAACTCCAATGCCATTCGTTGACCAATACCTCGGACATCTACGTAATAGGTAATATGTATTACTAATAGCTGATCATCATCTCCAGCATTTTGCTTGAATTTTAATTCCAATGCCGTTCTAATGAACGCTAATGCCAAGGCCGGTCATTTATTTAAAAGGTAAATTTTCATACTATTGGCTGAACTGTGTAAAATAGCAAAAAGCATTTAGATTAGGTGTCAGTCAACGTATGTGCTATATCACTAATGACTCGATATATCTACATAGGAGAAAAGTAAATTCCGTCGGCTGTTATGCGAGGGACAAGGCTCATTAAAGTTTATAATTGGTTTCAGAGGGTGTAGGACATCAGGCACTCGAAAATATATCGCTGACCCGCTGATAAATTATTTAATAGTGATTAATATTTAAAACTATTTTATCATGCATCTGGTATATTGAGATAAAGCCAGATTAGTTTTGTTTAACAAGGCTACATTGATGTACCAGACAAGTATTATTTTTTATATAGGTTAAGGCTTGATAGTCTTTAATTCTATGATTAAGTGCTATTTAGGTGATGTTTATTGCTATTTAGAGATCAAGTAAAATATGTGCTCTAATAAGCCCCTGGACTATTAAAACCCTAAGGCTCTATGCTCCACACACATGGATGTACACCTAATGATGCACTGGTCAACAAACTGTTTGTGGCATAAACCTAAAAATACCGTATTTATTACAACATTTGAACAGTAACTAATTATGTAAAATATAATTATTATTTTTATTTTAAAACATGTTCAACCATTTTGAGGTCTGTGTCTTAAAGAATCAGTCGAGAAGTTAAAAGCTTTTTACTATATCATCTACAAAGCAAAAATAATAAAGACCCAATAATAATACATTAAAAAAGGAATACAACATTCACTTATACCGAGAATTAACCACATTGTTTTACAAATTACAACCGCTTTTTTTTTCGCAAATTCATTAAACTGTGTTTTATGCAGAATTTTAACTAACACCATCTGTTGTAACTTGAGAGCTAGTCGGAGTGACGAGTAATTAAACTTTATAATTGCTTCTGGTGAGGTCAACTGTGGCCAGGGCTGTCGCACACAACTTTATATAAACGGCTTTTCGTTGAAATAAACACATTTAACATACAAACATTTATACAGTATACATTGTCTAAGTTAATGATCTTAAAACAATAGCGATGTTATTATAGAAAAAGCGTAAATAAATATTAAATACTTGCTTTAAAAAGGTTTCGTACAAAATGCACCGCGTTCGCCCGATGTATTTTCGCGTTATTCTTTTTTCGCAAGTCTAACCAAACCTAGACAAAGCGAGACAAAAGAGCAAGATGGCGAATATTCAGCGACCGCGGTGCATTTAAAACGTAATCTTTTAAAGCAAGTATTCAATACGTATATAACCTTTTTGTAACACCAATTAAATCTATTTTTACACAAAAATGCACGTAAAAAATTGCTATAACTCGCGGTTTTGATGGTGTCAAAATTATTTTCTTTGGCGTTTGAAGTTTAATAACTTAGAATTCACTTCAGTGAAATATCTACGTGACGCATAAATTAGTTTGTCAAATTAAATTGTTCGGCTTTAAATATTATCCTTTATAATGCTGCTTTGTTAGATTCTGATATAAATAAAGATGCTTTAAAATATATACAAAGGTTAGTATTAAATTAAGCCTTCTTTTGAACTGATTTTAAGCATCCAGACACATTTTTGTTAAGATGGATTGCAATTCCAGATAACCTGTACTTAAAATGTAGATAGTACTAGACGTAAGATTTCTAATAAATATAGTTAATATATTCTTATAGTTCATATATTAATTGTATGGTTTGCTACGGTATCAATTTGATAGGTATATAATGCAGGCAAGAGTAACCCTAATAGAATGTCGGGCAACTACAGAATAGTATTGGAAACTTTGATAGAAACCTTGTAGCAGTTACTAATATATTGAATTATCTTTGATCTTAACGATTTATATAACACGCGGTATTGCTCAAGTAATTTAAACTATACTAATATTATAAAGGAGTTTTTGGCGGGATTTTAGTCTGTCATGTAGTGGATTTTATATTTTATTCATAATCTTGTGTTATTTGACTATATATTGTATAAATTTGGTGATGTTTTACGTAATATAGTTAGTTTATTATGCATAAGTGAAGTGAATGGAAAATAATAACACGGAGCATGAAATTCTGAGATGCCACAAAAACTCCCTGGAAGGTTCTAGCAAGGGATCCACCATCTTGTTAGAATATGGTTTCACACGATGCTTAATATTGGAATGATCACACGAAGTTTGTGATATTATTGACTACGTGACGAAAAAAACCTGATGTTAAGTGATCACCACCGTTCCTAGACAATTGCAATACCAGGGGAGTTCAAGGGCGTTGCCAGCCTGTGTTTCGGGAGAGGGGAGGAAGAAGGGAATAGGAGAGGGGGAAGATGAGGAGAGGTGGGCCTCCAGCGTCCTCACTGACCGAACTACACGCAACAATGTAAGCTCTGTTACTTCATGTCGGTTTTCTGTGGGTCGGGTGGTACTACCCCGGTCGAGGCCACCTTTCATGCTGAAACCAGTAATAGCTTCAGCTTGGCTCTACCACCTACAAAATTATATTACATTACAATGTATAATATTAATATTCCATACAGATCTAATGTCCTATTTACTTTTATCCATTTCAACTACATTATATTTTACAAAGGTTTAATGTTTTTAATTTTTGTATGAATTATATTTTTGTATAGATATTTTTCGTAATTGAGCTAGTAAAAATTATTTTAATTAAATATTACTTTATATAAGTATCAAATACATATATTTTAGTCAATAAAGACACTATATAGTTACGTGGTATTATCAACAAGGATTTAAACTTTTCTGATAAAAATAATTAATACATAGTGGACATAGTATACACAATGATGATATTCTGCGTAGATCACATCAAGTAACACACAGTATAATAGAAGGCCTACTGTTAAGATTAAGGAAGAGCTTAGAGTATCCAATACATTCAGCAAAACTCATTAATAACTGTGGCAGTCACAGTTTTAAAAACTGAAGATGTTATATAAGCAGAGAACCTTAAAAAAATACAAAACTCAATATGAAGCGAACGCTTAGATTAGATTTAAAATACAGATTGTGTTTTTAATAGCATTTTTTTAGGATCCATTATTGGTTTAAGAGTATCAAAAGAAAAAAAAATGGCAGGAGTAAATAGATCCTCTAAATGTAATCAAAACGAAATCTTGTAAATCGTCATTTGGAGATGCTATGAATCATGAATACGAAAATAAAGAACTTGAGCGATAATTACCAACGATATATATAAGATTCATTACTGAAAACATAATACGTATTGTTATAGTAGGCTAGGTATATGAAAACAAGCTTAATATTCATTACGTCAAGACATCATTTTGATAAACTTCTTAATATTTCTGTAAATTGTTAAATTATATTAAATTATTTTACCCTAACGTAACTTTAAAGTGACTTACGAATGCAAAAAGGACTATTAAGGCAGATAATATTTAAAACAACGCTTTACTTGACTTTGTCAAAACAAAAACTGTTGAATTTAATGACAAACATTATATCTCCCATTACACTTAATTGCTAGTAAATATTAAAAGGATTCAAAGGAGAAACACTGTAATTAAGCATTTAAAGGGGACGTAAAACCCTAACCAGAAACCTAGAGACGAAAATTCTCAGCCAATTTCGGCTTTGTTTATTATATCAGCTTAATGAGCTCTTACCGAGCATTACATAACAATTTTCATTATTATTTACAACAAAAGGGGATCGTAAATCAACGGGGGCAAACGTTGACATCTTTTTTAATAACAATGGCCCGACGGTGGCTCAATCCATTGTGTAGGTTATCGCAAATAAGCAGTGGATATTCTATGGTCTTTTAGGAAAGCCAGATCTTTATTTAAGATCCTCGTTAGAGATACAGTTTGATAATAAGGGTCTTGATGCCGAGGAAATGTTCATGTTTTTTTTGGTTTTAGACAAAATTTAATCAAGGATTTAAAGACGTTTTCGTAATGTAACCAAAAATACTCGTATCAGCCCTATTAAACCCTATCATTTCTTAGATCAAATCATGAGAAATAGTAACGGGATAGCACATAGTACCTTAGGTTATTCAATACATTGGCATTATCCGAACAGGTTTCTTCCAAAATACTCTGATAAACAACTATATTTTGACACCTTAAATTCATAACTTTCATCTTTAACTCCTTTTCGTTTCCTGTTCTTGGTATACTCTTTCATCTCATGTTTCAATTTCAGTAAGAGCAGCAACATTTTTAGGTAATAGTGTTAGGTTACAACAAAGGCCTAAATCACATTATCGATTTACCAGACTGTAAGCTTAAATACCAAGAGGATTTTGATGTCAAAAGGTTATTAGGTTATAGAGACACCTCTCTATTATTATGCATTCACTAAAGACGATCGTAACTTGAATGTACTATACAACTTTGTAGGTTAAAAAGATAAGCCCGATCCAGTTTCTTAATGGTTATTCTCTATAACTGGGTGGTTTTCTGAATCCATAGTAATCTTGACGTTTAAGCCCTTTAAGCACTACATTGAATAAAGTATTTATAATTTTGAATAGTAACAAGCATTGAATTTTGAATAGTAACAAGCATTGAATTTTGAGTAGTAACAAGCATTGAATTTTGAATAGTAACAAGCATTTAATTTTTATTTATTTAAATATTTATTCGAGTTCTGCATCTATTTATGATAACTGTATTCAGATTGAATTGCGATGATAAAATAAAACGGGTATAACACCACCATAATAAAGCTTAAAATTGAAATGTTTTAAAAGATTATAACAATCAACTGAAAAAAAGAAACAGTACTTTATTATTTATTCCAAAATAACTGCAACATTTTCTTCACAAAAATCTGATTAGTACAGACACGTTAGATTTACAATCTTGTTATATGTGTAAACAAAGGAATTAACTTATATGGATTCGCTACTAGGGCTATAGTAGCCCAGCGGATAAGATCATGCGCCTCTGATATCAGACTTATCCATCCAGACCATCCAGATACCCTATCCCCTATCACACCAAAAATAATTAAATTAGAGATTCCTGGCCCTCTTTGGTGTTTTTTTTTTTAGTGTAGCACGGCAAAATGCTGCACTATGCCTGATGGTGAGCACAGTGTAATCCAAAAATAATAGCGACCACCGATTGACATACTATCCATCGCCGGTCGCCACTATCATGCCGGCCTGCAAAAAGCACGATATGCACAGGCTGATCCCGAAACGCGACCCGCAGAAGCGAATCATTATTACGGGCTTATTCGCCATATACATGGTTTTTGCGACCCAGTCAGGCTGTAAAACCCTACCACCCCGCTTTCGCCATTGCCTCGTTCGTTATTCAGCAGGGTGCACCATGTGCAGGTGAGGTTGGCTTGGGTATCTCGAGTCTTGGTGTTTACGTAATAGTTGAAATGGGACCACAATTACAAAAAAAAAAATCCCCATAGAATGATCCTAGTCCTGTGCCGATACATTCATTGAGCCTCATAGGATATGTATTTTCATACTAGTACCTTAAAGAATAACAGAAAAGCGAAATGAAGTATTTTAATTAAACATATTCTCATTTAAAATAGGCATTTCGATTCCATATTATCCGCGCCGTTTGTCAGAGTGTAAATAGTAATTAATCTTCCCTACCGAGCCTTAATTATCCATGACGGTTGTGTCTCATCCCTTACGCAGACATCATAAATCTGTTTGCTTCGTTATTCATTAATGCTGGTTTCCGTTGCAAACATCAATATGATTTACTATGGTATAAACAAATTTAACAATTTAACTTAAATAGTAAATTTATATTATGGAAGTTTTTAATATTTATTTATTGATTAATTAACTATTTATAACCACAGATTAAGTCAATAAATTTATAATTATGTAAAGTATACGATTTACTTAGTTATTCTTTAATACTGATGCAAGTGTTACTATGCTTTTATAGGATTTAACTATTTAATTAACAGATTGTTTTAAATAGTAAATTGTGATAATGGACTTTACCATAGATTTTTTTACCAACATCAATTTTTATTTCCTATGGCTAAGTTTTTCAAGCGGCTTCGCTTGCGGTAGAGTTGATTTTTGAAATATAGATATAGCCCAAATGACAATGTAGCTTTCAATAGGTGAAATAATTTAAAAAATCGGTTAAGTATTTATTGAGCTTAGCCATTTATATCAATATATGTAGGTTAGTTTTTATTTTAATTGAACCCGGTAGGTGATGCTGCGAACGGGTTTTAGGTTTATTTTAAAAGACTTCTCACATACCAACTGAGTATATGTTTGCTTGAGTCCCTGAATAGTTTGGATTCACAACTGGAAGCTGTAAGTGTGACTGCAATCGGGTTTTAAGTCTATTAAAACTTTTCGCGTTTAAAAATACAATTAAAACCGGTGATAACTAATTTAATGTATACGAAGTAGCACGAGTCAGCTAGTTACAAATAAATTATCAAATTCGATAACAAGAGAATCAAATGATACAACGAACGTAACCATTTTGACATGAGACCTAACAAATGTTCGTAGTTTCGACCGCAAATTCTGTACGAAACTTCGAAGATAACCCACTATTTAGTTTGTTCATATCACTTCAACAGTGTTCCCTTAAGTTTTGTATCATCTAAACTTTATCCTAACCCGATATCCTCGCATAAACCTCGTGAAGGCATAAATAAAACCGGCTAGAACACTAGACATTTTAATAAAAACCGATCCTTTATCATACTTCCTTTGTTGCATACGTGACCGCGTGTGGTTAACTCATCCAGTTTAGTTAGACCTGTGTTTCGTGTCTAGCTATTATGAAGAAGTATAAGGCGAAAGGGTCTTTGTGAATCTGTGAAGAAAGGTCCATGGCAAAAGAGTCGTCCCTTTTTTAGTATTCCGGAGAGGGAACAACGAAAGATAGAATCGAATATATTTTCAGTGACGTGTTAGCAAGATTATTATTTGAAAGGCTTTTAAAATAAGAGAAAGGATTTAATAAAGTAAAGGAATCAATTATTAAATTGAATTTTAATTTTTGAAAATAATAAATAAATCGGTTTTAGCGTTTAGAACCATTTATTTATCTTCCGAGTTTCGTGTGTTAAATTTCTAAGACCACACAATCACTTAGTATAAAGGTGGATTTTGGTCAATTTATAAGAAAAACATTGATCTATCTTTTGTATGTTTGTTGTTAATCTTAGCGCCATTTGTAATTATTACTTTTTTAAATTTTCTTCATCTAATTGCATTAATTTTACATTATAGTATACCAAATCGCCATGTTGATACCTCAACGCGTCTCTCAGGACCATTTGCCCGCGCGCCTACATAACTGAAACACTATGACGATTCTGCGCATACGCGTGCGATCATTGGACGCTGCATATAGTCCAAGAGTTTTATTTTTGACCATTACTTTTTAGATTTTTGTTACTCAGTTTTAGCAAACTTGCCAAATTCTTAGTATATATCTTTGGTAATAAAGCATATACGCAAAAACATATGAAATTCTCACTAACACATGAAATAATTTATCTAGCTTTTTTCAATTAGATCGATTCGCGATGCTGCAGTAAAGGCAACAACCCAAGCCTTTAGTCAATTCGAAAAAAAGATGAACCGTTATTGAATCATGATGAAAATCATAAAAATAAACTAAAATCCATATGAACGGTAAAATTTGGAGTTCTTTCCTAGTGTATAAAAACCGGAAATCTTAAAAATTAAACATGTTTTATGAAGGATTAAAATTGGAATATAAAAAATAAATAAAATATTTTAATTTCTTTTTTAAAAACTGCTTGCTTTTAATTATAATTCTGTATGTGTAATTTGTATTTTGTTACGAAGCTTCACATTCGTAACAGAAAATTTGCTGGATCTACATTGCAGGGTTGAGAAATTTCGATTACACCAAGCGAATGCCGCAATGCGACCAAGTCGGTGGACTCAGCTATAACTATTTAGGATTCTAACAACCCTAATTTTCTTTTAGTGTAGGATTTCTTTTTAACTGTCGCTTCGTTCGTTAAACGGGAGCTATCTGGAATTGTGATCGTATTCAGCAGATTTTTACGTAGATTATAGAAACTGTTTTGATTTTATCGGGATCGCCTACTTTAACTAATGTTCATGTTTATAAGATTTAAATTCTCACCAGTTTAACTGCTGACCACGTACTATGATTGAACTATCATCATTTTGTCTCATACTGGCTGTTCCTGTAACTTCGTCCGCGTTGGATAGTAACCATATAATAGTAATTTTAGGCTAACGCTAGGCGAAAGCTCTCAAAAGGAAAAAAAAACACACGATTTTGAAACACTCTTCATTGGTGCTCCGCTCCTATTGATCTTAGCGTGATAGTTAGGCCCGTGGCCTTTCTCGATAAAGGAGTTATCTAACACTGAAAAAAATCT
Source organism: Antheraea mylitta (assembly GCA_014332785.1). Lineage (NCBI taxonomy): Eukaryota > Metazoa > Arthropoda > Insecta > Lepidoptera > Saturniidae > Antheraea > Antheraea mylitta. The sequence goes on from JACEII010000012.1 coordinate 16,094,530, forward strand.
GACTAGTACTTCCTGATATTAATGCGTTCAACCAAACAAATAAACTGTCCAGCTTTTATAATATTAGTTTAGGTATTACATGCCAGTGTCCTGTTTATCAAACAAGTCTACAAGTTCAGAAGATACTAAGAAATTTTATACGAATATATGTGAAGTTGTATTTTTAATTGACAAAATTTCATCTCTTTATACATATTTGTATTATATACTGTAAAGCGAAGATTTGAATATTATTTTCTACATTACTACAACCGTACAAAATTTGGTTGGGCAAGTGATTATCCATATAATTGAAATTCAAACAACTCTTCGTAAACACAAACACACGTACGTATATGTATGGAATGTGGTGGAATTTAATTAGGGTTTCGTCACACGGACCGTGTCGAGGAGTTAGGTCGCGAACACACCGACGATATCTGACGTCGTTCCATTGATTCCCGCTATAGCTTTAATGGAGTTTGTAGATTTGCGCACGCAAAATAGCGATTTGAAACGCTCATCTGGTTGTACTTCGGAGTTTTATTGCGAATATAGGTCATATATTATACATGGAATTGTTGTGAGTATTCGGTACAATATAGTGAACTGGCGTTGTAAACATTTAAATGATGTAGATCAATTTTATGACACTTTTATGTTTACAATTTATCAGTTATTGAAGCTATCTAAAAAAAATCATAAGTTTTTATTTGTCACGTGTAATCTTGATATCTCTTAAGATATTTCGCTCCTTTAATAAAAAATGATTTAACTCGACATTTATGTTTTTCGAGTTTTTGCTAGAAATTAAATTAACGTTGCAAGAGAAATACGTCCAGTTCAAAAGTCACTTCAATACGATCAAAATTAGGGTGTAAGAAGTGTCGAGTAACATCTTAAGACTTGAGACACCCAAGCCAACCTCACCTGCACGTGGTGCATCCTGCTGAATAACGAACGAGGCAATGGTGAAAGCGGGGTGGTAGAGTTTTACAGCGCGACTGGGTCGCAACCACCATGGCGAAAAAGCCCATCATAGTGACTCGCTTCTGCGCGTCGTGTTTCGGGATCAGTCTGTGCATATCCAGTACCGGGTGACTTTTGTCATTATGGCCGGCATGACAGCGGCGACCGGTGATGGATAATCTGTCTCTCGGTGGTTGCCGATGTTTTTGGATTGTACTATGCTTAACATCAGGCATAGTGCAGTCACTATGTCGTGCTTCGATAAAAAAAAAGTTCGAAAATAGTCGACTGTTGTTCTATTTTTGATTTAAACATACTCTATTTAATAATATCATAACAAATATTTATAACTAACAAAGGTAACTTAAGTTAAAGTTTATTCTAAGACTTTCTAAAGTATAGACACAAACGTAATAATCCTAGGTGCAAAGTCTGGTGCCCAAAAGTGTAAGGGGCGACCCGGAGTTAAATACAGAGTTAATAAAACGGACAATACATCCTCTAGTTTTCTTCATACCATTACCACGTTCACTTTCTAATGAAAGTGAAATCACCCGACGGTTATTGACATTGTGTTTTAACATAGAAGAGTAGTGAATTGCATATATTTTTTTATTTTTCTAGATAATTAGGTCAAATATTAAGCAACTATTTTTTATTGATTTAAGTCGAGAGTCGAGTGCAGACAATCCTCCGTAAATATTGCTGTTGTCTAAACTTTCAGCCTATATAATTAAAGGCTGCAGTAATCAGTTAAATTAATAAATGTCATGGTCCATATCGATTTTTCATCGTCAATATATACTATGAGAGTTGAATACCCCATCACTAGTCTAAGGTCCCTTAACAAAAAAAGGAACTGTTGGAACGTTTGAGAAAAGTTGAAACGGTGACTCAGCGAGCTCCATCTTCTTTGTTATAAGACAGCTGTGATACAGTTCATAAGCCTGTGATACTCGAATTCATTAAATACAAAGTTAACGCCTATATTATTGTGTTATACTGTGTTTTTATATACTTATAAAAACAGGGTGCTTTTTTGTAGTCAACTAACGCATAGTGTGATATTAAGCAGCCCTAGGCGAAGTTCCAGAAACGAAAGCAATTCAGCCCTTGATTTGTAATAATTGCCAAATTGACGATAATTAAAATTCGTTCACATTTTGTTAGCAGTATAAATAAACGCCTAAAAACTTAAAGTCATTAGTACAACATCTACGCTTTGGTGTAAAAATAATTACAATATTTCTTATAGATTGCAAACTCAACTTAACCAAAAAATTCCATGCTAAAATAACAGCCTACAAATTTATATTAAATTTATCAACTAAAAATAGTAATGCTATTTTATTTACTCACCCCTCCTATAAAAATTCACGGTATTTCAATTAAAACCTTTCAAAAATGTTCCCAATATGAATACATCAACAAAATAATACCGTAAATAACTGGCTAAAATAGCAGAAACTCATTTTGCGGATGCAAATACCCTTATTAATAAAACGTATAACAGAAGGTCTTTATTAAAACCAGACTCAGGTCCTAATTTCCATAGTATCAACACTGAAAGCGAAATGAGGAATGCATCCGTACTATATTTGCGGTATAGAATATTACTCGAGGGATCTAATGGATAAATAGAACACGCCCTCCTATATATTCATATATAGCATATATGTTCCCGGGATGACAAGCGCTTGCTTTTTGTAATGGGCTTGCTAACACTGGTTTAATTCATATTTAGAGTATTTACTTACTTAAAAGCAATGACTATAGCTATGTTCTGAGAATTTGTTGTTCTGTAATTTACATCAATATTTACTTAACCCATTTAATATTCTATCAGTTCTATTTACGCTCATCTGTATATTCAATACAACTGAAGTGATTCGAAATTACAGACTTAATTAAAAAGTAGCATATATCCAACACACTATCTGCGTATTTTCCATTGCTATATTTGCTGTGCCCTTTAATAGATACTATATCTATACCAAGATTATTGAAATCCATTCAGAGGTTTAGTCGTGATAAAATAAGAGACAGAAGTCCATTCAAATTTATAACACTTATGTGAATAGAGTAGAACAAATCAAATCAAATCAAAAATATATTATTCATTTTAGGCCCTAATAAGGCACTTATGAACGTCAAAAACTACCACCGGTTCGGAAACAACCCAGTCATCAAGAAGAACCGGCAAGAAATTCGATCTGGTTTATCTTTTTAATATATATAATATTTAGACTATATTACATACATGACAGAAACTTTTAATGGAAAAAAAATTTAATGGATGCACAGAGAACAATTCCAGATATCACTATCGTTCACATTCTGATCCACTCTATAATAGCCTTTTGAGACCAAAACCCGCTTGACATGGCGCTTAAATTCACAATCAGGCAAATCGGTAATATCCTTTGGAATTTTGTTATAGAACCGTACACTATTTCCCAAAAAACTATTACTCGTTTTACTAAGTCTAAAACAACAAACAAGAGATATAATAATTCCAAAAGTAAGAATTTTTAAATATGTTGTATAATTATTTATTAAAAAATAGCTGAATAGCGTAGCGTAACTATAGGAACTAATAACAATCTATTTAGCTTAAGGATAATTAAAAAGTATACTTACGAAGAAGGAACATCACACACGTCGACTTTATTATACTACGCGTACTAAAAGACGTTGTTTCTAACTATAAAATACTAGAAGAGCAAAGTTAGCAGGTGTACATTTTCTCATTAGCCTTGGAAACTAAGGGGAACTAATGGCGCAATAGCTTTTTATCACTGAATTAAAGTTGGAGACGGTAAACTTAATTCTTCAAGGGGAAAAAATGTTTTTACATAATTTGCTTTATCGTCTTCAGATTTAGTTTTATCAATAATCTTTTCAATTTTTTAAGGTATATTTAATGGTCGTTACTTATCTTTGATATTTGTACAAAAATATAATAATTTAGTAATGATATTATATTTATATCAAAGTATTTAATAATATTTATGTTATGTAGGATTACTATATAATTTTATATACAGATGAAAAGTTATTCTAGTAAAATAAATCCACATACACACAACGCTCTTTCTTTTGTTTGTATAAATAAATCACATCACCCACTTAAGTAGGGAACGTGAGCTTTAGCGAACTCTCGCACAACTAATCGAAAGAGGCGTTTTCCTTATTGCATTGTCTCTGTTTGCTATCTGTGTATTCTTAGATGAGAGCGCACTTTCTGCGTTCTTTTTGAAGTTCAGTAATAAAATTTACTTATAGTTTTGTGATTGTCTCTTTTCTGTTTTTGTTGTTATATGTAAGAACTTCTACAATTAAGATAAGAACTTTAATGATCCCATATATCTTGTTAATAAGAATGGGTTCAAATTTCAACACCTACTTTCTACAATTCATTGTAGAAAATAAACTCTTTATTAGAGATAATGTCCAAAGCGGCCCTTGTATATTCTTACCAGAAATGGCAAGGTAGGGAGAGGGGTACGAATAACGGGAGTGAATGTTGATATACATCTTACATCAGAATGTTTCAAACATCTAGTCTTGAAACAATTTGTCTATCTCTGTTAGTAGTATCTCTTAGTGAAAGCGCGTAAGCTAAATAAATACAATACAATTTATTGATAGGGTTCAAATCTGAGATAAAATTGCAATTCTTGATACTGATATAAAAGTTTCCAAAAAATTGTTTAAGTGAATAAATCTTCAAAGTAAACTCTAAGTGATATGAAACAGTTTAAGCGATCGCAATGAAAATACTGGAAGTTAATACGAGTACAGAAGCTCTCAGTCTAAAGTGAGTACACATTTGAACTACAAAGTACGACTCATACATAGTGAATTGCGACCGAGACAGGCAATATCGGGGCGACTGGCAAACAGTTTCATGATACACACACTTTAAAAGTTAATGTTTACTTGTCCGCCTTTCGGAGTAGTTTCAGCCTGTTATAACTTAAACATGTTTATGATATTTATACAGCATGTTAAAGTCAATACTAAGTATTTTAGAGACATTTCCGTTACAAAACGTATCGTCTGTTAGTTTGTAGATATTTCAATGAAATTATTATTACCATAAACTGGCTTTTTCTCGTAGCTTTGCTCGCGTTAATATAGATTTAACTGCAAATACGTGTTTTTGGAAACTTATTTCGGAATACATTTCATTCTCTAACAACGTGTATGCAAAAATTAACGATGATTGATCGAGTAATTAAGACGTGAAAGTATAAATAACAAGCAAACTCGCATCCACGTTTGTAATTACAATTTGTCACTCAGGCACGCTAGGTTGCATTTTATCGTCACTAAGATTTATATATTGCGATTCAAGATAAACGAAATCGTGGGCAGTGGTTAGTGTTATAAATAGCTATTATTTCGTTGCATAACATCAAACTGCACAGTTTTAAGTCATATAAAAATCTTAAAGTGATAGTGTTTCAGTTGTTAGTTAATTGCTAGATGAAGGGAAACATCGCAATGAGACCATACTATGATGATAAGGCTTTACCTAAGGACGATTGGCTAGTTAGCACACTTGACTTGAACATTTGTCGACAAGCAACTACAAATGTATTACAGCAGATGTATTTTACTTGAGGCCAGTTCCTTTCTAGGTTTTGCGTATGTACCTCCTTAGACAACATCGTCTCAAATAAGGTTGTGGTGAGACGCTTAGAAGTATATGAAAAATGTATAAACGACATTCCATTAAATAGTATTAACAAAAGAACATAATTTTAATAGTTTAGCGTGTTGTTACATATCCTTGCAGCATCATATACTAAGAGTTAACTGTTAAATTAAATTCAATACAAACCCTCAATAGATCAGTTAGTTATGACAATAAACTGACGTGCCCGACTCGGTTTTAGGTATTCCCATGCAGAGGATGTCAGTTTCATCTACAAATTCTATATGATCCCCGGAGAATTGTCCGTTAGTTCGATGTCAGTGTCTAACATGCACCATTTACGAGTTCGCTCCTGCTATAAACTATTCAATATGCTATTTTAATTGAAACTCTCGTGTAAGATGCAACAGCTACTTGTGTATTAATTTAATTGAGTGTTATATCGAATGTAACATGTTCAACGTAGATAGAATTAGGAAAGTTTAATATCTTGTTAAAGTTTTATGAGAGGCTTCGTATTACCCGTTAATAATTTCTGCCTCGCAATTGTATTTGTATTAGCAATTTGTTATTTGGAAATTTAACAGTGATAAATCATATAGCCTACTAAATTTGGAACGAAGTAAAGCTAACTGTTCTCCCACGCTTCTCTTAGTGACGATTTTATGAACTATATAAAAACTTCCTCACGTAGTAGCCTAGTACGTTGAGCGATGCAAACAATACTGTTTTTACTGACCTTATGATCTGTGTCCACTGGAACTATTAAGATCTGTAAATCTCATCTTATGCGAAGACGAACCCGTATCATCACAGAGATCAAAACCGTTTGAAGACTAACGAAAATATAGACTATGTACATACGTTCTCTTTTTAATTTACGAATATATTACTGTCGATTCTTATGTACCATAACCTCATCAATTGGGGTATTGCTTCCAGTGCACAAAACTTCATTTAAATCATTGAAGCCATTGCTGAATTGAACCCGGATATAAAGACAGACGGATTTCTTTTATTATTTTTATTTCAATTCATATTTGTGATCAGGTGTAATAATCGTAATATAGTTGTCAAAACTGGTAATATAATAGATAAATGTGAAATAATGTACATTATATACTTCATATTTTTCATGAACTGCGTTTGCAATAAATTTAACCAGAGCTCAGCTACTAAAATGTTAGAGGCTATTAACATCACTAACGGACAAGGTCTAAAGTGGCACGTATCAGCTGAGATATGGGTTATTCGAGCAACAGCTGCATGCAAGTAGAATAATGACCTAAAAGCATGACGATGTTATAATGCTCGGGAAACGTCGAGATAAATTGCATTGTGTTTTAGTTTGACAAATTTTTCTAGTGGAAGTATTAAAGGTAGTGGATTTATTTAACACTCTGAGTTCTCTATAAAATTCTTCTATTTTGTTAATCAGTTGATTACTTGTAGTACTAAATGTGATAAGTCTGAAAAAAGCTACGTATACAATTTTCATCTTTTTATGACTTCATTCAAAAACTTTTAACAAAACTTTAATGCAATGGTAGTAAGCTCTTTAATTAATATAAAAATTAGATGATCACATTTTATATAGTATCCTCACATTTATTACTGGCTGTGTTATTTTTAATATTTTTACGATATTAATTAAGCTCAGAATGAAGACGAGCAAGTTTTTAAACTACTCGGCGTGGTAGTTGACATAAGAATTCACATTATTAGCTTTAGTCAGAAGTTTAGTAGCCTACTAAATGTATTCCCATATCTATACTTTGTATACAATTAATCTGCTCTTATACGTCGTAAATTTTTAATATATGCTATTCTCGCATAAATAAGTAACAAATTGCTCAAATAATTTGTATATGTGGTATATTCAGAGGCATATAAATTATTTAAAAAAAAACACAATTCATTTGAACTTTACAATACTTTACTACACAATGAGGGTATATTCTTTACATATTTTATAAATAAATAAGGCCCTTGAATGATGAACAAATATGACCTTTTATACAATAACGTTATTGTGTATCGATGATAGCTTATGGTACTGGCTATCAATACCGATTGGTTGAAAAACAAATGCCAACAAAACTGGATTCTAACGACCAAACCTTTTTGGTCGCTCCGAATATGGCCATAAATTCGGGCTCGCGCATATTATAATCAAGGTTATATAAAATACTATTATGACGTTCCAAAATTGGTATTTATTTATTCATACCTTGTCTAGATATTATATATATATAATATCATTTATATTTATACCGAAATTTGAGTTCTCTTCATCTGTATTCTTAACGATCAAAAAGAACATTCGACTCGGTACGAATGTTATTCATGACTTACTATTACTTACATTGTCCGATGTGAGTCAGTAATATGACGATTCTTGTTATCGGCATCAATGCCAGCAACGCTTATTTAAGCAACTATTATGAAAATTAACGAAAATGCTCGTATCTAGGTATCACTGATCAATATTTAATTACAAATTTCTCATTGGTTGACGTTGTTTGTGTGCAGTACTGCGATTACCATTAGGTGCAGTTCTGTCACTTTGTCTCGCTATTATAAATATAATGATAATAGTATATAACATTGAATAACGGATATATAGATTAAAACTGATAAATTTAAACAAATATTACTTATACTAGAAATTTAGAACTAAAACTCTGGTCAAAACTTTGTCTTAGATTCGTAGCGCATGACCGGTATGGTTAGCAAGACCTCGTTTTGACCTCTTTCTCAACTACGTAATTTAAATACTAATGAAACATTAAAATTCATTGAACTCAAAAGGCTTCTTCAATAACGTAATCCACTGTAGACATATTCCAAGACGTTCTGACGCACGAATTGGGAATTCATGAATTTTGCATGAGAGTACTGGCCATTTGGATACAAAGTAACTATTTTATGCATTCAAAGTAAGAATATACCTGAACTGAATGTATCTTCTTATTAGGTTAGAAAAAATCGAATCGATAATCGATCGGTAGTAACAAATCTTGCAACGAGGTGGATTTTTAGTGAAAAAAAACCTCGTGATATAACCTCACCATAATATTAGTGCTTTTCGAATGGCTGTGATCCACATGCTCATTTGCCACCAATAGTATAAAAACTACTACTTTATAGGTTTCAGCGTTTCACTAAAATTTCATCTGATGTTTTATTTATTTACTTTAGGGTCGTCAACATGACAACATATTAGTCAAAATATAAAAAGTAGGAGTATTGTGATACATTATAAATGTAGTCACATTTACAGACAACCACGGCATGCTCCCACAATAAATTAAATATTAAAAAATTAAGTATGAAACTATTTTATATATTTGAAGATTTAACATAAAAATACAAAAACAAGGAATTTGAAACAGAAAGAGAAATAAAACAATAAAACTAATGTTAAATAACGTGGTCTAATATGATAAACACGCCAAACCTAGAGGAGGACTATCTCTGAAGTGTGATTGAGGGATCACACTAATGGGTGTTTGGCGATACATTTCCAACTTGCGGATGGTAGTTAGCCAGTCGGACTCTGAAAAAACCCTACCACCATGAGATCGTTTATTACGATGTTTTCCTTCACCGGTAGCCCCGTCATAAGGATTCGAACTAACGTCCGTCGATGCCGTGTCCGAACACGCTAGCAACCAAGAAATCATCGCTTTTCTTCATTGAATAGATTTGAAAAAAGTTCATTATGGAATCCAATATTCAAATTTTTCAGCTCAAAAGTGCCTGTGAGTTTTTTGTTAATTATAGAATAATCAAATTAATGGATTAATAACTATATAATATATTGTAAAACAGTGATTTTAACTGATGCTAAAAAATCTCGCTGAATTCAATTTAAAATTACTAGGTGCTTCACAAAAGCTTTCAAAAGGAGCGTGCTCTTGCATTGCAAATAGGGTTTCATTGCTTTTTGCGAGGAGAAAATGACGAGTTAGAGATTTTAATGTTTGCACGTTTAATTTTCCCTTCAATACGTCGTGATATAAACATTTTATCTCTTTTGAAACACGACGCTTTAGAATCACCTTTTTATTTTTTAATACCATTAAAGTTGTTTCCTTCTTTTTATAATAAAAATAATTAAAAATTACAGCTTCACTGTAATCAAATTACTTGTTACATCTAGATTATTTATAGTCTATATTTTATTTTGTAATTGTCATGATTTACCTATATTAGTTTCAACTAAGTTACATTTTATCTACACTGCATTGCTAATATAGAAAAATGTAATTATATCTCATGTAAATAATACTCTAAAAAAATTTTTATCAGGCACCACAGCTTCATCAAAGTATTTTTATTTTATTTCTGGATTTTGTACATTCCCTGATTAAATATGATAAGCTATTTCTTTCGAGTACTTGACGTTTACTCACACCGGTAAAAACATGATTTGCTTATATCCATTATCTATTCATAAACCAAATGTATTTGATTATTTTCATAAAATACCAACTGAGCTTAGAGTTATTCAAATTTTGTAAATAAATCATGAAAGAGTAACTAAAATATCTACTTGAGTCAAGAGCAACGTAACACGATTATATCTTCAAAGAATCTCATCAACGAACGGCTAAAAGCGGCAAAAAGAAATTTGCTAATGATTCGAAATGGTACAAGGCAGCTTTGATCTTCAACGATAAATTCAAGTGAGAATATTCGAGAATGAATAAAGACTTCTTTTCTAGTTTTTCTTTTAATTTCGTTACGAGAACTTGATTGAATGATTTATTTTATAGTAATTTACTAAAGAGGTGAATGCAATTGTTTCTGTTGATGGTTTGTTAGGCTTTTTTGGTAGGCTACGTAAATATGTATCTGTGCTGTATAAAGTGATTACTTTTACACGCCAGAAGTTGTAAGTAAAATATCAGTTTTAAAGCAATAAGAGCTCACGATTGAATATTATATTTAATTTAACCGAATAATGCCCGGTTTCTGAGATACTCGGTTAAACTACCAATAGTTATTGATTCAACAAAGTTATCATATATCCATCTCTATGTAATACCTTTAAACGAGCAATTCTTGTGTTTTTTTTTTATCTTGTGATATATTCTGGATCTCGGAAACGGAGTTAGTCATTTCCGTGAAACTTAGTATGTAGGTAATTTCGGGGACGATAAATCGATCTAGCTACATTTAATTCATAAAAAAAGGTTTTTATCTGATTTTCAGGCAATGAAAAAATATAGCTAGAATATAAAGGTATATTTCGCCGCCGCTATCAAATCAAAAATAGCTCAGATGGAAATCGCGTGTTTCGAAAATCCGTTTAACCCCAGTTTGAATACCAGCGACAGCAAAAGAGATATATTTTATTGATAAAAAATGCTAATTTTGTGAAGCATACTCAAAAGTATATTTAAATTTAAAAATGTTTTTTAAAGAACCAAGCTAGGCTTGGTCGGTCAGGTACTATAAGATAAACTGACATGGACGACATGAATGGCTCGTTGAGTTTTACTGGCATTTATCGTATGATCGTGTGTTCAGAAACGCAATTTGACAAGTTATCGAACCGATAACGTTATTGAACAGATAAATACAATTGAAATACCTCAGAAACCGGGCATAGGTCGAGTTATAGTAAAATAAATAGTATCAAAACCACGTGAAATCATGAAAGTGTGTAAATTTTTAGTGAAGATGAATAGTGGATAATCAGTTCGAAAGTAACAAAATGGCGTCATCATGGGTGCCGTTGTACTTGTTGATTTTTTTTTTGTTGCCATGAGATGGGGCTACTCACATAATAGTATGGCTGTTTTTATTTTTATTTTTTCGAACTGACTACACTATTGATCCAGCAAGGTCTTAACAGCCTCAGCTTCACCGGACTACCTAGTATGGCTGTTATTAATTTACATTATAATGTAGTCGGGTGAAACTGTAAAAGCCTTGCCAGATGAACAGTGTAGTCAGTTTGAAAAAAAAAACACATTATAATATCATCTACTGCATGTTTGGGTATTTTTATTTAAATTCTATATTAGCATTACTGCCATTTTGATATTTGTACAGTGTTTTTACACATATCACGACATTGTTGCCCCGTAAAAAAATAGAAAAAAATGGCAATATCTGAAATGATAAATACGCCTTTCCTTCCAGACAAGGTCTGTCTCCAGCAGAGAGATATTTACGATACGGTGTTATTATTAAAAATGCTCAATGTCTAGACGTCTATGGCCGTCCCGTCCTTTCACGACGTCTCTTCAGACTAACAAGCGTAATTACAGTAGAAGTAGAAGTAAATGGAATAGAAATTGAGCGTTTAAAGCTTATGCGATCGGCGAAAGACTGAAGTTAGTTCGGAAAAGATTAGAAAGAATTACGTAGTTCAATACCCCGTTCCTTATCAGAACCTCTTTACAGCTGAGTGGTCAGATGCACTTTCATTGTAATATCGTATGCTATTTTAAAATCAAGTGAGCTATAATTCGGACTACAAAGTTTATCATTGACTCTATGTATGTATATAAATATAAATGTTATAAAATATATTCGAAACTAGCTGATATCAAGTCGTGATGGTCTTTTGACTTGACCTGTGGAATATCATTCCGATGTCCGCAGGTTTAAACCCCGGCAGGTACTAACAAATTTCGAGAAAGGTTTCTAGAATAATTGTATCCTGTTATTTATTTATTTATTTATCATAAAGAATCAACAACAGTAATATAAAATAAAAAGCTCAAAACATACATGCAAATACTTAAAATTATTTATGTCCTTAATTATAGTTGACTGCAGCATTTATGAATATAAGATGCGATGCGGAAGACAATAAAAGTAGCAGAAACAATTATGAAAAAATTAAAAAGAAAATAAAATAAATTATTTATTATTTAAATAAAAAGGTAATTTTAGATTTGAAATCAAATAGGGAATTACTAAATAAGTCCATAGTCTTGTCTATTATGTATGTAATTCTACTTCAAATACATGTTTAATTAGCATCTCCTATACTTGTGTTAAATGACGTATTATTTATAATGCATAGTCTACAATATATAATCTATACATATAATAAAAATTTTAATGTAACAGGCATGTACTTTGTCGATTTTTTTTTATTGTTGCACGACAAAGTGACTGCACTATACCTGATGGTAAGCATAGTACAATCCAAAAACAGTAGCGACCACCGAGAGACTGATCATCCATCGTCGGTCGCCGCTGTTATGCCGGCCATAATGATGAAAGTCACCTGGTACTGGATATGCACAGGCTGATCCCGAAACGCGACGCGCAAAAGCGAGTCAATATGACGGGCTTACCTTAACCCTACCACCCCGCTATCGCCATTGCCTCGTTCGTTGATCAGCAGGGTGCACCACGTGCAGGTGAGGTTGGCTTGGGTGTCTCAAGTCTTAAGATGTTACTCGACACCCCTTACACCCATAAACCACCGATTTTCGTGAAAAACATTGTTACAGGTGTCTAAAAATAAGTTATAGAATCCATTTCAATTATTTTTAGGAATGTCTGTCTGTCTGTTTGTATAAACACGCATCACTGCTAAATTACGAGGTTACAAACCTTATAAAGACAATCATAAAGCATATTCTCTGGAGTAGCTCAGTCTTTGTTTCATTTAAATCTGTCCACTCTATCAACAGTCATTGTAATTTTAATTACGATGCAGACGTATAGATTAACAAATGAACTTAATAAATTCAGATGATTTCTTTAGTCACTATGTTGTTCATCAGAATCCACGTGAACGAAGACGCAGGTAGAGCTAGTACTTCATATATTACTTACTGGCGAATTCTACGTGAGAGAAAATATAAAAGAATGAGATAAAATTTGATGGTATCTACGTGATCATAATCAAATAAATTTGGCTTTAAAACTTGACGCATAAACCAAAGACATTGATCCGCGCTCGGGGCATCGCCGATAATGGCATTTAAAATTTGAATATCGAAAAGTTTTTATCGTACGTCACACAGATTGACGAATCACCGTGAATTAAACAAGAAGAGCCTTCTTTAATCGGATTCTTATTTTTATAAATCTACTATTTGAGGTTATTAATATAGACCGATTTAGTTTGAGATCGTGAAAAATGTAATAACGAGTTTATCTTACAAATAACTAGTTATATCTTATAAATATAATATAAATAACATTATAAAGAGGTAAAATTTGTGAGTTTGTGATGTTGTGACGTTGTAGGGGGTAATCTCAGGAACTACTGGTCCGATTTGAATAATTCTTTCAGTGTTATATAGCATCGAGAATGGTTATAGGCTATATATCATCACGCTGAAGCCAATAGGAGCGGAGCATAGATGAAACATGTTTCAAAATCGGGATGTTTTATCCTTTTAAGAGCTTCTGCTGCGTGTAAGCGTTAGCCCAAAGTACCTATTTTATGCGAACGAAGTCGCGGGCAGAGGCTAGTAATATTATAAAGAGGTAAAGTTTGTGAGTTTGTGATGTTGTGGCATTGTAGGGGGTAATCTCAGGAACTACTGGTCCGATTTGAATAATTATTTCAGTGTTATATAGCTAATTCATCGAGAATGGTTATAGGCTATATATCATCACGCTAAAGCCAATAGGAGCGGAGCATAGATGAAAAATGTTTCAAAATCGGGATGTTTTATCCTTTTAAGAGCTCCTGCTGCGTGTTAGTGTATCTATTCCACGCGAACGAAGTCGCAGGCAGAGGCTATATCTTATAATTCTATTCGCTTTTTGGTATTTCATGTAATTCAACGAGATAAAGTAAGCTTAAATGTAAACCGTATATCAGAAAGAAGAAATAAATACATTATTGTTGGAACCACCATACAATTAAATTACGCAAACTAGTTAGACAGAAAAAAAAAACATTAGAAAATAACAAAATAATCTCCAACAATTGGCGAACCCATTCAGCAAAAATGTGCAATACGAATAGTAGTACAGCGCTGATTTTTAATGGGAGCCTATATGTAGATACACGTACGTTCAGTCAGCCATAATAATGTTATTACAAAATTTAAAAGGAACAAAAAAATAACACAGCACACAACACATCACTGATGATCGCACTAATCACGCGTGTAGATCAAGAAACTGGTTAATTATCAAGGCCCCATTGCGTTTTATCACGTTGACATAGGTATCCGAAGTTCGGTTATCATCGGTAATGCTCGGTTCTCGTCGGGCGGTCAACCGTCTTTCAGTCACCAACGCCCCTCGCCGCCCTGTACGCCGTACTCATATACCTATTTCATTATCTCTTGGTTTGCCTTCTGACCTATATTTTGTACGTATTACACGTTTCATGCTCCCTACTGTGATCTTAAACACTATTAATATTTTTAATAAATAGACTGTATAATGCAAAACATAATTGAAAACTTTATACAATTTACTTAATACTATATCTTTTACCATGTGGCGATAAGCAGATTTTTTTAATTATCAAGTTTTGACTTGCAATTTAAAGCGAACAATGTTGCGAGCAGTTATGACATAAAAATATTCATATAATTTGTATATTCAAGTCACTGTTGTCATTAAAATATTCTGTTAAAGTATAACAAAACAAATAATTAATAAAGCTTTGAAAACGAAGGCTGTATAGAGATGGGAACGCTACAAAAAAGAAGCAATACTGTCCGTCAAAGAGAGAATGTAACTAGCTTAATCGAAAACAAGTTTTGCCTGATTCCAAATGTGTCTGAAACACATAGTATTTTTTTCTTTTAATTCTACCACCAAAGTCAAAAGGGTTAGTCTATAATTTTTTACAATATTGAGTTTCGAATATTATAAAGAGGTAAAGTTTGTGAAATTGTAGGGGGTTAATCTCAGGAAGTACTGGTCCGTTTAAAAAAATTCTTTCAGTGTTATATAGCTCATTTACCGAGGAAAGCTATAGGCTATATTATCACGCTAAGATCAATAGGAGCGGAACACTAATGAATAATGTTTCAATATGCGTGTTACAGTTAGCCTATAGTAACTTTTCTACGCGGACGAAGTAGCGGGCAGAGGCTAGTTACTGATAAAGGTGCATCTATTAATTAATTTATACACTTATGAGTTTATAGTCTCAGATTAAACTTAAAAATTAATGAAACGTGTTTCATCAACAGCACATAATTGATTTTGTGACTTTCCAATTTTTTTGTTACATGTCTGTTTTCCTGACGCTTAGATTTTTTTTATTTAGCCCGAAAAATTTACTACAATTTTTTTTTTTATATCATAGGAGGCAAACGAACTGGTCGGTCACGTGATGTTAAGTGATTACCACCGTCCATAGACACTAGCGACATCAGGGACGTCGCAAGTGCGTTGCCAGCCTGTATATGGGAGAAGAGGGAGGGGAAGGAAAGGGAAAGAAGGAAAGAGGAAGGGACGTGGGTCTCCGGCTCTCTCACTGACCGAACGAAACACAACAATGCAAGCACTGTTATTTCACGTCGGTTATCTGTGAGAGGGGTGGTACTACCCCGGAGGAGCCGACCCATTCATGCTGAAACCAAAAATAGCTTCAGCGAGGCTCTACCACCTACAATGTAACTGATGGACTTTAAAAACAACGCTGGCTATCAAAAATCCCCAATGAGCGTTGTAGAAAATGCTGAGCCTGTCAGTAAGTCTCTTAGTAGTTAAATATATACTGACCTATACTGAGAAACAAGAACCCAGAAGAGAGTCACTGTGACTAGTTTATTATTATATATATGTGGTCCCGATTTGTTTTTAATGCGTCATATGTTTTTGACGGTCGCGTGTAACGATTATTTCTTGGTTAATGAACCTCTCGACGAATTCGCGATAAATTGTTTCACTCTGAACAAGTGTATTTATTATTTAGTTATTCGGTAAAGGTTAAGGCCCTGTTAGACCAATAGCATAATCAGTTCGAGAAAAAAGAGTGTATTATTTCTACAGAATAACTGTCAACTAAAGAATCATCATTTAGCATAATATTTTATATTAAAAATGAGAATTAACCCGGACTTCTTAAAAATTGATGTAAAGATGTCGAAAATTAATTAACTAAATAACTATAGGTTCCTTTATTTTTGTAAAAGTTAATCAATTCTAAATCAAATATGCGATTCACTATAAATTATCATTCAGCGATAAAATCAAATCATGATTATATCCAATGCACTCCATCCAATATTACGCAAACTCGCATATATATTAAGAGCTTGAATTCAATCTAAACTGCATCCCAGAGCGGTTTTGTTGAATGAGTTCTATCGACGCTGTTAGAAAGTTAAATAGATTTCGCTGTTTTGATTGAATTTAAATTACTCGACACCGCAGAGTTGTGGTATCGTTTTAGGAAAGTTTGGATATACATTTTAATATTTGTTTTAAAAACTTTTTCATTGGACATACATCGTGCCGACGGTTTCGAATTGTGTCTAATTGGCTACGAACAATTTAATAGGTACACTGAGGCGTGTTTATTTGTAATCAGCCGATCTACGTCCAGTTGTAGTGATTTTCTCGTCGGTCGACGTTGGTTCGATTCCATGGTTATGAGCCGAAACTTTCGATAAAATAAAACATTGTGCCGATAACATATCGTGGCAGTTGGGCTATTTCTAGGCTTTTTCTACACATGACAGTCAGTCACTTCAAGTTTGCGTGTTTCTTATTTTGAGCCACACGGTCACTTAATTTCAGGTAAGTTGTGGTCAAACCTAGGAAGTATTTACAAAAGTAATCAAGCGGTTTGTTAGTATTAACATAGTACCAA
This sequence comes from Antheraea mylitta, assembly GCA_014332785.1. Taxonomy (NCBI): domain Eukaryota; kingdom Metazoa; phylum Arthropoda; class Insecta; order Lepidoptera; family Saturniidae; genus Antheraea; species Antheraea mylitta. The sequence goes on from JACEII010000012.1 coordinate 16,111,914, forward strand.
AGGTACAAAGGTGACAAAACTATTACAGTTATACTATTTCCGTTTATCATGTTTTGGGATTAGCTAAACTGGTCGTTAAAAATTACATTTATTTTCGGTAACCCCTAATAACTTATTTTTGATGCAAAAACAATGAAAGTATTTTTTTACATTCAGAACAATACGTTTTCCGAGACCATCTAATGTAAATATGTAAGTATTTTTTCTAATAAACATGTTTATTAGAAATTGATATTTGTAATTTATATTTATGTTTATTTGTTTAGACTGTTCTGTACTTTCTATCAGGTATCGTGCAGTCATTTTGTCGAACCAGTTAAAAAAAAATGAAAAAAAAAAATCATGAGAAATTATTTACATATGAATAAAAATGTAATGTTATATTTGCCCAAAAACGTATTTTTTCCAAAAAAATGATCTTGGATCGATTTGTGGTATGAGGTGTTTTATACAAAAAAAAAAAAAAAATAGCAACCAATTTTGGTTTATATCCATCTGTGCATTAGATCCAAGAAGTTACAAAGATAATAACTACTGGTAATGGATTGTAGGTGGTGATGGTCACCATTGTTTTCCAATAAAGAAATATGTGATGTTAGTAACAATTATTATAATTAATTCCCAGTTAAGAAAACAAAAGCCTATTTCGATTTGCTTTATAATTGGATAACATCCCACTAAATGGCGTTCGGTTAGGAATCCGTGGCCTTAATCCGGCCGTGTGTCTTGAAATCCTTTCATTTAAAAGGATTTCGCCTGTTACTAGAGATATTGTTAAATTCGAGATTATTCTAATATTCAGCTTTGATGTAATTTTAACTTTATTTCCATAAAACAGTAAGTGTAATTTAGCTTTATTATGTTATCTCTGTAAATATGACTGTGTGTATACTAAGGCAAAAATTAAGTCGTAAGTAAATAATATTTTTGTATCATAATTATACTATAATATAGTAACATATGCTTTACTAAATCGTAGTAAAATCACTGGTTCTTTGGTGGAATATGAATATCTAATTGCGTTTTCAAAATACTTTTGATGCATGTTACATTATAATTTATCTTTCGTTTGTGTAATAGCATATATTGTGTATTGTATGTCACAATACACTTAGATTTTGTTTGCCCACAAATATTTTATAGTTTTAGCATATTTTGTTATATAAATTTAGAATATCCAAAAATAAAATGTATCGCTATTTCTTTGTTACATTCTACAGCTTACACGGTTTGAAGAATTATGCGAATTATAAGGATTATTATGCTTGAATATATGTGGGTGTGTATATTCTCGATAGATTCGTTTTAGATATAGAATATATATATTAGATGATATTAAAAAGTAGCTTATGCTCGCGGATTCACTCTCGTTAATGTATACGTGTTATTTCCTTCAGCAACAGTACATTTTTTGGATGAAAAGTATTCTATATATTTTTTTGTAGACACTGTGTAAGAAAAAATTCATAATGTTCCGTTGAGGTTAGGGCGTAAAAGCGTAACAAGTAAACTCAAATTCACATTTATGATATTAGTAATAATTATGTTTTTTTTATTATCCACAAATCCTAGGGGATTCTAGGAAACTGCCAGTAAGAACTAATGCAAAATATACTCTTACACTTCGAATATCTATCAAAAACCTCTATATAACACACTAGCCTCTACCCGCGACTTCGTTCGCGTGGATTAGATACACTAACACCAACACTAACACGCAGCTGTTCTCAAAAGGAAAAAACATTCCGATTTTGAAACATTTTTCATCTGTGCTCCGTTCATATTGTTCTTAGCGTGATGATATATAGCCTATAACCATTCTCGATGAATAAGCTATATAACATTGAGAGAATTATTCAAATCGTATCAGTAGTTCTTGAGATTACCCCCTACAACGTCACAAACTCACAAACTTTACCTCTTTATAATATTAGTATAGATATTTTCAATTTATAACCTCTATATAACGTAATTTCGAAATGATTCCCACTTAAACAATAATTCATGTGTTTAATTCTTCATAAGATATGTTTTTGTATATAAGAGATTGTGGATAGTAAAATAGTTGGTGATATCTGTTAACTAAGGTTGTGGTTATAAGGCTTCAGGCTATGTATGTATATCACTTACAATAATTTATAGTAATCGTGACATTGAACAAATACATTTTGGGGTGTAAGGGGTGTCGAGTAACATCTTAAGACTTGAGACACCCAAGCCAACCTCACCTGCACGTGGTGCATCCTGCTGATCAACGAACGAGGCAATGGCGATAGCGGGGTGGTAGGGTTTTACAGCCCGACTGGGTCGCAACCACCATGTACGTGGCGAAAAAGCCCGTCATAGTGACTCGCTTTTGCGCGTTGCGTTTCGGGATCAGCCTGTGCTTATTCAGTACCGGGTGACTTTCGTTATTAAGGCCGGCATGATGCGGCGACCGACAATGGATGATCTGTCTCTTGGTGGTCGCCACTGTTTTTGGATTGTACTATGCTTACCATTAGGCATAGTGCAGTCACTTTGTCGTGCTTCAATAAAAAAAAAGTTTCCAGTTATCTGAATGTATGGTAGTACTTACAACGTCGATGAGCTGACTCAGCCTTAGCCCCATTTTGACAGTGAGCCGGTCCGAGTTGTTGCCGACGGGCCGGATTAGGCGATTGTAGTTGGAAAGCAGGTCGTCGTATAGCCGCTTAGCTTCAGGGTTTGCGTCGCTCAGGCGGCCCCACACGCACAGCACTGCGACCACCAGCGCCAACACCATCTTAGGCTAACACCACCCCTGTGGGCAAATAATTAACCCTTCTAAAATATCGCATTAAAATTATTTTACGTGTGATTCACATGCGGTAGAAGTAAAAATATTTTCATTAATTTTTAAAAGAATGAGATGTCATATTTTAATACTAGCTGTGCCCGCGACTTCGTCCGCGTGGAACCATCAAGCAAACAGTGATTAAAAAAGCCATCTGAATATATTAAGTCTATTTACTTATCTACTTTCCTCTCATAGTAACGCCGCTTCATTATTAAAATTATAATAACTTTTGATAGAGTAGATCGATTTTAATTAAAAATAAACTAAGTCCTTTTGGAAGATATGCTTTATGATTTTTTTGGTATTGTTTGTTTATGAACCCAGTATTTTAGCAGTGATGCGTGTTCATCCAAACAGACAGACGGACAGACAAAGATTTCTAAAAATCATTAAAATGTGTTTTATAGCTTATTCCTAGACACCTGCAATTTTTTTTTATGGTAATGGAAAAGTACAGGCACCCTAGATTAACATTCTCATTATATGTGTAGAATTAAATTATTAAATTTCAAAATAAGTTAAATCCAATTTTAGTTATTTCTAATATTTTACGTTATTTATCAAGATCTTCTAATTTTGTACATGTGAAATATGACGGTCATAAAAAAAAAACTAAAAACCTGATGAACGGTAAAATTTCAACTTCGTTCTCGGGGTAAAAAAAACTGTAAATTTTAAAAAACATGCTATATGGACGATTAAGATTGTATTTAGCTGATTTTGAAATGTAACTACACATATATGAAAAAAGGTAATAACAGACAATACAAAATAATTTTTAAAAATGTCCGATAGTCACTACGATCCAAAAGAAATAAATGTTATAAATTTTAACGTCCTCATCAAACTGAAAAACTCTCAATTTTCCGATAATAAATATATGGAGGAGTTGCTGAGGCGTGTATGCTTGGTACACATATACGTTTCAACAACTCATACATATATGAATAGTTAGCTAGGTTAGCTAAGATAGGTCGCGATTTTGCATGCAACAGGCAACAGCCAAGCCGAGGTGTGTCGTGCACCCTTGAGCTGTTTGCCAAGGTGAAGTCGGCTGAGTGCCTTAAGCGCTCGCCTTAGTAATCCGGTGAAGCTGTTAAGACCTTGCTGGGTCAATAGCGTGGAGATTTACGAAAAAAAAAAAAATAACGTTTCTCTCTCTCTCTTTGTATATATTTCGAGTATATTAAGAATACCATCTCAATCTCTCACATCTTAAAACCTATAGTCACATTCACTTTAAATGTCTACCTTTTTCTGAGTGAAAATCATCTTTTCCAAAAACAACTTTGTAATAATGAGATAATATTAAGATAATTTTGTATTCTGCGTTTTTTTTTTCGAAATGAAAACGCTGTTGATCTGGAAAGGTTTTTACAACTTCACCGAACTACTGAGGCGAGCGCTGAAGGCACTCAGCCGATTTGAGATGTTTGGGCGACTAACTCAAGGGTGCACGGCACACCTCGGCCTGGGCTGTCGCCTATTCTGTGTAAAAATCACAACCTATCTAAGCTAACCTAAGCTAAGCTAGATATACGTATATGATTTATTGAAACATACATGAGTACCAATCATGCGTGCCTCAACAACTCCTATATGTATTTTGTGTCGGAAAAATTCCTCTAAACTATATAGGATAGGATAGGCTATTATTCTGCGTCTGATATCCCTAATATATATATAAAATGACGGTCTTCAAAAGAAGAGTGAATATCTATATATTAATACGTGAAGCAAAAAAATTGTACCCCTTTCTAACCTATTTGCCGTCAACGTGTGAACTTGAAATTTGACATAGTTAAAGTTTATATCGCGGAGAAGTGCAGAAAGCTGTTTATTTTATATAAAATGCATCAGAAGTACATTAAATTATTAAAATATGCACTACTCACACTAATACTCGAATTTTACACAACATATACACACATGTAAATAAAAAAGACATTTTGACAGCTGTCAATAATTACGAAGTTTAAAAGAGGTTATGAAGGAGGTTGCAATGCTCGACTATATGTATTTTTAACTCTTACGTTCTAATTATCATTTTTCATCCTACATTCAACAATGATATTATAAAATATAACTATTATTGTAATGTTTGTTATTTTTATGGTGAACTTACTTCAAACGATGAATTAATAAAAAAATGAGACGAATAATACTTTGTGTAATCAAAATAAGAATTTTGTTCATAAAAGTAATCCATGACTTAGACCTCCGCGGTTACAATGTTGCAATTCAACCTCATATATCAACAAAAAAGAATTTATTTTCAAAAGCTTGATGGTAGTATTAAAAACGTCTTTGTCTTGGATTTCCCATTTGATTGTATTGTGCATCCATTATTTTTCCAAACGATGATACTGGGCATATCACTATTTCTCATAATGAACAGATTAAATTTAATTCAATATCACACAGAAATACGACCCACCCGTGGTGTTGTGTAAAATTAATCGAAAATTGTGTCATGGGTTGCGCTAAATTTCTTTATTTTCGTAAAGATACATTTATTTAGAGTTTGAGAGCTTTATCACCTGGTTTTTGTTTCAAATTTAATATTAATTTTCATTTTCATTTACACATAGATTTTTCTGTATGTCTATATAATTAAAGATCATGGCAAATGGCAAATAACTGAGTAGCCGTGTTGAAAACCTTCGAGTATAGAAGACATACCCTTTGACAAAAGAACCCTAATAAAGTTCAAACTTTAAAAAAATCAATTAACTATGGTCGAATGTCGACCACTGGGCGCCCACTAGTTTTTTAAAATGGACAAACGCCGCTTACTCTAAGCCTCCTCCTCACTTTACATCACATGTGACTGAAATCAAGCGTCATTATTATTTAAAGAGAAAAATCTAATTCAATCAAATATTATTCATTAATAATTCATTAGTCAATCAACGTCAATTTTTTTGCTTACTTGATTACGCCATCTCTGAAATTACCGGTGACATTTAAAAAAATCTTTCTTCATTTTATAGTTATTTATAAAGGAATTCTATAGGTTATCTGGAGCAATTATCATTAATTTAAGATTCAAATAACTTTGCGTTTAATCTTATTTTAAAACTAGCTGGGTACGCGACTACGTCCCTGTACTGTAAATGTATTCTGCTGGTGTAGCTGTATTTTCTGTAGGTGGTAGGGCCACGTTGAAGCTATTATTGGTTTCAGCATGAATGGGTCGGCTCATCTGTGGTAGCACCACCCTCTCACAGGAAACCGACGGGAAGTAACAGTGCTTGCATTGTTGCGTTTCGTTCGGTCAGTGAGAGCGCCGTAGACCCATCTCCCCTCCCATCTCCTCTTCCTTCGGCTCTCCTCTAATCCCTGTTCCTTTCTCTCCATTCCCCCAAACACAGGCTGGCAACGCACTTGCGACTCCTCTGTGGTCGCTAGTGTCTATGGACGGCGGTGATTGCTTAACAACAGGTGACCCGCATATTCATTTGCCCCCTATATGACATAAAAAAGGAAACCTTATGTAAAAAACAGTGCTTAATAAAGTCATCTGAATGTTTTAAGTCCATTAACTTATCTACTTTTCTCTCGTACTTACACCGCATTGAAATAAAATTTAATAACTTTTGATAGAGTAGACCGATTTTAATGAAACAAAAACTAAGTTTCTCGAAGATATGCTTTATGTTTTGATTTATTGTAAACCCAGTACTTTAAAAGTGACACGTGTTCATACCAACATATAGACAGACAAACAGAAATTTCTAAAAATTATTGAAATTTATTTTATTACATATTCTTAGACATCTACACCATTTTTTTTTTTTCACAAAAATCGATTAATGTAAACACTTTAGATTTACATTATTATTTTATTATGTATAGATTTCATATCTCGCGAAGAAATATTAAATATAAAATATGTATGCGTTTCTTGAATTTATAAAGAGATGAAAGCCTGAAACTGAAACTGCATGGATTCGAACCAAAATTGATTGGCACGGTGTCTGAACACACTAACCAGTGGGTAATTATCGCTTTTTTTCTTTCTCTTTTCCATTTAGGGCCTGAAAATGCATTTATGAGCGTCAAAACTACCACCGATTCGAAATACAACCCAGTCATCGAGAAGAACCGGCAAGAAACTCGATCTGGTTTATCTTTTTATAACATTTTTTTTATATAATTACAACATAGTAAACATATAACTACATTCGTTTTTGGTGGATTCACAGAGAGAAGCTTCACATCCAGACGTCGCTATCGTTCATATATTGATCCACCCTGTAATAGCCTTTATGGATTAAGACTCGCTTGATATAACACTTGAACTTATTATCTGGCAAGTCGGTAATCTGTTTTGGGACTTTGTTATAAAATCTAACACCATTACCTAAAAAAAAACTATTTTTGGTCTTAGTGAGCCTAAAGCATGAACTTTAACTAAGTCTAATACTTTGATTCCAACGTGTTACAGTTGTACTATAAATAATCTAGCTGACCTGACCACACGACATGGTTCAGTTATTACATGAACTAGAGTTAAAAAAGAAATTCAAAATCAAAACGTGGCGCCATCTGTGATGATAAAATTTGCAACTAATAACAATAATCAACATTGACAATCATTTAATCTGTGACTTAAAAATATTGAGGTCATTAATTGAAATATCTCTATCCTGTCTCGTAAATTAGACTAAATTATACATAAATTCAGAAGAGTTAAATACTATCGCCTTTGTTTTTCGAGCGATTTTTTTTATTTATTACATATTGAAGAGTTTTAATATTATCAATAAAAAGTTGATTTTTTCTCGAACTGACTACGATATTAACCTAGCAATGTCTTAACAGCTTCACCGGACTACAAATAAAATTGAATGCTTCTTGTTCTGTGTAATTTTGAAACCTGAGAAATAAATCATTTATGGAAACCTGAGAAATAAATTTCAACCTCCAGACGATCATTTATGTTAATAAAATAGCACTTTAACTATGAAATAAATTACCATCGACCTTCAAAACTTCTCTAAACCCATTTTCATACTCGTAACCGACTTCAAAGAAAGAGCGATTTATAAAAAAGGCCTTCATCCGAGAGTTCTTTGTAAAATTGCTACCATCTTTCACTCGACTTATTATTTCGTTTTAATGTTAAGTTAAAATGTAAAGTTTACCGTTATAAATTAACAGGTATTCTCAATTCGAGAACCATTAACGAATTTCAATTAAATTTATTAAAAAGTTGTTTAAGAATTTTATAGCCAAGCAGTCTTGAAACCGTCTTAATCCATTGTTTTGTTTTAAATATTTCGAGAGTCGACAACTCTTCGACTAATAAGCGGTCTGGATTACCTGTTATTTAAGGTGATGTCTTTCTCAAACATTTTATTTTAGTATTGGGTTATTTTTTTTTAGATTACTGTGTTATAATTAATGTAAATTATATATGACATTTCAAGGCTAAAAGTTTACGTTGGTTTTCTGTGAGACGGTGGTACTACTCCAGGCGAGCCCCGACCCATTCATGCTGACTTGATTTTTGAAGTGGCTAATACTGTTGAATTAAAGGGTCTGGACAGCTTCACAGAATTTGAGGTCGAACGCAGATAGCAATCCACTGAAATGGGAGCTAGCGTAAAATACTCAAATTGATCCAATACATATGTTGTTTAAGTACAATCGAATATGTCAACTGAATTTTTCTACTCATTTAAGGTAAAATATGAACTTATTATTTTATTTTTTATATTTACGATTAGCTATGCCTGCGACTTTGATCGCACGGAATCTATTGTAAAAACATTGATTAATAAGTCATCTCAATGTATTAAGTCCATTTACTTATCTACTTTAATCTCGTAGTTACGCCGCGTCGTCATTAAAATTACAATAACTTTTAATTGAGTGAACCAATTTTAATGAAACAAAGACTAAGTTATTTTCGATAATATTTATTATAAACTTCTTGTTGTAGTTTTATTGTGAACCCAGTACTTTAGCAGTGATGCGTATTCATACAAACAGACAGACAGAGATGTCTAAAAGTAATTGATTTGTATTTTATTCGAAATCGAAAATCGAAAAATACAGACACCTTATAGTTACATTATTATTATATGTATGGATATTTACATATACTATCTTTATATGTCAATGTTCATAATGCCATGTTAAGTCGATAAATACGTTAAACCTAATTCCACAAAAGCCACAAACCCATTTTCTTATTTATATATATTTATTAGTAAGAGGTACAATGATAATAATCATTAATATTAAGGATTTAATACCAAACTTTTTTTATATCAAGACATAAACATTGTTTGTCAATAAACTACTTTGTTTGTAAGAATAAAAACAAACAGTAGAAATAAACATATAGAGCTGGGAGTATTTTCAAGGCCATTAGTATTTCACGTGAAGGCCTAGCTGACCCGGTTTATGGGATTACGGTGAAAGTCGGACTTAATTACGGGATAAAGCCGGATAAGCCACAATAAAATGTACCCTTATAAATCAATCCGGGTACCGAGATAAAGCGCCCGTTAGTGGACAACAGTGCGCCTAGATTAGAAGAAAAATGTTAGTAAACAAATACATTTTACGGCCCTTTAAGTTTTATTGAGAGTTTAATATCCGGATCGAATGGAATTTATTTGGACTTAACAATATATACTACTTTTCAATTATTTATTTATCAGAAATCTTCGACAAAACGAACATAATGTGATTAGGTGTAAAGTACATGACAGTTATTAAAATGATGATACTAATTACAGTCAAATACAGCATTTATATAGGCATACAATATATATCCTTTGAACTCCTAGTAAACGACTTGACCAATTTTGATGACATTTTTGTATGTGTTGTAGTGGATTCGAGAATGGTTTACATTCACATTTGAACACGGTAGGTGGCGATGCGATCTGATTCTAGATTTTTTTTTTATTATTGGACTGGATGACATCCGCCGTTCTCGCTAGTTATATGTATTTTATAATACGCTAGCGTGCCCCGTAGACATTGTCCCCTCTTGATAATGAAAAAAACCTTGATAAATGATATACCTAAACCTTCCTCATAAATCACGTAATCTACTGGTGAAAATCGCATGAGAATCCGTTCAGTAGTGTTAAGTTTATCGCGAACAGACAGACGTAGCAGACGACTTTGATTTATATGTAGTGATTGTTCTGGCATATACAATGCTACATACGTCGGAATAACCTAAACATTTTACTTATTTCCTATTTCAACTGTTATTAGAAACCTTTTTATATACAGTACTTTAAATACATACATATATTATTATCATTTAGCTTCCCCCTAATGGAATAAAAAATAAAACGGCCGAGAGTAAAAGAAAATTACCTCCTTATGGATTCTAAGAGATATACTGAGTTATGAAACACGGCGGTCTTTTACGATATTCACGTTATGACCGCGAACTAAACTCGCATAAAACACGTAAGAGTTTTTTAAAGGTATACGCGGATAATTTTCAATGTGTATTCGTTTCATTTCGGTCGGATATCACGCGGATACGTCTCGGTAACGACGACGTTTCGCCATTATAACGTGTACGTCGCGGTATCTCATAAAAATAAACCCCTTTTTTCCCTACATTTCCTTTGCAAAATTCGCGCGTTAAGCATTCGTGTTAGGGATGTGAATATGGAAAAAAATACACCCGTATAAACAGGAAACGTCCTACTAAATAATATTCTTCTTTATTTTAATAGTGCTTAACTATTATTTCAACATTAATTTAATTAAAAAAACTTTTAAAATTACACTTCCGTATCGTGCAAAATTCCATAGTAAATTTAGTGCATAAATGTTTTGTGTAATGTTTTACAACGTAAAGGTTCTGATGTAAAAAGGATGGAAATAGACGTTGAACTAGAGGGAGAGAAAGATAAGAACAAAGTTTACAGCCGCGATAGATACATACAAAATTTAAATCTAGGTACAAAGACGGTTAAAACATTAATAAAAGACGAATAAAATTCGCACTTTCTGCCATATCTAGTTAGTTTTTTATTTTTGTTTTTTAAATCTCTAAACACTGTTGTCAGATATTACATTATATGACTTTAATTATTTATCCTTTATTTGCAAACCACTAATCTAATAAGCTATTAATTAATTATGTCGATGATATTGAGGAATAAAAATGAATCTGAAACATTATTTGAGTAGCTTAAATGAAATTGTATGTATTACTTTACACCATATTAATTCAAACGAGTATTTAATTGAAATGAAACAGATACTATAATACTTATTATTCAACGGAGTAAAACGTAGACATAGATTACATACGTGATGACGTAGAATACAGGATTAAATTTAAAAAGTAAATTAGAAAATTTAAAAAAAATACTACAAAACAGAAAGGGGTGAGTATAAAAAATGAAGTAGCCTGGTTAAAGCTTCCTCTGTAGAGGACTTCATCAAATCATATACGAGTAGATGAAAGATCAGATGCTATAGAGTACATATCTATTGAAAATTATGTTTTATTCGAGATATAATATGAGATAACATTGAAAACAATGCGTAATTCGAGTTTGGTTCACCGTAGATTTTTTGACCAAGCCGTGTATAGGATAACAAAAATCTCAGAAACTCAACAGATTCGTTATGTAAGGTACACTTTTTTTTTTGCCAACCAACATTCTAGTTGACTGTTACGATGCGTGATTACTTCGATTAAAACAAATAAGAAATACCTAAAAAAAATCGTTTAAATTTTTTTATACAAAACGGTAATTTCATAGACCTAATATTACTTCCATCTATTTCCCTTTGTCACAATAACCAATTACTTTTATTACTACGATTTAATATACATAATTTATTATTACGAAAAATTCACCATATGACAGTCGAAGATAGTCATGGATAGTTGACATAAAATGATACATTTTTAAACAATTTTAATTATAGCTACCAGAGTTGCCACCAGAGCAGTATAATAAATATCCCGGTACTACTGCCATCCCTACACGCATATCTACTTATTCTTTAACTCGGAGGTTTCTTTACTCATATTTCACGTAAGCAGCTTACTTTTTACCTCATATTTACACCGAGACGAGCTACAATGACGTCGTTGAGAATATTTTTGAACGGAATATGTACATACGTTTTATTTATTATATATTCGTTGGATTATACTAGATTTACGTACGGTTTTTGTATGTTATTTTTTGTTAGAATTACTACAGACTTTGGCCATTTTTTAAATTATAGCAAAGAACTCTCATTGTGACAGTGAATCGTAGTTTCGTGTTGTAGAGTTGGTCCATAAGTTGTCTTTACTTCAAGTAATAATAACATTGCGTGATAAGAATGATTCAGTGTTTCGGCAATGTTGAGGCTAAATTAAAATACATCTTCCTTTATTCTGATATAATCTTAGCAACAATATAAATTTACAAGAAGATTTAATTTAACTTTATTTTTATTTATTAAATTTTTATTTGGGAAAAGGCGATACGATGATGGGTCTGTCAATGAAATTATAATTAAAAATCTGTAGTAAATACGTCATAGGCGATTCGACAGCGCTTTGTTAAAACTTGCCTAGTCTGTTTATGTTTGACGGGTTCGTCAATCCGTCCATATCTGAGCAACATATAACTATTTCTTTTCCACCCACCGGTATTGAAAATATGCCATTTTTCTTCCACATTTTATCTAAGACAGTGTGGCGTTATTGTAATAAATCCCTAATCCTAAAAAAGGAAACCGATGTGATTATTCTAAAACATTCGTGTGTTATTGTTGGAAACAGTGGAGTAAAATGTAAACTTTGCGTATTTCCGTTGTTTCAAATTTAATTTTACTAATTAAATCAGGGTTTCTTTTCTTTTTGCTTTTAGAAACTAGCTGTGAATTAGTGGAAATGTCGTCCCTTACTCGTGACCGCGCTAATGGTCTCGGGTAGGAAGAACACCCAAACTAAATTAACAACTTTTAATTAGTTACCCTTGTATCGTGCGGCTTATACAGTTAAACTCTTGTTTTGTTAAAATGAATATAAATCTATGTAGCGTGTTACCACAATCGAGAAGGGCTTGCTTGACAATAGATTTGTTGGGTGTTATTGAGGATACGGTCCCTGTCTATTTCATTGGCATTTCTCTTCAAATCTTTACTATATTACGGCATTGTATCTGTTTTACTTTAATAGAGTTTTCTCGATATAACTCTAATCTGCTATGGATTAATTTTTGTATGTTGCTTGGTTGTTTCCTATCATCTCAATTGAATACAGTAACTGATCACAAAACGCAACTAGCTAGAGTAGTGACTCTAGCTCTTATAGTGATAAGAGGCTTGTTTATTAGAATTATTATCGTAAGTCAGGCAGATTATTTATTTTTAAGACACAATATTGCTATATTTCACCTTATCTATACTAATATTATAAAGAAGTAAAGTTTGTGAGTTTGTGATGTTGTGACGCTGTAGGGGATAATCTCAAGAACTACTGGTCCGATTTGAATAATTCTTTCAATGTTATATAGCTCATTTATCGAGGATGGTAATAGGCTATATATCATTACGCTAAGATCAATAAGAGCGGAGCACCAATGAAGAATGTTTCAAAATCGGGGTTTTCCTCTTGAGAGCTTCCGCTGCGTGTTAGAAATAAACAATATCTTTATTCCACGCGAACGAAGTTGCAGGCAGAGGCTAGTATTTAATAAAAATGATGAAATTTTAAGTGATACTCTGTAGCAGTAATGGTATTGGTTAATGTGACTATCATCGTCAGATAGTTCATATTTCTCCCGCAAACTAGATTAGCCCCCCTCGGCAGCGGGTCAAGCCTAGATCCGTTCCCTTGGCGTGGAGCCCTTGAGTGCGCTGCTCGCGCGATACAGTGACACAAAATCTTACATCACTACAACAACATTACACATATCACCCCCACGCACGTGCACGCATACACGCTTCCACATGAAAGTAGAAGAGTTTTGTTTCTTTCCCTTATCGAACTGAAATAGTTGGGAAAATTATCCGATACGAAATATATATAAGAGTTGTTGAGGTATGTATGCTTGGTACATATATATGCTCCAACAACTCATATATGTATGAATAGTTAGCTTTGGTCAACTCAGATAGGTCGCGAATTGCATGTATCAGGCAACAGCCCAAGCCGAGGTGTGCCGTGCACCCTTGAGCCAGTTGCTCAAATAAAACCGGCTGAGTGCCACAAGCGCTCGCCTTAGTAGTCCGGTGAAGCTGTTAAGACCTTGCTGGGTCAATAGCGTAGTCATTTCGAAAAAAAAAAGTTCATATTTTAGGTGATGGATTAAGCCATAGCATAGTATGACTTTTTTTGGTGCCTGGAATCGAAAATACGTCCATTTATATTTACGCTATAACACTAAACCGTCAATGCATCAAATTTTATATTTCAATCAATTTTACTATTAAAAAATCGTAGTTCTGAGATTTATCAATTAGTTTCTTTATAAAATCACAGTTCTTTTTATAATTTATAAAATCTCACCTGATATTAACTGACAATGTGGCCTAAGATGGTACATGCTAAATCTAAAAGAGACTGGCTCTCAAGTGCAGTTGTCAGACCACACCAAGAGGTGCTTGGAGGTATATTTCCAACTTGACGGGTGGTAGGTAGCCTGGTAGATTAAGATATAACCATGCTATAGTTTCATCAAGATGTTTTCCTTGAATGGAATCTCTGACTGAATTGCAAATATTCCAAGGTACATCCATAGACGCTGTGTCCAAACACACTATCAACGAAGCCATCATCTATTCCCAAAGATTAAAACACCAAAGATTGCCCAGGAGAAATAACCACAAGGTACTATGAACACTAAATCACTGTTAACCACTGCTTAAGTATTCCAATAAAATAGATTACTAGGATTAATAAGATTTCGATGAAGCGTTTTAGGTTTAAGCGCAATATATTTAAGGGTTATTTTCGAATACAGCAGTAAAGGGAATCCATTGAATCCTGTTTTTTAAAGTCGCTTAATTTATTTTTACGGTTTGAACTGAAACCAAATTCTATTTAGATCACGGCACTGAACGATCTCTAATCCGGCTTCCTCGCCTTTAGCATTGGAAATAAAAAAGCCCGTGATACAGTTTCCATTTAAATTTTTTACTGCATTTTAAACTACAGAATCACTTGGAATTAATTTTTTATTGTAATTTTTTTCAACTGAAAGTTTTGATTTATCGAATTCTTTTTAATGTGAAAGATCTATAGGCGGAGATTTTACCTAATTATTAGCGTGGCGACGCAAAACACAAACTTTGCACTAGTAACGAAGTACTCAAAACATTTGCAACCCTATTACATAAACATAAAATTTAAACTGTTTTGTCGGCTATTCTTCATACTAGTGTTACACGACACGCTCCGACGACCTAGCGCCCTTTGATAAATACCGCCAAAAACATCGTGCCTGCGCCTAGTTGAATTTTTGTGTTTAATAAAAGTGCATATTTATATAATAAAATAAATAAACAGTAATTATTTTATGGAACAAATTATAATACTTTATCTTTTCATTATTCCATAGCTGATTTCTGTCGAAATCTGCTCTTTTATGCATATAACTTACACAAAATAATTTTGATGTTTCATATCTGCCAGGCGTCCCGTGATGGCTCAATATTTTAAATTACAATTTCTTTATTATAAATAGACAGTGGGGAAACGGTAAAGAACATCTCCCTTTGTTTCTCAGATGATTTTCTTCATTCTTTTTGTATTTAGTAGCTACTGACGCCTTTTAATGTTATCAATAAAAAAATGACTTTTTTTTTCTCTATAGTCGAAGTTCGACTAGATACGTTTTTATTACATCGCTATCTTGTGTTTCTGTGTTTGTATGAACATTTTAAATTGTAATAAATAATGAACTCTTGTAAAATGAAAATAAACAAAAATCATGCAAATCACTTTAGTAGTTTTTCGAGATAAAAGTACTCTAATATACACACAGATAGAGAGAGACGTAGTTTTAAATATGTAATAATATATATGGATATGAAGCTGTTATCAAATTTCTACTTCAAAGCTAAATTCTGGTAATATTAATAATTTAAACATATAATATTATCTCAAAGATAACGTAAACCACTCACTGCCTAGAAAGGAACCAAAATGAAATTAAATTAGGACGTCTATTTAGTATTCTACTGTTATCTAATTTACATTGCCCTTTTATTTAATTAGTTTTGGTAAACAACGAAACCTCCTTGAAATCGGGTAACTAAGCGCTGAAAACGCCCCTTCAAATACTATGATAGTTTGAAGTTGTGTAATCTGATTTTCAATGGAGTTTGAAGCTTAACATGTTAACGAGAGGGTCTACATTTGATTAGGAGAGATAAATATCAACGTATTACCATGAAAAGGTTTTGTAAACAAAGGTAGTTCATGTCTGAAAAAAGCTACTGAAGTAATTAAATAACATATTTTTCGAAAATTTAATATATGCTATTAAAAATGTATTTCATACTAACCCCTGGTCACGACTTTCTTCGCGTGGAATAGATACTTAGGATAGTGTAGACATTTCGCAAAAAAAAAAAAAAAACTAACGCTAACACGCAGCAGAAACTCTCACGAGGTAAAAAGACCCCGATCTTTAAACATTCCTCAATGTTGCTCCGTTCCTATTAGTCTTGGCGTGATGATACAACCTATAACCATCCTCTATAAATGAGCTATATAACACTGAAAGAATTTTTCAAATCGGACCAGTAGTTCCTGAGATTACTTACTACAACGCCACAACATCACAAACTCACAAACTTTACTCTTTATAATATTAGTATATAAATATAGATTTTAAAGCGATAAATAGATAACTAGCTAATGCCCGCGATTTCGTTTGTTATCCTAATAATATTTTTTTTTATAGAGGAAAAACATAAGGGATATTTAAAGTATTGGGCACACACTGATGGGGGGTTGGGGATCTGGGTGATTACATCAGCACTATTCATTTATTTAACCAGGATTAATTAAAAAAAACTTATAAAAATATTGATTACGTAAGCATGGGAGAGGCATAGAGAAGAGAGGGAGAGCATTGCTTACTTTCACCACAGTTTACATAACAGAGAGTTTGGAAACTCCATATAAACGCTTGCATCGTTACACTCACGCAAACGTGCGCATCGACACGACCCCTAAGCGGTCCTCGCGGTGCTATTCATAGAATCCTTTTCAAGACCTCTAGTCAATGCGCATGTTTGTGTGAGTGCCGTTTTCGAGCGTTTGTCCGTTGTTTCCTTTTTTTTCGAACTGACTACGCTAATGACCTAGCAAGGACTTAACAGCTTCACCGAAGTACTAAGGCGAGCGCTTAAGGCACTCAGCCGATTTTATTTTGGCAACCAGCACAAGGGTACACGGCACACCTCGGCTAGGCTGTTGCCTGTTACATGCAAATCGCGTCCTATCTTAGTTAACTTAGCTAACTATTTATATATGTATGAGTTGTTGAGACGTATATGTGAACAAAGCATACACGCCTCAACAACTCCTGTATGTATTTATCATCGGAAAATTAGAGTTTTTTCAGGTCGATAAGGGAAAAAAATAAAACCCTTCCACTTTCATGTGTAAGCGTGTGGGCCTGCATGTGTGAGGAGGTGATAGTGTAGTGTTGTAGCAGTGATGTAAGTTTTTGTGTTACACTGTATTGCGCTAGCAGCGTACTCAAGGGCTCCCCGCCGAGGAATCGGACCTAGGCTTGAGTCGCTGCCGAGGGGGGCCTCATCTGGTGTGTGGGAGCAAAATTAACCCCAAGACCATCGTTGTTTCCGTACTGTGTCTCATATTTATACTATGGTTTTACTGAACAGGAGGAGGGGGCGGTCAGAGATTATAATCATCTGTTTACATTATACTTGAACTGCCATTTAAACACCACACTGTCTACTCCATTACTCGAGGGCAAGAAAACGCATCGCAACAGACGTAATACATATAAAATTCACAGTTTCTTACATTTTTAATACCTTTATATTAAAGTAGATTCTGCTCGTGTCTTTATCCGCGTGGAATAGTTACATTGTCCAAATGCTAACATGCTTAGCTTACGAAACCGCTTTCTATATATTGATTTTTATGGCTATACTCAGCTAAAGAAGAAAGCAGCTGAATATTACAATCTAAATTATCTTTAATCATTTAAAGTACATGGGCGACCGAGTCTAGCTCGGTTCTTTAAAAAAATATTTTTAAATTAAAATAGTCTGTTAGGTTTGCCTCAAAAAATTAGCATTTTTTTCCAAACAAAAAAATATCTTTTGCTGTCACTCGGATTTGAACTGGGGTTAGACGGATTTTCGAAGTTGTCGATTACCATCTGAGCTATTTTTGTTTTAGAAGCGGCAGCGAAATTTACCTTCATATCCTAGCTATATTTATTCATTACCTGAAATCTCAGTTAAAAAAGTTTTCTATGAATAAAATCTAGCTAGATCGATTTCCCCGAAACTACTTACATACTAAGTTTCACGGATATAGATAATGCCGTTTCGAAGATCCCGAATATATACAAATATAAAAATATACAAGAATTGCTCGTTTAAAGGTGTTAGATTTATACATTCAGCTCTGGTGTATTTATTTGTATGTATTTTAGAAATAATTTTTAATACCAAAAGTGATAGAATGTAGAAAAAGTGTCCGATTAAGTGACCGAAGAATATTATTTTGATACAGACATGTATTTATGTTAATAAACCTTGCAACACAGAGTTATAACACAATAATGTCCCGCCATCACTGCACAGGATGTGACACAACTCCCGGAAGTACACAAACGACGTCATCTACAGACTTCCGGTTTGAACGAGGATCTTCATTTGATTTCCGTCCTCTATCGGTGCTGTTTGGACATGAAAGTACTGAACTGTGTAGGTAGCTTTGAAAGTATACTATACAAAATACAGACTAATATTCTTGTGACCGTCCATTGCAAGATTCATATAATAATGAGATTACTAAAGTAGTTTCAGATTTTTCGGATGAATCTATACCTACACTAACGCTACAAAATGTTTGTACCTGTGCGTATGTGTGTATGTAGGCGAGATGACCTTTTTTTTAACGTGAAGAAAACTCTCACGGATTATGAGGCGCCCTGGGGATGTTCTAAGCTTGAGTCGGGGATAAACTGATTAAAAAACTTCATGGCAAACCGTATGCCGCACTATGGAAATGTGGAAGAAGGGAAGGTTGTGGTGACCTGTGATAATAAAAACATAAATATTTCAACTAGTGATTGAAAAGTTTTAGTGTCACTGTATCGCGATAGTGGCGTGCTCGAAGGCTCTACTCCGCTGGATCAGACCTAGGTTTGAGCCGCTGATGATACATTAGTATGAAAAATTATTTCGCTTACCCTCGAATTATTGTTGTATTTATTGCCCTTTGTAAAATATCACAAGAATTTTCTGATACGTGACATAAAAATATATTACGACATTCTAGTTGTATTACAGTAGCTATGGTTACCTGGTAATGTCTCGTTAATCATATTTGCGCGGCTCAATCCTAGGTGCGTTCCCTCGGCGTGGAGCCCTTGAGTGCGCTGCTCGCGCGATACCGTGACACAAAACCTTACATCACTGCTACAACATCACACACACACACTTTGGGGTGTAAGGGGTGTCGCGTAACATCTTAAGACTTGAGACACCCAAGCCAACCTCACCTGCACGTGGTGCACCCTGCTGAATAACGAACGAGGCAATGGGGAAAGCGGGGTGGTAGGGTTTTACAGCCCGACTGGGTCGCAACCACCATGTATGTATATGGCGAAAAAGCCCGTCATAGTGACTCACTTTTGGGCGTCGCGTTTCGGGATCAGCCTGTGCATATCCAGTACCGGGTGACTTTCGTCATTATGGCCGACATGACAGCGACCGGCGATGGATAATCTGTCTCTCGGTGGTTTTTGGATTGTACTATGCTTAACATCAGGCGTAGTGCAGTCACCACGTCGTGCTTCAATAAAAAAAAAAAACCATCACCTACACATGTGCACGCCTACCGCTTACATGCTGTTTTTCTTTTTCATAGTAATGAAACGACGACACAAAATACATATAGGAGTTGTTGAGGCACGCATGCTTGGTACACATGCATGTTTCAATAACTCATATACGTATATCTAGATAGCTTAGCTTAGGTTAGCAAAGATAGGTCGCGATTTTTGCACAAAACAGGCGACAGCCCAAGCCCAGGTGTGCCGTGTACCCTTGAGTTAGTCGTTCAAACATCCTAAATCGGCTGAGTGCCTTTAGCGCTCGCCTCAATAGTTCGGTGAAGCTGTTAAGGCCTTTCCAGGTCAACAGCGTTCTCATTTCGAAAAAATAAAACTTATTTGTAAACGAATATCAATAGTAATATATCATCGTTAAAACAGAATAGCATCAATTTGTAAATATTAGTTGGATTCTGTAGAGAATCATGGACAAGTGTTTTATAACAATGCTTAATAACAAACTTAATATATTTTTGTATTTCATAGAATATTTATAACATAGTGTAGATTAGCAATTACGCTAATTGAAAAAAAAGTAATTATTCCAAGCGTGTGGTACAGCGCGGGAAAAATGTACGAGAGCAAAACCACGGAACACCGCATGTAAATCATATAACGCAATTTTAATGTACCCGAGGCTAAAATTAATTGCATATACGCATTACTTTAGAATATTATATAGACTTTATTTGTTATAATGTAAAATATATATGTATCGCATATTAAATATGTGTATCTCAATCATTACTATATGTATGAATAGTTGGCTTAGTTTATCTTAGATTAGTTAGATTCGCGATGTTGCGTAACAAGGCAACAGCCCAAGCCGAGTTGTGGCATGCACCCATGAGCCGGCCGTGAAACAGAACCGGCTGAGTGCCTTAAGCGCTCACTTTAGTAGTCAGCTGTAATGGTCTGTCAGGTCAATAGCGTAGTCAGGTCCAAAAAAAATTTAAGCCCGTAGTATGTATATCTCAACTATGATTGGAGAAAATTCTATAGTATAAAGAAAAAGGTTGTGTCGTATGTTACGGGTCACGGGAATCGTTTAACCCTTTCCCTTCAAACCTCTCTCACTCTCTGTCTAATAAGTATGTCTCTACTCTGACATTTTGATTTAGATACTTCGAATGGGAACTGGAATAATCATAGCTCAGTGGCAAAGGCTTTTTCAAAGCTGGTTTCTCTCTACAGACCCTATTGATGAGTAGTTTTTTGACTCGAGAATGTAACTTTACGCGGACTGGCCGAAGAGTATTAATTTCCTGTATATCTAATATTTCAATCAAACAAATGATAGATAACTTGTGACTATAAAAACCATAGGATATAAATCATAGTGACTATAAAATACTAAATACTATCCTATCTTTGCCGTACCGTGAAGCTGTAGAACAATTTTCCGGCCAGTGTGTTCCCTCTTTCCTATAATATGAGGTCCTTCAAGCGTAACGTGAAGAGGCACTTACACAGGCCGGCATGGCAGCGGCGACCGACGAATGATGGCGTATCTCTTGGCAGTCGCCGTTGTTTTTGGATTGCACTGTGCTTATCATCAGGCATAGTGCAATTACTTTACCGAGCTAATATATAAAAAAAACATAGAGTCAAATATATTTCATTCTATATTACGCACTTCCAGTTTCCTTTTTTTTTCAATTTTGTTGGTTTCGCACTTATAAATTTGGATTTGAAAATATAAAGGGAGTCAGGGGTGATCGCAATTTGATATGAGTCACTTCTCTCTCCCTTAATACGTTGTATGCACATTATATAAAGATTTGTTAGTCATAATTTAGATGCAAATCAAAGAGTCATGGTAATTTCAAATTCCGTTTAATGCTTTGAAATTAATGATCACATGCTTAAAAAAAATATCGAACGATTTGATAGCAGATTCCTTCTTCATCAAGCCCAAAATAACGAACGGACATAAATAAAAATTGTCAATAACATCATATGCCCTAGTCTCTTCGTACTAAACCTGGGGCATACTTGAAGCAAATGTTCAAAGTTTTATACAGATGTGTTACCGCAAGGGCAGGTTTTATCATCAATCAATCTTAAAACGATTATAGTATTGCTTACAATACCCATGTCCAGTAAATATTTGTGTTATTTGAAAGGAAACTTGAATAGATGTACGCAATTTTATAATATCCCTTTATTATTGTCCTTCGTTTCATAAATACCCTCTCCAAATCGGTCTAGGTTACGTGGTGTTGCGACAGTAGCATCTGAGAACCAATCTTCTAGATTTAATGTCTATTACGTCTTAGATCACACCCTCATTTAGCACATTATAAGATTATGTTCCAACGCTAAACCTTAAATAATTTTTACTATAGTACAATTTTACAAGAATTATTTATATTTTGAACAGCGTCGAGCGACGTAGATTCGAATCCGAGGGATTGAAAAAGAGTTTTTGGTGAAGAAAACCATCGTAATGAAATTATAGAGTGGTGTAGGGTTTTTCATATGTCCGCCTAATTAACAAAATCAATCGGCAAGCTTCTGTTAGTGTGTTCACGCAGCTGAATTTGAGAGCCATATCTCTGTAGTGTAATTGATTTGATGAAATTGTAGTGAATACGTTATAATGCATAAAGCATATAAAATCTCATGTTACTAGTAATACATTTGTTTGTTATAACTTCAATAAAAATATAAACAAAGGGCGTAATTAACAAAATTCAAAATTACAAAAACATATTTCAAACAACACGACGCTATCGCGATATGACTTCAATAAACCGCCGCAACGACCCTCCACCTTCGCCCTTAAAAGCCATTAACAAAGTGTCATCCCTCGAATATTATAAAATAATATTTATTCAAACTGACGCGATAATCCTTCGGGGTATGGCGAGACGTCAGAAAATCTGAACGTCAATGGAAGTAACTGAATTACATCCGCCGTTGTGAAGTGATAGCAACCTTATTACATTAATTAATATAATTATATAATATAATAATCTATTTTAATTTATTTATGAAATTACGTCTATCTCGCGAAGACGGGTAGTGTCATGGGAAAAGTACGGTTTTGGAGCTGAAAACCTTACTCAATAATTTTTTAAAGGATTATTATGCTTTTTAACCAACCTCAAAAATGAGGCTCCCAATTCGCTTGTATTTTTGTAGTGAAAACTTTTTTAGGCGCATTGAGCGGTATTTTTGGCAGAAGATAAATTTACAATTTCCCATCAAGACATGCTATGTAAGCATGGGGCCTACCAAAATAAAATTTTATCACGTGATATAGCACTCAGATATAACAACTCCATATATTTTTAACCGACTTCAAAAAAGGAGGAGGTTTTGAACTCGACTGTATGTTATTTTTTATGCTTGTTACCTCATAACTTTGGACTGGGTGAACCGATTTTGATGATTCTTTTTTTATTCGAAAGCTGGTGCTTTCCGTTTGGTCCCATAATTTAGTCCAGTTCGGACAATGTAAAACCGTATAAGTGTTAAATTTGCATTAAGTATGTACACGACAAATAGACGAGTAACTCAATATCATGCCAACCGATTTCGATGATTAATTTTTTATTGTAAAGGATGTTCTTCAAGGGTAGTTTGATGAGAGTTTGGTTAGGTTCTGATTATGGGATCCGTGACAAAGTAACACAACTTTCAAGAAACAAGCCTACTCCTTTCTTAAGGGCCGGCAATGCATCTGTGAATCCTCTTGTGTCGCAGGTGTCGATGGGCGACGGTGATTACTTACCATCAGGTGACCCGCATGTTTTAGTCAAATATATTTGTGTACACTAAAAATGGAAAAATAAAGTAAATTTTCAAAAAAAAAGAATTAACCGGCTTCAATGTTAAGGCACCAAAAAGCGGAAAATAAATAGTTTAGCAAATTAACCAAATTAAATAAAACATAAATATGTGTGGTACCTAGAGATGCATTGGAAGTTGGTGCCTTTGTACCTATGTACTATATTTTTTTTTAAATTTACCTTATTTCGTTTTCTATTTGCGTTAGTGATTGTCGATAAGCAACTTGGGTAGGCCTCATGCTTACGTAGCATGTCTTGACGTGAATTTTATCACGTGATATAGCGCTCAGATATATCATCTCCATACATTTTTTCGTTTTCTATTTGCGTTAGTGATTGTCGATAAGAAACTTGGGTAGGCCGCCATGAGCGGTCGTATTGCGCTTGCGCGGCTTACGTCAGACTAGCGATGTGTAGTATAGGAGCCAGTGTACACGTAATATTAATATTCTATGCTCATGATACGTTTAATAGACTTTATAAAAATGTATATAATTATTTCTCCGAGTGCCAATAGATATGAACTCCACATTAATGTTAACGATTTCAATAAATAAATTTTGAAATTTAAATATTGTCATTCACACTATAATTCCTACGACAATTCAAAAGAGAACACATTTATTTCATTATTTTGACTTTTCACTTCTGTTTACAGTCGTTATGAGATTCTCGAGATTATTTTTTCACATTATTATTGATAAACCCATTTGTAAAACTCTTTTATTGGATAAAAAGGTATTCCTAAAGGGGTCCTATTTGAATTATAATAGCACTATACCTTTGATTTTAGAAATACTTACACAAGAAATTATCTCAATATCTATTAGGAAATGTGTTGTGGTCGATATATTGCTAGGCTTAAGATAATCCAAAATAGTTAAATACTTCAATACAGTCAAGGACACTGTGGTGTATATTTTGGAGTAGATTATTTTGAAGGCAGTTTAATTTTTTATTATGTTACAAAAAGTTCTCAATTCAAAAGACACTTAGACTCCTCTGTGGGATATCAAAATAATCGAATTTATGCGAGATTAATATATTTACTAATCTTAATTCTCCTATCTAATTAATGTATGGAAAAATTATCCTTTAAGCGTTCATATTTTACTTCGTGTTTAATTTATATTATCGTAACAAGAGATGATATTTTTACAGAATCTAAAGGTTTACATTACTAGTTTCTTCCATAGAAGATAAAAAGTAATTATAAAATTTTACATAATTAATTTATAATCGTTAAAAAAAGTTATAGAATAAAAAACAATACAAATTTAATTAAAATATAAAGCGCAAATTTTATGAATACAAACAAGTTTTACAAAAACGTAATTAAGAGGATCAGTTAATATTAAAGACTAGCTTCTGCCTGCGACTTCGTTCGCGTGAAATAGTTACTTTGCGCTAACGCAAATACGCAGCGGAAGAACTCAAGAGGAAAAAACCCCGATTTTTAAACATTGTTCATTGGTGCTCCGCTCCTATTGGTCTTGGCGTGATGATACAACCTATGACCATCCTCGATAAATGAGCTATATAACACTGAAAGAATTTTTCAAATTGGACTAGTAGTTCCTGAGTTTACCTCCTACAACGTCACAACGTCACAAACTCATAAACTTTACCTTACCTCTTTTTCTAATGTTAGCATAGACAACAGCACGATTTATCTTCAAAAAATTAAAGTACGTTAAACAACAAGTCTATCCAAATTTCACCTGAGATGTTCCGGAATGTAAAGGATACGATGTAGAGTAGTCGAAAACTCACAGCTGAATCTAAGCGCGCCATACCGCACGGTTCTATAAATCCTTGTTAAAACCAAGCACGGCTGCACAGAGCGAGTTTATGCAGTCGGATAGGCGATACATTCAGAGCTACGAATATTTACTGTTACAGAATCTGGAATTCAAATAACTAATGTTCTACCCACCGGCTACTGTTCGAAACTGAACCATAAACAATGTTGAAAATTGTCTCAAGATAAATGAATTAAAATATGAAACAATTAAAAAGTGATCTTGAATATGCAATTTTAATACAATTAGAATAAAGTCTATAAAAATATTTATTGTGTATTGAGAATTTCACATCAGCCAATCATAATATTAGTATCATCAATTGTAACAATGTTGTCATTTGCGGACATCGAAATTAAAATAAATGTGTGTTTGAAAGTTGACAGCACTAAAACTTATAAAAATCTTTTATAAAAAAAGAAGATCGGTTATTTATCAAAGAGGAGGAGGAAAAGGTACCGTACTGCTTTGTTTTCTACTATTGATATGAAAAAGGAAGTTATTTGCAAGGTAGTACTATGAGGGTATGGGGGCGATGGACACGGGCATGTCTTCGCCCTGGCAGTGCAAACTGCACAGGCCCATGTGATGGAGTCGCATTGTGCCGATGCGACTCCCACAGTTCGTCAGGGGGGGGGGTCTAACACCCACTCCCTCTTTGAGGGGTCTACCTTACTTGACCCCTCAGACCGCAGTCAGGGCCTGTTAGAGAGCCCACACCTGTCGGGGGAGCAGATGCAGTGCCAGTCGGCAGTTCCTGCTCCCCCGCCAAAAAGGTGTATGAAGGCACCATGGGGTTTTAGTCCGTGCAAATCGGACATAACCCATTCTCAGCTGTCCCACGGGATGGGTATCTGTTAGGGATTTCCCCATGATAAAAAAAAAATAAAATAAAATAAATAAGGTAGTACTATGATAAGTACAGTATAAACGAAATACAACAACGAGTATCGACTAATCGGCAATCCTTTGTTGTATTCGTATGCCGACTTTGACCTTATAGACCGTACGGAAATGCGATAAACTTGAAAAGGAGCCGCTATGATTGCTTTGTTATTTTGCGAATTGTGGAGCCATTCCAATGGACACAGATCCCTAATTGATTAATGGATATAGACCGCTAATTGTTGAGATACTGTAGGACAAAATTAACTATTGCAGCATACTCTTTTATTATTTACATTTATATAAATAAACTTGTTTATGCATAATATTGTACAAAGACATGGTAAACCATATTATTTTTAATTATTCATTTTCTATTCGTCAATTTTGGAAGGACAGTTATGATCCGAATATGCTCATTTCTCATTACGCTGTATTGTACAATTTTAACAACGCACATTAGACAGAACTCTGTCAGTGATATAAAAATAAAAGAATATAAATTTATCCTTTCTTTACTTAAATCTTCATAGCAAATTTAGGTATTGATGTGCTCCGGCATCTGCCAGTATTCAGACGCACTTGGAATACTACAACCTATTTTTTAATACTGTTTTGGTTTACATACATGTCCGGCATACACTTTCTCTACCTTTAATCAAAGTAAACAAACAATAAATTCAAACAGGGTTTTGTCGCACCATAAAATATAACTTAATTAGATACAATTGACCATTTATATTGGATAACTTGTTAAGACCAAGCTGAGAGTGAAATAGGGAAATTACTCTGACACGCCAGTACATTCGTAGCTCCTCGAGTTCCCAATTCAAAGCTATAAATTTCACAAATGTACGACAGCATTCGGAATACTAGAATCGGGGAACAGGAGATTTTAAATATTTAATATGTAAGAAGAATTGCTCTCTGTTTGACAGGATTTTATGCAAATCTGAAATAGGACAGTTGAATAGAAGCGTTAGGAATATAATTGTACGTAATGCAATTTAATGTAATGTAATGTAATGTAATTTAATGTAATTTAATATAATTTAATTTAATGTAATGTAAAACTATATGACAAATGTAATCTAATTATCGTTCAATAATGAATATAAAAATATTCACACTTTTGAAAAACTTGAGTAAGTTTTAGAAAATAAGTTATTGGCAAATAACATACGAGGCTAAATTATAGTATATACCAATATAAAACAGATATTAAGTTAACATAAATTATGAAATCGTTGTTTTATGCCTAAACTAGCTAACACCTGCGGCTACGTTTGTGTTGTTTATTATCTTAGCAATATATTTGGACCAATGGACCACACCGTTTGGCAACTTTTTCAAGGCAAAGAAACGCATTTTGCAGAACCTGTAGTGCATATAAAAATCGTAGTGTCACTATAAGAAAAACATCAACAACGACCTTGAACGTGACAGCCTACTCTTTTTCACCGTCCACTGCACCAAAAGAATTTTTCACTTCAAAAACAGAATTTGATGTCAAAATAACGATATACATATTATCTCTTCCGAAACCTTCGAACTCTACGACTTTGTTCACATTACAACGACCGATTATAAAATCAATGCTAGTTTATTAACCCAAAAATATAGGGAACCGTTCGAGTCCTCTGGTTGTGACATTAAGGGCAATTTGTCAGCCACTTGGCCTCTCGTGATTTTAATTAAAATCTCATTTTATACTGGTTTCACTTATATTCACTTATTTTGTACTATTTTAGTTAATAGGTGATTAACGACCTCGATTTCTTTTATCAAAAAACGGCTCTTTTGTTACAAAGGTTAATTAATTTATCAATAGTCTTTCGATACCAACTTAGGTCTTTTTCTCTAATTTTTTTTTTTCGAACTGACTACGCTATTGGCCTAGTAAGGTCTTAACAGGTTCACCAAACTACTAAGGCGAGCGCCTAAGGCACTCAGCCGATTTTATTTGGGCAACTAGCACGGCACACGGCTTGGCTATTGCCTGTTACATGCAAACTCGCGACCTATCTTAGCTAACCTAGCTAACTATTCATATATGTTTGAGTTGTTGAGACGCATATGTGTACCAAGCATTCATGCCTCAACAATCCCTCCATATATTTACTATCGGAAAATTAGAGTTTTTTCAGTTCGATAAGGGGAAAAAATAAAACCCTTCCACTTCCATGTGTAAGCGTGTAGGCGTGCACGTGTGTGGGGGTGATCGTGTAGTATTGTAGCAGTGATGTAAATTTTTGTGTCAATGTATCGCGCAAGCAACGCACTCAAGGGCTCCCTGCCGAGGGATCGAACCCTAGACTTGAGCCGCTACCGAGGGAGGCCTAATTTGGTGTGCGGGAGCGAAATCTACCCCCAGACCACGGCGGCGTGATCTGTGACTTGGCGACATCGAAGAAGACTGCAATTGTTCGTTTCGGTTTACGTTTCGGATCGGCGTTAAATTTAGAGAAAATGTACTCCGTGAGGCGGAGCACTTGATCTGTACACGAGTGTTTGGCACGAAATCCAAACTGCTCAGGTGGTATTAAATTAAGATCTGAAATCGTGACCTGGAGTCGGTTCAGAAGGAGCCGCTCGTAGAGTTTACCTAAAGTATCTAACAAACTAATGGGGCGATAGTTATCGGGAAGCGTAGCTTTCTTGCCGGGCTTGTGAATACCTGTCACTACGGCCTTTTTCCAGACGGCTGGAAAGTGACTCTGTGACATGGCCGCATTGAAGATACACACCAATAGAGCTATGATGCGATCAGGAAGGAGTTTCAGGACCTGGGGACTTCCTAGGCTTAAGACGCTTGATGGCGGCTGAAACTTCGTCAAAAAAGATCAAGGTTAGGGTATCTGCCGGAGGGGTTGCGATTGTATGCTCCGCAGCTGATTCAATTAAACCAATATGGAAGGGGTCAGTGTTGTCAGTGTTAGGCGAATACTGTTTTTCCAAACTCGCGGCGAGACAATCTATGTTATCAAACGCGGGAGGCAACCCGGGGCCTCTGTCGAGAGGAGGCATTGGAGTAACTAAATCTGACTTTATAGCACTGGTGAGAGCACAGTACGACGGGTGGACGGCTGGAGACCCTCCAGAAGTCTATTCCACCTATCGCCCCGGATCTCAGAGATACGAAACTTGACTATTTTTCGTAACGAACGTAATCGATCGCGGTTCTCTGCAGACGGGTAAGCGTCGTAAGCCCGAGTCGCAGCGTTCTTTTCCGTGATAAATGCTCTCACGTCATCAGGGAGTATAAAACGACGATCGTTCGCTGCTTGTACCTCTCTCGAGGTCTCTCTGACACTGGTCTGGAGATAATCAACCAGGGTATCGATGGCTGAATCCGCGTCAGCTTTAGACGCCAACACATCCGGAATCCTATCTAAACTACTAGACGACGGATTATCTTTAAAATACTTAACAAGTTTCGTGTAATCAGCCACCCTTACCGACGACGGGGTGAAGTCTGAATTCTGACCTAACTGCAAAATAACCGGACGATGGTCTGAATCAAGTTCGTGTACGACTTGTATAAATTGCACAGGAAGCGTGATATTTTTTAAAAGAGCTATATCTAAGACGGTTGGAAGGCAATGATCTTGATAATGCGTGGGTTCCAGAGGGGCTATCAAAGCGTCAAACGCGAGAACCCTACCTAGTTCGTCGAGTATCCTCCCATTACGAGAGCGAGGCGCCCTGCAGGCTCGGAAAGGCCTCCACGGACATGAGAGGTGGAGGCGGAAAGCGGGCGGCGGCCACAAGCACCCTGGGCGCCTGTCTCGCCTGACGGGGACGTTGTGTGCGCGACGCGTGGGGACAGCCGCGATAATTCGCGGGGTGACCCGCATTGCCGCACAGTACGCAACTAGGAGGTTCTGGAGTGTCGGGTGTGTGCCCGCACCCCTTTGTGGTGTGATCTCTCAGGCACTTGACGCACCTGGGGCGGAGATGACAGTTTCGCGCTGAGTGACCATAACTTTGTCAGTTATGACACTGCGACGGGGTGTGAGTCTTGAGGGGAGGCTCAACGGTGATGCCAGTGAGTTTACAGACTGATGTCAGGTTGAATATGGCTTTGCCCTCCTGAGTGCGTTCCAGGATGGCAAGAACCATGTTATATGGCTTTCTATTACGTGGATGGTACATCTGGTGTACCTCACGAACTGGGAGATTGTCCTCTTCAAGGGAGGCAATCACCCCCTCAGAAGAGATCTCAGTCGGGACGCGACGGAACACTACACGGAGGAGACGTTTCTCCTCGAGGGTGTAAGTGAAATATGCTAACTTTTGTTCCCGAAGGGATTTTGTCAGCGCTCGGTAATCTGAGGTGCTAATCACCTTAACCTGTATACCCGCCGGAGTGTTAAGGTCAGACGTATACCTAACACCTAATTTATTAATCGCCGTGGAGATATAGATCCACTTTGACTTATCCTGAATGGTCACGGGGGCGGTGAGTGGGGCTTCTTAGCTACTACTGCATCGCCTTGGGAGGGCGGGACGGAGACAGAGTTGGCTCCACTCGAATTCGGTCTTACAGCTGCCGGTATAGCCGAGGCTGGAGCTGGTACCTGAACGCCATTTACATTGGCGAACTTTCTGATCGGACTTGCGGAACCCGAATTGGAATCAGAGGAAAGCGACCCACGATGGGAGCGTCTTTGGTGCGAGACGGTTGTGAAACCTTCCTCTTCGAGCGCAGATGGCGCTAGAGTCACAAGGTGCGCGGAGGGCGCGGGGCTCGCGGGTATCATGGAATTCGCGGGCGGCACGTCCAGCTCTGGACTCCGAGCTGGAGTTCAGTAAGGGGGCTTCTATAGAACTCTTATCGGTGGCATTTAGCGTAGTCTGTGGTGAGAGGGTCGCGTAAGAGTTTGCGGTAGCCACGCAGGGCACATACTGTATGTTCTCAGAGAATAACGCTACATAATTATCATAATCGGTCGCAAGAGTAAACTGTATAAGAAAATAACAAAAGAACTAAAAAAAATACGTAAATAAATGAGTAAACCAATAATTATACTAAGAATTAAATAAAGCAATAAATAAATTAAATGGAAAGGTCTCACTCAGTTTCTGGAAAAAGAGCGCAGCTGTGCAGTGCACCTGTGCCCGATCGGAACAATGACAACGAACACTCCCGAAGTAATAACTAGCGTCACTAAATCACGAATATCGAAATCGAAGCGCGCAGCAGGCAACCGCTCGCTTTGGCTGCTCGATCGGAACTCCTTTTTCTCTAAACTTATCATGTTAGTCTTTAGCTACTTCATTATTCAATATTGTATAATGTTGTGATCAAAGGCTAGGTTACATATTAGCTAAATCAAACTATTAAGGTGAGCGCCTCAGACACTTCGCTGCTTGGCCTTTGCCTGGGTGAGCTCTTTAGCTCAGGGGTGCCAGAATGGCCAAACCTCGGTTTGGCTTGTTGCTTTGGATGCAACACCGTGAATCTGTGTAAGTTATACTAAGCTATTATTCATACATTTAAGAATTTGTGAAGGACACATGAATATCAACTATAGCCTAGTGTAAACTCAGTTCGAAAATAAGGAAATTAAATAAAACCCTTTCACCATATGTACTTACATGAGCACGTTTGTGGGAGTAACCTGTACCAGATTAGGCCCAGCGACCAGCGACTCAAGCCTAGGTTCGTTCCCTCGGTGTGGAGCTCTTGAGTGTGCTGCTCGCGCGATACAGTGACAAAAATTTACATCACTGCTACAACACTACACGATCACCCCCACACACGTGCACGTCTACCCGCTTACACATGGAAGTAGAAGGGTTTTATTTTTTTCCCTTATCGAACTGAAAAAACTCTAATTTTCCGATAAAAATATATGAAGGGGTTGTTGAGGCGTGTATGCTTGGTACACATATGCATCTCAACACCTCAAACATATATGAATAGTTAGCTAGGTTAGCTAACTTAGGTCGCGAGTTTGCATGTAACAGGCAACAGCCAAGCCGAGGTGTGCCGTGCACCCTTGAGCTAATTGCCCAAATAAAATCGGCTGAGTGCCTTAAGCGCTCGCCTTAATAGTTCGGTGAAGCTGTTAATACCTTGCTAGGTAAATAGCGTAGTCAGTTCGAAAAAAAAAATGGGAGTGATCTGTGTTGTGGTTATTCAAATAGTGATTGAAAATTTTCGGTATCACTGTCTCGCGATAGCAACGTGCTCAAGGGGATCGAAACTAGGCTTTCACAACCTAAACTGGTTGAGTGACTACATTTCCCAGGTTGATTAGTGGTCTAGTTGTCAAGTGTACCTGCCGGAATAAACCTATAGCTGTATGACCAGGGATTTTCGATTTAAAAATGTATGATACCTTGATAGGAGAAAGAAAGAACTACCACTTTGACCGAAATCTTCGGCTCATTCACGTAAAATAAATACTTAACAACTACTTATTTTTGTATAGTACTAGACCGAGATAGACACTTATACATACTTACAGATATACACACAAATATACCTTACGCGTAACAATTTTTTTCCAACCGATTCCCATAAGAAATTTCACTTTGAAAAGCGCAAATATATTTTGGTTTTGTGTCAAATGAAAACATTAGTGAAAAGAGTGTACTGAAAATTAAGGATATGATATATATACATAAGTAAAAACTTATAACGTCTTATTCATATAAGGGATTCTACGAAGAAGTTTTTCAATTAATTCACTTTCAAAATACATCCGTTCCGAAAGGTTTCGCTTTGAAAATTCCTATCCGTTCATCGGAATTCAGTTATGAAATTAACTACGGTACGTTTTTCGACGAACCGAGTTCGATGAATACTTTTTTAAAATTAAATTTTAACATCGGTGCGTTCCAACGTTAATTTACATACTGCATTTGTTAAATACGCATTTGCGTTCGTAATGTATTTTTTTTAAATACCTTCTTTACGTATAACTAGCCTCTGCCCGCGACTTCGTTCGCATGGAATAGATACACCAACACGCAGCAGTTCTCAAAAGGAAAAACATCCCGATTTTGAAACATTATTCATCTGTGCTCTGCTCCTATTGGTCGTAGCGTGATAATATATAGCCTATAACCATTCTCGTTGAATGAGCTATATAACAAAGAAAGAATTATTCAAATCGGACCAGTAGTTCCTGAGATTACCCCCTACAACGTCACAACATCACAACGTCACAAACTCACAAACTCACAAACTTTATAATATTAGTATAGATAATAATGTAAATCTAACATGACTGTAATTGTTACATTTCTATGAAAATAATTGTTGCAGGTATCTTGAAATTAGTAATCATATATTTCAACCATTTTTAGAAATGTCTGTCTGTTTGTTGACACGCATCACTGTAAAATTACTGCGTTGAAGATAAAACCTCACCTATATACTCATAAAAAATATCTTCGACTTACATTTAGTCTTAGTTTCATTAACATCGATTAACTCTATTAAAAGTTATTATAATTTTAATGACAACGCGATTTAGGTACGTGAGAAAAGTAAATAAGTAAATGCACTCAATGTTCAAGGGACATTGAGATGATTTTATTAGCTACTATTTTTTTACTTTAGGATACTCGCGGACGGATTCACGGACACAGCTTCTACATAAATCAAAGAGGGAATTTTTCGCGGGATTTTAGCCTATTATATAGTGGATTTTATATTTTATTCATAATCTTGTTTTATCTGACTCTATATTTAGTAACATGGGTGGTATTTTACGTAATATAAGTTCAGTTATTGTGCACAAGTGAAGTGGATGGGAAATAATACCACGGAGCATGAATTCTAAGATGCCACAAAACCTTGTAGTCTAGTGAAGCTGTTATTGCTGGGTCAATAGCGTAGTCAGTCCAAAAAAAACACAAAAAATCCATGGAAGTTCTAACAAGGGAGCCACCATTATCTTAGAACATAGAAATGATCACAAGATACTTGTCAAATTATTTACCAAGTTGGTAACAGCATTTTTTTACATATCATTGGAGGCAAACGAACAGGCGGGTCACCTGATGTTAAGTGATCACTGCCGTCCATAGACACTAGCATCACCAAGGGAGTCGCAAGTGCGTTGCCATCCTGTGTTTGGGGGAAAGGGTTGAAGGCGAGGGGAAAGGAGATGGACTCTGGCACTCTCACTATTCTCACTCTTCACGTCGGGTTTCCGTGAGAGGGTGGTACTACCCCGGACGAGCCGAACCATTCATGAAGAAACCAGAAATAGCTTCAGCGTGGCTCTACAAATAATTAATTTAGCAGAGATTGATTGATTGAAAATTAATAATATTGTAAAATAGGTTCGTAAACACATAATAAGTCCGAAAACAAATTTGACCGTTTTAAAGGAATTAAAAAGAAAAATTGAACGTAGAACATAAAAAGTGAGAAATAAACCACCCAGTTACAGAATACGCTTTTTCAATCCACCGAAAGTGTAGCTTTGGCAGCATATTTATTTTTTAAATTGAAACGTGATGGATTGGAATCGTCAACTGGAAAGATTGACAAGACCCCTCTGCGTTCAAAGGAAAATCGGTTAGGTGTTTTTCTGTTTTTTACTTTTCAATATAGGCTACTCACTTTATGTATATGTATTTCCTAGTAATTTGATTGAAATACTACGTATTGAGAATTTTTTTATATTCTTTACTAATGTTGGTAATTTTAGGAAACGATAAGAAGTATTTATTGAGGGACTGCTCTAGACCGGTCGTTAACTTTTCTTTATGTAAGTACTTTAAAAGATATGTTGAAATATACCTTGCGCGATACGGTGACACACAAATATACATCACTGCTACAACACTACACGATTACCCCCACACACGTGCACGCCACACGCTTACACATGAAAGTGGAAGGGTTTACTTATTTCCCTCGTCGAACTGAAAAACTCTCAATTTTCCGATAATAAATATATGGAGGAGTTGCTGAGGCGTGTATGCTTGGTACACATATACGTTTCAACAACTCATACATATATGAATAGTTAGCTAGGTTAGCTAAGATAGGTCGCGATTTTGCATGCAACAGGCAACAGCCAAGCCGAGGTGTGCCGTGCACCCTTGAGCTGGTTGCCAAAATAAAATCGGCTGAGTGCCTTAAGCGCTCGCCTTAGTAGTCCGGTGAAGCTGTTAAGACCTTGCTGGGCCAATAGCGTAGACATCTCGAAAAAAAAAAAAAGTTGAAATATTGGATGGTTTTTTAATGAAAATGCTTTCGATTTTCGCAATAAGCATGTAATTTTAGTTTATAAAGCTTGATAAACATATTTTAATGCTTGTTAGGGTATTTCATTTGAAACAACTATCTTCGGTTTTCATCGACCCTTTGACATATCGTTTTAAATGCCATCATATACTTCCCTCTAATTTTTAGCTCTTAATTTTTATCCTATAATCATGTATCTCAGATAACTTTTCTAAACGTTTATAATACTGCCGGGTTTTAAGCTATCATAGTAACAAGCGCGGTTATTTTTATTATATTCAATACTCTTATGAAGATCCTATGACAATTTTATTCTAACACCTGGTGTTTACTGTATCAGCTCTAAAAGTCATTTTTTCTAAGTTTTTCGCATATTTTTAAAAATATTAAGAAAATGGTTGATCTTAACAAAAAGAGGTGCAAAAGCAAAATTATTGGAAGTCGAGTTATTTATAAAAATAATTGCTACTGTTATATCGCCAAAGTACATAGTTTTGGAGAAATGAGCAGTTGAATGTAGAACGACATTTCAGTGTCAGCGAATGAAAATAATCTTTTCAAATGAAATAACCTTATGATCGCCACACAACTACAATCCTTAAGGTTACTTTGGAACCAAATCCCTTATTTTTCTAAACAAATCTATCGCTCTGTTCCATCAGCTGTATGTCACAGCTATATTTGTATAGGATTAATAAGTTACTACCTTTTACTTATATGATGGCAAAACATCAGGATAATGTTACGTGTGATGGTAAATTAGAAACCAATCACAAAATGAAGGCATTTTTAATGAAATCATAAATTGACGGACAGATATTGAATTTGTATAAACTTGAAGACTTTTTAGAGATTTATTTGACATAGACCTATGTCAAGATCATGAGCATCGTTGACCTTTACCGTCCAACTGGTTCCTAACTTTAAGTTATGAAAACGACTTTACCGGGTGGTCTTCATTGATTTTATTATATTTGCCCTGAAAGTTTTATCTCATTCAGGTTTCTGATGGAATTGTGAACGGGGACAGAGCAAAATTTTTATTTAAATGAAGAGCTTGTCTATTGTTAAAGAAGTTATCGGTTCATTTGAATACGTTTTCTTAATTAAAATTTCTATTGTACACAACAGAAAAGGGTGGTAGATTGTAAAACATAGGTATATTAAATTTCTATATATTTAAATGACTAACATTTTATACGTACCAACTGCAAATTTTTGTATTTGTACCTACAAAGGCAATGAATTTAAATCGCCCGTTAAGCAAATTAGCCATAATAAAGTTCGATGATAATATAATATATTCATCATCATCAGCTTACAAAAGATCGACTGCAGGGTGATAGGCCTGTGCCCGAAAGAAAGTATGGTAAATAATCAACACACCAACCCATGAAGTACCCAACTTCAAACTCTGATAAATCTCTGAGATTAAAATGGAAAGTATCCAGTGATGTAAATAAAATCATCATTATCAGCCTGTCAGAGACACGCTGTAGGATCATAGGTGACTTTCCGAAGGACATAATCACAACGCCAATTAACGTATTGGCCATTCCAAACTTTGAGGAATTCACGATTACAAAAATATTTCTCAAAGTTCAGATTTCCTCACGATATTTACCTTCACAGTTCGTCAACAGTGTTACTAATTGCAATCAGTAAATTTACGCGCATTCCGAAAACTTCGCTGGTACATGACGAGGTACGAATTTGCAGACATAGAATTAATATTCCATAGGTCTAACCACTGGACCACCACAACCACCCATGGGATTGCAAATGATATCATTTTGCTTATCAATGATTCTTATTTTGTGTGACAGTTGATTCTATTCGCGCATTTATAACTAAACTTAATGAGAGTTTTCGCAATGGCGGATAATTGCGCGACAATAGTTGTAACAACTGGTGTATATCTAGTACTGGAATGTATTGGCAGGTGTCTGTACGCGAGTTGTTGCTACCATCGCGCACATGGTGATGGTATTTGGTAATTATATTAATCGTTTACATTTATTTGGATATTTAGTGTAGATTTATTGGACGAGAGAATTGCAGGCACTCATGATATCGGTGACTGTTGTTACTACTATTGTTTTAGATAGCTCACTATCGGTGATATGGCTCTGTTGTACTACAAATAAAATATAAAAGCTAATAATTAGATATTTTAATATTACTCTGGGTGATCCTGTTTCTATTTATCTTAACATTATAACATTTTTCAAACATAAAGCCGTATGTAAACGTTAAAATATAATCATTAAGAAAATGGTTAGCTCATAAATTAAAGCAAAATATCTTCATTTTGAATCAAAGGGACGGACGTGTGACGTCATGAATAATGGTCGCTCTCTAATTAAAGTTTGTCTAATTAATCAGACGCCGAGAGTGAGGGAACGACGCGGTGTTATATTTCTTGTTACTGGCGTGTAATATAATGTAATTTGAGATTTTTTAAGAGGAAATTATTTAGAGATTTTTTACCAAGATAAAAGAGAAAAGTATCAGAATCAGACTAAGGACCGGATAAATGAGAAGCTTTGTGATGAAGTGACTTTTTTTTTATTTTGTTAGTTTCGCACATATATAATTTGGAACTGGCAATATAAAGGAAGAGAGGGAGTGATGGCAGTTTGATGAGAGCATAATATAAAGTCACCAAGAATTGTCAGTTATGATTCAGATAAAAGTCAGAGAGTTGTGGTTATATCAAAATGGTTTAGATGCTAGACAGAGAGTCATAATTTCAGAGTCAAAATTATCGAACGATTTGATAGCAGACTCCTTCTCCATCAAGTAAATTGAAGTGATCTGTTGAAATATGTTTTAACATATCTACCTACTATATTTCGCTGAATTATCACAAATTTATTTACAAAGATGATCTAACTCTGAGTTGCATCGTTGACTTTACTTACATAAAAGTGAAGCTATTATTTTATCCGTACAGTAAGTGAAATTCTCACTATTTCAAATACAAAACCTTCAAGCGTTAAATTCTAACGTTTCGTATCCAAAGCCCCGGCTAGTTTTAATAAAACTAGCTTGATTTATTAGTCTCGAGTATACGAAGAAATATTACTTTCAATATTTCGGCAATATAGAACGGTTTGCTCGACATTTAATGGGAGTAAATTACCTTATAACCTTATATTAAAGTAACATTTATTATTAGAAATATAAATTACTATT
The DNA here is from genome assembly GCA_014332785.1 of Antheraea mylitta. NCBI lineage: Eukaryota > Metazoa > Arthropoda > Insecta > Lepidoptera > Saturniidae > Antheraea > Antheraea mylitta. The sequence continues at coordinate 16,150,685 of JACEII010000012.1, forward strand.
TGTTGTTTCATCGCTAAAAACATCCAACTTTTAAGTATATATTTTTCTACGTATATAGATATGTGTTGAAATGCAAACAATAATCTCTTCAATGCTCATATTTGTCTAGTCTTCAAACATGAATGTAAAAGAATATTCGTATAATTAAAATACAATACAAAATTAAAAGAGTCCTAGCTACAATCAAAACCAGGATCAGCTTTTTTTCCGTACCGACTACGCTATTGACCTGCCCAGTCTTCACAGCATCACTGGGCTTCTAAGGCGAACGCTTAGACACTTTGCTGCTTGGAAACAAGCTCAAGGGTACCAAAGTGGTTCAACGTTGGCCTAAAACCCATTGCTAGATTTTGAACCCATCTCTTTGCTCATATAATGAACAATGAAGGTTATGGTTTAGACACAACAACTTAACCATGATTAGTATAAATTCCAAACAATCTAGGCGAATGACCCAAGAGTAGAATGTAACTTTATGTTAATTTTAAAAACGTTTCAATTACCGCACATATTATTGCCCCGAAATACAAAAGCCGATACCAACAAATTAATCTCTGTAATTAATCACATTGGAAATTTGTATGGAAGCGACAAATTCCATTTCCATATGAATTACATACAATTAAAAATGGTTTCTGCTGCATCCAAGGGGTGTAAGGGGTGTCGAGTAACATCTTAAGACTTGAGACACCCAAGCCAACCTCACCTGCACGTGGTGCACCCTGCTGAATAACGAACGAGGCAATGGCGAAAGCGGGGTGGTAGGGTTTTACAGCCCGACTGGGCCGCAACCACCATGTATATGGCGAAAAAGCCCATCATAGTGACTCGCTTCTGCGCGTCGCGTTTCAGGATCAGCCTGTGCATATCCAGTACCGGGTGACTTTCGTCGTTATGGCCGGCATGACAGCGGCGACCGGCGATGGATAATCTGTCTCTCGGTGGTCGCCACTGTTCTTGGATTGTACTATGCTTACCATCAGGTATAGTGCAGTCACTTTGTCGTGCTTCAATAAAAAAAAAAATCCAAGTATCTAGCTCGAAAGTTTTAGTACTAGTATTGTTATAAGCGCTGGATTTATAATAAAATGTAATTATTTTAGCATGAAATAATCTAAAATCATCTTGATACTTCAGATTTATATTTATACAGTTCAATTTACGTATTTGCCGATGTAATTTTTATTCTTATGTGTCTAACGATAAAGAAATTAATCTAACCTTCATCAACATTATCTTCTGTCTTTCGCATTTTATATCATGATTTTTGAAGTGAAATCTTTTTAGGCGCGTTGAGCGGTGTTTTTTTGGCATGAGATAATCTTCTGATTTCGCGTCATGACATGCTAGTAAGCGTGACATTGAACATTAAAAGGAGAGGACAGTTATTCCATTGTTTTGAGTTTTGACTTCTATCGGCAGTTCTAATAATTGCCTCGAATTTTCATTTCACGCCAAAACATGTAACACTCTTATTTATTAAAACCCAAGTGTGTTCCTTCGCACCACACTCTTTATCTAGGGATCAGGTACTACTGTCATATTTTAACCTTTCACTTCTACGTTGTAGTTATCTTTGAAGGAGCTTCCTTTTATGGGCTGAGAGTTCAAGAGACAAACTTGAACGAACCTTTGAAAGACACACTTAAAGAAATGGAGCAAGTGGACTGAGTATCATCTAACTTGCAACTACAACGATGGCATCCTGTTGATTTCTCCCAACGTAATTACTAATTGAACAACAATGTACTGATAGCACAAACATTGATCGGAATTTAAGAATGCCATTTGAGAATGCCAGTTTAGTAAGCTGTAGCCAATGTACTCTTCAAGTTATGAATTCACGGTACACGGAATTTTTAATTACAATTCCTAAATTTTTTTTCTTAACGCTGCTAGAGATTGTTTAAATTTACATAAAGTAAAACTGTCCTGAGGATCCATTTCAAATTCGCTTTCACTTGACACACGTCAATAATTCTATCGGAATGCTTGACACGGCTCTTCATTAATTCAACACACTGCCTTAGAACATTCTCGGCGGGAGTGAAACTTTTTCAATTAAGACCCTCGAGGGCCGATAACATTAAAATTCCGACATAATTTCCTCTGTGATGAATGCTATACGCATTCCGTCGGAAACTCGATTTGTCGTCGTGTGGAACTCGTCCCGTTTACTCTGTCCTTGAGCGTATGTAGAGTGGATATGGTTTGACATGTTTGAAGATATAAAGATTACCAAACGCGAAAGCTCAGCTGTTGGTACAGAACTCAGCTTGTGTTACACGGATTTGATTGAACTAATTGGAGTAGTATGCTGTAATGATTTGAGTGTACAATATCCATGGTTTAAATGTAACGCTCTAACTCAATTAGTGTACCTGAAGTCATTGTCAGTCATTATCTGATGTATGTCAAGTATATGTCTTTAATAATACACTTAGTTGACGACTGCAATTTTATTCTCCTAAAAATGATTATCGAAATTCTATAACCATTTTATCAATTTTAAATTATATGTTTAGATTAATTAAAAAAGATATCTCTTTTATAATAATAATAATAATTTTTTTTTTTATTAAAATAAACTGTTAGGTTTGCCTCACAAAATTAGATTTTTTTTAGCAAAAAGAAAGATATCTCTTTTGCTGTCACTCGGATTCAAACTGGGGTAAGACGAATTTTCGAAGCAACCGATTTCCGTCTGAACTACTTTTGTTTTGATAGCGGCAGCGAGAATTACCTTTATATTCTAGCTATATTTTTTCATTGCCTGAAAACTCAGATTTAAAAAATCTATAATGAACTCTAGTTAGATCGATTTATCGTCCTCAAAACCACCTACACACTAAATTTCACGGAAATCGCTGACGCCGTTGCCGAGATCCTAAATATATAATAACATAAAAATATACAAGAATTGCTCGTTTAAAGGTATTAAACATTATTATGTCTAATATTATTTTAATGAATGTCTGAAAATATATCACAGATTTAAAATTATGCGTAACGAAAAAGAAATTGATTATATGAAGATTAATATTTAGCTTTAGACTTTAGATTATTATTATCGACTATAACATTATTTAAGCGCCACATTTTAAATTTAATACACTCAAGCAAAGTAAGGGTGTATCATTAGTGAATATATAAAATATATTAAAGAAACTTTCAATGTTATTATTTTAGATACTGAAAAGACAATGGTGAATGCGGAAAAAGATAAACTCGTTCTAAAAACTCTAGCACGGGTGAATTAAAATAGTTTACATGTTACATGACAATACAAAGTTTCTGAAGTTTCCAGTTCTCTCGTATGTAGGAGACGCGATAACAAAGAGATAGACGTTAACAAATGGTTACGTAGGCGACATAATTCCAGCACTTACACCGAATATCAGCTTAATATTGATCAAGTTGGAAATTACACATAATTCAAAACATTAATGTAGTCGGTGTAAGTTCTGAGATATTTGCGAGTTACACTGTTATATATTTTATGATCTCTTCTAGTACTAATATACATATAATACTTAATACAAACCATTGTTTTTTTTTGTCAAGCCAAACTTAAACCCTTGTAAGAAAATTTCTATCAAATGTCTTTTCAGTAAAAAAATATTTTTAATGTAATAAAGTAAATTTCAAAGTTTTATTTGAATTCTGATGGTTGAAATGAAAATTAAAATACATTTTTTTTTTTTAATTATTGCTGGGTAAAGCTAAGATGCATTTTGTGAAAAATGTCATGCTGAGAAAGGTTGATTGGCCTACCTAACAAATATTTTATGGATAAAGTACCATTTAGTTGGGTACTGTCGTGTTATCTTGTATTGTATAAGTACTATAGTTAATTTTGTTATCATGTTTCCTTCTTTATAAGATATATCTATTGTTTAAAATATGTTTTCAGCAGTGGACGATAGTAGCAGTAAAATAAATTCCAACTACATTTATAATATCTATATATTGTATATCTAATTATTGTTTGTTTAAGTAATCGATTAGGATTAATAATAAAGAGTAATTGTAAACTTTAAAACTTTAGTACTTGATATGTTTAAATATATCTACAACTAGTTTCTGCCTGGGACTTCGTCCGCGTTGAATAGTTACTTTTGGGCTAACGCTAACACGCAGCGGAAGTTCTCAAAAGAAAAGAAAATTTTGAAACATTCTTGAATAGTGCTTCGCTTCTATTGGTCTTAGCATGACAATATATAGTCTTCCTTGATAAATGACCTACCTAACACTGAAAGAATTTTTCAAATCGGACCAGTAGTTCCTGAGATTAGCGCGTTCAAGCTATCAAACTCTTCAGCTTTATAACATTAGTATAGAATTATAAATTAAGTAGATAAGTAAAATGTTAAATTTAATCATTATAAACGATTTTCTCTACTAAACCTAGCGTTTGGAGATAGCAATATATACAACGATTTATATTTGTATAAATCCAAAGCGGATTCAAAAACAACGGTTAAAAGGGAATGTAATATTAGCAATATATATAACGATCTATATTTGTATAAATCCAAAGCCGATCCAAAAACAACGGTTAAAAGGGAATGTAATATTGCATTCCTCGACGCACTTTGACAAGTGGATCAGTATTCCAAGTATTCAACGCTCGCCGCTCATGGTCCACGCAATCTAGATAAGGAAATACCGATTTTCCGTCTTGTGTATCTGTTACGACTTTGCGACGACTTTGGCATTGTTGTAGATTCAGATAGTGAATTCCGACATGAATTCAGTTCAAGTTAATGTTTGCGTTATTTGTGTTTAAATAATACTAACAAAAATACTTTCATCGTATTGATTTGAATGACACTGTAAAACTATACATTGAAAGAAAGAAAGAAAGATTTTTGTTGTCATAGCTAAATACAGTTGTCCAAAAAAAAAAAAAAAACTTTTAAATATAAAACATGTAAAACTATGGCAATGAGGCCTGGCGTCAGCGTATTGCCGTTTTTGAAAACGGCGCTGGTTTTCAGCCAAACCTCAAATTTCCGGCTAAATTATAAGCAAGCATTACTTTTTTGCGCCCAAGTGTAGACATAAATTTAAAATCTAATATCTATTGTTACAATATAATAATAACCACAAATAAAATAGAAACAATTAGAGAAAAACATTACAATATAAAATTGTGATAATATGAATTCGTCAAATCTGTTGATTGAATATAATTATTGGATATATATTCATAACATTGGATAAGGTTAAGTACGTTGCATGTGTACAACTGAATTAAATTCATATTTATAAACAACTAGGACTGTGAGTCGCGATCAAGCACTCAAATAGTTTTCTTTCTCCAACTTACTACGCTATTGACCTAGTAAGGTCTTAACAGTTTCACTGAACTACATTCTCAGTTACGTTGCAAAACAACACCATAGTAAAACGTTGAATAAAATAATTGTGACCATACAAATAGCTTTATTTCCACAAACGGGCACTCCAAGTACATATGCAAGGACTTGCCCCTCACCTCTATATTGGATGAAAAAATTTTTTTATATAAAATTATTAAAACCAATGATTTTATTAAAGAAATTCAGGAGAAGAAGATTTTAAAGGACAATTTTTTCTATAATGTAATTTATTTGAGACATCTACTAACGCATATTAAGCTAATGTCCTTTATAATTGGGTCGTAAAAGCATATCAATTTGAAAAATTCACTCATTCTCAATGGCAATAATCTTAAGGTATAAACGTAAACAACAAGTAAGAGCTGGAAGTTTTCCTGGTAAAATTAAGTAGTAATTACAACACGACAAAATTTTGTTGGTTTTTGTTGGTTGCTTATGGAGGAAAAATTTAAATTTGAAACATTAAAACAGATTATTAGATACATGTAAAATATATTATCAATCATTTATTTCTAAAGCCTTCTCTTCAGTATAGTGGCATTCAGTTTAAAAGACCAGATAATTGCTAGTAAAGAAAAATAGTAGGGACAAGACCACATAAACAAATACATAGTAGATTCTGACTTGCTAAGGACATACAAGGATCGATTTATAGAAAATACCATGAGAGATAGTAAACACTGCTTAAAATTGATAGAGTTGTAACTCCACGAATATTTGCCAAAACGAGCAAGTTTTATAACAATAAAGAGCATAACTGTCCACATATTATTGTTATTTGTATTCTTCTAAATAATCTCATCATCTAATGCCAGAAGCAATTTGCGACAGCTAGAGCGTTCTTTGACTTCTGAAAATCCGCTAGAAGATGGTGTTTAGCTAAATAAACATAAACGTGTGCGTATGTACTACCAATCACTGTAAAATTCCCTTGAAGATACAAGGAAAATGTAATTTAATTACAATTACTGCGTAAGCAGAAACTCCATTTGAAATTCCCATCCATGGATTTTAATCACGGTTCCATATCTGAAAAGTAAACGTCGACAATAATTTGCAAAGTACACAGGAATGGGCACTAGAGATCTGCGAAAGCAATTCAAATCTGTTCAACATTCAAATCCTACCGCGAAACTTGGTAAATGCGCACGTTTTGAACACATTCATGGAATTAATGCAGAAATGTTGTAATACCAGATTGTTATTGGGATGATATGGCTCAACGTATTTTGAATCTAGGTCAAGTTGGGTTTGTCAAATGTTTTGCATGGGAACTTTATTTCTCAAGCCCATGCATTTAAATAACATCTTAGAATCCTAAGACCAATTTTTAATAATGGACTTACCATTTCATCAATTTGACACGAGTAAAATGATATAAGTTACTGGTTACGTTATAATTTGATGCTTACTGAACTTTGTAGAAATACAATCTGAGAAGATCTACAAACCATATTACCACAATTATTAAATTTATTAGAGTCTATAATAGAAGAGTATTTATGATTTAAAAAGAAAAGAAAAAGAATTCACAAATGTTGTCTGGACTATACACCTTTATTAAGACCAAGAAATAAGAAAGAAAGAAAAGAAAGAAAAAATCTTTATTGTTGGAAAACATTGCATACAACAAGATAGAAAAAGTTAACATATACATTAAAATCCAACAATGACACCCCCATTCAGCTACATGCTGCAGTACAACTGGGTGGTACTGCAGCGCTGATTTTCAATGAGTGGCCAAAGTAATGTACGGACGTGTAGTCGGTTTTTTGACAAAAATATTACACCCATACAGTACTTATAATATCTACACCAATAATAATAATAGCAACCTGTGTTTGCCTGTACGAAAAAGCCCAATTATTATCTCGACTGCATCTTGACCACCATAAGCCATAAAATACGATAAGTAAAGATAAGTTTAAAGTACGTCTACTAAAATTGGAACCACTCATAAAATTAACGCTATTGGTATTGTTGTTTTTGAACTTGTAACAAAAATTGATATAATATATGTTTAAAACTTTTCTTATTTTTCATACATCTACATGGTGGTGGGATATTATTCCAGCAAATTGTTAAAGGGATTAGTTTTGGAAATATTAATACAGCCACAATTGAAGTAGATTTAAAATTACTTTGTGTACTTACAGCAATTCACATAAGTAATGAAAAGCAGCAGATTGCTTCACGCGAATTACGAGAGCGTCAACATGATGCGAATAAAATGTCTTACGACGCTTGGAATTCGTATCGCGAAATTAGATTGTGTAATCCCCGTGATATTTTCCAAAGTTTATCTGATCTAAAGAGATTTTGAGAAATCCGTGGTATTCATTATAGTACATATTTAATAGAGCAATCTTAGCTATTGTTTCTAGAAATATTTTCATATATTAATTTTGCATTCCATCTTGTCTTCATTATTGCTTCAGTTTTGTGATATAAAATATGAAATTGAAAATAGTTCTTAAAGCGTATGAATAAATTCATATTATTTTTTTATTACTCGGCATATTATGTAAAAGTATAAAAAATTTACGAGTTTTCGTATTTTTTACGATGCGGAAATGAAAAGTTCATGCCGACCTCTTTACGTGCTCTCCAAATTTTGTTATATGTAGGTTATTATACCTCACGTTACTGCATTCTAGTTTATGACTAATGTAAGTTAATGGACAAATACCTATGATATTAAAAATATTCAATATTCATCTCATTGCTATATTGAAAAAAAAAATTACAAAGACAATACTAATTTTTGTCATTCCAAAAATTTGGTTGCATTTTTAATGTATGCATTCATTCTTCTTCTACATAACGCTCATTTACTTCTAACGAGTTAAAGGGACGAGAATTCAAAGAAAATTGCAATCGTAATATGATATTTAAACATCAAAATAAAAGTCAATCTTCAATGGACACCTTGGTTGATTCTATAATAGTAGCAAATGAACGCTTCATTAGTACTGTAGTTTTACTTAGTTATGTGTATTGGAAGTTATCAATTAATTCAGCACTAAATTCATCTTTCAAGTGAAATACTCAATCTCTGATTATAAAGTTAAATAGGTAGAGACGGTATTGCAGTGGCAATAACTCTTGTATCTGTCACACAATAAATCTTACTATGTATCTTTATATACACAGTGATGTCACGGATATGACAAACGACTTCACTAAGCTCAACTTCGTATTCGTGTCGATTCTGATTTAATATCTACTATATCTGAAATATCTCACCGCTTTGTTATTGAAGTAGGTGTTTATCTTTGTAGAGGTGAAGAAGTATGTTTGTGATGTTACATACATTGGAAAATTTGGCGTATGACAATACAAACATTGGGAATGGTTATTGTGTTCTTAATCGAAATAAACTAAGATGCTTACGACATGAATTTCCACTTAAGTGAGTTTCTTGATTATATGTTAATGCTAATTGTTCCGTTATTGAATTGTGAAAGATTTTTCCCTTATCGAACTGAAAAACTCTCCTAATTTTCCGATAAAAATATATGGAGGAGTTGTTGAGGCGGATATGCTGGTACTCATATACGTTTCAATAACTCAAACATATATGAATAGTTAGCTAGATTAGCTAAGTTAGGTCGCGATTTTTGCATGCAACGGGTAACAGCCAAGCCGAGGTGTGCCGTGCACCCTTGAGCTAGTTACCATTATAAAATCGGCTGAGTGCCTTAAGCGCTCGCCTTAGTAGTCCGGTGAAGCTGTTAAGACCTTGCTAGGTCAATAGCGTAGTCAGTTCGAGAAAAAAAAAAAAAAAAAATCCGTTATTGAAAAGTTATAAACGAATTATCTGTATCTATTGCCTAAATCTACGCCTATTGCAGTGGTTAAGTATTTATTTATTTCAAAATTTAAGGTTCATAAATCAAAACAATACAAGAGGAAATATTAGGTAATACTGAGAGTTCTAAATTAAAATGAAGAACGAGTCAAAAATCTAGGAATTCAATTTCAATGATAATGTATCATTACAACATTTTCACATTCGAAATCTAAGAGTCACAAATAAATAAATGAACCATAAACTCCATATTATTCCAAAACAAAGCATACAATAGAGCAATGTTGTTTTTGTTTGAACTTGCTTGAGCAAATCAAAGACTTGGAAATCAATTAATCAAACTCCTTACAAGAGAAATAAGGAAACGTAATATTTAAAATACTCCCAAACATATTATCCATGTCATACAAGACAGTACAAAAATTGACGCTTTGTGTCGAAAATATGTGTGGCGATAGTAATTCAACGGTCGAAACTTTTATGGGTCTGTCGTAACTTTTACCTATGAGCTGTCTTGGAAACGATATAATTTACGACTCATGTTTATTATATACGCAGCCTGTTAAATAAACGATGTAAACAGAACTATTTCGGCGATATAACTTATTGAGTCATAAATCATCAGATCATTCATGTTTGGCTTGTTTAACAACTTCACATGGTATGGAGTCAAAATTCTTTAAGCTACAGTTTTACGGTAAATTGTTCAAAAGTTCGGAACGTTATATCTTTCCCATACCGTGAAGCTGTGGAACAATCTCCCGGCCAGTGTGTTCCCTTCTTCCTATGACTTAGAGTCCTTCAAGCGTAATGTGCAGGCCGGCATAACAGCGGTGACCGCCGATGTATTTAATTTGTCTCTCGGTGGTTGCCATTGTTTTTCGACTGTACTATGCTTACCATCAGGCATAGTACAGTCACTTTGTCGTGCTACAATAAAAAAGAATATTACTCCGAGTGCCAATAGATATTAAAATCACACTAAATATTTTATAATTTAAATAAACAAAAGCTGAAATTTAAATATTGTAGAAATTTAAATGTTATTTGTATTATATCATTAATCTCTCTACATAACTCTCTAAGCGATTTAAAAATAGTATGTACAAGAAAATTCGCTTAACATGTAGTAGAACTCATATGAACCGTTTCAGTTCAATTTATATACGAAAAAGCAGCTGTCACCGTCTGTCACCGTAAATCTGAATGTGGAAACGGAATTTGAAGGCTATCAAACTACTCAAATAGAGTTCGCTGATGTTGAGTTAGAAACGCGATGGAATATTCATATCTCTGATTAAACTTAGTTCTCATGCATTTGAATAAAATCTTCGAATTTCGCAAGATTATTATCGAAAACGATGTTAAAGTTATACAGACATACTAAAACATTGATTTTATATAAAAGGTACTATAAGGTTAAAATGTGTATTCAATAAAATTTTCGATTTTGTATAAAATTTGTGGCCCATGGACAACAAAGTATGAGAATACTACCGAAGATAGAAAAACATAACAGTTATAGGATAAATTCACATTAATTCTATGCAGAATGTCATTCTAAAATCAAAATCAAAAATTCTTTATTCAGTTTAGACCCTAATAAGGCGCTTATGAACGTCAAAAACTACCACCGGTTCGGAAACAACCCAGACATCGAGAAGAATCGGCAAGAAACTCGATCGGGTACATTTTTTTTACATACATTTCCAATACATCATACAATAGCTTAAAGTGGATGCACAGAGAGGAGTCAATTCCAGACATCACTATCGTTCACAGACTGATCCACTCTATAATATCCTTTTACACTAAAACCCGCTTGACGTGGCGCTTAAATTTGCAGTTCGGCAAATCGGTAACATGTTTTGGGACTTTATGTTAAAACCTAACACTGTTACCTAAGAAACTATTACTGGTTTAAGGGGCTTACTAAAGGGAAAAATACGTACGAATCGTGTTAAATTTAAGAGGGATAATCTGTATATTTTTAGTATTTATTCGAGGAGTAGGAGTAGCAATCAATTGTAGGGTTAACTGACGATAGATAATAATCACTATAATCTAACTATTGCTTTAAATTATACTCAAAACAACTTTATTCAATTTAGGTTTAGGAATGTCAAAACTACTATGGGTTTGTAAAAAAACACAGAAATCAAGGAAAACCGGTAAGAAACTGCGGTGGGCCACCACCACTCTCACTGACCGAACGAAACGCAACAATTCAAGAACTGTTACTTAACGTCGGTGTTTCTGTGTGTCGGGTGGTAGCACCCCGGGTGAGCTGACGTGTTTTAACCCCACATAATAACCCTGTAGGAACACCGCATATTGAAGCAAAGTCTACCTAAATCTAAATCCAGTTTATCTAATTTTTGCGGACATACATAAAACATTATCAAGAATGGTTAAGTATTTTATTTATTTATTAGGATCTATTTATTTGTTTATTAGGATTATTTGATAGGATTATTAGGTATTAAAAGTTATTTTCTATAAGACTAGTAATTTAAACGTACATCACTCGTCACTAGGGGAAAAGCCGAGCGTATGTGTGACACGGCGAATTGAAATTCCACACGGACGTGCTTCTGGAACGTTCGAAGCGTGTGTTCGAATTCGAAATGTAATTCCAGAACAAGTGTGTGTAACTATTTGCAAACGAATTGAGAAAATGAGTTTTCGGTCAACACGGTGCATCGGTAAATTCGTACTTCAAGTTTTGTTTATTTGTTAAGCTGTTCACACGTTTTGAGGTACAACTTCACTTAAGTGTTCATCGCTCGTTTACAGATAGATTACGAATTTAACTCAGACGAAGTTTTATTATAAACATAAAAAACTCCTAAATTACGTATTCTTTTCTTGCATATTATTATACCCAGTATTCCTTTGCTTGTGTATTTATGACTCTAAAACGACTGAACCGATTAAAATGATTCTTTTTAAACCATAGAGTATTCTCTGACCAGGTTATTCTAATTGTGATTATAAATAAAAATATGAGTTTGTTCGTTACGCCTTAACTATCTAATAAACTACTAGGTTTTGCTCACGGCTTCACTCGAGTTAATGTGCATTTTACCTATTCTCGGAAGCAGCATATTTTTTCGGGATGACCAGTAACCATTATACCTTGATAGTCTGTATGCAAAATTTCTTTTAAATCGGTGAATGCAAAATTTCTTTAAAAGTTGTTAAAAAACTTACTCTCGCATTTAGATTATCAGCTAGGATGATGAACTGTTGCATAAACATTGTCAGGAATATAGAAAATAACCTAGGTTACTTATTATCTAAAAAAGAAGAAATAAATGGAATCTATTTTAATGTGAGTGAACATAAGCGAAAGGAAGTAATTTTATAAATACGAATGGGATTTTATTTGTTTTTTATCCTTTCACGCCTAAATTGCTTGTTGATGTATGACGATTTTTTACATACACGTTGTGAGATTTAAGAAAAGATCATAGAGTAAGTAAAATCAATGCAAGGTAAACCCCTGGTAATACTAGTAAGTAGATAAGATTGAACGCGGCAGTAACATTTTAATAATTATTTTATTATAATTAATGGGAATATAATGTTGTTCTATTAAAAAGAAATTACAAAAGATAAACATTCATAATTCAGGCGGGCAAAGCTTTGCCAGGTCGCGGCCGGCTCACCTGCTGGCCCCCGTGTGACCCGACATAAAGCATTTTAAGGACCTATGTCAAGTACCTACCCAGATTAATTTCCACCCGGTTATCTGTCAGATAAAATTTTTAAAGTGAATTACTTTTAAACCGTCCTCGGATTTTAACGGTATTAGAACGTAAGTTAAATTTATTTCAAACATAAATTTGTAAAGAAACGTCTACTTTATATTACAAATTCGCTAATTTCTAAAACTACCAGAGAGGTTTATTTATTTATTTACAATTGTGGACAATGCAACAGTCAACATCCCGATGAGTAACATAAAACAATAAAAAGAAGGAGAATACTAGACGTTTTTTTTTTTTCTCTCGAACTGACTACGCTATTGACCTAGCGAGATCTTATCAGTTTCACCGGCCTACTAATGTGAGCGCTTAAGGCACTCAGCCGACTTTATTTGACAACTAACGGCACACCTGGACTTGGGCTGTTGCCTGATACGTGCATTTCGCAACCTATCTTTTTTTTACATGGGGAAATCCCTTATGGATACCCACTTTCCCGGGGGAGAGGGTGGGTTATATTCGACTCGCACGAACTAAAACCCCACGGTGTACGTCTTTCGCAATAGTTGGGGCGGCATGAGATCTCTATAGACTTTATGGTGCCGCCCCAGTGGTTGGCCCAGTAGCAAAAGCGCCGCCGCCAGGCCTCGTCTTGTAAGGAGACAGCCGAGCACACACCGGCCGTCTCCTTCGTCCGCCGGACCTGTGCAATGGGAAGATGGAACAACTTATGTATATATTTTGTATCGGATAATTTTCTAAACTATGTATTTCAATTCGATAAAGGAAAGAAACAAAACCTTTCCACTTCCATGTGTAAGCGTGTATGCTTGCACGTGTTTGGGGATGACATGTGTAATGTTGTTGCAGTGATGTAAGATTTTGTGTCACTGTATCGCGCGAGCAGTGCACTCAAGGGTTCCACGTCGTGGGAACGTACATAGGCTTGTGCCGCTACCGAGGGGGGCCAAATCTGATATAGCATACTAGACTGCAAACCTACAACGCTTTTGGAGCAGAGCAACTAACATAAGGTCAGACAGAGCCTCAACAGAAAAAGGCACAGCGTGTCTTTATCGTGTATTGGAGTGTTGGGAAAAATTTAAGCGCTATTAAAATTTAAACATGATATTAACAACAACTATTAAGGTCCTTACGCAGGACGCTATTTCAATGCGCGTTAAAAAATCGTTTGTCCGTGAAGTCAGTTTACGGACGATAATTTTACGTGATAACGCCTCGGACGCATCGGCTGATGGAGTGGAAGAGAGATAGATGCATCACAAACCGAACGCTTAACCCGATCGCGTCTCGCTTGCACGCTCGGCTCAGGTGGAACGTGACAATGAGTCATGCTTTGATATACGCGCAGCCGGCGTTCATTGATCTATAAGATGTTATCACGTCAAAAGGTTATAATAGAATAAATATTAATATTTTTGTTTTTTAAATGTAGTCGTTACAACACAGAGTGCTCTGTGTTATTTTTACAGGGCGCTTTAACGCCCCTTCTATGAGTCATTATCTGGTACTAAGCAGGTGTGGAATATTGAATTCTTCTGATAAAGGATATTATGACTTCTAAAAGCGTTGCTGCAGAGATAATGCACTCCTTTTATGGTACGATAAATATTTATCGTAATACCTTGTTAATACGTTCTCAGACATTATAAGTACATATATTTTATATGTATGTGTACACCATTTTACAACAAAATTTTCAAAAATACATGACCCAAAAAATTATGCTACATTTTTTTTATATCTTTAGCCTGTAAAAGAATCACTGTAGGAAGTTATGACGACACTCACAGCGTATTGGGGATTTCAATCTCTGAGAAATCCATAGTTCTATGTTTTCACAGATACAACAAGAATATTTCTCAGATTTAGGTTTCCTCGCGATGTTTTCCTTCACAGTAAGTCGATATTTGTCACTAATTAAATTTAGTAAATATACGTGAATTCTGAAAATTGTGTTTGTACTAGCCAGGGTTCAAACTTGTAGATATCGCATTGATATCGATATCATTGATATCAATTGATATCAAATCTCTTAACCGCCACAACTTCAACTTTTTTATAGTTTATAGGTTTTAGAATTTGTTTGTATGTGGTCCAAAATGGTAAACACCGCTACATTTGGATGGTTCTCAAGTCCAATCATCGAGATACGTATAGGTGCTTGGCCACAAATTGTCAACTTGAGGCTGGTAACTAGCCAGACGAGCTTAATAAAGACTACCACCTTATTATGATTTCATACTTGATGATTTCCTTCATTCAAATCTCTAACTCGTGTGCAATAATTCGAATATACAATAATTGTTCAACATATACCTTATTTTTAATTATGCTATATTTAAAAGCAATAGGTGCGGGTAAACCTGCTTGGCGTGGCGAGTACGTGATACGTGGTGACGGAATACCATGCTTAATCTCTCTTGCCGCACTGAGTTCGCATACTAGGTATGCGATATATAGTGTAATTTGAGAATTTGAGATTCGTTCCATCCGAACAATTTTAATATTTCACATTTGCCAGGCGACCCATGACGGTTCAATTTTTTCCCGTCATAAACAATCCTTTTATGCATATTACATGTACAAAATAATTTTGATACTTCACATGTGCATTTCACATCAATTACCATCAGATGACCCGTCTGTTCGTTTGCCCCCTATAATAAAAAAATTAAATGTGCGTCCCGAGACGGCTCATAATTTTTTTGTTAATTTTTATAATGACTAACTAAGTCATTGGGGTGCCATTTCCAAATATCACTATCATTCACAAAATAATCCACAGTAACATTTAACATAAAGGGAGTACAAATTACACAAGGCGTAAGGTGAAGTTAACTACAATTATTTATTAACCATATGAATTATTCTTCTCTTTTATCCACAAAACGCAATCACGTTTAGATGATATATTATCTATATAATAATATTGTTTTATCACCATTTCTCAGATAGTATATGCGGGTACCAACTTCCCGAAGCGTGTTTCTACTCCCAGTCATAAATTAAACAGAACTATTCAGTTATTTCCCGCAGGAGCCGACGCCACGTGCCGTTTTCAATCCACAGACGTAAGATTACTTCGATGTTCATATCTCAGTTCAACCGGCTAGAACTTACATAGACAAGTATTTTAATACAAACTCTGGTTTGTTAACGTAGATTCATAGCTGCCTGTTGTTTGTATAATGGAACTACTTCGTTCTCACGATCGAAGTTATTTTTGTTATAATTTTGTCATGGTTTATTTTGATTTATTCCTTTTTATTTATTACTAGCTATAACAAAGTACATCTGCGTTATCTTGCGTATACGTACAACACCGCTTGCCCCACTTTTCCAAGTCAAGAAAACCGACATCGCTAAACACGTATTGCTAATAAATAAAATAATATTATAAAGAGGTAAAGTTTGTGAGTTTGTGAGTTTGTGACGTTGTGGCGTTGTAGGGGGTAATCTCAGGAGCTACTGGTCCGAATTGAATAATTCTTTCAGTGTTATTTAGCTCATGCGTCGAGAATGGGTATATATCATCACGCTAAGGCCATTAGGAGCGGAGCACAGATGAAAAATGTTTCAAAATCGGGATGTTTTCTCATTTTAAGAGCTTCTGCTGCGTGTTAGCGTTAGGCCAAAGTACTTGTTTCACGCGAACGAAGTCGCGGGCATAGGCTAGTTGCTAATAAAAGTGGTAGGTCCTTGGGATTTTAATAACTTTAATTTCAATTAATATATTATGATTTTTAAAAGAACTTCGTGTTTCAGAAGGAAAACTAAAAATAAATCATTGTGGAAATATATCAGGTAGATTTTACGTGGAGCGCGAACAACGACAGACACCTTTCAGTATATTTATGTAGATATTGTTTTAATTGTATCATTATTACTTAACCCGTACGACGAAGCGTAACTGCAATATGTAATCTGGAATATTGTCTGCAAAGATTTCTATTTACCAGTAAAAGTTTCAGTCAAATCTGACCAACCGTTTCCCAAATTTAGTTCGGACAAATAAACATACACATCATTTTACTTACATGTATAGATTAATCTTGTTCTATATCTAGCAATTACACTGAACAGGAATACCTAGAATATGTATCACACAAGCATAATCAATATAATTTACATAATTTAGGTCATGAAAACGTTCATGACATTAAAATATTACCACGAGTTCGAAAAACGTCTCGCTCATCGGCAAAAGTTGACAATAAATGCCATCGAGTTTATATTTATTTCAGACAACAGTAATCAAGCAATGAGTCAGCATATATTAATATCCTTTGACAATAAAATCTATTTAATATGTTCCTTGTATATATTGTTCGATAAACCGGTAACGTGCTTCAAAATCTCTTTATACTATATATCAATATCAATACTACCGAGTTAGTTTATCATTTTTCGAAGTTTACGAAATTCGTTATGACAGACTTGGAGGAGATAGGATTTTGCTGCGCGACCGAACTGAAAGAAATGTGATAGTAAAACCGTAACGAAAAGTGCGTGGAATAAAACCGTTAAATGAGACGTGTGCAGGTGCAACAGTCATATACACAAGCGAGTAGTGTATAAAATACTCTTTTTCCTTTTTTGTAATTATTTCTATTTCTATGTAATTTTATGTTGTCAAACAAAAATAAAGAGACATATTTTGTTATTTTAATTGATAATTTGAATTACGATTATATAAAATTGAGCGATTTTGTTTTTTTAATTTTTTTTATTTTTTTTTTAGATTAGCCGAAGGAAGGAAATAAGCTAGATATGCACAGGCTGATCCCGAAACGCGACCCGTAGAAGCGAATCACTATTACGGGCTTTTTCGCCATATGCATGGTGGTTGTGACCCAGTCGGGCTGTAAAACTCTACCACCCCGCTATCGCCATTGCCTCGTTCGTTATTCAGCATTCAATGTTTTAACAAGATGGTAGCTCTCAGCTTAGAACATTCCAGAGATTTTTTGTAGTATCTCAAAAATTCATGCTTCGTGGTATTATTTCCTATCCACTTAACATATAGATAATAAACAAAACTTAAAACACCACTGATATTGCCAAAACATAGAGTCAAATAACGCAAGATTATGAATAAAATATAAAATCCACTATATGATAGACTAAGGTCTCGCCAAAAACTTAACTCTTAAGCTTATGACAGTTCATTTACCTTTGAATTACACCACGTGTCAGTAACTACGTCGGAAGTAAATTGATAAGGAATTCCTTGGCAACAACTGTAAACGTTTATAGCATACTTAACATACCATGAAACACAACGTGAGGTTTATTGTTTAGTGTAATAAACAGCCCTACATAGTTGCCAAGCTGAAGCGGGTTGGTATTCATAATCCAGACAGTAACTGCACCCTAAAAAAAATACAGTAGGCATGTTTTTTGATAATAAATAAATTGCTCACTTGGTCTTATTATTTTTGTTTAATATGAAACATCTATAGACGTCGGTAAACCTGATTGTTGGCGTGGCAAGTCGTAGCGACGCGATGCCATGCGCAAGCGAATGCGCAATTCTTCTTGAGCACTGAGCTCGCATACCTATTACACAGTGTTGTTTACTACTAGCGGTGTGCGAATAATTCGAACTTACGAATTATTCGTTCTGATCGAATATTAATATTCGATATGGAATTCGAATCGATAATCCGAAAATTCCGAAATACGATTTTTTCGAAATTATTATATTATTCGCAAATTTTATAGTACCTATCATTCCAAGAATATATTCGTGAATTTTGAATTATTATAAAATTCAAATTTCAAATCGAATATTAAAATTCAGTTCGATTCGATTCGAACGATATTCGCACACCCTATTTACTATGTTACACGTGTGTTTCACATATGCTAGGCGTCCCGTGACAGCTCAATTTTTTTAATAAACTTTATTTTCTTAATTTTCTATCAATTTTAATATAATCAATATATAAGTTTATGAGCATGGATGAAGATTACTGACACTACACACTTAAACTAATTGATGAAACTAATAACATAGATTATACATCAGAATAAAATATAGATAAGGAACACAATCTTTTCACTTGTTTTATTTATAATTTGATATCTATTTCGAAGTAATATTATTTTGTTACAAGTAACATACAAAAAAAAAAGAATGGCCATGACGTCAGATCGTTATAAACACTGTGAGGGAATTCACAAATTTATTTAAGGATGTTTTTTTTTTTAAATATGTGTATGTCATTTAAAAAATGACCGGGCATTTAATACCCACACACGCGATACCTCTAAAACGAAAGCAGTGTAAAGTATTACTCAATTACAACCAACGCACCTTCCTTCGCAACGTGTTCCCGTGTTATTAATTCCCTTTGCCTGTTTTTTTTTTTCAGTTTAAATAACATAATTTACTGGTTAATTTAGAATTTATCGTGTTCGGAGCCACGGGCGAGCTTCTAAAGCGGACGGTTTTTATAATAATTAATAAAAATCGGGCATGGATTCATTGTGCTGAATTCTGGCCGGGGATTCACTCGAGGCTATTAAACGGCCATAAACAATGCTGATCTTTCCTAAATGAAACGTATACGATAAGATTATAAGAGCAGGATATGGGGTTTTTGGCGGGATTTCAGTCTGTCATGTAGTGGATTTTATATTTTATTCATAATCTTGTGTTATTTGACTATATATTGTGTAAATTTGGTGGTGTTTTACGTAATATAGTTAGTTAATTGTGCATAAGTGAAGTGAATGGAAAATAATCCCACAGAGCATGAAATTCTGAGATGCCAAATAACTTCCTGAAAGGTTCTAACAAGGAAGCCACCGTCTTGTTAGAACATTGAAATAATCACACGACTCTTGTAATATTATTAACTACACAGAAATAGTAATAATCTGAAAGATTAGTTGCCAAAAATGAAGTTAAAAAAGCAGGACATGGGTTATAATAATATTGTATTAAATAGGTTCCAATAAACCTTTTTATATTAATATTTACTTCTTTGTAAATTACACACTTTTTGCCGTAATATTGTCTGTTTTACGGTTAGGATTAAAAGAAATTTAGTTTCTCTTTCAAGTTTCAACCTTCCTTTTTGATATGAGCCTATAAGAGACCAACTGCATGGTCATAGGACTCTTCCCAAAAGAAGGTATAGGAAGATTCACCACGTCAGCCCACGACTTTTAATTAAAAAAAAAAAAGTATTTCAACCAAACATTTTGAGATGTCTAAATGACATTTTTAAAATTTATTGCTTAATATTTCTACTTATCTACAATATTCAAAACTAAACATTATTTATTTATTATAATATTATTAACAAACTTTTCAGTTTACAAATGGAAATTTAAATGACATTTCGGTCCAATAATGGATTGTTTTCTCCATAATCACATGCATAAAACATTCGAGTTCACTATTTTGAAAGAAAATTTCACTGCTCGCTATTAGTTTAAAAAATATATTTTTTTTATCGCCAAGCGGTGATGTAGTTTCAATTCCGGTCAGTCGTAACTTGAAATAAAAGTTGTTATTAATTTGTAAAGAAATTTAGACAAACAGTCTATATTCAAAGTGCACTAAGCCACAAAAGAGAGAATATAAAACTCGCTACCATTCTACATAATACATTATCGGAGTATTAACACTAATCGGTTTTATACTACCGCAAATGGTAGTGGCTACTGATTAATCCAAGGGCTTACTCGAGTAATAACTTTAGCACAATTATATCTATTGTTGATAATACGACTGGCTTTTATCCTGATTTAATCATCACCAAAAGAAAGATTTAGTTTCTTTTGTTAGTTTTTCAATACCCTTGGTCAAAACTCGCTACTTTAATATACCAAAATACTTACAAATAGCGTTACTTGTTATATCTCTTTATACCTAGTCTTGTTAGTTTAATACATAAATATAAAACAATTTAAAATACAAAAGCTTATTTGAAGTGATCTCCATTGGCTGCAATACAGTCCTCTAAACTTTGAGGCCAGTTACCAATAGAAGCACGCACTCTTTCATGGGAAAATTCTTCATTGCCAATCGTACGGATTGTTTTAGGAACTACAAATTATCACAGCGTTTAAAGCAAGCCGTACTTTTTAAAACTGACCATAAATCATAATCCAGCGGATTAAGATCGAGACTAGACGACGACCAGTCTTCAGCTCTGATGAATCCCGAAATGTTCGTTTCCAACCAAGACTGCGTAGACCGAGCTTTATGACCTGACGCTGAGTCGTGCAGGAAGGACCATTCTTGGTTATTGAACATGGCGTTGTTAAGGGACTACACTATCTTCTCAAGAATGGTATCTTGATACACTTGTTCCGATGTTTTGATACCTTTCTCACAAAAGTATGGCTCAGTCACTCCTTCATAGCTAATACCCCACCAAACCATCACTGAAGTCGGATAGTACCCACGTTGCACTTTGTCGACTAATTGCGAAGCTTCTTTAGAGCTTTGAGCTATAAATACGGTTATTTTGTTTGTTACAATATTGGTCTATTGTAAAAAAATTCTCATCAATAAAGAAATTTTTTCTGTGACCTCCTTTTGCGTACCGCTTCAGTAGTTGTTTCGATTTTACTACCCTATTCTTTTTTAAATTATCAGTTAAGAAATGACCAGTACGTCTCCTACAGGCTGCAAGTCCTAAGCTATCTTTAAAAATACGCGACATGGTTCTAGAAGATAGCACATCTTCATCTCCCGAAATAGAATCTTTTACTTTCGGAAAGGATTTCTTCGAATTCTTTCCCTTACTGCTTTGATCACCTTTTTCGTACATACATTACGTGGATGGTCAGATCTTTTTCTGTCACACATAGAGGAGATCTCATTGTACCTATTAATAACCCGGTACACAAACATTTTACTAATACCAGGCGTATGGAGAGTTTTAAATATTGCATTTGGCTCCATACCTATTTTGTGTAATGCAATCACAGCGATTTGGTTCTCTTTATCACCCCACTCCTTTTTAATATCGCAAAATATTGTACAATGTATTGGCACTAAAATGAGAAAATCAATCATCATCATTATATAATCATATAAAAATTACGGATTCTAATTTTTTTTTTTTGCAATCATTCTTTCAGATTATTACTGCTATTGTCGCGTAGTCAATAATATTACAAGCGTCGTGCGGTCACTTCAATATTGCGTCGTGTGAGTCAATATTCTAACAAGATGGTGGATCCCTTGCTAGAACCTTTCAGGGAGTTTTTGTGGCATCTTAGAATTTCATGCTCCGTGGTATTATTTTCCATTCACTTCACTTATGCACAATAAACTAACTATATTACGTAAAACATCACCAAATTTACAAAATATAGAGTCTAAAAACACAAGCTTATGAATAAAATATAAAATCCACTACATGACAGACTAAAATCCCACCAAAAACTGTCAAGGATTCTAAATTGAAATGTAATATTGTGTTTATTTTTAATTGTAACAGTGTTTGTGGCCAGCCTAAGTATAAATAGTCTTCCTCGATAAATAATGTAGCTAACACAGAAATAATTTTTAAATCGAACTAGTTTCTGCAACTAATGTGTTCATGCAAGCAAACTCTTCAGGTTTATAATATTAAGTATAGATATAATTTTCGACAATTAATTTGATATATCAAAGGTTATTTATTTAAAACGAAAATATAGAAAAGATTCTAAGTTAGAAATAGTAACTTTAGGAAACAACGATATTACTATTTATTCCTAAAATTCGTAGTCGGACAATTGACTGTTTCAATTTTGTTTGACATAAATGCTAAATAAAGTTACTAAAGGATAATTTACGCCTGTTACCCGCCAATCACAAAATCGACAAATAAAATAATTCCAACTTTGCCGGGACACCCTTTCTGGCTGGAAAGGGCCAAAAATAATTTCACCAGGCGGCATTTTATTTGCCCAGTTTTCTGCACGGTTGTTGACTAGGGCGGGCAGTTAATTCATGCTTACGTCAGCGTGTTTTCCAAGGATAATGGCGGACCGGAAAATATATATTTTTTTATCCTTTTTTTATCAACACCGAGTAACAATGTATTTGTTGAAATGACTACGAAATGAGAGCTACTAAATTATAGTTTCTTTTGTTCGCGTTACAAAATGTTACAGTGTGTAATTACTTGTACTTCTTTTTGTAGTTTTTTTTTATTTATGGATAAGAATCGAGATGTTTTTGACAAATTCGTAAGAAACTTTTCTAGATCTTGGTATATATCAAGTAACTTTATGAAACATACAATTTAATCACTATTATTAATTAATTTTTAAATAAAGTTAGTATGTTAAAAATTATTCTAAATTGAGAAAATTAAGAATTAATTATTAATTGATTAATAATTAATTATTACGTCACTATCATCACATGTTCTGACACAAAGCCCTCTGCCACATCTGTCTGTCTTTTCGAGAAAACTACTGAACAGATTTCCTTGCAATTTTCACCAATTGCTATGAATCATAAAGAAAACTTAGGTATAAAATTTGTCAAGGTTTTATGTAAATTCAAAAACCCGTAGAGGATTTTGCATAATTTTTGTATTTTTCTAGATAATGAAGTCAAATATTAAGCACCTATTTTTTGACTAATTTAGAACAAGAATCGAGTGCATAGTGTTCTCCAGAAATATTGATAATGTCTAAATAATCACCTGGTTATATATGTGACTGGTTTTTTGGTTAATTGCTTTCTAGGTAATCGTATAAAATATTATTTTGAGATAATTTTTGACTATCCAGGTTAAGATAATAGGTTTTAGGCATAAATTGGTTGACAGATAGTTCACTGTATTTTTAAACCGTTATATATTATTAAAATTTAGAGATGACCAGTCACTCCTTCAGCACTTGCTCTCGAACGCACTCGATTTTAATTTTGCTTATATATTTGTGGTATGCACTATTTGGGAAGCTGGTGCTTTGGTAACATCGACAACGGTGGCGATGAAGACTATCAAGTAATCCTTTTAAGCTAATTATAAACTGATTCCTTTGGCATACAATTTTAAAAGGGTATCTACATCTCCAGTTAATCGAAAATATACAGTCTTACATATATATAAACTGCTTTGGTTAGATACCCCGGCCTTTGTGAGTGTGGTGGTTGCTGTAATCTACTGGCCAACTATAAGTTTCATAATCTCAATGGTTATGCGAGTGACAAAATAAATGAAGATCGAGTTTGCTGGCGTCCCATGAAGTGAGACATATATCATTAAAATGTAATATTGTAGTCTTAAAAGCTATACTGGACCTCTAGGGCATTAAACAAAGATATAGAATTCTGTGGTTGTAATTGGAAAACAATATGAAGTATGTGTTAACAATTAGCATCATTCTGTAATTATTTATTATTCGTGTCGTGTCGGACGGTCTGAAAAAGCTTTAATGCTCTTTGGTTAGTGAATCGAGGTAAATTGTACGTTCTATTCAATGCACAAAGCATTACAGTGCACCTGTGTGTGAAATGGGGGTACCTTTGTGATGTCACTCACTACAGGTTTAGCTGCTAACCGACTTAATTATTTAGTGCCGAAAACATTGTGAGATTTACACAGGATCAGGATATAAACTGTTTCTAGAATTAACTGTAAAAATTTATATATAAACAGTTTAGGTTACATAAAAAAAAAAAACTTTTTGTTTTTGCAAATATACTTTGAATATGTCACAACAAATAAAAAACAACAACAAAAAAATTTAAAGCTTAAATAATTTCAATTGATGACTTTTTCTTTATATTACATAATAATTCTATTAAAAAAAAAAACATAATAAATATGAAGTTTGATTGTAAAAAATAATATAATAATCAAAATAATAATAATATTAACGTAAGACGTGTATAAGTATGTTTATTACATAGAAATCTGTGGTCCGGTGAAGCTGTAAAAGTCCGCCAGACCCATAACGTAGTCAGTTCGAAAAAAAGCATAGAAATACCCGTAATATATCAGTCATCTTAGATATATATTAGAAATGATTATTAAGAACAATACAAGTATGTCCGATAAGTCTGATAAATTCCTCAAAAAAGACAAAAAAAACACAAAAATTCTTGGTAAGTTCAACTTTATCGTTGAATAACTTCTAAGGGAGTAGATTTATCAAAATATTACATACACGTCGTCATTTAAAGTACAATAACTTTTAACAAACCAGAACGATTTTAATGAAACAAAAACTAAATGTTAATTAAAGATTTGCTTTATGATTCTCTTGAAGAGGTTTTCTCATGAGCACAGTATTTTAACAGTGATATGTGTTCATATAAACAGACAGACAAACAACATTTATAAAATTGATTGAAATCTATTTTATTATTTATTCCTAGATTCCTGTAACATTTATTTAGGTAGCAGATCTATACTGAAGCTATTACTTGTTTTAGAATAAATGGGTCGGCTCGCCCGGTGTACTACCACCCGACTCACTAAAAACCGATGTGAAGTAACAGTGTTTGCATTGTTGCATTGCGTTCGGTCAATGAGAGCGCCGGAAGACTACCTTCCACTCACCCTTCCCCCATAGCCACTTGTCTCCCCTCTTTTCGTTTCCTCATTCCCAACCAACACAGATTGGCAACGCACTTTGTGACTCCTATTGCGTTATCCTATTGCAGTGTCTATGGACGGTGTTGATCACTTAACGTCAGGTGGCACACAAAATCATTTTTTTTACAAAAATCTACAAAGTACAGACTCATTAGATTTATATTCTTATTATATGTAGCTATATATAGTATATCTGTAGTGGTCTGCATTTTTTTTAATCACTAAGACAATGCTCTGTTAAATGCTGCCAAGAGGAGTTCTATAGTTATTATTTACTAAATAAAGACATTTTGCATCACAAGTCTAAATTGCTTGTTTAACTCGACATTCAAAGCGGTTCATAATGTCGCTCGGGAGCGCGAGACATGTCTTTGTGAATCTATTTGCGACCAACCTATATAGATATACGTATTAGGTTAGTAACTAATTAATGAAATATAATGAAGTGGTATTAACTAATAGTATATACTAGTGGGTACCCAGTGGTCGACATTCGACCATAGTTCATTGATTTTTGAATGTTTGAACTTTATTAACAATTTTGTCAAAGGGTATATATACTTCTATAATCAAAGGTTTTCATCATGGCTCCTCAGTTATTTGCCATTTGCCTTGATCTATAATTATATAAACATAAAAAATCTATGTGTAAAAGAAAATTAAAATTAATTATAAATTTGAAACAAAAAACAGGCGGTTACATACGCTAATTCAAATAAACTTATTGAAATCGGTTTCAAGTAGACGAAAAAACGTAGACAAGAAGTGGGTGACAATTATATAAACGATATTTCACCCCCTTAGAGGTTGAATATTTCCTTCGAATTTATATTGAATCACTTCTGAGTATAACCAATTCAAAAACAAAAAGTATCATTAAAATCGGTTTGAAATTAACGGAGATATCGATTAACATAATAAAAAAAATACATACAACCGAACATAGTAACCTCCTCCTTTTTCGTAGTCGGTTAGTTAAAAATACATACAGTCGAGCATAGCAACCTCCTTCGCAATCTTTTTTGAAGTCTACGGCTGTCAAAATGTCTTCTTTATTTACATGTGTGTATATGTTGTGTAAAATTCAAGCAGTAGTGTGAGTAGTGCATATTTTAATTAATTTAATATACTTGTAATGCGTTTTATATAAAATAAACAGCTTTCAGCACTTCTCCGTCATATAAACTTTAACTATGCCAAATTTCAAGTTCACCCGTTGACGGGAAATGGGTTAAAAGGGGTACAATTTGTTTGCTTCATGTATTAATATATGGATATTATTGACATGTAGAAACTGGCATTTAACTAACTATACATCTGTATGTGGATAATATATTTTATTTAAGTAAGAATTTCTTTAGATTGTAGATGTATCTGTAGGTGGTAAAGCCACGTTGAAGCTATTACTGGCTTCAGCATGAATGGGTCAGCTCACCCGGGGTAGTACCGCCCTCTCACAGAAAACCGACGTGAAGTAACAGTGCTTGCATTGTTGCGTTTCGTTCGGTCAGTGAGAGCACTGGAGGCCCTCCTCTCCTCTTCCCCCCCCCCCTCCCGCCAACACAAGCTGGCAACGCACTTGCCACTCCCTTGGTGTTGCAAGTGTCTACGTACGGTGGTGATCACTCAATATTAGGTGACCCACCTGTTCGTTTGCATCCTACGATATATAAAAAGGAGATACATTTATTATTTCACGTTATGACATGCTGGTAAGCGTGACCGATTATGTTACGTTTGCAAGGCTTGCGTCAGACTAGCGACACTTAGTATATGGTGGGCCTGTGTACATGTTATTTTGTATTGAAATTGTGCTGTCCATCGTATATGAATAATAACACTGTATAACAATTTGTAAAATTAGTAACCGAAGTGCTAATAGATGTGAAAATCAGGCTAAAGTTAATAATTTCAATTTATAAGTTAGGAAATTCAAATAATTCACACTGTAATAATATTTCAAAGTTCAAAATAAAACACAGTTATTCTATTTTATTGAGTTTTCACTTCTATTGGCAGTCCCTATGACTGTCTTGACTTTTTTCTAAGTTTAAGGATTCTGTCATGATAGATACGCAATAGATAAATAACTCCAGCCATTATTTATGGAGGTCAACTTATCTTAGTGTCAAAGGTTAAAGTGGAATCCTTTTTATCAAGAGTAAATGTTTAATATTTGGCTAGAATTTTTTTCTTTTTAAAATATAGCGTGTTTTTCTGTATGCTTCCTAGTAACTTAAAAATACTTAGTTCACTTACACTTACTCCACAATGCAAAATATACACAAAATTAATACCTAAACTTATTTAAATATTTGATTCCTGATTGTTGAGCCTTTTGTCTGGTGGATTTTTTTTCTCGAACAGACTACGCTATATTTATATCGTACTAGCCTCTGCCCGCGACTTCGTTCGCGTGAAATAGATACACTAACACGCAGCAGTTCTCAAAAGGAAAAACATCCCGATTTTGAAACATTTTTCATCTGTGCTCCGCTCCTAATGGTCTTAGCGTGATGCCTATAACCATTCTCGATGAATAGGCTATATAATACTGAATGAATTATTCAAAACGGACACCAGTAGTTCCTGAGTTTACCTCCTACAACGTCACAACGTCACAACATCACAAACTCCCTCTTTATAATATTAGTATAGATATATTATCTTAATGTAGAAGCTATATCACTGTAAAGTTTTATCAAAACCGTGTAGTAATTATTCTTGAAAGATTAATAAACCTTCATCCATTCTTATGTTCGTTATTTTTTCATATCAAAATCAAAAATATATTATCCAGTGTAGGTCTTGAGAAGGCGCTTATGAACGTCAAAACTACCAACGGTACGAAAACAACCCAGACATCGAGAAGAACCGGCAAGAAACTGGATCTGGTTTATCTTTTCATCACATATATCTTTACAAACATAAATTCGTCATTAGTGGATGTATAAAGAGGGGTGTCATTGCCAAACGTCACCCTATAATATTGATCCACCTTTTATTTCTTTTTTACATGGGGAAATCCCTAAGGATACCCACTTCCGACTTGCACGGACTAAAACCCCATGTTGCCTTTAATCACCTATAGGCCGGAGAGCAGGAGCTGCCGAACTGGCACTGCATCTATTCTCAGGAAGGCGTTGGCCTCTCATTAGGGGCCTTATCGTGGTCGACGGGTCAAAATTGTAGATCCCTCAGGAGATGGCGATAGTTGCCTTCCACGACGATCGTGGGAGGCGCAACGGCACACTGAGCCTCAACCACGCAGGCTGAGCAGATATTATGCCTGGGCGACGGACGTTCCCGAGTCCATCACCTGCAGGCATATTGATTCACCCTATAATAACCTTTAGACATTAAAACCTGCTTAACATGGTATAAAAGCAGATATCCATAATACTTATCCTTATTAATCATAGAAATTATTCTTTTATCTTTCACTGAATCATCTTCATCAGATATGATTGAAGCATTACTCGATTAGAATTAATCGGAATAACGTCATTAATAACGAACCCATAAAAATGGAGCCTGGTACTCTGTTAACAGAATTAATCGTTTAAATTCAATCTCGTTCAAGAGTTTTATACAAATGAGATTCATTGCCGAACCAATTTTGCTAAGTAATCGGATGAGAAATATTAATCGAGATTGTATTCTGATACATTGGGCTATCTTCCGATCAATTGTGTCTTATTATTTATATTATTATCTTAAGACTTTACAGTAACGTCGTATATAATCAGATACAGATCAATATAATCTTAATTGGTGGTCTTTTATTTGGGATTGTACTGTTTTACTTACATTCGAGTTATCATACCCAAATGTTTAATGATTCCGTGTTCTTTGTCCGAGCATTGTTTTTCTTACGCTCGGTAGTAATATAAATATTTTGCAGATCTTATATAAAAAAAGTCGAGGTTGCCATAAGGCCTACCGAGAGAAGTGAAAACTCAAGACAATATAATGTGATCTCTTTTGCATTTTAAAATTAAATAGTGCTCAACTAGTCATCCAAATTCGGCCCTAATTCATTTTTCATAAATCTACGTACTACATATGTATGTATTATAGTATTACATAATTTAGAATCCTAATTCATTAATTAACACCAAAGAAACTAATAATAATTTAATGGTTTCATTAATTTATTAATGTAATATAAGTCATCAATTATTTATTTCAATATTAGGTATATATTATGAATTTACATATCATCAAATTAGCCTACAGTTTTATAACTTAATTTCAAAGGTCATATTGTCATGGAAGGTAAGTCATGCCGAAAATATTTAATGTAGTATAAAAAAAAGATAATTTTACCGTAAGAGTGAATAGGAGGACAAACAAAATAGCACGATGGGAGTGAAAGAATAGATATATAAGAAATTACATATTAAAGGGATAATTGAAATGTTATTGTGATTAGAGTAACGAAGACTAAAAAATAAATAAAAAAGAAAGATGTCGAAATGTAATTTTGATTCACATGTGTGTATATGTAATGTATCATTCAAGCAGTCGTGTGGGTAACGTTTATTTAAATTAATTTAATGTATTTTTAATGCATTTCATACAAAAAATGTTTTACGCACTTCTCCATTTAAACTTTAACTATGCCAAATGTCACGTGCGTCCGTTCGCGCAATTCGCTTAAAAAGTGGCACATAGTTTTCACGTATCTTTAAATATATTTTTTGTGTACGTGTGTATATCACTGAACTCCTGGACCGATTTGAGATGAAATTTCGTGTGCGTATTCCAATGAATCCGAGAATGGTGTAGATTCGCAATTGGACCCAGTAGTTGGCGCTGCGTTCGGATAATAATAGGCTTTTTTTACAACGTCTGCAGGGTTTGCTGCTTAATATATAGATTATAGTCTAAATATTCTACATTTCATAATTTGTATACCTATTGAAATTATTAATATTAGTCAGTTTTTACATGAATTGGAATTTGGATCGATATATTTTATACATTTTGTGAATTAATCAAATGTAAATTGGCTGGCCAATTTTAACACAAAATATACGTATAGATGTAAACAAGTCGTTATATCACAAGTCGCTAGTTGCAAACGTGATACGGGCTGTCACGCTTATAAGCATGTCATGATGCGAAATTATAAGTTCTCTAATATCTTGTAACAAAAAAATACCGCTCAACGCATCTAAAGACGTTGTAGTGGCAATGCTGACAACGCTTTTTTATAAATTTTTTTTTTTTTTCAAAAGGGTAGGAATATTGTAGTGGCAATGCTGGCAACGCTTTTTGTATTAAAGTACTACGTAGTTAGCCACAGCCCCCACTCGAGTCAGTCGTTATAAAGCCTCCGTCGCTAACCCACGTTTGCTTTTCCAAATAATAAATCTTTATTAGTAGTTTATAAATTGGAGTATTATTTTCTACACCCTACACTCACACACGCCAAACACTAAAACGTTATCACTTCAAAAATTGTACTATCTAATATGTACGATATATCCAAATACATGTTGAACATGTTCTTGATGGTAGAAAAATAGAATCAATCTGTTTTAACAGTGGGATTATAATGGAACCTTTTGTTCGTTTCAAAGTATTTCGCTTTTGACTTGAATAATAATTGTATTATAAAAATATGTCAAAAGGTGATCTCGATTCCGTTGAAATAATAAATCCTTTTTCGACGTGCCCAACGTCGATTCAATTATCCACACTTTTGAAAGTAAATCTGATCAGATCCAACGACACGCGTACGAGCTTGTGGTTTCTCCGTGACTGGAACATTCCAACAGGACTAATTTGAATTCGTTGTATCAATACCTCCAGCACAAGGTTATTGACACAAATAATATATTGATGAAATACTTGTTATTATACGTGACTTTCCTTGAATCTCTACATTTCTCCAATTTGATAAAGTAGCTAAAATAAGTTTGTCAATCTAATTTCGAGCTCGACGCATATCTTCGTCACCTATTAGTATATATTATTAAGTTTTCAAGTTTATAGTTCATTAATATTCTTAGTGTATGTCTGCAAGAGTTTTCCAATCACGATTGTACAGCCCAGTGATGAGTAAAGTACGGCCCGCGGGCCATCTCCGACCCGCCGAGGGTTCATCCATCCTAAATATTCCAATTCCATATATCTCACACGCCTAAAGAGACTTCAGAACTTGGGGTGTAAGGGGTGTCGAGTAACATCTTAAAACTTGAGACACCCAAGCCAACCTCACCTGCACGTGGTGCACCCTGCTGAATAACGAACGAGGCAATGGCGAAAGCGGGGTGGTAGGATTTTACAGCCCGACTGGGTCGCAACCACCATGCATATGGCGAAAAAGCCCGTTATAGTGACTCGCTTCTGTGCGTCGCGTTTCGGGATCAGCCTGTGCATATCCAGTACCGGGTGACTTTCGTCATTATGGCCGGCATGACAGCGGCGACCGGCGATGGATAATCTGTCTCTCGGTGGTTGCCGATGTTTTTGGATTGTACAATGCTTAACATCAGGCATAGTGCAGTCACTTTGTCGTGCTTCAATAAAAAAAAAAGAGTAAAAGGTATTTTGTTTATTAAAAGCTTCAATACACAATGCATTTTTTGTATAATTCTGGCCCTCCTCTAGAATTTCTTGAACTTCGTAGCCCCTCATTAAAAAGTTTGCCAGCCACTGGAATAGACTATAATTAAATCAGTTACTAAGTAGTCGCTAGTATTTTTTTAATAATTATTTAATGTGATAATTTACTCAGAGACTTCATAAAATACCCATGGTTGGCCTCTTATAAATAGATTTAATAGCTGTACTCCAAATAATGAGTTGTGTTTCTGGTTTGTACCTCATTGGTCGAGTATGGAGTATGCATACGATGTAAGCGACCTTCCTGGCTGACAACAATACCGCATAAGAAGATATATTTAAATTCAAGAAAAATGGAACGATTTTCAAAAATTGACGCACCGCACCAATCTGTTTTTCATTATAGTTCGCTTGTTACCACCGGCACTAAGGCATTGTGCTTCACGCTAGAAGTTTTTTTCTATTAAGTAACTGTCTTCCGCATATATCTTCGTCACCCGCTCATAGCAATATGTACATAGAAGACACCACTCATCTTGCCTGACACGCTGCTCCGTGCGAGGTGCTGAGTTATAGGTCAGTCCACGCTTATTATTTGGGGTTCTTGTTATTTTATTATTTATAGGCAAGGCCACCAACCGCTCTTTCGCTCTCTAGTTTATTTTTACCGCATATCCTGGTGGGGCCTAATGACACGATCCCACCAGCCCCTTCAGCCCATATGATATAAATCAACATAAATTTACACTTAATTATCTACTTAAGAATATGTTTTCTTGCTACACGGTTGATTCATTGTGCTGTTTTGGTGATATGTGTATTTTCGAATTCCTGCTTCGGTTTTGCTTAGATGCAGTAGGCATGTGCACTGCTACCGTAAAGTATGTTTTTTTTTTAACTTATTTTTGGCAATCAATCTTTCGGATTATTACTGCCATTGTCGAGTAATCAATAATATTACAAGCTTCGTACGATCATTACAATATCAAGCGTCGTGTTAATCAATATTCTAAGATGGTGGATCTCTTGTTAGAACCCTCCAGGGAGTTTTTGTGGCACCTCAGAATTTCATGCTCCGTGGTATTATTTTCCATTCACTTCACTGATGCACAATAAACTAACCATATTACATAAAACACCACCAACTTTACACAATATAGAGTCAAGTAACACAAGATTATGAATAAAATATAAAATCCACTACATGACAGACTGAAATCCCGCCAAAAACTCCTGGTAAGGTATGTTAGATATGTAAGGTAGATATGTTAAACTAATCGTCTTTTGTCTGAATACTTTGTTAAAAAGAATTACATAAAATGGTTATTGTGATTTAACTTAAGGTTGGCTTTATTACTTATTGTAACTTTATAGATTTTATTATAAGGAACAATTCAGTTATACATATTTTTCCTTTATCTCTAAGTAATAAGGTAGCTCACGTTACAGAAGGTCAGAAAAGGATCCACTTTTTCGACTTAACTGATATATATCGGTATAACTTTATGTGATCTGTATATATCAATATATTATTTAATGTGATAGGAGGCAAATGGTCACCTGATGTTAAGTGATGACCATCGTCCACAGACACCAACAACACCAGAGGAGTCGCAAGTGCGTTGCCAGCCTGTGTTGATGGCGAAAGAGGAGGGTGGAAAAAGGGATGGAGGGAAGGGAGAAGCCGGAGGTGGGCCTCCGGTGCTCTCACTGACCGAACGAAACGCAACAATGCAAGCACCGTTACTTTTCGTCGGTTTTCTGTGACAGGGTGGTACTACCCCGGACGAGCCGACCCATTCATGCTGAAACCAGTTATAGCTTCAGCGTGGCTCTACGAACTACAAGATAGATAATAGCTAATAGATAGCCTATGGCCCTTTTAGAATAGTGTGTCTTTTAAAAAGTGAATTTATCAAATCGGTGTGTTGATTCCGGAGTTCACTCTCTTCATACATCCTCTCCTCTCCATAAACAAACATACAAAATCCGTTCTTTATTCTAAGAGAATATCTTACCAAACGCCTTATATAAAAATAGGGAACAAAAGTTTATATAGAGTACGAGAAACTTATATAAATTCGTACAAATTTGTTTTGCCGTATTCTTGGCAGAGGAAATTAAAGCAGCAAAGTATTTAATGAAAAAAATAACAGGGCAATTGAATACATAACGATGCTTTTGTAAAGCATCTTCGTCATCCATCCCAGCATAATCGCTAAGCTCTTAATTGAAAAACTTCCCGAGGCTAAAAGCGAAAGTGGAAAGAACTTTTGAGTGTATTCGACGAATCACAAATTGTTTTTGTTTGCCATTACTTGGATTTATCTGATCCTTGGGATGTTTAATTTTCTATGTTTTTTTTTTCTCGTGCAAAACTACACGGCTTTGATTTCAATATTAATTTGTTCTTTGTAAAAACATTTTTTTTAACGTGGTGTCTTCGAAGTATTCATCTCGTATATTTACATTTATATTTTCTGGTTCAAATATATATTTTTGATATGAAATTACTTATTCCTACAAGTAAAAGGCTTTGTAATTCTGATCGGCAATCTTTTTTCTCGAACTGACTACGCTATTGACCCAGCAAGGTCTTAACAGTTTCACTGGATTACGCCCGGTTCTCATCCAATCATTGAAGTTAAGCAACGTCAGGCACATTCAGTAGCTGGATGGTTGACGGTCTAGGAACATCGCGTCACGTTGGCTTTTTGTTGTCTTTTTTCTAATATAAATATTTCGCTGTAAATTAAAAGTTTCTCATCTATAGTTTACCTTTAGGACACACCTTGTTGGCTATGTAGTCTTAGGGCTTCAATTTTTCATGCATAGATCCCAATATTAGCGTGTAGTTAAGATCTAGTAAATGGCATTGTTGTACAGATCTAGATACTATTTTTATATTCCAAACAAATTTTGTATACATAGATTTAATTTCTTACATAAAGTCAAATAATCGAAATTTTTCACCCAATATTTTTAGAAACATTTTTCGGTATATTCACTTCAAATTAAAACAGGAAAATAACTCCGCAATTGGTATATTGACGTTCATATAAATTTTAAGTAAAATATTTCGTATCAGTTAATTCATTCTGAATACATACAGTATGTTATTTTCCATGTTAAAAGAACATATGTTAAAACTTAATATAAATTACTAGCGGGTGGGGTGGACGTTGTCGCGGCCATAAAAAAAACTTGACGAATTATATACCTAAGTCTTCCTCGTGAATCATTTTATCTACTAGTGAAAACCACATGAAAATCCGGTCAGTAGTCTTTGCATTTATTCCGAACAGACAGAGAGGACTTGCAGAGGATTTTGTTTTATAATATTCAGTGATTACTGGGCAAGATAGGTTATATTACATTAGTTTTTAAGCTATCTTAAACAATAAATGTAAATATTAAACAATAAATTTGGTATGACTATTCATCTTTAAGAAAGTTATAAAATAAAAATAAACATATTTTTAAAATTAAAAACACTTTATTGAATTTAGGCCCTAAGAAATCGCCTACGAACATCAAAACTACCATCGGTTCAGAAAACAACCCAATTATCGACAAGAACCGGCAAGAAACCGATAACATTATCGATTAACAACATTATATATATATAGAATACATTACACGCTACAATCGTTCTTAATAGATGCACAAAGAGAATCCAATTCCAGATATCACCATCGTTCACATATTGATCCACTCTATAATAACCTTTTGACACCAGAGCCGCTTGCCCACAATATTTTATTTCGGATTGTGTGTTTAAAAATAATTTTAAGGTCAGATACCTCAATGACATATGAAATTAATAATATAACTGATCGTCTACTCCCAACGCTACAGGCATCTCAAAAATTTAAATTTGACAGTGTCACGTTGCGTCTCTCGGGGGCGAGTAAATTGAATTCTAGCTAAGAGTGCCGACTCGCGAGGCGCTCTGATAAATATGTAACTGAAACATTTCTCCTAAGTTTCCAGCAAATTTATGAATATTTTGAATTCTGCTCCCGGGCTTTCAACGCTTTATGGCTTTACTCCCCAATGGTTAGGTGAAATGAAATATCTTGTTATGTTTTGTGTCTGAATGAAGTAATGAAATACTTTATTATATATCTTCACTTTGTATTTTTTTAAGTAAT
Source organism: Antheraea mylitta (assembly GCA_014332785.1). Taxonomy (NCBI): domain Eukaryota; kingdom Metazoa; phylum Arthropoda; class Insecta; order Lepidoptera; family Saturniidae; genus Antheraea; species Antheraea mylitta. The sequence continues at coordinate 16,186,913 of JACEII010000012.1, forward strand.
GGTATATTTTAGTCCGACATGTGTTAAAAAACCTTTTTTACTTTTTGACTGAATCGAGATAATTATAGATTAGATCTAAAACACACAACTTACACACGCACCTAAGCGTTACAACGACGTTATCAGTGTCTATTATGAAGTTTAAAAAAAAACCATGTACACATACTAACCCACATTTATTAAATATAGATGAAAAACTGGTTACTCAAATTCGAGTGTCAAGTCATAATTATTAGTTTATATTTTTCATTACATAGTATAAAACAGAGTCCCCTACCGCGTCTGTCTGTCTGTCAGTTTGCGATAAACTCAAAAACTACTGAACGGTTTTTCATTTCGGTTTCCACCAGATTTTTGAGAAAGGATTTGGTATATAATTTGTCAATGTTTTTTTTTATAATTAAGGCGGAACAACGTCTACCGGGCCTGCTAGTAATTACAGAAATAACAATTAAAAAAATACAATTACAGTGTTTTTTATATTTTATTCATAATCTTCTATTATTTGGTTATATATTTTCTTACATTGGAGGTGTTTTATGTAATATAGCTTAGCGAAGTAAAGTAGATGAGAAATAATACAACGAAATATTGATTCTGACTGACCTTGGTAATTCATTAAAACGATCACAAGATTACTCGACAATGGCAGGAATAAATAATATATATATATTTTTTTTTATAAAATAACTTCTCTTTCCAAACACCGTTCACAGTACACAAACGTCCGATGTTGGAATTCTAGCGCAGTCAGCGCTTTACATTTCCGAGCTATATTAAATACCGCGCACTAACACCACAAGACAAGCGACATTAATACCCAAAACCAATTCGAATACCGACTCACAATGTCCCAATAGCGATTCGAAGACGTGTAGCGGACGCCGTGTCACGTATCCGATCCAGTGCGACTTCGGATATTTATACAGGGCCGAATCCAACTAATATTATTGTAGTATTATTGTTCTTAGATTAAAGCAACCTCATCGTAATTACTCTTGAAGTTATTTTATTCTCATAACTGTTATTTTTGCTTTTGTTTTATGTATAAGTACCCGGGCGACTGAGCCTAGCTCGGTTCTTTGAAAAACATTTTTAAACTGAAATAAATTGTTAGATTTGCCTTAAAAATTATCATTTTCTACAGAAAAAAAAATCAAATACACTCGGATTCGAACTGGGGTTAGATGGATTTTCAAAGCAACCATTTACCACCTGAGCTATTTTTGTTTTGACAGCGGAGTCGAAATTTACCTTCATATAGCTATGTTTTTAGGTTGCCGGAAATCTTAGTTAAAAAAAGTTTGCTATGAATTAAATCTAGATCGATTTATCGTCTCTGAAACTACATACATACTAAATTTCACGGATATAGATGATGTCATTTCCGAGATCCTGAATATATACAAATATAAAAGTATACAAGGATTGCTCGTTTAAAGGTATTATTAGAGAGATAGTATTAGTGTTGTTTATTTTTTTAGTAATGCTCGTACTGTATTTTATTTTTTAAGGTACATTCTTATTTAAATTTACTTTTACTTTATATTTCTTTAAAATGCACCGTTTCAATAGTGTACGCTATGTTTAAGTCCAGAAGTGTTTAATTTCATGTTTATTTATAAAAATTGTAATAAAAAATTGTAATATTAAGCACAGTTTCATAGACCTAATAAAAAAATGATATATTTTGAAATGAAAACTTTTTTAGGCTCGTTGAGCGTTATTTTTGGCAGAAGATATATTTGTAATTTCTAATAGGTCTGTTGTAACTTTATCTATGAGCTGTCTTGGAGACGATATTATTTTACGACTCATGTTTATTATATAAGCAGCCTGTTAAATAAACGATGTAAACAGAACTATTTCGTCGATATAACTTATTGAGTTCTAACTGGTGTACCCCTTGTGACATTTTTTTCTTCTATTCTGCAGATTCTTGGTCCGCCCCGCTTTTTGTTTTCGTTTGATTTACTGTTTACGTCAAAAATTGTATTGGTTGTTTTTCTTTTTTTTTGTATGTATTTGTTTATTTTTATGATTTTATTTAACTATTTTAGGACACATTTTTAATGACGTTATTAGCTTTTGGTGGTTTCATTTTGAGCCTTGATGCCCATCTTTAGATTATAATCCACAATACCTCCCGCCGGAGCGTGTACGGTCCTATAGATGAACTTACTAGCCCTCCTTGTAAGTTTTAAATCTTTCGTAGATCGATATGTGTTGATATGACATGTCCTAAGATAGCATATTAGTATATTTTTTATTTAGTATTTATAATGGTAGCATAAATAGTTTAAATAATAATCTATATAATTTCCATCTGAGGACGACTAGACGCCGTGAGGGTTTCCACCCTTACGTGGTTGATATTCCCGTAATTCGCACGAAGCGATTTGCTTCCACATTCATTATACGTACGGCTAAGGAGTGGAATTCACTCCCGGCGTCTGTCTTCCCGACATTTTATAACTTGGGAGTCTTCAAGAGTAGAGTGAATAGGCACCTGGTGGGTAAGCGCGATACATCGTCGGCCTCATCGTCACCATCAGGTGAGATTGTGGCCAAGCGCGTATCTCTTGAATATAAAAAAAAATAAGTTTAGCACAAACAGTGTGTATTCCAAACGCGCAAAATATAACGCACTTTAGGCTTTCCATTGGTTTTGGTAATACTTATTAACGTCACTTTTTCGTATAATCGACTTTCAAAATACAGCAAGAATAAAAAAGTTTTCATTTCAAAAAGGTATACTTATTTTTAACAAACATTCACATAATTCCGACCCTGTATTTCCGCGTCGGGCTAGAATTTCCATTAAACCGTTATTTACACAGTCATCCCCGCACCCGTCGGACTATGCTCGGATAATTGTACTAAGGAAACAGTTTCGGCTGAAGGATTCTCGCTGCAACTTCACTGAAGGAGCTTAATATGAATAAAACCTGTTTTTAAAAACATTCTTAGTTCAATAGGATAATGAATCTTTATATTTAACTTATATAAAAAGGCCAATATCATTATGATATTAAACTTACAGAGTCGCAGGCCTTTACATTTACATTAATGAAATGCTATCATAAAACTGTTGTCTTATATTGATTAGTAATATATAAAATTCAATCACTAAAAAAAAACTCCAGTATTAAAAATAATTTAAATCAGTTGTTAGATGAAATTTAAGTTTGACTAAAGGTAAGAAATACATCTTAGCTAATTTATTTTTATTAAAACATAAAACAAGTAATAAGGAAATTTATCAAAATTTGCTTTCTTGAGATATCTCTCTACAAAAATAAACCTCATAACAAAATAGTAATTCCAAGAAGTGCGTGTAAACATTAGACACGACTGAAGTAAAACTCTTAAAATATTTTGGATTTTGTAAATAAATAGTTTATAAACAAATCGATCAACAATTTTTGAAAAATAAACAAATAAATATTAATTTTAATAATAATAATAAAAATCATATAAAAGAATTAACTATGTATAGTTGCGAAGCCGTGCTTCCATCTAGTTTCAATGTAAGTAAGTAACAAATTAAATCAAAGCTTCATTGTCTATAGTGACATCTATCAGCTAATTCGGTACTTAAATAACACAGAAAATATACACACATCAAAAAAGTCTAAGCAACATGCGTGATATTACAAATTTTACCATTTATATTAATTAATTTCTAAGTATTTACTCAAACAAAGTACGTAGGTAAGTAAACTTTTTTGTTATTGATGACATACTGGCTGGTTGTAAAAAAAAAATTGATTCTGTTTGTTTTTTCATAAACTTCAAATGACTGCGAATTTGTTTGAATTTAAGTGCGTTTTAATTGGTACGTTTAGTCTTGATTTTATAATTTTACCAACCATTTAAATAAAGTTAGCGACAAAATTGAATTGTTAAATATTCTTTACGTCACGAAGCGACGTCATTTAATGGCAGATGAAATGCAAAGAACTGTAGGGATGTTGCAAGCGGGAAGTAATCAATCTCAGGTATCTCGACATTTTGGCATTCATAGAAGTGTTCTTTGTCGTCTTTGGCAGCGCTACAATAATACAGGAGAACCCGCTGAACAGCATCCAGGCCGTAAAAGGAGTACAACCACTCGGCAAGACCGGTACATACAACTGACTGCAAGACGCCAGCCAATGTTAACCGCTCGAGAGATAAGTTCGAGGCTACAACTTTCAAGTGGTGCTGATGTAAGTCCTCAAACTATGCGAAATCGACTGCATAAGTACGGCCTACGAGCTCGACGTCCAATCAGGTGCCCACCGATACGTCACGGGAATCGCGCTCGTTGATATGCATGGTGTAGAGAACGCATAACATGGACCCAGGAACAATGGGATACAATTATGTTTTCCGATGATTCGCGATTCGGGTTTAAGCCTGATACAAGAAGGGTGCGTTTGTATCGTCGGCCCAGAAATACTGAAAGACTCAGGTGCGTTCAGGAAGTTCATCCATACAGCGGCTCAATAGTTATGTTATGGGCGGGTATTATGAAGAACAGGCGAACTGAGCTCGTTTTTGTAAATGGAAACATGAATGCTGAAAATTACATTGAGTATATTCTCAGACCTTATGTCTATCCATTTGCACAAACCTTTGGTTCCGATTTTAGGTTAATGCATGACAATGCGCGTTCACATACAGCTCGGCGAACCAGTGAATACTTTGCAACGGAGAACATCCGGGTATTGCCCTGGCCTGCACAATCGCCAGATCTCAACCCCATCGAGCACGCATGAGACATGCTCCAGAGACGTGTTTTGAAGGACTTGGACGGAGCGGCAACAACCCAATAGTTGAAGGATTTGCTACGATTACATTGGGAACGAATACCGCAAGATGACATAAACAGTCTCATTAATTCAATGAATAATCGTTGCCGACAAGTTCTGAATAGCAGAGGAGATCATACTTTGTATTAAATTGTTCTATTCTTTCACAATAAATACATTTTCTTTAGAAATTTCATTTTGTAAAAAAAAGTTTAGTTTCTTATGTATCTTAGTTTCTACAGTATATTCTAATATTGTTCATTTCTGTTATTAAAAGAACTTATAAAGACAACAGCTGTTATTTTTACATCATAGAACCCTAAAGATATTATTTTAAAAATAAAATACAACGTTATAATGTGAAGAACTATCCTAAAGTTTTAAATTAGTACTTATTGCTTAGACTTTTTTGATGAGTGTATTTTTGTTATAAAGTAAATAAAATTTAGAAAAGTACAAACTGATTACTCTGATAAGTAACGAATTAAATTAATTGTAATTTAATACAAGTTTTGGTTATGTTTAATTATTATGTAACCGTGTGGTACACACACGTGACGCCATATTGTCGTAACGGACTTCCGTCGTCCAGTAACCTCCTAGTCGCGCCTAAATAAGTTTTACTTCAAAAACTAAACGACAATTTTGAAAATAGAATTATCGTTTTTGACTTGAAATAAAACTCTGCCCCTTTGAGATAGTGTCATTTTTTTAAACAATCCTGTAAGAACAATTTCATAAAAATAGAAAAAATAAATAAATACGAAACGCCGTCCATGCGATACCGCATCGGTTATTTTGTTCCTATTTCGTATTTTTATTCCGTTCGGATTTTGCATACGGTCGCGTATTGTAAAAAACTTGTTTTTCAGAATCACATTGGAATATCGTTGTCTATGAAGTTATAAATTGCAACGTTTGTTTCGTAAGAGATTGTTTTTTGTTTCTGTGTACATTTCAAATCAAACGTAGCTAGCTCATTTATAACACACATTATTTTAAACATCGAATGAATTTCGTGTTGTACGTTGGTTCCCCTGAACTCAACATACTTACTCGTTCAACATAAATATTATATTTCAATGTTTTCATTACCTATGTTAATTGCATACTGTATTCGATATGAAACTAGATATAATTCTTGGAAACTTTACTAAATAACCTAAATAACCTAAATAACCTAAATAACCTAAATAACCTAAATAACCTATTTTTATTTAAGCTTTGCCCATGGGTTCCAAAGCTTTAACTTATGAAGGTAAGTGTATACAATATTTCAAATAGAATAGCTTAGATTCTTGATAAAGAGCTCTTTTATTTCACTGACATAGGTGAAAACCATGTTGAGTTGGTCTTGTGACAAGTTTACGAATTAAACTAATGGCGTGTCATCTTTTGACTTTCCTACAAACTACGTACACAACCCGAATACTCTTCTGCCTCTTTAAGGCCATTTCATTAAACAAATCCTATACGATATAATCCTATAATCACCCTTATAAAAATCGTTTATTTATTTACATCAGCACTTTTAAACATACAACCAAACCATAAAATAAGAATTCAAAAATATATTTAATGAATTATTATACATTCCCATTTTCAATGCTTCTGTTCTCTTTCTCTATACTTATTTTTAACCGCCCTCAAAAGGAACAACCATATTAACTGATATCAATCATATTAAGTAGTTACTTCTGTGGACTAAGTTTTTTTATATGCGAGTATTTTTTATACAATTGTGTGAATAACACTGTTTTTATATTAAGCCCACTAGACCTATTATCACCCTTGTATTGAAGATCTGCCGCTAAAAGTATATAATATGTAACTATCTTGGGCTACAAGTGTCAAAGCCTATGCAAAAAGGTGTTCGGGTATTGTATCTGCAGTCGAAGCTTATAGAGGCTCTTCTGCTCTTTTCCATACGGTAGTGACATCTATTTCAAAATTTCCTGTATTGCACAAATCTTATAATATTGTATTACTATCTTTGCAAGAATAACTCACTATTTACACTACGTCAATAACTTGATTGATGTGACAGTCTAACACCTGTCGCTGTCATAATATTGTTACAAAATATAGAAATGTCACAAGGAACTATAGAAAAACGACGTATCGACACGTGCTCATATTCCGAGATGTTATTTGAATACAGGATAATACGACTGTCACGCACATAACTGACGTGTTTGATAATACGAAGGACATAGAATTTCATTAAGTCTAAATAAGAATTGTATAGAAGAATATAATAATGGTTTTACAGGTTAAAATGATTTTAGTGGAGAGTTTTCGCTTCTATACTCTGAAAGGTTTTTATGTCATGATAGCCCCTTAAACATATATTTTTTCCATAAAAAAATACGAGAACTCATTGTATAAACTTTGACTCTTTGATGTCCATAGTTAAGTAAAGATGTTGGCCCAAAAACTGGTACATAGCAATTCGACATCTTTCAAAAATTATTGAAGCGCCACTAGCGGTTGCAAGACCAGTTCTACGTTTAGGACTAAAGGCCACCTGAGTAATTGTTATCCGATGCAGATTATACATTTAGTCTATGGTTCAAATTCTTGGTCTATTTAAAAAGAATGCACAGGCGTAATTATCACGTAAGTAGAAAAAAAATTTGGTTTTATAGTTTGTTCATTCTATTGTGAGACTACAAAGATATATATTACAGTGCCTAAGTCTTCCTTACTATCCTTCACTCGCAGATGTTGCTATTATCAATTAAATTCAAGCTAGTAGATGTTTATTAATCTTAAAAACTCACTGCTCAGGTTTAACGGACTTCGAATTTATAGTCCACTTCTCTAGTCATTCGACTACTACGACTTGGATGCTTAAGCTATATGAGAAGTATGCAAAATTTGAAAAAATCTTTAAAGGATTTTATTTTGGACTTATCCAGTTGCTTATTGCCTACTATATTGCATTATATAAGGTGTTTTTTTTTATATATTTAACCTTGGAATTTAATTCATCTTAAGTGAATATGGTTTAAGATGTTAACTCGTCAAGTTTAGATAATCTAGTTCTAAAATGCATTAGCCGGAACGCCTATAGATGTTCGACGAAAGATTTACAACTATAAAACATTAGTTGGCTAGGTGAATATTACAAAATAGAATATAAAAATCACAATCGTAGCACAATTTAGAAGTAATGACTGGTGATTGCTGAGCGATGTAAAATAAAATAATTGTTTGTATATGAATTTATAAATAACAAAATAATATGATAGAACCTACCTTTTTTAAAATGAATTCTATGTTAAATTAAATGCGATTTCTATGCCATACTATTACCAGCTAACAGATGAAATATAATACAAATCTCGCATAATGAAACATTTAAGCCTACTGGTAATAATTAAATTGAATTAGTTCTATTGATACATTTGTTTCAGTAATTACATGATGTTAATGTAACTATCTATTAATTTTGACAGAACTGAATAGCTAACATATATAAGCATAATGTGTTTGTTATAATAGGATTATATAAATAAGATTATTTGATCGAATATGGGGAGGCAATAATGTATTTTGATTTTTATATAATTTAACAATTCTGTTCAACATTAATATTGGTGTGAGCGATGTGATTTTATTGATGTTTTTTTTTTTTAATATTTTTTTAGGATGGTGTGAATTTGTTTTTATGAAACCGATAAATTATTTCGACCAGCATAACCACAATTACAAAACGACGTCAAGACAATGATTCAGACAACAAATAGACAAGAGATTCAGACAACGAATAGACAAGAGAACAATTAATTATTTGGGCATATTACAAATTATATTATTACAACACGATATATACAATAACTAATTAAACGAATGAACATATCAGTACAAAGGCATCTCCTAATACACACACAATATAAATATCGCAATTGAACGTACGACACAAACTATAGACTAGATAAACGTAAGTACCTCAGATGAAGTCGACCACATCACTGAGCATTTCACATAATCACTCAAGATTTAGTGTGTTGTTAAGAGAAATGCAAAACTAAATTTTGTTTCGAACATCTATTGTTTTCTAATTATAATGTATGTTAATTTTTAGTAATACGCAATTTTATAACAGAAATATGATACACTAACTTTACCCCAAATAACTAGTAAAGCCAGAATCCAATCAAGCAACTATCGCTTCATAGAAACATAGAGAAACCGTTTATAATAAACGTCAAACTATACAATTCCAATAGCTGCCCAATGCCTGACTCTGATTGTCGTCAAAGACCAATGATACGGCAATACCTAAAGCAGTAAATGGAGCAACGGTCGGGCCGATATTCTTAGTCACTGCCACAGAGTATGCATTGGACAGAACGGTTGCCATAGGGAGATTTGCGGTTCCGTAGGGCTGTCAAACGATACCTTATATAATTTATTACTCTTTATTTTAGGCTATTATATTTTATTGGCTTGAGAAGATGAAGTAAAATAAATCAGCCTGACTTGGTAAGAGGAAATTTGCTAAAACATTATTGCAAGAAATGGTCCCATTTATTGGCTTATAAGATTTTGTATTTTATGTTATATTCATTTAATATTAACGCCACTTTATTCGTCTAGTAGAATATTAAATCCATGGTTTATGCTGAGAAACCAACAACTCTGAAAGCAATAGTGATCAACAAATTGATTGATGGAATGCGCTTCGTAACGATTAGTCTTGGTGGTCACGTCTCAGAAATCATTTTTAAAGTATTAATGGCACTGAATTTAGCATTTCCTTGGACAAGGATTATTTGGTTTGATATGTAAAAGGTTTAACTTTGAATGAGATGAAAAAATAATTAAATTCAAGTGAGAGAGTTTCATGAAATGATTTAAGATTAATTTTTAAAACTTTCGCCAATAGATTCTGTCGTATTGTAATTTTTTTGTATCATGGAGGCAAAAGTCGCATTTGAAACATCACGTACGTGTGTTGATATATTTTAGTCGGTAGGAGGTGAAGCTGCTAGGGTCTTACTAGGCCAATAATGTAGTTAGTTAAAAAAAACTTTAGTTGCGAGATAAATAGTATATACACAGTTAAATTTGTTTCAATATCAATAATCAATAATCTACTTCCTAGGCGAAGTATAATTGATGCAACGGATAATAATTACTTTCCAAATCCATTTACACAGATAATTATATGTTATTGTTAAAACAAATGTAGCAACCCTAGTTTCAATTCATCATCCGTAACATTCACGATCACGATTTGTCAGCGGTTCATATTTCGAATTTCGATTTTGACAGCGAGATAAATTTTATTGCTTGTTATGAAATTTATTGTAAGGTTTATTGTGCTATTTTACGAGATCGGTGCGCGTAGTAATGAAAGCTGTTTAAAAATCAGATTCGAGATATGTAATTTTTTGTAAATATCATGAAATCGAAATCAATACACTCAGTTTAGGCTTTAAGAAAGTGGTAAAACGCCACCGATTGGGCAAATAAACCAATTTTCTAGAAGAACCGTATAAAAATTCAATCGGGTTAGTATACTTTTCTATTAAAACAATATAATTACATAACGTTCACAGTGGTTTATGATTATTTTGGTGAGTATATAAAAAGAGATATTTCCAGATACCTCTAATTCACGTAATGGATCAACCATGACAACCATTTCATAATAAAACCTGTATATTGTGCTTCAACTTATTACATGGTAATTTGGTAACCTGCTTTGTGACGGCAGTGTAAAAGTTAATACTATTACCAATAATACTTTTATTGGTTTTACTATGTTTCAAATCATGGAATGGCTAATTTGTACTTATTCTTAGTATCAATTTCAGGTTGATCTAACTTTTCACAAAACGTACATTAAATAATCGAAACTGTATTGGAAAGACAAGGTTAAACTATTAAATTATTGTAAAATTCATTCGTTTTTTGTATTTTCTTTGCTGCAGTATTGTTTATTTATAATTTGCTTATTCTTCTGTTCCTTTTTTTATAAGCACTACCTAGAACATATCTATTCCACAATATTACTAGTTTGCTACAAGAAAATGCCCTGTGGCACAACACAAAGTGCAAAGTAAAAGCATTTTTTTTTTAAGTTATTCTTCAGTGATTCAAATATTATATTACATTTTGCAACGAAGTATGTACTTACAATATGTATAAATAATTGAAATATGCAATGTATTCCTAAAATCATTATTCTATCGAATAGACAGTATTAATTATTCTTTCCTATATGTAATTGACAGTTGGGTCTACACATATCAATTTTCATAAAGATTGGTTAACTAGATTAAAGCTAAAACAGAATCATTAAGCCAAGAATAAGTAATAATAAACCAAGAGTAAGTAAAGAATAATACAAAATTCCACAAAAAGAAGCAAATTATTTCGCAAAGAATTTTATAGAAAATGATGCACTGTAGTAATTTTTAATGACAAGTGATAGTAAAATAGATAGAATTAAAATCATCGCTATGAAAAATTACTTCAGTTTATCAACTTTCAGGATAACCAGTCAAACTATATATATGTACTGGAATATAGATATACATACATAATAGAACATTGTTATGTACAGGGTGTTAAATCGTATCGGCGATGAAGCGCAGCACGCTTCGACCGCACAACGGAAAGCGTTCCCGTTTATCAATAAACGCAGACGCGGTTCAATAAATTATCAACTGTTCGCAATATATACGGTGAATGCAAACATCAGCCTGTCGAAATTACAAGCAACGTGGAAAAATAACGGGCGTGTGTACACTCAGTGTTCAGCCCGACAGAGAATAATTGCCGACTGCCGAGGCGCAGTTAATTCCCCTTATTTGTATTTTCAGTTGAGCCTCTCTGTTCAACTTTTGCTTACGTACGGTTATTGCTGTCTAAACGATAAATAGGTGAGTTGCAAGGAAACAGTTTTGGAATACTAAAGTTTCTTAGTATGCTATAGGGAAGGTCTTTTTATCTTATGTGAAATATAAGGCCCTGGTCTCATGGCATCCCTACCTCCTATTCTATCCTTCAAAATTATCATCACACTAGCTGACCCGGCCACGCACTGCTGTGGCTCAGCTATTATATAATTACATATTGATAAGAATTCATAATTGTTGTTACTAATATGACCAATAAACATCACTTAATGAACTAACACGTAGCGGAAACTCTCAAAAGGAAAAAACCCGATTTTGAAACATTCTTCATTTGTGATCCGCTTCTCTTGGTCTTAGCATGATGATATATATCCTATAGACTTCCTCGATAAATGTGCTCTCCAACACTAAAAGAATTTTTTAAATCTGACTAGTAGTTCCTGAGATTACCATCGACAATGTCACAAACTCACAATAGTCCGGTGAAGCTGTTAAGACCTTGCTAAGTTAATAGCGTAGTCAGTTCGAGAAAAAAAAGGTTACAAACTCACACAACCTTTACCTCTTTATAATATTAGTACAGATATTATGGACTTTCTAACCTCTTGATAGCTTCATAAATAAAGCTTGATATGAGCTCGAAGGTACTCAGACTTATCAAATTGAACCTTGTCGATAATTGTCGTACTTGATCGTTACTTGGTCTACTGCCGCGCATGCAAGCCAAGACCAGTAAAGTATAAAATAAAACATAGATCGAAGCCGAGATATATAATTCAAGCTTACCATATCTGCTAAATTCCTTAAATTACGACGGATAAACTATACTCAGTCAATTCAGTATTACGCCAAAGGGATTAAAACTTATATCAATGTAGCCCAGACACGGAGGTCTGTCAAAGAAGGCTTATCAACGACTAAAATATTCATTTCGACCGTGAACGACTGAAGTTAATCAAAGCGGGCTAAGTCAAAAGAATAGTTAAGTGAGAAAGGTTCAAAGTTATTGGGTTGTTGCGTGATAAAATCAATTCTATGCAAAATTATTTGGTTTACTAGATTATAGTACGAAAGTTACTATTGATACAAATAATTTATAATCTGATTTCTGTAGCATTTTGTTTGTAAATCTGAGTTTATGTGTTACACTTTTACGCCTAAACTACTAAATCGATCATTATCAAATTTTACATATATATTATCAGTAATGTAAATAAGCGTACAGGGTACCTTTTAGCCCAAAAAAATATACTGTTACCGACGAGTAGATAAAATCAAATAAAAACCTAATATAATTATAAATATAAAAACAAATTGAAATAACACAGTACAGTTACACGAGGCGACCAAGGAGATAATTACAAACATAAACTTAACGTCTCATTTGGATGAAAGGGAGCGCGTCTATTCAACAATCTCAACAGCGATGCTACGTTGCTGTGCGACGCGACGGAGCAAATAATTTTCACTCAGAATCCGAAGTAATTATTATTCCGATTTTCGCAGCATCGCATTGTCGTCAAGGAATGGCGGTGTTCTTTGAACGAGGGATATTGGGCTCCTCAAAAATTTCCTGTTACAAATATATTAAGTATTAGCGGCCGACCGCGACTTCATTTTCGTTTGTATCTGTATAATTGATGTCTCCATTTTTTTACTAAAGTAAATCTCTACTGAATGCCTACTCCGCCGTGTAACTAAGCGTGGATTATGTCCGATCCACGTGGACTTAAACCCCATAGTGCCGTCTCACACACCTTTTGGCGGGGGAATAGGAACTGCCTATAATGTTTTTTTTTTCGAACTGAATACGCTATTAACCCAGCAAGGTCTTAACAGCTTCACCGGGCTACGAACTAGCTATAGCGTGTGTTGGCTAATTATAATAGACTCCGTCTAAAGAATCGAGGTATTAGACCCATCAGGAGAGTCAGGTGCTATATCCGAGCCTCCTCCCTCTTTTCGTCGAACCATGGGGGTCGCATCAGCACAATGCACCTGACCCAACTACATGGACCTGTGCAGAAACCGCCAGAGCAACGGACATGCCCGTTTCCATCGCCCTAACTACAGAGGCTAGAGATCATCACCTGCGCCTGCGATTCATCAACCGTGGAATATTTTTTTACTGGTTTGAACTATAAATTATTATTAGTAGTATTAATGTGGATTTGAACTATTCCTAGCTACAGTACTTCTTTTCTGGATTAAAGGTACCATACGTCTTTATCTATTCCCGAGAACGTGTATGCAAAATTTCCCAGCAACTTAAGGCGTGAAAGTGTAACAAACAAACTGACATTCGCATTTATAGTATCAGTAAGTATAGGATTACGTTAAAATAACCTTTCACCAAATCGCACGCAGGGAGCCGACCGCTGCATGCCATGAGTGCGGCGCTGATGAGGACACTGCACAGCACACTCTGTTCGAGTGTGCTACGTGGGAGGACCAGTGCCGCATTCTGGCGGTGGCGGTAGGAATGGGGAATTTGTCGCTGCCGAGCGTGGTCTCGGTCTATGGCCTTCTTCTGCGAAGAGGTTATTTAGCAGAAGGAGGCGGCGGAGAGGGCCCACGTAGCAGACCCGCTGAGTGGCCGTCTCCGCCAAAGAAGAACCGGCGGGAGGTAGCGGCGCTTTGCCCAACTCCTCCTGCCCCCGTAGCCGGATCTGTGGGGATGGATCGGAGGGCTCATCTCCTCATTCCACAGATCCAGCGGACGAGGGGAGGTAGCTGGTGTGTACCCAGTCTGCGTTGGGGCGGCTATTCAAGGGGAATAGCATATACTGATCCCTTGCCGCCCCAACAATTACGGTTTGTCGGTACACCGTGGGGTTTAAGTCCGTGAGACTTGGACATAACCCATCCTCTCCCTCGGAAGGGCGGTGTATCCCTAAGTGATTTTCCCACGTTAAAAAAAAGACATTTATGGTTAGTAGGGTGAGAAATAGAAGAAGCTAAAATTTGTAATTAGGAGAGCCATTACAACTGAAGGTAAAATAATACTGTTACCGGACCATAACTGCAGTTATTTGGAAACAGTTTTACTTGTATTAGCTAACGAAATAGGCTTTATTAGACAAAAGAATATTACTTTGAATTGATTTTACTGAGAGAATGATTTTACTATTATGTTAGCTTTAATGGTAGCCCGAGCTGTTAGATCCGAAGCCACATAGATCGACGCACTCTCTTAAACATGATCCCATTATATTGTGATACCTTGAAACAATTTTAAGATAAGTAGTCAATCTATGTTATACGATCCGGGAGAGTGGGTTTATAGTTCATACGCCATTTCATGGTGACGTAAATTCTGTTTGGCCTTCGTCGGATTAACGAAATTGGCGGATTTTATTACTAGAAGAAAAAATCTGTCAAAACACTCGGAGTTCTGTTTCGTCTTGTTTCGATTTATTTAGTTTACTTAGTACTAGCAACCGTCCTCGAGTTTGCCCACGTTAGATTTACTACGTAAAACGTAACAACATTGAAATATTGTATATCCTGGTGCCATCTAATTGTCCATTATAAGTAAAAGTGATAACGTAAAACCCTTTTTCCATAAAAGCAAACTTGTTAGTAGTTCACACACGGTAAAAGTAAAAGCTAGTATTCTGATTAATCCTTAAGAGAATGAGATGAATACACTATGGAGGTGGCAAAGATTAGTATTCGGCATTATTTTCTAATATTTTAATATATATCCAATCAAAATAAAAAGTACTTTATTTAGGCCCTAATAAGGCGCCTATGAATATCAAAACTATCACCGCTTCGAGAAACAACCCAGTCATGGAGAAGAACCGGCGAGAAACTCAATCGGGTTCATCTTTTTAACATATATATATTTCCAATAGATTATAAGTTATAATCGTTTTTAATGAGCCCACAGATAAAAGTCAATTCCAGACAGAATTTTTAAAAGTGCTCGATAATCACTAGAATTCAACAGAAAATAATGTGCGATAAATTTAAATGCTTCTTTCTCTCTCTTCGTATATATTTCAAGTTCATTATAAGTACAATATGCTATCTCATTTTCTCAGAACCTAAAACCTATACGTGTATCTTTTTCATTACACATTTAATAAAATACAATTCACATCGACCCAAAAGAAGTTCAATTTCAAAAAAATCAAACCGTATTTATGAAGGGTTGACAAACGATGTTAAATTTATTGATCTCAAACATACTGCCATACATTGTCGGCTATATAAATATCACATTTACATCAGCTTTTATAAACGGTCGGTATACAATTTTAGATATCATCACAGATGAGCCATGCTACATTTTAGATACGGTACAACCAATAAAGACTTCTAGGAATGGAATAAGGATTCTTACATATGTCCCAAAAAATGTTGAAGATTTATCAGACGGTAAATTCAAGCACCGTATGAAGACGGTTTTACTATCAGAAGTTTATTATAGGTTGGATGACGTAAATGATAGTAATATCTGGAAATGGGAGGCCATTACATCCATCCTGTCCAACCATCCATACATCTGTAATTCCTCTAATCTGTACTAATATTATAAAGAGGTAAAGTTTGTGAGTTTGTGACGTTGTAGTGGGTAATCCCTGAGATTAGTGAGTGAGATTAGTAGTTCCTGAACTACGGGTTTGATTTTAAAAATTATTTCAGTACTATATACCCCATTTACCGGGGAAGGTTATAGGTTAAGACCAATGGGAGCTGAGCTCTAATGAAGAATGTTTCAAAATCACGTTTTTTCCACTTGAGAGCTTCCGCTACGTATTAGCGTTAGCCGAAAGTAACTATCCCACATAGACGAAATCGCGGGCAGAGGTTAGTCTTTATATATAAATTGGCGAATATAAAAACTTAGTTGATGTTATGAAAAATATTTTATTTTTATTTTCTGCATTGATAATTAAAACTCGTCCAGACAAACAGAGGAGAGAAATATATTTAACTGTTTTCGTATTTTGCGTTCGCATATTTATTAGATTAACTATGCAGGAAATGGTTTCTCCTTTAATTTCCAAATTATCCGGATATACATGATTGGCAATATTTCTTATTGCATATGAGTTACTGTTGAGTAATCAAAATTTACTTAGCACGTCTTTTATATATTATGAAGTAATAAATACACACGCAGATAACTTGAAGTTAAATGGAAACTGCAACCTAATGACCAGTGCAAATGACCTCATAGTTTGTTACTCCTCAAAGCTTAGTTGGAAAGTCTCGAATGGTATTGCCACTGCTGCATTGCGTTAAATATAAATTTTGCGATACTGATAGTCGAATCTTGACTGTAAATAAAACATTA
>JACEII010000012.1:16203901-16217980 GCA_014332785.1 Antheraea mylitta
CTTAGATACGTAGGGACTAACGGAGCTAAAAATAAGGTAACTAGCCAAGTTTTAATAAGGCGCTATCGAAGCGCTTATGACTTATTTACAGCTTTTTAGTTATAAATTTATCGTTCCACTATATGCTTTATGATTTTCTAGGTGAGGTCTTATCATGAACATAGTAATTCAGTAGTGATGTGATATCAGACGAATAAATATTTGTAAAAATAATTGAAATGTATTTAATAACTTATTTTTATTTATTTATTACTAATAATCCTTTTCAGAAATAAGTAAAAAATACAGACACGGAAAATATACATTTTTATTATGTGTATACAAGACTAACCTCTGTCCGCGTGAAATATTTACTTTTGGATAAGGCTAACACGCAGAGGAAGGTCTCAAAAGGGAATAGGCCCGATTTTAAAATATTCTTTATTTTTGCTCCGCTCCTATTGATCTTAGCGTGATAATATATAGCCTATAACCATCCTCGATAAATGAGCTATAAACACTGAAATAGTTTTTCAAATTGGACTAGTAGTTACTGAGATTACCACTTACAACGTTACAATCTCACAAATTTTACGTTTTTATAATATTAGTACCTATACATCAAGTTACCTATAAACATATAATATTAATGTAAGTTTGACATATCAAAACCTTTTAGATGGTTGTAAAAAAATATTGCAAGTCACTAAGAATAAGTAATGAAACACCTTTCAATCATTATTGAATATTTCCCTCTGTCCTGACATTTTCATGATAAATCGTAATTTTCTATCACATACGCTGCATATTATTGTCTATTATTTAGTAACTAATAAAAGTTCCTTATATATGGTATAGAGTGCAATATTCCGTTGGTAAAACTTGTTAAGCAATTAATTGTTTTAGTTTAGGGTCTTACTATTTTCAATTGCATTATATTGGTATTTTGGATTGCCTATATAACATCATACAAATAGCCACTACAATAATCTCTAACACCAACACGGCAGATGTCTGCTATATGAAAGTCGTCGAAAGCCCAACGTGCACTCCATTACGGTACTCGAAGCAGCCCAGTTTTCATTATAATGGAATATTAGATTCCGCCATAAACCCAGTCATGGATACATGACCATTAAATTAAGGTCTCTAAAATGTTACACGTTTTCATCCCGGACGGTTGTAGGCTTACACGGCAGGGGAGCGAGGTAGCTCTTGTTATGTTGGCAGCGTTAGGGCAATGTGTTTGCTGACGTAAACAGCGTTGTTGAGGGAAATTCACGGAAAGATGTTTGCTCCCACGGGGAAATGTTGTAGGCAGGAGTAACTGAAAAACACTCATTAGACGCTTTTTGATTCCGCCATTACATTTACAGATAAACATAAGAATTTAACTGTGCTTTGTTGAAATTAAATATTCGTTGCAATGAATTTTAAATGAAGAATTAAGGAAACATACGGAAGCAAACAACTACTTTTTTTTTTTATTGTAGCACGGCAAAGTGACTGTACAATGCCTGATGGTAAGCATAGTACAATCCAAAAACAGTAGCGACCACCGAGAGGCATACTATCCATCGCCGGTCACCGCTGTCATGCCGGCCAGCGTAAGTGTCTCTTCACGTTGCGCTTGAAGGACCCCATGTCATAGGAAAGAGGAAACACACTGGCCGGGAGATTGTTCCACAGCTTCACGGTACGGCAAAGATAGGACGTAGCGAACTTTTTAGTTCGGGCCCAGATAGGATTCACCGTAAAACTGTGGCTCCGAAGACCAGCGCGCGTGGTACGGTTATGAAAAGGAGAGGAAGGGATCAGATTGAATAGCTCATCAGAACACTTACCATGATACAGACAACTACTTTGTATAACAATAGTTATAATTCACGAAGAACGGTGACCGTCGATGGGAAATCCATCATTGATCTCAAAATGCTCTACTGTTTCGCTTAAGGGCCGGCAATGCATCTATAGTTCCTCTCGTGTTGCAGGTGTCCATGGGCGACGGTGATCACTTACCATCAGGTAACCCGCATGTTCATTTGTTGCCAATAGTATATAAAAAATCATTTATCTCAGAAGGTTTATATGTATAATAATTGTATACTATACTAACTGACCCGTGCAACTTCGTCTGCACCAAATCGGTTATTACCTGTTTCAATTATATTTTTAAACGCGAAAAAATCTTAATAAACGTTAAACCCGGTTTCAGTGGCATCTACCGTTTCAGTTGTAAATTCGAACTGTACAGAGGCTCACTCAAATATATACCCAATTGGTATGTGAGAAATCTTAAAAAAAAGCCTAAAACCCGTTCGCAGCACCACGTACCAGGTTCAATTAAAGTAAAGACTAATCTGCATATATTGCCGATAAATGTCTTCCCAGTATTGGCGATAAATGAATTTTTGCCGATTTTACTATTATATTCCTTGTGATTAACTATTGAAAATATATATTTGCCAAAATAAATATTATTTATAACACTGAGAGATAATATACCTTTTTAACATTGAAAAAAATTTCAAAATCGGATTGGTGGTACCAGGTATTCCCAGAATAGGAAAAGATAAAAATATGAAATATAGCTTAAATGTTTAGCTAATCTGCCTGTTATATGTAGCACAAAGAAAATTTGTCAAAATCCGTCAAGAATTTTACAACTGAAAAATGAGGTACATTAAATAACACTTTATTAGGTTTAAGCCATGTTTCTGTAAAACATAATATATCTAGTCTCTTTCTGTTTAATAATAACTCTATATCTAATATTTTGCCGGAGAAGCGATTAATATTTTGATGATACAATGTGATATTACACTGCTCCTTTGTCTTATGTACTAGTTTAAAAATTTAACCACAGTATCATTAGATGAACTAGATGATACCGCTGAGTCACTTAACATATTAATATTATAAGCTATCAATGTAGCTATGTCGTGTTTATACTTCTTGGGAAGATACATACTATCCTGCGTTATTGTATAGTTATTAATAAATTTATTAATGTCGAAAAATTTAATTTGTCTCTATGACGCCATGTAAAATTATACAATAATGTATTTAAAATATGAATGTTATTGTTTTTTTTTTTCTGATAGGGAAATTGAATATGGGACTGTAACAATTATCGAGGAATAAAACTCATTCACACAGTACGAAGGTTTGGGAAAGAGTGATAGCGAGACGAATAGGAGATGAGACTGAAGTGACTCAAAATCAATTTGGGTTTATGCCTGGACGTGCGACAACAGATGCCATTTTCGCATTTCGGCAACTGTGCGAAAAATACAGACGAGTACATAAGAATTTACATATGGTATTTGATTATCTGGAGAAAACATATGATCGAGTACACCGTGATGTTCTGTGGTGGGCTCTGAAAAAGCAAAGAGTGCCTGGGAAGTATGTACAACTTATTCGTTGTATGTACAGTCATGCCAAAACACACGTTAGGTCAGCGGCTGGAGTTACCGATAATTTCAATGTGGCCGTAGGTTTGCACCAGGGTTCAGCTTTAAGCCCTTATTTATTCCTTCTTGTTATGGATGCGTTAACATCAGACATCAGGAGGATACACCTTGGTGTATGCTGTTTGCTGACGATATTGTTCTTATCAGAGAAGACGCTGCAGAGGTCCAGAGCAGGCTGGAAAAATGGCGAGAAAGACTGGAGAATGTTGGTTTGAAAATTAGTAGAACAAAAACTGAACATTTGTTTTGCGATTTCGGTGGTACAGAAGGCGCGGAATTCGCGGATGGCGCGGTAATGGCGGGCGTGAGGGGCGGGGCGGGCGTGATTATACCTAACTTCATTTCGGAGCTGGCCGCCGAGCTGGAGCTTGGTGAACGGCCTCTATCCGCCTGGTTCAGCGGTGACGCAGGCGAATCATTGAGGAGCGCGTACCTATTGACTGTCGCCACGCAGGGCACATACTGAACGTCCTCCTCGGACGGGTACAGTGACGCGCGAGAATGGTGTTGACGACGCTTTCGTCGACTCCATTCGCTAGGAAATCGTTCCTGAGGCTTTTAATAAATTTGAGGGCCAATTCGTGGCCTGAGGGGACCGCGAACCAACCTCCCTGCCTTAAGGGCAGGGGGCACGTCAAACGATAAGCTATGGGACTATATCGAGTCAGGACCAAGAGAACTGTTTAAAACTAAACAAAGCGAAAGCACAAAGTAAATAAATGAGTGGGCGAGACAGGGGAACATATACTACATGAATAAAATACTATAACATAAATAAATAATGGTTAAATAGATTGATAAATAATAATAAATAGGTACTTACATATATACGGCGGCACAGAGATAGATTACTTCATCACTGAATAGATAAAAATTAACGAAATATATGAGGAAATAAATAGATAATTAAACAAATAAATAATAGTTGGTTAGATATTTAAGAATAAGGAATAGAAAAATGAGTATATAAATAAACGGGTAAATATATAAATAAGGGAATGTCTCACTAACTCAGGTTTATTATAAGCGTATAGTACTAGTATTAAATAGAGTTTATAAGCACCGCAGTTTGGGTCGACGCAGTAAATTCTAAACTGACGTGCCTCCCATAAACTTAGTTCGCGTTACTTGAAGCCATAAAATATGTACGTAATATTGTATTGACAGAGTACATTTGAACTTATATTATTCTGATGTTGAATAGAAATAAATTCAACGTAACATATGTTCTCTTTTATAAATTATCTGTTATTGTAAATTAGGTAAATTGTAGATGGTAGAGCCACGCTGAAGCTACTATTTGTTTCAGTATGAATGGGTCGGCTCGCTCGGGGTAGTACCACCCGACCCACAGAAACACAAACATGAAGTAACAGTGCTTGTATTGTTGCGTTTCGTTCGGTCAGTGAAAGCGCAGAAGGCCCACCTCCATTCTAGCCCCTCCTTTTCCCCAAACAGGTTGGTAACGCACTTACAACTTCCCTCATGTTGCTAGTGTGTATGGACGGCGTGATCCTGTTCATTTGCCTCCTATGACAAATATTTTTTATCATAATTTCATCAATCTTTTCTATTATCAATCTTTTTGGCTACTCCGAAAATAGCCATAACTTCGGGATTGCTCATAATATCGTCCAGAGTATAACATAGAAACTGTCTAACTATATTTGTAGTATAGTCTGTCAATATTTCTGAAGGTCTCGCTACTGTATTCTGTCCCATTTACTCATTGACTGCTTTAGAGATTTTAACACATATATATTACTTTTTTAATTTATTATTTCATATTAATCGCTTTTTGACAATTAAAACGAAAGAAAAGACATTAATTTGCACACACACATAAATATTACACACATAAAGATTAAAGACATACATGTAATATAAACAAAAAAACACTAATAACAATTTTAGTGTATTTGTCTGGCAAATGGGCCCCGAGTCAGCATATGTGCAGTAGGAGATTAGACCAGCGGCGCTGGTTTTCACTCATGACTCATAAGAAGAAAAGAATTAGTGGAATAGGTGCAGCTGTTCTGAAGTTATGCTGCTTACATATACTCGGCAATTGATTTTTATTTACACAGATAACAGAATTTGTTTTAATTAATTAGTAATAAAAATAACTTCCCTCTTTAAGTACTCTTGATAAGCCTGGTAGTTATTGCGACATATCGTAGTCATATTTTTTTCAGAATCTATAACTTACCTGAAACAAAAGAGAGTATATTTTTACTACTCTACTTACAATAGACATACATAAATATTTCCCTTATGCATTAAAAAATGAAGATCTTCAATTATGAATGTAATACAAACAATTAAAGATATGGGCATAATCACTACGATAGCCCACGTCGTATTATATATTTCAAACTCTGATAAATCCACAGTTTTAGATTACCTCGCGATGTTTCCCTTCACTGTCAGCTGATAACACTATTATCGATTAAGATTAGTAAATTTACGTAGTTTACGAAAAAAATTGTTAGACACATAGCTAGGGCTCGAACCTGTGGACATTGAATTGACATTCCATCGGTTAAACAACTGGGCATCTATGATTAAATAATCAAATTTAAACGAAAAATAAAATACAATATAATTATGTCTTCAATATATCTCCAAACAAATCCCAGTCAGTATATAGGTAACTATCTCCTAAGAATTACTTTTAAAATATCAGACGTGAAAATTTTTATAAATAAACATAGAAACCGTGTACAGTTCCCATGGAATTGATTAAACCTTTATTAATGCGAGGAAAACCACGGCAGAAGCAAGTTTAATTATATTTGAGAAAAGCAGCTATTTTGAGACCTAAGACAGTAATTAATAATTCCTTTGTCTACGCGGTGGAAATATGACTCGTATAACTGTACAAAATTAAAAAAATAATCTCAAACCAATAGAAACTATAACTCAACATTACTCTACTTATGTACTGTTTTATTATCCAGAGATAATCTAGACATCTTCAACAAGAAATAACTAAACCAGGCTCTAGTTCATTGTAATTAAGTGTGTGCGTATAACAACACTACGATATATTAAATGGAAGAGTCGTCTCGAGCTTCATTAATCATACAACATTGTATGAGTGACGCAAATAGGCTGGCTTTCGCTGTATCACTCGTGTTTTTAGCCGAGAAAATGAATTAGGACATTTTACTTAATTACGTCGACGGCAAGGAAAAATTACTGACCGTCTGCGACCGAAATAATAACGAGAAATATTTACTTCCATTCTCTTAAATTATTATCCATTTTATATATAGAAACGAGAGTCAAGGTATAATGTTATGTTCTGCTGAAATAACAAACACAACTTGTACGTCTACTTCTAGGGTTAATCCAGGTAATAGCGGTTAAAGCATGCGATAAAGTAATCAGTGGGAAGAAAGTATACTCAGAAAGAAAATTAAGCACTGCGAAAAAATAACATAACAGTAAGTTACACAAAAGTTGCAGCACAGATTTTGCGCAGGAAGCAACTTTAAAATATCTCAGTTCCTCAGAAATTAATCAATGAAATGCCTAATATAAATGTATTTTTATCATTTAATAGTACAATGGCATGTATAAAACAGCCACATAATATCAGTTACTAGATAGAAATCCCATCGTACAATTAAAACATTCGCAACATCATGTGAATTGACGAAAGTAATAACAATTTGGTTTGAGGATGTCAAGAAGAACTTGATTGTGTTTAAAATATACTTAAAATAATCAAAAATAGTAAAATTGCTATCAACCACATAGTAATTGTATCTGCAAATTAAACTACGACAAGGAATTAAGATGAAAGCCACAATTGAAATAAAAGTGAAGTTTTAAATATTCGAATTAAGATGTAGGAATATCAAACATTTAATAGTTTTAACGATACAACATGAATATTGATGGCGCTTAAAACAATCATGTAATGATTCGTCAATTATGTTATGAAATGGACCAGATAAAATGTTGTTTCCCAATCTTAAATAAACTTCTATGATATAGCAACAACAAAACATCGAATCAGATCTAAAACTGAATGCAGATATTCGAACAGAGTCCTGATTGAGCTCCACTATTAAACATCTATTCTTGTTGACAGACGTAGCTGGATCCAAATGGATGTGAGCGAGTGCAAACGTTCATTGACCGGCTGTATTGAAGTGACATTATCGGTCCGCTTTCTGATTGAAAACAGCGCTGCATACTGCTCCGACGAGATAGGGGAGGTTCTAATGACAAGTAAAATTTCTAATGATTTTCAAATGTGAAACGTATTCCGACAGTGATAAATTTTGAGCCGAGGGAAATATTATTTATTTTAGAAATGGATGGTTATATATATATATATATATACGAACTTTTATGTTTTCCTTTTTATTTTAACTTGCCTTTACATTGCACTTGTATATGAATAAACTTTGTTTTATATTCATTATTTATATTATAATTATTTAAATTACAATATATTATTTAATTTTTAATAAAAACACTTACAATTATATGTCGTATAGGGGTATATTACATTGTCTTAACTTTGTATGTAATTAAGTATAAGAATTACTTTCTTAAGATATGAGGTCTAGAGAATTTGACTCATAATCTCCCTGGACTGCCAGAGTTTTGTCGCGGTGCGTCGTTATGAGATTTTTAAGTCCTATGGGCTTATATGATATCACGCGCACTGTGGAAAAAAAAAACAGATTATCGCTGTAATGCGCGTACTATGGCGAGGAAATGTGCCAACTTCTTTTTAATAACAAAGAGGTAGTGAAAATTTCACGGTCTATACTTGTTATTAAACTATGAAATGGTTTTATGGCGTTTCTAAGGCAATTCAAAATATTTTTATTAATCAACTAGCAGGCCTAACAGACGTTGTTTCGCGCTGATTATAAAAAAAAAATCTTTGATAAATTATATACCAAAACCTTCTTCATTGATCACTTTATCTACTAGTGACCGTAACCGTAAGAATATCTGTTTAGTAGTTTTTGAGTTTATCGCGAACAGACAGACAGACAAAAGCGGTAGGGAAATTTGTTTTATACTATGTAATGATGTATATTCATTTTAAAAAATAACTTACAGGTTCCAGTACTGTTAATGCATGTGCTCAAAACTACTTACGTAAATATTTTTGTGCGTTTATGTCTATAAATAATGCAATGTAGTTTTGCATGTATCTCTATGTTATATTAAATTAAACTACGCATCGGATTTAGACACTATTTTCCCTACCATTTAAACAATTTCTTTTGGAAGGTTTTAATGTATAAAATAAGTATATAATATATTTTTATTGATTAGAGAATATTCGATTTTATATTCGACTTCAATGCCGTCGTAAACAGGAGTTTTCTGGCGTTTCATTAATAACGTTGCCTAAAACTTATAGATACATCGAAATAGTATACTACGGAACGGTACACTTTAAAATACCAACAAAAAGATAATCATGGTATGTATATATCTATCAACAATAACCCCTGCAAGTTACTTTTTACACTTACGAAACCAGGCCGCGTCCTTAGCTCTAGAGTATTTTAAAATTGAATAAACAAATTTAGAGTTTAATAATGTAATAGCAATGCTATCTACGAAGATTATGATTCATATGGTAAAACTCGTGGAAATTCCACCGCAGATTACTGCAAATTTGTTTCCTGTAACAATTAAAAAACGCACCGCAGTGTTAGCACGTAGCATGTAATAAATTAATGTGTACAAAAACTGATTGAAGGTGTATCTGCTCCAAAGAAGGCATACTATATCAATAGTCTACTGGTTGGATTAAAAAAAAAAAAAAAAAACAACTATCAAATAGTTTCTTAGATGTGCGCTATTTTCAAGAAAATTTACCACACCCACCCGCATCTGAAGGAGTATTTACCGTCTCTATGTTAACTCTTCGTTAAACTGCAACGCTAAATCGACAGTTCAAATATTTTCCGGCAGCCCGTAGAATCGAGTAAAGACTTTCAAATAACCAATATAAATGCTACCAATTAACTAATACTTAAAAATTCTATAAAACTTTATTGTAATAAATAAAAGACAAAACAATAACTTTAATTTTATTTTTGAATAATAATTTCTTGATAAATGTAAAGAAATCGAGATCGAGACCGTCAAATTTAATTTTCAACATAAATAACTTTCGAACCAGTAGATTTGTTTTATGTAAAAAAATGTAATAATCCTTTCTTCCTTCTCATTCCTTCAATTTGTATACGAATATATATTGATTATTCCAAGACAATGTTCCGTTAATGAATTTTAATATTCTAAAATTTGAAGAAAAAATTGTTTTAATTGTATTTATAACTTTTGAAGTCGCTTTCAATATAGATAAGTTTTTACTCTCAGTTTTACTCGCATTACTGGAGATTCGATCTATCCTTCTCCTGAATTCCATCCTCAAAGTTATAGGAAATAATTGTATTTTTGGGTAGAATTATTCAGCTGCGTATACTGTTAATATTAAGCGTGTATAACGTAATATATGATCACATATCATTTATCACAACAGTTTAATGATGTTAAGTTTAGTTGAGTAAATGTAACTTAAAAAAACTTAAGCTGCATAATATAATACACATGATATATAGCACAATATAATGAATGAATCAACAATATAACGAGGCGGGGTTAAATGAATTGAAAATAAGCATTCAAATTAGACACCATAACATAGCATAATCTGTTAAATAAAATAAACTGACATTAGGTAACAAAGAAAGCAATAGGGTGTGTAGTAAAGACACAATAGAAGTGTAACTTTTGTATTACAGAGAAATACATTAATAAAAAAATATAACAAAAATTCAACGTTACGTGGAGTTCCCATGCGATCATCCATCTAAGTACTGACCGTGTCTGACGATCTTAACTCCGGTGACCGGACATGATCCGGCGTTTTCAACACTCTACGCGACAGTGTTTACACTCTCTACTTTTCATCACACAGAACTTCAAACATCAGAATCAGAACATCAGAATTTCAAAATTAGCTAATTACTATACCATACTTAAGTGAAGTTAATTAAATATTTTCCATGACATGGGAAAACTTAACACAGTTTCTCTAATTTAAGTTGAGATAATCATATAAAAATTAAGCAATTTAAGAGAACACATATTATATTTTTGCATATATATTTATTAGCAAGATTTACTAGAAATAGATAAGAATGAGTATATCAGAGGAAGTTTGAAAATAGCAACAGTGACAAAGAAGTTGAGGAATAATAGGTTAGCATGGCTAGGTTAGTATGGGCATGTCATGAAAAGATATGATAACCATGTAACTAGACAAGTTTTAAGTATGATGGCCGATAGTTGTAGGAGGCCCGGAAGAGCGAAATAAGTATGGATGGACTTTGTAAAAATTGATATGTGTGTAAAAGGTGTTAATACTGAGATGACAAATGAGAGGTGAGAGTGGAAACAGACAACATTTTGTGCCCATTGTACTTAGGTGAGATAACGGTAAGAAAGTGATTATATATTTACTAGCAATACTACTTTGTTACGAAGAAAAGGCATGTGCATTAGAGAATCTAGTATAACAAATAGTTAAAATAGAACTGAAAAGCTTATTTAATATTAGTAATAGCAACATTTACATACTTCAGACAAAAGTTAACTATATCAAATAAATGGGAACGAATAAGAGCGATTAAGAAACATTCGGCCTTCTTGTCTCCACGTTTAATATCTTTAAGTGGACGCGGGCAATTTTAGGAAGAAAAGCCGGAAAAAAGGAAAATCCCAAGTAATTTGCGGGATCCACTCGGATGTAAATGAAATGAAAATTTTTTGAGGAGAATAAAAAGCGGAATGAAATTGCTTACTTTCGTGCCCGAGGGGGGCCATTTTATAGATGAGATTTTTTAAAATTATTTCCCTAATTTTCCGTGTGCTTATGATTTATTTTACTAAATTCATTCGATTTATATAAGTTTGGATTGTAGCACTATCACAATTACGTTTAATATAAACAACCCAGATTTGTGTTTGTGTAAATATTTGAATTATTCTGCGACAAGTTCTTAGGATGCCGTGGATTTACCGTAAGATCAATCAAATTAAATCAAAGATACTTTATTCAATATAGACTCTGATAAGGCGTTATAAACGTCAGAGTTACCACCGGCTCGAAAAACAATAAATATTCTATTTATTCTGATACACATATTTATACAAAAATAAGCAAAAATAGGCATTGGTTTTTGGTAGATGAACAAAGAGGGGCATCACCATCGTTCACATATCCATATCAAAATCCGCTTGACATGGTGCTTGAACTCACTATTCGACAAATGGGTAATGTGCTTTGGGACTTTGTTATAAAACCTAATACTATTACTGGTCTTAGTGATCCCGAAACATGGAACGCTCAATTCATTATTGTTTCTAGTATTTAAATAACGTTGGTAAGTTTACTAAATCTAGCTTATCCAAGTTTTGCGAACATAATTTATATTATCAAGAATGTATTTGGAGCCTCAACCTCACCTACTATTAGGATGTAAAGCCATTACTCAAAAGGCCCTTTAAGGAAGGTTATTACTATCCGAATATAAATACCGATGTCTTTTTAGTTATAAATTTTGAAACTTAAAATAATACTATATTTATGGAAGCTAGCCAGGCGTATAGCATAAATTCATCACAATGATATCCTTCATCAAAGTAAATAGCTCATTGCGCAATTCCTACAAATTTAAATCTACGGAGTGTGAATTTAGAAAGTTATGTTAAAATTTTAAATTTAAATTGAGTTTCTTAAATGTAGCACGACAAAGTGAAGACACTGTGCCTAATGGTAAGCACGATCGAATTCAAAAATAATAGAAACTACTGTGATATTTACTATTTACAATCTATTGTAAGCTTTCACCGTCCTTCAGGCCTGCAAGCTTCTCTGCAGTTAAGCATATATTGGCTTATTCAGAAATACGACAGGATATAATAATAATAGAGTCATTCTGAAGGGCTTATGCATGATGGTAGAGTACAAACACATTCGTAAAGCCCTTTTATTAAATATAATTCACACGTAAAGTTCACATATAGATGTATGATAATAAACACAACAGGTCGCTTAATTACAAACCAGAATTTGTTCAAAGAGGAACCTGATTTACATGTGGAGTTAAGAACTCCTCCGGGTGCAATATTATAATCAACCATAAATATTAATGTATTTACGTACGTTCGTACGATGGTTCATGAAAGAGTTTCATTAAACTCGGAATGTGCAAAACTGTAAACAAAAAAGTCGACTCTAGTTTAACCTGTTTTAGTTAAAATAAATTGGATGTCCATACAGCCCTTTGTAATGCAAAACTGGATACTACAGAGACTCCTGTACTGCCGATACTGTATGGCCTGTTTGGAAAGTTTTTTTTTGCAATTACGGTCCTACGGGTCCAAGCACATTTGCATTTTTATTCGATGGCGAATGAAAAGGCCTTAGAATTCTTTTGGGATTCGGGAAAGTACTGTAGACAATTATAGTACTAAATTCGATGGCCATTGCAGTAGGCTTAATTTTGAGTATGATATTAAATATGTATGTTCTTAAAACCAAATTTGCCGAGGAATATTTTGTCCTTTTTCGAATCGAATTTAAGACCTTATTATACAATTTTAAAAACATTATATTTTTAAGGCATGTTGGCTAAGTAGTTATCGTATTTAGATATTGGGTTGATCGACCTGAGTTCGAATCCTAGCATAGGAGTTGGAACTGAGCTAGTAACATCATCTGTTGCCAAATATCTATGTGTGTGTTCCACCAGCTGCAGTTGAGAACTGGTTCCTCTATTTTCCTTCTCTACTACTTTGGATCACATCATCTTAAACATCAAGTGAGATTATGATCAAATGCTAAAACCTATAATGATCTCTTATAGTTCAATAATTATCACTATTCTATATTTCCCCACATACGATAGTGGTACAAGAATTTTTCTAAGATTCACGATTCCTCATGACATTCCCCTTCACCGTGTTACTAATTTCAAATATTTCAATTATGAAATATATTTGACTTCCGAAAAATTCAGTCAAACCAGTCGACCATCATAACTTTAATGTTATTACTTGTTGATCGTAAAGCCCTGGTAATAATTTATAGATTCCACGATTTGAGGGATTTTAACACTTGGGGTATCATTGGACTCAGTTAAATTATACATGCTTTATATGCTATTTATGTTAGTAGTTTGTAAATCAAGATAAAATTATTCATTAACAATACTCATACGGACATCTAATTTATTTATGTAATAAAGAAAACTTGTATCTGTCTCTTATGTTGTTATTTATTAATTGTGGATTTTTCAGAGTTTGAAATTGCCAGCACGTCGTGGGATTATGCATATATGGTACCTTTCTTCGGGAAGTAGCTTATAGTCCTGTGGTGTGTCTGTTACAGGCTGATGGTGAAATTAATCGCGAGAGTTATTATTACAATTGATTAATAATTAGTAAACGATATACAATGCGAACTACAACAGATGTTTGAATTCGATCCAAGTATTTTTAATGTACCTTGAAATTTGTAATATTACCTTTCAAATATATTGCGCATGTAATATTCCAATAAATATCA
>JACEII010000012.1:16234853-16275974 GCA_014332785.1 Antheraea mylitta
TCGATGAAGACGCGACTTAAATTCGAGAGAAATATAAATAAGTAAATTAACTTTATACATTAAAACGACTTTTAGTAGTCACTATTAGCTTCTTTATATTAGGTTTCACGCGGACGAAATCGGGGGCAGAGCTAGTGTAGAAATAAGAGCATGTTACAAAACGTGCTACTGTATAAAAAACATTTTTTTAAACTCTCCGTAGTAAAAGTGCTGAATCTAACATTAACGATGATTGAAAATAATCACTTAATACGTAGCTCTAAAGTACAATTCTAGATACAAGAGGAATATTCTTATAAACAATCCAAGTAAATCGAACTATCCCTAATAATTGAAGAGGGGAAATAAAAAATAACTAACATCCTACCATGTACGTGGGCTTATTGCCAACCCACTGCAGTGTCATATTTTACGACTCGGACAGATGGCACCAACGTAGGGATGATATTTCTCGTTAATAGCTACATATCGACTGAAAGGGCGCAAAAGCGTCGGTATTTTGGTATCGATATGATTTTCTATGAAACTTCATACTCGAATTATAATCGTAAGGCATTAATAAACGATTTATTGCTTAAAATATGATATACTATCGATGAATTCAAAATTATTAACAAATGTTAGTAATGACGTCATGTACATGGAAATCTATACTAATGTAATAAAGAGGTAAAGTTTGTGAAGTTGTAGGGGGTAATCTCAGCAACTACTGGTCCGATTTAAAAAAATATTTCGGTGTTATATAGCTCATTTATCGAGGATGGTTATAGGCTATATATTACTACGCTAAGACCAATAGGAGCGGAGCACCAATGAAGAATGTTTCAAAATCAGAGCTTTTTTCCTCTTGAGAGCTTCCGTTGCGTGTGAGCATTAGCCCAAAGTATCTATTCCACGCGAATGAAGTCGCGAGCAGAGGCTAGTATTCTATAAAGAGGACGACAAAATATATACTTTATTCCGTATGTATAGCATAAAATTGATTGTACATTTGTCCAAAACAGTTACAGAAATCGCCTAACTTTTTGTCCGCTCTGATTGTAGATGCGCAGAACACCAATTTAGGTATAAATACGTATTGTATTATATGAATAACATCGAGGCATTGTAAAGATAGATAAATGTCATGCCATATGCCCATACCTTCCATCAGGAAAAAACCTATGACCGTACAGTGGGTCTATTACAAGCTGATGGTGACGATAATTGCAAAAGATGGTTACAAATATATATTTATCTTTCTAATTTTTTCCCAATTGCCACAAATATTCAATTCACTCAATTTATAGGTGACTATATTGTTCATAACAATCCTGGCTATAAATTGGTTGTACATTTTAAAATAAAGTTATGATTTTTTTTAATCCAACAGGGTTTTTACGGTATTCTAGAAACTGTTTTTGTTTTCCTTCAATGGTTTCGCGATTTCATAGTAGTATATGTACTTGGTGTTGTTTAATATGGATTTTGAAATTTTCCAGTAAAATATTTATCAATGCACTTTAACCAAGTATTTCGCTGAATAACAGTACAAAAGTTAAATACACTCAAAAGATTTACACCGTGAAAGAAAATCGTAGTGTGTGTATGTCGGCTAAGTGCCAAGCCACTGCAGCGTTGTATTTTACGACTATGGCAGGTGACGCCACAGAGAAGGGAAAGCACTATTGAAAAAGATATGTGACTGAATGGGACATATAATATATTATTTATATTATATGCCATTTATTAACTAGCGATATTACGTAAGGAAGTAACATAATTGTGATTTTGTTATTATTCTAATTCTTGCACGATAATAAAACTACACAATGAAATCAAATAGTTACTGAAATACTTAGCGTCAATCTGTCAATTATCTCAATATTTTTGAAGACCGATTTACTGTCTCACCCACTCACATTTTTAAGTAGACATTTTTTAACCCAAACTTTTTATTACTCCGTGCGCTTTTTTAATTTTTTTTAAACAAACCTTGTACTGACAATTACAAATGCCATAACAAAAGTGTTAGCCAAATATGTGCGGTATTTTTAGAGTGATGCGTATATATACATTCGATAATAAATTTTTACGTATTAAGATTTGTACCGAGTAAAATTACTTATTAGAATAGAAACCCAATACAAAGTGTATTGAGTTTCTATTCTAATAAGGCTAATTCTAATTCTTCTATTTCTAATTCTATTCTAATGAGGCTAATTCTAATAATAATTTACATATAGGCAATCAAGTTAGGATCACAGTTTTACGTCTCAAACACAAGAATCTCGCGAACAATCGAAATAAAATGCGACCTCATTTAGCTTTTATGTCCTTAATTTGCTCCATTTACAGTGAAACGTAAAAGAACATTTCCTTATTCTTTGTCGCTTTTCAGCCCAATGAATTTGTAAAAAAAAACCGTGACTCATCGGCGGTATAGCCCGTCCATGTGAGTGTAATATACGAGAGGATTTCATGACCGTTAATGCCGCGTTTAAGGAATAAGTACGTAGTTAAATAAGATAAATTGCTTAAGAATGCAGTTTCAAAGTATTATTGATATTTTGGTTATATGTTTGTATTGTTAAGTAGTTAGGTTTTATTGGAATTTTTATGATAAGGCTATGTAAGAATTATATCTTAATAGTGAATGCTAAAAGTTACTATTTTTATGAAGATCGTGGATACAACTTACGAGAATATATATATATATATATATATATTTTTAATTTAAACATCAAAATATTCACATAATTATTATAAATAAACACCTATCCGTCAAGTACACGTTAAAGAATGCAATAATCAATGATAAATAAATATAGCCTATGTCGCTTAGAAATTGTGTAACTTACTATAGCGAATGAATGTTCCGTATAACATTCATATTTCCAGAAATTACCGCACACAAACAAATAAATAATCAAACAAAATTAAGCTCTTTACAATAATAATACTATTGTTATATACAATATTATAATAATAAATCCAAAAATAAGATCTCATGATAAGTTGTCAGAATTAAGTTTGATTACACCCATGTTATAGGTAAAATAGTAATTTAATAATGTACAAATATTTACTTCTAATAATAACAAGTTTAATTAAAATGGATTTAGGATTTATGAAAGAATGACCTTTGCCTAATTCAAGTAAAAACCATCTACTGTGTTCTGTTATTAGTATAAAGTATAGAACAAAGAGACTGTGAGTGAAAGATGAACGAAGAAATATGAAGTGGTGAAGGTTGAAATATAATGAGACTTGTATGAGGTATGTAAATGCAGTATAACACGGGGCGTTCCACAGGGGTCGGTCCTGGGGCCGCTCCCGTGGAACATGGGCTACGACTGGGTGCTCCGCGGCGCGCTCCCGTATGGAGCACTCCTAATCTGCTCAGCGGATGACACCCTAGTCGTAGCCCCAGGGGGGGGGGGCCTGAAGAGAGGTAGAGCGCCTGGCCACAATGGCCACAACCCTCGTGGTCAGGCGCATAGGAAGGTTGGGCTTCAGGGTGGCCCTCGAAAAGACCGAGACCATACTCTTTCATGGGCTTCGATGAGGACCACCACCTGGGGCCCACATTATGGTGGAAGTCGCCCGGATCAGGGTGGGTACCCACATGAGGTACTTGAGCCTCACCCTGGACGGGCGCTGGCTTGCGGGGCTTGGGCCGCGAATTGCTAGGGCGGCGGCGGCACTCAGCCGGTTGCTCCCCAATATTGGGGAGCCGGGTGCCGGGTGCCATCAACTCTTCGTGGGAGTCGTGTGGGCGATGGCCGCCTACGGGGCACCGGTCTGGGCTGATCCCCTGGGTGCCACCAACGTGCGCGCGCTGCGTGGTATGCAGCGTACGGTGGCATTGAGGGCAATTCGGGCATACTGGACGGTGTCATTGGCGGCGGCCTTTACGCTCGTCGGCTCCCTTCCCTGGGAGCTGGAAGCTGGGGCACCCGCCACCGTGTACGAATTCACAGCGGCGAGGAAGCGTAGTGGGGAGCCTCCGGCTCCCAGGGAGATAGAAGTTAAAAGGCGGGAGTTGCGGAAGGGGGCTATAGGGAGGTGGATGCAGGACCTGGTGGACGCGCGCTTCGTAAGGCACACCGTCGACGCCGTCCGTCTGGTTCTGCGGGAGTGGATTGGGAGGAGATGGGGCTCCCTGTCGTTAAGGCTGGTGCAGGTGCTGACCGGACACGGTTGTTTCGGGTGGTACCTGCACCGGATTGCTCGCAGGGAGCCAACTACCGCCTGTCACGAGTGCAGCGCTGAGGAAGATACCGCGCAGCATACTCTCTCTGAGTGTGCTGCGTGGGAGGTAGAGCGCCGCACTCTGGTGGCGGTGGTAGGAGAGGATTTGTCACTGCCGAGCGTGGTCTCGTCCATGCTCGGCAGTGAGCAGGCGTGGCGAGCAGTGTCCTCCTTTTGCGAGGAAGTCATCTCGTAAAAGGAGGCAGCGGAGAGGGTCCGCGAGGCGGACCCCCTCAGTGACCATCTTCACCAACGGAGAACCGGCAGGAGGAGGCGGCGCTTTGCTCAACTCCTCCTGTCACCGTAGCCGGACCTGAGGGAATGTAGTCGTGGGGCTCACCCCCTCATTGCACAGGTTCGGCGGACGAGGGGGGGTAGCTGTACCCAGCTGCCTCTCTATAGGTAGGAGTCCGGCGGCAACCTTTCGCCGGGTGGACCGTTGGGGCGGCTATTCAAGGGGAATAGCGTAGAACGATCCCTTTCCGCCCCAACATCACGGTCTGTCGGTACACCGTGGGGTATTAGTCCGTGCGAGTCAGACATAAGCCATCCTCTCCCCTGGGAGGGTGGGTATCCATATGGGATTTTCCCTCGTAAAAAAAAATGTAAATTTTTATAAAGTGTTTATAAAGATAAGAATGAAATCAATAAAGGAACCTATAAACATTTTTTATTTCCCACATAATTCCATTCCACATGAACGTAAGCATGTTTCATTACGAGACATTCTTAAATACTACTATAACATGTCATTATCAAAACTTTTGAAGGTGGTAGAGCCACGCTGAAGCTATTAATGGGTTCAACATGAATGAGTCGGTTCCCATGGGTAGTACCACCCTCTCACAGAAAATAGACGTAAAGTAACAGTACTTGCATTGTTGCATTTCGTTGAGAGCGCCGGAGGCCCACCTCTTCTCTTTCTTTCCTCCCCCTTCCCCAAACATAGTCTGGCAACGCATTTGCAACTTCCCTGATGTTGCAGGTGTCTATGGACGTTGGTGATCACTTAACGTCAGTTGATCCACCTGATCGATTTCCTTCTATGATTAAAAAAAAACTTGTGTTCATTTTAGTGCCGCATTCTTTTTTTCTAGATTAATTCCACCTATTAATTAATCGTAACTAATGTTATATGTGAATATGTTTGTTATGCTTCGATGCTTTAAGTACTCAACTGAACGTCATGAGGTTTTCAGAAAAGGAGATAAAGAAGACCATTAACATAAAAAGTGCTACTGTTTACAAGGGACACATATAATTTATATTAACGCGAAAAAGCCGTGAGCAATAATATGCTATAATTGCCAGTATTAAACTTTATTTTAATATTCTATATATATGAATGATGTGTCATAATAAAAATAGTGTAACTGATGATCTAATTAATTACAGATATGAAAAACATAGTAGCAATTGACACAATACTCATACGTATGTTTACAGCTTACGTATTACCCGTCCCACATATATCTTCACAAATTTTGATCTACGTTCGCCCGTAACAAGAATTTGCTTGATATGAAACAAAATAAAGATCAAAGTTATACCATAAATCTAATATTACGCGTATATAAGTAACCTAAAAATGGAAAGAATAATTTAAAAATGAAATACGACTTGAAAGAGTTTCGTGAAAGATAGGTTTTTAGTACAAATTACTTTTGATATAAAATTATTACGTTACAATGTATTTTATGTTCTGGGAAAACTGTAGTTTATTGAAGTACTTTAGAATATGGAACTGACGATTAAAAACTATGTAGTTTAAAATGCTAAATACACTAAATCAATAACTATAACTTTGAAATAGCCAAGTGGGCTTAGAGAAAGTACTACTACCCCATAGAAATGGCCCAATTACTTGGGGTGTATTTGGGTTCGTCTTAACTGTGGTAGTAATATAAGTTTATAATATTTTGATATAATTGGCTGGGAGAAAAAAGTAGGTAGTTTATATTAAGATTTTGTATTTGTTTAATTTAAAATGTTACTTGTAATTTTGATTTCTTCAAACATAACAAAGAAGTTATACAGTTGAACCATTTCTATATTATTTTAGAAGATTGTACCAGTACTAGCTTACTCAATTTATGAATTACTCATTTCGTAGACTTTTTAACAGTAATTTTCCAAACTATAGTTTTAATCTTGTATTTCCGTGAATTTAAGTTTTGCTGAGTTTGTTTACGTTTTAATAGTGGACTTTAACCAAGAAGTAAATATGCATTAGTTATATAATGATTCCTACTACTGTACTTTAGATGTTAGACTTTTTAACAAAAAAAATCCTAACACTATTTTAATCCTATTTTTTCCTGAGCTTAAGTTTTGCTGAGTCAGTGTGTTTACGTTTTAATAGCCCTTTTTTTCAATATTGGTTCTAGCCTTTGACCACAATCTTACGTGATGTTAAATGACCATATTGGCCTATAATTATTCGATTACTAACTCTCAAATGCAAGTACCAAAATATATGCATAGATGCTTGGCAACAGATTTTCAACCAGATGGCGATGGCTATCCAGGGCTAGGACATCAAAAAAGAACTAATAATATCCTTTGCTTTCATCGCTATATTTTTGTTTATCTAAAGTTCTGGTTTATTCCAGTCATTTGAACTTACGTCAGCCACTAAGCCAGTATAGCTTCTATTTATTTTTTTATTATGATTTCATTTTCATCATCACATCAGCCTCTAAGAGACCCAATGCACCTATAAGTTATAGGTCTCTTCTCTAATAACCACACCAGCTAACAACATGTTGCCGATTTCAAACTACGTGAAATCCACATTTCTGTATTTTCCCACATACGATGGTACAAGAAGAACATTTTTTCAGATTTAGGTGTTCTTACGATATTTTTCTACACCGTTAACCGATAGTACTAACAATTAAAATTAGTCTGTGCATGCGAATTCCAAAAAATTCGTTAGTACATACCAGCGTTCGAAATTACGGACATCTGAATGACATCCTACTGATAAAACTACTAAAATATCATGAATAATCTATGATTTATTAAAAAAAAAAAATTAATATCCCGAAAAAAATTAATCTAGTCACTAGAACCATTAGACGAATTACTTAAATAATACTGAATTCAAAATCATTTAATTCGAATAATATAAAAGAAAGAACTCTTAAAGACAAACGCCTTACAGAATTCCAAGAGAGCGGCAATCTCACGGCCCTAAAGTAAAATGAAGCGAGTCTCCGAAGTACTCACTTTCAGTGGCAGTTAGCGCTAATGGCGAGCATTCCGCGGCCCAAATTCCACGTTTGCCAATTCCCTGAGAAATTTCTTATACGACACGAGCGAGTTACATTGTTTTTCAAGAGAATAAACTGTACATTGGTGTGTTAACTTTGTTGTAACGAAATTATAAAATTCAAAATCTTTTGATAGTGTGACAACAAACAGTAGTGACACAATACTGACGTCGTTTGGTAGTGCTACAACAAATAATACTGATACAGTACTGATGTTGTTTGATGGTGTGACAATTGACAGTACTAATACGTCGTCTTACTGAGACTTCGTCGTTTGACAGTGTAATAACAAATGGTACTGATACTTTGTCTGTATTTCTTATTAACTTAATAATATATCCTATGCACAGAGGAGAAATTATAACCACTACAATGCTTACCCCACTACTCCACGACAAAAAAATACAAACGGCTAGATAAATGGATGATGCTTATAAAATCTTGTATTATTAAAACTTTAATAAATCTATATGGAATCGTGATATATTTTTAAATAAGGTCAAGTGTCTAAGAAGTTAAAATAATAACAATTTGAACGAATTTTATGTAGTAGTTTTTGAGTGATGGGTGCACAAGGGTCCTAAAACCTCTATCATTTTATAGGTTAATAACTTTATACATACGAAAATATATATTAGTGTATATCAACACCGTTTTAACCAATTACTGTGAAAATCTTCATACCTATGTGACAAAGATTCCATGACGTCATTACATTTTTTTTTTCGTACACATAGCAAAGTAGTACCACATGAAAACATTACTCCAATTAGCAAAAAAACACAAAATAATTTGGACTAGTAGGATACGATGATCCTGTCCAATCATCGTACAATATGTGAGACGTTCGCTTCTTGAACACGAGAAGAATGTTAAGAGTGACTTTCTTTTGTTTTGCCTTGTTTCCGAATCAGGCAATATTCAGTTGCCAAAAAGCTAGCAAGTATAGAGTATTCTCTCATGCTCGGATAAAAAAAGTTTAACAAATATAAATTCCGGCAATTTCCTTTCATGTAACGCGTAACAGTAATACTTCCATTTAAGCAACAAATCATAATAAATGTATGGCACAAAGTTTAAATAACCTATTTACACGTGTCAGCCGTGAACGTAAACAATCACAAACTTATAATAGCTACATATTATTGTATTCGACGCAGTAATAGAGATTTTATATGTAGTATAAACGACAAGAGACATACATGCCCCTTTTTCTGAAATTTATGTATGATATGAAAATATAGTTTTTAGCTCAGTCGCGGCAAAACTATTTTTTTTCTCGAACTGATTACACTGTTCACCTGGACGGGTCAATGTACCGGCATAAGTATAAGCATAAGCTGCAGATTTTTTTGTAGATAGTGCTAAAGTACTTATTTTTTTAATTCAATTGCTTCTTTGTTATTTTTATTTTTGATTAAATATATGTTTAGGCAGAACGAAATAGATGGGTATCAGCCAGTCTAGGTATATGTAAACAGGTGAAGATAGAACTATAGTCCTTTTTTCTTCTTGCTTTGTGAACGGGTTATCTTTTTTTTTGCGTTTACTATTGAGAAATAACATTTTTTTATTCCAAAGGGCAGCAAACAGGCCGACGGCCAGTCTGATGTTAAATGGTTACCGTCGCTTGTGGATAATTACAACACCAGAGACATCGCTGTTATGTTGCCGACCTTACACATAGGCCAAAATTACCTTACATATCGCATGCATTCTTTTTTCAATAGTTTAGGTTTCAAATTTAATATGTTCTTCTGTGTTTATTTGACCCTAACTAGATTTATGTAAATGTGTAATTTGTTTTAATTTTTCTTTATTTTACTGCTATGAAGCTCTTTCTCCTATTTTATAGATGTTGTGTTCACATTTAGCTGGGTTTATGTATTTCTTTATTTAGTTATTATATATTTCTTCTCCATATGAACTTTATCTATGCCAAATATCATCTGTACACGCAATGTGTTTAAAAAGATGTATAAAGTTTTTCTTAACCATTTAATATATAGATTTTAAAGTTATTTAAATATCTGAATCTGGAAGCGTAATTAAGATAAATTATCTCTATGTAAGAAAATGGATAATATTTTTTCGACAAACTCATATACGCTAATCGCTTGTAACATGAACCGTAACATTTAAAATTGTTACGTACAACGCTCCGCGACATAGCGGTTACATTGTTTGAGGAAATTGAAATTTTCACGGCACTGCACAAAGTTCTAGGAAATATCAGTCAAGTCGACTGCTATGAAGTGCTCTTCCATACACAGCACGATTGTGGCGCCGTCGACTGTTTTGACATAAATCACATACTTACGTAAGAAGTGAATTTTCATACAAAGGACTTGCCATCACGAGTTAATGTATAAGTTATTTCATTTAATATGTTACGTGAAAGTTGTTCTTTGAAATATCAGAATACTTACCAAGTTTCGCTTGTAAATGTAATGAGTGAAATCACAAAAGGGAAGTTTTATCGTGAAATGTTATTACAATAATCCGATTCGCCAGCTTGGTATGTATTTACGCTTTAGTAAATTAATGTAGTTATGTTGTTGGGTTATTGAATTTGTACGACAATAATATATCAGATGAAAATAATTCTAAAGAAGCTGTTTATATTCTAAACGGAAACTAATAAGATCGTGAAATAAACCATGTAAGATATTAAACAGAACTTATCAAGAAATAAAGTAATAGATATTTCATTATTGGAATAAAATAGAACAAAATAGCTAATCGTAATTAAAAATATAAATATTACAACATATTGAAAATATTCAAAAACAAACACACAGGTACAGGTACAGTATAAAAAAAAATGCGGAACAACCAGCAGTATTGGTATTTTTAACATGGGTCTTATAACCAACATTCTTACGTAGTAACAGTGAATTAAATAAACGTAATTAAAAAAAAAAAAAAAAACAGAAAAATCATTTGAAAAAATATAAAGATCTTCCACTAGAGCCATGGACATAAAGCTAGTCGACATTGGCCTGACAACACATTGGGTGGACTGTACCAAAATCATATACGAGATTTAAATTTTTAAATAAAAATTAAAGTGTTATAAGGATTTTAATACAAATAAATTGAAGTGAACTAAATAGTAATACATTTTTTGATGAATTTGAAGCGTGACAGATGAAAACCCAAGAGCTAAGATTTATAACATTCGTTCCGAAATCACATAAATATCTGTTCCAAAGTATCAATGCAAAGTATGCACCACTCTAAACAAATCTTATCTAAGCAACAATAATGGTATTTTCATATATGTAACAACTATAAAGAAATGTCTACTTACAAAGGAAACATAAACGGAATATGATATTTTTAAAGGAATATTTATCCATTACTGCTGATTGATTGGTTTTCTGAAATACATAATTAAATTACTGTTAGTTTAGTTGTAAATCCAAGACAGATTTATACGAGTCGATGTGATAAAGGTTTAGAGGTCACCGATTTTTCTAGAATGGACTACTAACGATCAATAATAATGACATCATTTAGCCTTGCTTCTATTAAATAAAATCTAAAACATAATAACTAAATCGCAAACAACGAAACATAGAAGGGGTAATAAATAAAACTTACGTAATTTAGAAACCAGCGGACGCAATCTCGTTGAGGCCCATTTTCCTCCGCTATCGCATAAATACGACCCCTTCGGGAGTGGAACACGTATAAAACTAATATATTGTACCATTTTTGTCCCCTATTAAATAGTGTCCGTGGG
Organism: Antheraea mylitta; assembly: GCA_014332785.1. Classification (NCBI taxonomy): domain Eukaryota; kingdom Metazoa; phylum Arthropoda; class Insecta; order Lepidoptera; family Saturniidae; genus Antheraea; species Antheraea mylitta. The sequence continues at coordinate 16,246,110 of JACEII010000012.1, forward strand.
TAACACGTTAATCATACGATAATAGCACGGAAGTTAACTAGACAATGTTAATGTAGAACGGGAATTAACGTGAACTATTTTCTGAAAACTAATTGTACTATTTCATAACTTTCCCAGAAAACTACCGCTGACTTTACCCCTGTTTAATTACAATTAATAATAGTAATTAGCTGTAAAGAATACATAATAGTAAATTATAGTAATGAGCGATGGAAAGAGATATGTTTGGGGTTTCACTTTATGAACGAATCACATACGAGGAGATACGTAGGAGAACTAAAGTAATCGACAGAACTCACCAAATATAGCAGATATAGCAATATATAGCAAATATAATAAAAACAGCTAAAGTGTCAATGGTCAGAGGGGTGGAACACATTGCTTGAAATACTGGCGGCCGTTAGGACAAAAGACTCCTAGACTCGTAAAGAACGATCATATACCAGAAAACACATCGTGAGAACACCTTCCACCAAATGGACCAATGACACTAATAAGACTCTGGAGAACTGTTGATTATAGACGGCACAGAACCGCACGCCGTGTAGAACCAATGAAGCCTATATCCAGTGGACATCTATAGGCTAAAATAACTACAGTTTTTGTATTTTATAAGTTTTATCGTTTGACCTCAGTCTCATTTGATTTTAGGATATGGTCTAAGACGGTAAACTTGCTAAATTTAGTAGGCAGCTCGCTTTCGAGTGTAAATACTGGAACATACCAATGGATACTCGGCGACAGAATTTCATCTTAGTAGTGGGTTGCTTGTGAGATAGGCTTAGAAAAAGCCCTACCACCATGCTATGGTTTTATTATTGAAGCAGGACATAGTGACTGCACTATGCCTGATGTTAAGCATAGTATAATCCAAAAACATCGGCAACCACCGAGAGACAGATTATCCATCGCCGGTCGCCGCTGACATGTCGGACATAATGACGAAAGTCACCCGGTACTGGATATGCACAGGCTGATTCCGAAACGGGACGCACAGAAGCGAGTCACTATGACGGGCTTTTTCGCCATTTACATGGTGGTTGCGACCCAGTCGGGCTGTAAAACCCTACCACCCCGCTTTCGCCATTGCCTCGTTCATTATTCAGCAGGGTGCACAACGTGCAGGTGAGGTTGGCTTGGATGTCTCAAGTCTTAAGATTTTACTCGACACCCCTTACACCCCTTTCTTTTTTATAATCCTTAATATGAGATTTGTCACATAGTGACTATAACACACCTCGTAACTACATCACAGATATAATAAGTTTGCCTGTCTAAACAATACTTTCGCACTCTGTGACAGAGAGTCTGACAGCATCGAATTATAAATATCTCCATGGGTGCCGTGATCTTTAAAAAAATCCTATAACCTTCATATTGACTACATTTCATCAAAATACGATAGACGTTCTGAACCACATCACACACTGTGTAATTAGGTGATTTTCTTGTAGGCGTAAACCCTAATTGATAAAATGTGTCCCGAGCGAAATCGGAGAGCTATTATTTGGTCAGATGTACTTTAAAAAGTTTGATCGATCCATGGAACATCATGATGAGGTTGCTATTGAATGGTATGCTATAGTTTCATCGAGACGTATTCCTTCTATGAAAGTTCTGTAGATGGTAGAGCCACGCTGAAGCTATTACTGTTTTAAACTTGAATGGGTCAGCTCGCTCGCGGTAGCATCACCCTCACACAGAAAACCGATGCGAAGTAATAGTGCTTGCATTGTTGCATTTCGTTCGGTCAGTGAGAACACCGGAAGCCCATTTCCCCTCTCTTCCCTCCCCCTCCCATCTCCCCTCAAACACAGGCTGGCAACGCATTTGTGACTCCCCTGGTTTTGCTAGTGTCTATGGACGGTGGTGATCACTTAAAATCTGGTGACCTACCTCTGTCTTTGCCTCCTATGTTATAAAAAAAAGTTCCAACTTAGTTGTGAGGATTCAAACTATAAACTATGCCACCATTGCTTTAGTTTTGATCTAAGAATAAGACTCTTACGAGGTATTTCAGACGAAATGAATGTATCAATACAAAGCATAAATAATTCTTTAGATGTAATGTGAGACGGGAAATCTGGTTCACGAACTCATAATGTAAACAAGAGATAAGATGTCGCCGGGAGGAAAACTTCGTGCCCGTGATTTATTTTCTCTCTCGTTTTAGGCCGTTAAGAATTATATATGATTCATAAATATACATATTTGAATACATGGTGCTCGGAAATGTTTCAACAAGTACACATATAACATTTACTATGCTTAATATAACAATTATTACTTAAATACTACATACTTAAATGCTGTTAGTGAGAACTCGTGAATTAGATTTTAAAATGTTCTAAAACATCTGTTGTTTATTGTATATAATCAACTAATTATGTATTATGATATATAAGCAATTAATATTGAACCTTTTGAGTAAACTCGGTTAAAAAAAGCCTAGATAAAGCACGACTACTATTTAAACCGATTACGTTACTAAGTTCAGTTACACCTCATCTCTGTAACGCTTAGTTTGCGTCAACTGTCCAACCCACCTTCGATTCCCGACCTCCGCACCACCCGACATGGTCTGATATTTTCATTCTCATTTAGAATACTTTATAACATACACTTAAAAAAAATATTTCACTCCAAATGCTGTATTCAAAATCAAAATAAAAATACTTTATTCAGTTTAGGCCCTAATAAGGCACTTATGAACGTCAAAAACTATCACCGGTTCGGAAACAACCCAGTTATCGAGAAGAACCGGCAAGAAACTCGATCTGGTTTATCTTTTTAATATATATAATATTTAGACTATATTACATACATGACAGAAACTTTTAATGGAAAAGAAATTTAATGGATGCACAGAGATGAGTCAATTCCAGACATCAATATCGTTCACATACTGATCCACTCTATAACCTTTTGAGACCAAAACCCGCTTGACATGGCGCTTAAATTATGATATTGTGATGTTATATACCACAAACTTCCTCAATAAAATAAACAATACTTAAAAAAAGTTTCAAATATATCTGATAGTTTTTAAACACTCAAATGAAATTCTAATACCATTTTTTTTCTCGAACTGACTACACTATTGACCTAACAAGACTTTAACTGCTTCATCCGATGAACTACTCGCGGTGAGCGCTTAAGGCACTCAACCGATTTTATTTTGACTAACTTAAGGGTGCAGGGCACACCTCGGCTTGGAATGTTGCCTAGTTCGTGCAATTCGCGATCTAAAACTCAAACGAAAAAAATACCACAGATAGACATATGAATATAGAATGTGTACAAAACTAGTTCTATAGTGTAAAACTTCAACATAAACAGCAGTCCGGTGAAGCTGTTAAGACCTTGCTAGGTCAAAAGCATAGTCAGTTCGAGAAAAAAAAAAAACAAAATAAAACCAACAATGGAAGTTAATGACTTTGCTTGTGTGTTTGTAAACTGTAAATACAATAGTACCTAAAATATATTGTCACATTTTCACTGACACAGACTAATTTTACTAATAAAAATGTATTTAATATATATAATAAATTAAATTACTATTATTATTAAGTTATGTAATCTATGAAACAGCACTACATTTGGAGAAGCAACACTGATTTATGAACTAATAATTTTAGACTTTTTTTATGTCATAGCAGGCAAACGGACAGGTAGGTCACCTGATGTTAAGTGATCACCACCGTTCATAGACACTTGCAACACCAGGAGTTGCAAGTTTCTTGCCAGCCTGTAATTGCGGGACGAAGGAATAAGGAAGGAGAGAGGGAGGAGGAGGGGAGATGGTCTTCCGACGCTCTCACTCACCGAACGAAACACAACAATGCAAGCATTGTTAATTCACTGTATTATTAATCATACGTAGTAAAGAAAATATGGTTTTGCTAATGATAAAATAAAACACTCCTATTTTTATCTGTTTACAAATTATAGTGAATAACAATATCAAATTGTTAGATAGATATTAGAAATTCTTTAAAAAAGTTGATGTATAGTATAGTAAGTACATATTTGTTTCTGTGACAGTTACCGTAGCATCTTGGTCACTGTATAATCAAGTTAAACAAAATAAAGAAACAAAAGTAGTAGCATACGTCTCTAAGACGGCTAATTGATATAAATAAAGTAAAAACGGCAATATGCCCTAACTTAATTGACAGAATAATAAAGTTAGACGCTCGAAGCCTACTATAGAAAAATTATGGATATTTGTCAAATATCTATTAAGGAAATGTGATGCTAAAGCGGAATCTACACATAAAGCCAGACCATTAGTTTTATGTTCATTCATCCGACAAAAAATATAACTTCATCGTCCCTTCAGAATACCGTATAGAGGAAGCATTTTTTTCTGAGCTTTAGCAACAAATTTACTATTTATTTATTTATCCATAGGAATACATAAAAAAATAACAGAGGAAAATCACATTGGGTTGTAATAAATTTTGGGGTGTAAGGGGTGTCAAATAATATCATAAGACTTGAGACACCCAAGCCAACCTCACCTGCACGTGGTGCACCCTGCTGATCAACGAACGAGGCAATGGCGAAAGCGGGGTGGTAGGGTTTTACAGCCCGACTGGGTCGCAACCACCATGTATATGGTGAAAAAGCCCGTAATAGTGATTCGCTTCTGCGGGTCGCGTTTCGGGATCAGCCTGTGCATATCCAGCTTTTTGCAGGCCGGCATGATAGTGACGACCGGCGATGGATTGTGTCAATCGGTGGTCGCTATTATTTTTGGATTGCACTGTGCTTACCATCAGGCATAGTGCAGTCATTTTGCCGTGCTACAATAAAAAAAAATCATTAATGGATTTTTTTTAGCTCAACTTTTTAATGTTATAATACTCTCCTCTGTACAATTAAATGGGTAATGATTGTTAAGTTATCAAAATTCGAACATAATAAGTGGTTGAAAATTGTTCTGAATTACTTAAAAAAACTCTAGATGGTAAAAAAATATTGCCATTTTTTTTAGATTATAGGCATAAGAAGCGTGAAGTGTAAAGAACAACGATTTAAAAAAAAGGTTTCGACACATTGATAGAAAAAAAACTATTTCTATTTATTTTATTGATGATTACATAATAAACCTTTGCAATATATATTAAACTATAAAAAAGGATATCGGTAGATACATAAAGGAGGAAAATGCAGTAAATTGATTTGTCTTCACCTATTTATATATCGAAATTAAGCGTTATCACCCGTAGTTATAACTCATGCGTCTATTTTAAGCTACTATAAATTAACTTATGATGAATAGTTTGTTAAGAAAAACTGCTTTAATCCGGATTGTCAACTCGCATTTATTCTAGATTAATTATGCTTTTATTTATCTTTGTATATAAAATTATGATGTGTTTGTATTTATTTTTCTGTTTAATGAATTTTGAAAATTTCAGACGTATAAACGCCGGCTGCACGCTCGAAAGAGCGTGACTCATTGTCACGTTCCGCATGAGCCGAGCATGCAAGCGAGAGCGCGGAACAAGCGATAAAGGCGCTTTTTTTTCTCGAACTGACTACTCTATTGACCTAGGAAGGTCTTTCCAGCTTCACCGGACTACGCTAAAGGCGCAATCGATCTAAGTGTTCGGCTTGTGACGCATTTATTTCTCACCCACTCCATCGGCTGATGCGTCCGAATCGTTATCACATAAAATTATCGTCCGTAAGCCTACTTTCCAGACAACCAACTTTTTTAACTTTTTTGATTACAACAGTGTTTATTTCTCACCCACTCCATCAGGTGATGCGTCCGACTCGTTATCACATAAAATTATCGTCCGTAAGCCGACTTTCCAGACAACCAACTTTTTTAATTTTTTTGATTACAACAGTGTTTATTTCTCACCCACTCCATCAGCTGATGCGTCCGACTCGTTATCACATAGAATTATCGTCCGTAAGCCGACTTTACAGACAACCAACTTTTTTTTAACTTTTTTGATTACATAAGTGTTTTACAACTATTTGGTCGCCACCCTCTGGGGAGTCACTGTCTATAAGCGTGTAGCTAGGGCTCGCGAAACCTTAGGAATATATTTCGCTCTCTCTTTCTCTATTGCTAATTTCAGAATATCTTTTTCAGGTACAGCTCGCATAAATAAAATTAAACGTTTTTTTTCTTGCAGTAAAGCGTGGTAGTGGCCAATCAATTCCAAGGAGAAGTGTAAAGTGACGTCTATTATCATATTTTCTGAAAGGGTTTCCGATTCTAGAGTGATCTAAGTATGCAACTTCAAACAAGATTGTATATTATTATACAAATCAAAGTGAGGTCGACTTAAGGACTTAGCTGAAAGGTTATATGCGCCAGTACCCTTTATATCATATTGTATATTTGTAAATATATTGGCGAGTATTGGATTATTGCTAGCTACGCCCACAATAAATCTGAAACCGGCTTACTGAAGCGAATCTACGGTAAAATCCTTCAATGACTTATAACAGGAAATATATTTGACCTAATATTCCTTCGCTTTTCGTAAACGGCCAACCGGAAAGACCTCTACGAATCTAAGTGCCCCTTTAATTCCTCAGCTATTCGTGGGTCAAGTTACGGTGGACAGTTTTTCGTATACAACCAACAAGAGGGACTCGTCGAGCGTTAGTAATGTAAATGAGGATACAGATCAAGATAAAATGGTTCTATTCGTTCTGATGTTTGATATTTTGGATGTATATCATCACAATAGGTCAGTTCAGAATTATGAGAAATACGGAGCTGTTTGACTTTGTGCACCGATGACTGTTTGTAAGCGACGGATAAACATTTTGGTGGAAAGTAATTCTGTATAGTTTTTAAGCTTTAAGTACTTATAAGTTAGTTCATGTTTATGTACGAACAAGATGAAATTGATTACTTAAATTTTATCGAATACTTAACTCCAAAACTGCAAATAATCAATATTCAACATTACTATTGAATTTCGTAGGAAAAAATTAAAAATATTATAATTCACAATACTTGATAACTAGGTCCACGATAACAAAAACAGTAAATCCAAGGACTCACTTTAGCAATGTAAATAGAAATATTTTATGCTTATATCAACAGTTTGATGGACTCTCAAATGAAAGCCCAAGTAATAAAAAAGGAGCTGACCCTGTGTCCCCAGAGATTTCCCTAAAAAAATAGGAAAATTTGTTTCAATTTCTGATTACATTCTACCTGCAGCAATTTGATTAATTACAAGTTGTTTTTTGAAATTATAGTATAAAACATAAAGTGATGATAAAATGACCACCATAATACAAAAAAATAGTTGCATAGATAAAGATTAGAAGTGAATGTGAAGAATTTATCAAAAATACTACAACGATAGACTTTACAGATGATGACTTTTATCTAATATGGATAATGAGGAATCTGGATAACTTATTATCTTAGTCCTGGACCTTGGATTAGATTGAGAAAGATTTAGATTTGCAAATTTAGAAAGGACACCACGCAAAATAAATTCGTAATTTCTACAATTCCTTTTAACTATTTTCCTAGTTGAATTTGTAACCGTATTGCTAATGCTCGGTGGCAAAATCTCGGTGTCTTGCAGGCAGATTACCACAACCGATTTGTCATCGATACTATCCAATACTTACTGATTTCCAACTGGTTTGAATAGTAGTTACATTCTACCTTATTTCTGTATTAGTTTATATACGCATGTTTTGTACTTAACAATAATGCTAGTTTAATTATTAAATTCAACAGTGGAGTCAATTTAATTGTCAATATTGTAGTCACTTCTTAGGATTTAGCGTTTTATTATGTTAAATTATAATATGATGTAAGGTGGTAATCATGTTAAATCTAGAGGGACTGGATCTCAACCGCAACTTCCATAACATATGTTTTTGGTAGTAGATTTTTAACTTGAGGCTGGTAACTATCCATGCGAGCTTTTGTCTCATAGAGACAAACGAACTGATGGGTCGCCTGATGTTAAGTGATCACCAACGTCCATAGACACTAGCAACACCAGAGGAGTCACAATTGCGTTGCCAGCCTATGTTGGTTGAGTAAGGTATGAAAGGGAAGGGAAAAAGGAGGAAGGAGGTAGCTTTAGGGAGAGGAGGAGAAAGGGAAGTAAGCCTTCAGCGCTCTCACTGAGCAAACGAAACGCAACGATGCAAGCACTGTTACTTCACATCAGTTTCCTGTCAGAGTGGTACTACCCCGGACGAGTCGACCCATTCGAGCTGAAACCAGTTATAGCTACAGCGTGGCTGTACCATCTTCAAAAAGCTTAGGAAAAACCATGCTACTAGGTAACTGACAGTTGAACGACGGTGAACTCAAATCTATGCTAGATGATTGCGATCCGTGTTGTTCTCAACTGATGGAACATTTCTTTCTGTAGATTATTTTTTTACTGCATATATGAAGTTTGTGTCACAATTCTAGAAAAAAATGTAATTCTACGCATTTTTTACATATGAATCAAAGATTGTTAAACTTTCACACAATTAAATTCCCTACGGGCTTAAATTTATAACATCATTTAACCCATGCTTATAATTCATTTGATTAGTATTTCCATATGCTATAAGTAATATATATAAAGTGACTATATCTCATGTTAACATGCCAACTCCTACCCATAACGACACAGTTGTTTTATAGTATCAACAAATGGAATTCAAATTGTCAGCAAACTTAATTTATCAGGCCACTAACAACGTGATCCCAATAATGGTAAATACAATTTTAAACGACACACAATTCAACACTAATCCGTTAATGCAACGGCATTTACTCGTATTGAATCGTGACGCTGAGTACGAAAACAAATCGCGCGATATTTGCCATTGTAATTGGTGCTTTATTTCGTTCCTTTGAATCTGATTTCCCATTTTACGTGTATAATCCAGGTGGATTTATTTATTTATAAGAAAAGAATCGACAACAAGAATATAATACATGAGCTATAATGCACATGTAAATTATTAAAATTAATTATACCACTAATTACAATCAATCACAGCATTTATCTTCATACATAAAATGAAAATGTAAATATAACGAGTCTGTAATTTTTAGACTTTTTTAAAGGAACTTTAGTCCAGGAATGAGTAAAAAAATATATTTCTGTCAATTTTAGACCTGTCTGTTTGCACGCATCATTGCTAAAATACTACGCCCATGATTAAACCTGTTGAATAAAATTAAAAAGCATATCTTCGAGTAACATTTAGTCTTCGTTTTATTAACATGAGTTCGGCTTATTAAAAGTTACTATATTTTAAATGATGACGCGAATTAAATACGAGAGAAAAGTACATAAGTAAATGAACTTAATACATCTAGATAACTTTATTTATCTCTGTTTTTTTTTTAAGTTTTCCTGTGGACGATATCGCGGGCACAGTTAGTCATACAATATATTACAAATCTATTATACAATACATAATATAATACTAATATAAAAGATACAAATAAGATAGATAAAGAAAAAATAAATAAAATAGAACTAAAATAGTATTATGAAATCATTTAATAAATTATTAAAAAGAATCATTAATAATTTCTAATATTCATTGTGAAATGCAAAAGTCAGTTGTCAAATATATCTACTTATTGTGAATATATTGATATAACTAATTACTGTCGATTAAGTCATTTTTAGTAAAATTCTAAGATACTGAAAGAATTTTTGTTTATAACATTTTATTAGATTCATTTTAGTAGAGGATAGTATATGTGATGTCAGTATAAATATTATGAATAAAAAGAAAGTAAATAAGAAAATTCAACCGTTCACTTTTCTCATGCTAATATTATTTTTTCTAAGTCGGCCCAGATAGCTAACACCCTCAAGTTGTAAGTCTATAGCCAAGTAGAAGTCCGGTGAAGCTGTTAAGACTTTGCTAGATCAACAGCGTAATCAGTTCAAGAAAAAAAAATAGCCAAGCACCTGTTGATGTGTTTCAGGAGCTGCACTTGAGAGCCAATCCCTCTCTAAGTTTAGTGTGTTTACCATATTAGTTATTAAAGAATATTTATATCATAGTAAATTAAACGGCAATAGCAATACCGGTTACTTTCTGACACAAGATACTCCTCATTTTCATTTTTTACGAATGCATACGTTTTCTTTTTATACAACTGAGAGAGTTTTTTTCCAAGGAGTAAGCAGAGAACATAATGAGAAAAAGATAACAATTATAATAATAATTCGCATAATACACTGAGTTTCCATAAAACAACAAAATGGTTTTGACGAGATTAAATTCGTGGACACGAACTTACGAAAATACTCGTAATACCTATGTATCAAAAATGCTTCGAATTAAGCATAATTCGTGACAAATCTAGCCATGAAGTAGCATTTAGTGGTATTAAATTTTAATCAGCAAGTCCATATGGATGAACACAATCTTCACCACGCGAATATGTATTCTGCGCATACACTATTAAGTCTTACTTTACATTGACGAAGCGTAAACTGGTGTTGAATTTGGTATAGATTACAAGCGATGAATTTATTTAAATTAAGTTATGTTGATAATTTATTTTTAGTCCAGTCCTTTTCAAAGCATTTATTAGTTAAAAAGTTTTTTTTTTTAATTACAACAAAGTATGTTCTCTTATAGAGAAAACAAATAATAAAAATGTAATCGCAAAAATATTTAGGTATCTAAATTTAATTCACAATTCATATACTTTATCCAAAGGAGACGGTCGTAAATAAACAATGTCAGCTATTTCATAAATTGCACCACAGTAGAAAAGCCGCCGTTTTGCGGCTTTATAAAATATGTACGTTGTTATAGTAGCTAACGCGAAATTAGCTAGAATGTCCTCTGCAGCTGGATTATAGTAGCCTGGTTGCACTTGTCAAACGCGGTTGGAAGCTTTGAGAGCCATGTTATTATGAGAGATATTAATCACGGATTATTTCTGGCATTGAACGTTTTTGGTCTGAACCAATAATTTGTTCTTTTAATATCGTTCATATACTAGCGAGTTCAATGCCGTATAGAATTTTCTGTTAGCTAACCACCCGTACTCAGGTGAAAAATATTCTCTATAATATATCTCTTTAAGCTAATATTGACCAATGTAGGCCTCGTTTTATCAACGCCATTTATTTGTATCCTGTACCATTTCTATCCAATTCAACCCTCATACTTTTACGATGTCATCACGCGAATATATTTGTGGTCTTACTATTATGCGTTCCTTCCTTCGTTCATCATTGATTTCCATTTAATAGCTACGTTACACCAGGGAGTATCCTTACGTGTCCGTGTCCGTCAATATGACACGTTCTTGGCCCTGGCAACTATTGCTTAGATCTTTGTGGTCAAGAGATATTAGTGTTCATTGTGCTTGCTACCGGTCAGGGAGTATCTAATACCAGGTCTTCCCACTTAAGACCACAAGTGATGGACATTTCTCCATCGTTCCCAGACTTTCTGGACAATATAACGACCTTGTAAAAAAAATCACACTATAGACTTATTAACTAATTCCCTATTTAATTTCAAATCTAAAATTACTTTTTTATTCAATTAATTTCTGCAGGATTTTTTCCTTAATTTTTAAGTTATACATTATCGAATTGTTTTATTTTATTTTTATTTTTTCTCATAATTGTTTCTTTTATTTTTATTGTCTTCTGCATTGCATCTTATATTCGTAAATGCTGTAGTCAACTGTAGATAGTGACAAATAATTTTTAAGTATTTGCATGTACGTTTTTAGATTTTTATTTTATGTTATGTTTGATTCTATATGTTAAATAAATAAATAAGTCAGTACCCCCTAATCAATACGAATCTGGCATTCCCACTTATGCTGCTCGGTAAGGTAGAAATCCAAGAAGATTTCTCCGAAAGCAAATAAGGGACCATGCTTACAGTCTGAGTCTAGCTCATGCATAGTTTATCTTACCAAGTAGTTTGAATACATCGGAAATTTTATAAAGATTTTCAACACCTTTGTAGGAGATAATCTTTGAAACTAACGATCGAATACTCTCATTTAGGCTGCAATATTTCAGAATTAGTCACGTTTATGCGGTCGTAAATATCCTTGCAAACTATCATGACAGGCGACGACTGGCGTTGGCTGTAAATCTCTAAATTGCAGCGAGCACAAAATATAACTTTATAGTAGTCCTATAAAAACATAGTTTAGACAATATTTCTTTGCACAAATACTATTTTCTCTTTATACTTTAGTTTTATTTTCAAAGTAACAACTAATCGTGCTTTAACAGTTCACTCAGACTCGCATGGAACTAACAAAGATGAATCTCACAAAGAAATGCTTTCGCGAGATCCTACAGCGTTACGCGATGAGCCATCTCGTACTTCAAAGACAGCTTTGTTGTGACGATTTTTTGTAAACATCAAAAGGTTATTTCAGACGTTTAAAACATTCGACACTTCAACAATAAAAGATATGCCCGTGGCTCTGTACCTTTTTTATTATTTATCATAAAAATTATCCGTCCTAACATATACTTGTGATAAATTGATATATAAATTGTCAAATATTTGTCAAATTCGACTAATAATCATTGCCGTCACTTGAACAGTAAAGAAGATAGCGTATTACCTTCTGTGCATGCGCATTATAGTGCAGTGTCACCTAGTTATAATTTATAAGAGATGGTATATATTTTTTATATCACATTAGTTTTTATTGTTATAAACACATGTGCAGACTTTCCTGGTCATCGGATGATCGGTTTTCAAATGTATCAATCAATATACACTACTAACTGTTTTTACAAAAGTACTATGAAAATATTGTTCAGGATATTTCAAAAATGACCTTAAAAATGGCAACTCTTAATATTATCGGGTGCCTCATTGCGTTTTGCCATTTAGTGTGCCATATGCATACCATATATTTTGAAGTTATATTTCTTTTGCCGCGTTGGGGAAAAATGATGAGAGTAAACTTTTACGATGCACGCGAAGTAGTCCGGTGAAGCTGTAAATGCCAAAGAATTAAGGCCAATAGCATAGTCACTTCGAGAAAAAAAAAGCGATGCACGCGCAAACAATCACGAAAAACCGACACCCTGAAGTTAGCTATAGTCAAGATTTTGTTTCTTTGTATTAAAACTTTCAATGTATTAAATACCGTTTTTTATTGTTAGTCTTGTTTTTTCAACAAACGTAGAATAAGGCATAAGATAAATTTTCTGAAAAGATTTTTATCTTGTTTCGCCAAAGATGTATAACTTTTAACGCATGTACATAAGTACACAAACACTTTTTTTAATATTAGATAATTATACGCTCGAGAAATTTTAAATTTTTGTTACATACAATGAATATTGCTATTGAATTGCTACTTGCGATAACTTGTAAGTGGCCTTCATATATTTATATATGTTATGTGACTTTTTTTTTGTCTAGCTGTAATTTATCTTAAAAGTTTAAAATAAAATAAAATAAACCGAGCCAACAATGAGATATTTTAGGTATAAAATCAAAAATACTCATAGGTCCATCATAATCATATATATATATATATACTTATATATCGTATATATACTTATATATACACTTAAGATACATGTATATTAAGAATGTAAATGTAACATGTCTGTATATTTTGGATTTTTGGGAACAAAATTGTTACAGGTGTCTTGGAATAACAAAATACATTTAAATCATATTTAGAAATATCTGCCTGATTGTTTAGTTGAACTCGCATCACTGCTAAAGTACTACGTTTACGGTAAAAAATCACTAAAGACATCATAAAGCATATAATCGAGTAATATTTAATTTTGGTTTCATTAAAATCGGTTCATACCATCGAAAGTTATTGTAATTTTCATGACGACGCGACTTAAATACGAGAGAAAAGTAGATAATTAAATGGACTTAATGCATTCAGATGATTTTATTACCTACTATTTTTTTATCATTACGTTACACGCAGAGGAAGGTGCACAGCTTTTTTCTTCTGACGAATTTGTGAAAATCACTTTTCATAGTTGTATAAATCATGTGTCCACAGTTAAATAAAAATACCTTGGCGACCGAGCCTAGCTCGGTTCTTAAATAAACATTTTTAAATAAAAAAAAACTGTAAGGTTTGCCTCAAAATTAACATAAAAAAATTTATAAAAACATATCTCTTAAGCTGTCACTCGGATTCGAATTAGGCTTACACGGATTTTCGAAGCAAATGATTTCCATCTGAGCTATTTTTGTTTTGACAGCGCCGGCGAAAGTTACCTTTATATTCTAGCTATATTTTTTCATTTCCTGAAATCTCAGTTAAAAAAGTTTTCTATGAACAAAATCCACCTAGATCGATTTATCTTCCCCGAAACTACCAACACAGTAAATTTCGCGGCAATAAATGATGCCGTTTCCGAGATCCTGAATATATACAAATATAAAAATAAACAAGAATTGCTCGTTTAAAGGTATAAGACAAATTCAGAATTCTAAATCTAATATTCTTAGCCTATTCGCTAACCGAATCCTCTAGTTGACACTACTTATAAACGTATACACAGATATTTAGTTATTATTTAGTAGAAATATTAGAATTTTTTTTTATTGTAGCACAGCGAAGTGACTGCACTGTGCCTAATGGTGAGCACAGTACAATCCAAAAACAATGGCGACTACCGAGAGATACGCCATCCCTCGGCGGACGCCGTTGTCATGCCGGCCGAAATGCATGTTCCTTTTGAAAACAGAAAAATTAAAACAAAAAAATCGAGAAGAAAGTTCTGTGAGTTGATAATCCATCGTCCATACACGTAAAATTACAATACTCGTATAATGTGACATCTGATATATTTAATTGCATTTCTGTTCGTGTACAGAGCAATTTCAACTATATTACAACAAGTTAATACCTCGAGAAAACGTATAGTGGCAGCAGTGGGTTCGTACTTAACACTGTTAACGGTCAATAAAAGATATAAATTACACGGTGAAACCGTGGCCAGAGCATTCTGTTCAATAGAGACGGGAAATGCTCGGATATTTCCAATATCGATGTAACGTTCAGACTTGAAAATAAAGAATCTCGAGTAAACGATTCGAATGTAACAAGTAGAATGTTGAGAATTTCGATACAATTAAACGGATTTGCTATAAAGTGTGAATTTTTTTTTATTGAAGCACGCCAAAGTGACTGCACTATGCCTGATGTTAAGCGTAGTACAATCCAGAAACATCGGCAACCACCGATAGACAGGTTATCCATCGCCGGTCGCCGCTGTCATGCCGGCCATAATGACGAAAGTGATTTAATAAGGTTTATTGAAAACATTATTAGTTAGCAAATATGTGCCAAATAACTATATCAATTTTGTAATATAAAATAATGTATAAAATAATCATTACATAGTATAAAACAAAGTCTTCTGTCTTTGACGTCTGTCTGTTTGCGATTAACTCAAAAACTACTAAAAGGATTTTCAAGCGGATTTCACTAGTAGATAAAGTGATTTACGAGGAAGGTTTAAGTATATAACTTTTCAAGGTTTTCTTTTAATAACAGAGCAGGACAACGTCCCCCGAGCCCGCTAGTTGCTAAAAATTGATAATCTCTGAGATGAAAGTAATTTATTCATTTAGCTATTGCCCAGGGTTTCGCTTGCTTAAATTTAGATTCAACTTATGTTTTGCATATTTTTTTGGATGACAACTACCCTATATTATTCTTTGTTTCGCTAGTAAAGTGTACAAAATCCGTTGAGTGGTTAAAGCATGAACTCACGAGAAAAAACAAACTCGTATTCGTATTTTGAATTTATTTTTATATATCACTAGCTGTTGCCCGCGGCTCCGCACGAGTTTTTTTTTTTAAATATATTAAATAAATGTAAAATTTTGATCACATATCTAGTGTAAATTACAATAATACTCTTTCAAGAATATTTGTAAGTATTACACGCATATCATCTACTGTAACATATAACATGTACTTGTACATTATATATGTGAATACGAATAGTGAATCGAATGGGAAGAGATTTATCATCAGCCACATAACTGGAACTTTAAACTGCTATACATGACCCTTAGTGCCCACTTACACTATATAAGAAAGTAATGAAAATATTAAGCTATACATTTTCGAACAATATGTGTTAAATCTTTTATTATATACATATAATATGTCCATAGTGTAGATATAATTAAGTTATTATCATACCTTGCTATAATTTAAATCACATATAAACATATGACTTTCAATTACAACAGCGATACCCTTGGTGTTACAGTTGTTCATAGGCGACGTTAACCACTTACCATCAGGTGGGCCGTCAGCCTGTTTGCTGCCTTTTGGTTAAAAAAATCTTGGAGTCCAGTACAGCTCGTGTATGTTTACAGTGAACAACATATTTTTGATTAATTTCACATGGACGAAGGCACGGATAACAGCTTATCACTACATAGTGTAAGAAAAAGTCCTGTTCCACGTCTGTCTATATGTCTGTTCGCGATAAGATCAAAAACTACAGAACGCATCTTCATGCCGTTTTCACCAATATATAAAATGATTATTGGGCAAGGTATAGGTATAGTTTGTCTTATTATCAGGGTGGGCAACGTCTGCTGAACCCGCTAGCTTAAAATAAAACAGCTAATTAGTTACTTATTTGTCCGTAAAATTCCCGTTCAAATATTACTTGTAGTCCGGTGAAGCTATTAAGACTTTGCTAGATCAATAGCGTAGTCATTTCTAAGAAAAAAAACCGTTCAAATAGGTCCAGCCGTTTCGGAGATTACCCGTAACAAATAAAAAAAAAACAGACATATCCACAGAATTTAAAAAAATGTTGATATTTGTAGCATCACGGATATTTTTAATATAAAATACACTCACTTTACTTTTATTATACGTAATATATCACAAATCAAAAATTGGGTACAAAACTAACGTAGAATAAAGTTTTTGAGGAGTTTTTGCCGGGATTTTAGTCTGTTATGTAGTGGATTTTATATTTTATTCATAATCTTGTCTTACTTATCTGTATATTGTGTTAAATTGGTAGAGTTTTATGTAATATGGTTCGTTTATTGTGCATAAATGAAATGAAAGATAAATAATACCGCGAAGCATGAATTCTGTTGTTTTGAAAATTAAGAAGATAAATATTTACGAAATATTACAATAAGGATTTGGCGCTTATACCTTTACATTATCTTGGATATAGAAAAAAACTACCTATATTAACTACTTCAAAATTGGCAGTATGGATTAATTCCTTTGACTATGTTATTGGATGAATATTATTACTACTAAACTTTTTGAATAGCGACACAAAATAAACTTTAGAAATGTTTGCGATATAAACGTACCACGTATAATTAAAAATTGGAAACAAAAATAACGTAGAATTAACTGTTTTAATAGGAACACAAAATAAACCATGAAAATATTTGCGAGAGATTGTTATCGCGTTACCATGGCAACGCATATAGTACTGACATTAACACGCATCAAAAGCTTCCAAAATAGCCCGATTTTGAGACATTCTTCATTAGTGCTCAGCTCCTATCGGTTTAAACGTTATGATATGTAGCCTATAGCCATCCTCGATAAATGAACTATCTAACACTAAAAGAAACTTTCAAATCAGATCTGTAGTTCTTGAGATTATCGCGTTCAACCAAACAAACAAACAAACTCTTTAGCTTTATATATTAGTATAGATAGGAGGCAATTGAACACGTTGGTCACCTG
The DNA here is from genome assembly GCA_014332785.1 of Antheraea mylitta. Taxonomy (NCBI): domain Eukaryota; kingdom Metazoa; phylum Arthropoda; class Insecta; order Lepidoptera; family Saturniidae; genus Antheraea; species Antheraea mylitta. Next base: position 16,263,823 of record JACEII010000012.1, read on the forward strand.
ATGTTAAGTAATCACCACCGTCCATAGACACCAGCAACACCATAGGAGTCGCAAGTGCATTACCAACCTCTGTTGGTAGAGAAGGATGAGGTAGAATGTAGGAGGAAAGGGAAAGGGGGAGTCAGAACTCTGGCACTCTCACTGACTGGCCGAGTGAAACGCAATAATTAACTGTTATTTCACGTTGGTTTTCTGTGAGGGAGGGTTACTACCCCGGGTGAGCCGAATCATTAATGCTGAAACCAGTTATGGCTTCAGCATGGCTCTACCACGCTAAATTTTTTCTATCAGTATATCAACATAAATTGCATATAGTAGAATAATTGCATCGTAACTTTGGGGTGTAAGGGGTGTCGAATAACATCTTAAGACTTGAGACACCCAAGCCAACCTCACCTGCACGTGGTGCACCCTGCTGATCAACGAACGAGGCAATGGCGAGAGTAGCCCGACTGGGTCGCAACCACCTTGCATATGGCGAAAAAGCCCGTCATAGTGACTCGCTTCTGCGCGTCGCGTTTCGGGATCAGCCTGTGCATATCCAGTACCGGGCGACTTTCGTCATTATGGCCGGCATGACAGCGGCGACCGACGATGGATAATCTGTCTCACGGTGGTTGCCGATATTTTTGGATTGTACTATGCTTAACATCAGGCTTAGTGCAGTCACTTTATCGTGCTTCTATAAAAAAAAATCGATTTTCTCGATGCCGTATCGATAGAGTGTCGTGCACTCCTTAAGGGTTCACAATCAAACGACAAACCTTTATAGCTGGAAAAATTTTACGAAAGTCGCATATGCGGCTGACGTAACGCCTCGAATTACATCGTGACCTGACGAATTAGGTGACATTTAACTAACCTTTTTTTTCTGTTTGAAGGTCGCACCGTATTTTATTTGTTGTTCATATTCGTGAGTCGAGATGAAAATATACTGGAGAGGGTTTAATTCGTATCGCTTGCAAATAAATACAGTGGCAAATAGTATATCTGTTAAGTATATTAATATTAATGTGTATTGTGTTAATCTTTTGTTATTTAGACAACGAATACAAATATGGTCAATACATACATATTTTTTATACTTAAGCAGTTTCTGCCCGCAACTTCGTCCGCGTGTACTTTGGGCTAACTAACACGCAGAGGAAGCTCTCAAAAGGAAGAAAAAAAGGATTCGAAGGAAGAAAAAAAAGAGACATTCTGCATTAGTGCTCCGCTCCCCCTTAACGTGATTAAATGAGCTCTTTAACACTGAACGAATTATTCAAATCTGATCAGTTTAATCGGCTGAGTGCCTTAAGCGCTCGCCTTCGTAGTCCGGTGAAGCTGTTAAGACTTTGCTAGGTCAATAGCCTAGTCAGTTCGAGAAAAAAAAAAATCTGATCAGTAGTTCCTGAGATTACGCCCTACAACCTCACAAATTGCACCTCTTTTTAAAATAAGTTTAGATAACGATAATCCTAATTTATTGGAATGACCAAATACCGCACACACAAAAAGAAAGGAATCCGTCAGTGCTCAGCCCGTTGTACGTTAACCCCTCGGCTGATTTTTTAAGACTGTTGTGGAGAAAGTAACATTCAAATATATGAATAATATAGTAACAAAAATGAGGAGTATACTAAACTAGAAACCTACAACGCTTTATTACATCGATACAACTTACACCATACTAATATTATAAAGAGGTAAAGTTTGTGAGTTTATGACGTTGTAGGGGGTAATTACAGGAATCACTGGTCCGATTTGAAAAATTCTTTCAATGTTGTATAGCTCATTTATCGAGGATTTTTATAGGTTATATATCATCACGCTAAGTTCAATAGAAACGGAGCACAGATAAAAAATGTTTCAAAATCGGGGTTTTTCTTTTTGAGAGTTTCTGATGTGTGTTAGAGTTAGCCCAGAGTACCTATTCCACGCGAATGAAGTCGACCAGATTAGGCCCCCCTCGGCAGTGACTCAAGCTTAGGTCCGTTCCCTCGGTGTGGAGCCCTTGAGTGCGCTGGTCGCGTGATACAGTGACACAAACATTTACATCACTGCTACAACACTACACGATCACCCCCACACACACGTGCACGCCTACACGCTTACACATGGAAGTGGAAGGGTTTTATTTTTTTCCCTTATCGAACTGAAAAACTGTAATTTTCCGATAAAAAAATATATGGAGGGGTTGTTGAGGTGTGTATGCTTGGTACACATATGCGTCTCAACAACTCAAACATATATGAATAGTTAGCTAGGTTAGCTAAGTTAGGTCGCGAGTTTGCATGTAACAGGCAACAGCCAAGCAGAAGTGTGCCGTGTACCCTTGAGCTAGTTGCCCCAATAAAATTGGCTGAGTGCCTTGAGCGCTCGCCTTAGTAGTTCGGTGAAGCTGTTAAGACCTTGCTAGGTCAATAGTGTAGTGTCGCGGGCAGAGGTTAGTTAATAATAAAGAAATAAATAAATTACGTAACACTAAATATTATTAAACACTTGACAAAGAAAACAAAGAATAAAAAAACTTTTTAACAAAAAATTAAACCGCCGAAAAAACTGAAAAGCAAAAAATAATAAACCTTTTACTTTATTCATCTTAATAACTAAGTTCTTAAACTAATGTAAGTATACCTAAGAAATTTTAAGTCGGCGCCAATCAAGCAAATTAATTAATTACGTAAAGCGTGATGCGCGGCGGCGGCGCAGCGTGACACACCCCTTGCATGCCGAATGCTTACGAAGCAACCCGAACGGGCACACACGTTACCGCTGGAGATCTCACATTGTGTTTTTAATTTGATTTGTTTTTTTTGTGAATTTAAGTAATCTAATGATCTTTGTTCATTGGTTGTTTGGCGCCGACTCAAAATTTCTTAGGTATACTTACATTAGTTTAAGAACTTAGTTATTAAGATGAATAAAGTAAAAGGTTTATTATTTTTTGCTTTTCAGTTTTTTCGGCGGTTTAATTTTTTGTTAAAAAGTTTTTATTTTATAATTTTGTGTGGCTATGATCTTACTAATTACTACAAGCTTAATTTATTTGTAATACACAACTCAGAAGCTGAATTATAAATCATGCCCGGTTTTCTTACCCTTGGGGTTGCTATTTTCATGTTTACATGTATATGGGATCAACTTCTGGGTATACTCTTTCAAATCAAAAGATAATAATTTAATTCGGACTATTCTGTCTAAAGGTATGCGCGGTCATAGACATAATCAGTGCGTGAATAATCAATCATTGTCGATTTTCATACTATTAGGGTTGAAATTTTTTTCCCAAATTTAAATGGGACCAACTTCGGAGTATACCCTTTCCAATAAAAAAAAAGAATTATTAAAATCGGACTATACTGTAAGTGTAATACACAACTCAGAAGCTGAATTATAAATCATACCCCGTTTTCCTACCCTTGGGGTTGATTTTTTTATGTTTACATGTATATGGGACCTACTTCTGGGTATACTCTTTCAAATCAAAGGATAATAATTCAACTCGGACTATTCTGTCTAGAGATATGCGCGGTCATAGACATAATCAGTGCGTGAATAATCAATCATTCTTGATTTTCATACCCTTAGGGTTGAATTTTTTTTCCCAAATTTAAATGGGACCAACTTCGGAGTATACCCTTTCCAATAAAAAAAGAATTATTAAAATCGGACTATACTGTAAAAAGTTATGCGTGATCATACATAAAAAAAAAAAAAAAATATACGCGACGAATTGAGAACCTCCTCCGTTTTTTTCGTCGGTTAATTAAAAAATGAAAATGAATGCATCTCTAAAAACTAAAATTCATCTATCAGGAATATTAAAAATAATTGAGTGAATGTTATATAAATAATCATGGATATAAAATGTGTTTAATTGTCCTTTTTGAATGTAGAAGTTTGATGGTCAAATACGTCTAATGAGATTTGCTTGGACGCGAGCTCATTGTACAAACGAGTTATACCCACAACTGGATTGTAGTAAGAAGAATTCTTGTATATTTCAAGAATAAATATTGTAAGAAATCGATATGCAAGATTGATGTTAAAATTTAGAGAATGTAGCAAGGAAGAGATGAGATAAAATTGTGCAGTAATTTGTGAGGAAATACTAGATAGATCATGCTGAATTCTTCGCGCATGTAATCGTATAATATTATATTTGTTTGTGTATTGTGTATAAACAAGCCCAAAAATTGTTTTCGTATTAGGAATTATTATTATTCTTATAATTTTTAATGATAAATGTTTTAGAAAATTAATAATCAAAATTGTCGTTAACATTTAGAGATTCTCCTACGAGAATGATGAGATATAATCGATATAGATATGATTTACGCAAAAAAGCGCTTTTTTCAATTTAACATATAAGGAAACCTCCGTAAGTCTTTTGTCTCTACCTGTATAAGGATGATGTTAAGATTATTTTTGTTGTTTTCTTCATATGTTAGTGTTATTACGTTATAAGAAATTTACGACTTGTTTTTTATTCACCACGACATAGTTTCATAGCAACAAACCCATCAAAGGAATGAAATTTATCGTCTTATATGTATTAAAATTTCATTATCTCCCGAAACAGTTCCTACGATCTCTATCTATACAATTTCTCAATGAAGAAACTCAATTATTTCAGGCACTTTAGTCGTAACTTCCCGACCGCCCTTATTCCATTACAATAAAGTACATTTCGGACCATAAAATCTCATTACAACGCCTCGCTGGCTCCGAGCATAACTCATAATTCGAGATGTGAAATGTGAGGTCAACTTTGGGAGTAATTTCTAAGGAATGACTTATGGCATTATGGGGTACTTGCTGGAATTAGATTTTGAATTGGTTTCTGACTTCGGGCAGTTGTAAATTTAAATTCAATAGGGGAATTGGTTTTTAAACGCCACTTAAAATTTTATATATGGATTTGATATAAAAATTATGCTATTCGATTACCATTAAGTAAATAAATATATAAAGGACTAGCTTTTGCCTGCAGCTACGCTTGCGTTAATATAGATTTGATATTTGAATCCTTCGGAAACGGTTTATTTAAGTGATAATGCGGTTAGACTCGTTGAGCGGTATTTTTGGCAGGAGATAAATTTATGATCTGCTAGTAAGTGTTACCGACCGTACTGCCAGAGTACTTACAACAAACAGTATGGAAGCTACCTATAAACGCTCGTACCGGTACACTCACACAAACATGCGCATCAACGAGACCCCTAAGCGGTTTTCGCTGTGCTGTCCATAGAATTCTTTTCAAAACCTCTCGTTTATGCGGATGTTTGTGTGAGTGTACCGTTTTCGAGTGTTGTTCGTAGTTTCCGTACTGTCTCTCATATTTATACTGTAGTACTGCGCATGTTTTCGTCAGACTAACGATGCGTTGTACAACTACCTGTGGACATCTAATATTTATATTTTGTATACAGATTCTGCAGATTTGGTTAATTCATAAAATGTATATAATTATTGCTTGAAGTGCCAATAGATGTGAAAACCAGATTAACATTAACAATTTTGATAAGTATATAAGTTATGAAATTTAAATAATTCAGACTATAATAAATTTAAAAATTCAAGAGAGAACATATAATAGTTATTCCAATGTATTGAGATTTTAATTGTGTTGACAATCCTTACGACTGCCTCGAGTTTCTTTTTATGATAAGTATGCCCTTCTGTGTCCTGTAGTCTTTTCTGTAGGCTTGTTAATATGCAAAACTTTATGATAATCTCTATAGTATTAAAGTTGTGAAAGCGTAATAAATAAACCAACCCACTGACACATTTACAATATTGATTACAATAATGCTATGAGAGTTTTAACAAACTACAATGTTCATAAGAACTACGCGGTACCATTGTCGAGAAGTGGTACAAACAGTGTCATTGTACACGTCGGAGAAACAAACAAATAATATTATCTGCAAAGAATATATTAAAAATGTAGCATTCCTAAAGGGAGTGATCAAGTCTAACATTGAAGCGGATGAATCCATGTGCAAATTACAGTATCGAATAAATATGTGATAACATTAAATATATATGAAGTAAAACTAAAAATAATATCAAAATCTATAGCATAACGCGCGCAGAATTACATATTACTATCATTTAATTTAGTTTTTCTAAATTACAATATATCTGTATCTCAAGTATCAAACAATATCGAAACCATTTTATCCCCGTTGCTAAAGAAAACCATTTTCCTGCTAAACCTAATAGAAATAAAGAAAACGAATTTATGTTCCTAGAGAAAATTCGCAACCAATTTCATAGAGTGCCTACTCTTTTAAGCCGCTTCTTTGGCAGAACTAAAATTTTACTTATTAAAGACAAATAAACATAATTAAAATGATGCTGACCTGTTTCGACTAAAGCTATGCTAATTGATAGCAATTACCTTAATAGCAACCGAAAATAGCATTTACCTTCAATATCGACAATTTAACCAATATGTTTGTGAAAATTGAAACAGTTTTTTTTTAGATATAAATTTTATTTAAATAAATCTAAATTAATTAATTTATTTATATTAGTTTTAAATATGTATATTGTATATAATATGTATATAATACGTTTTAATAATGTATTTCAATAACTGAACGCCACACTTAATTTTTTACATGAAGATTTTATAAAAAAATTCTTTCATACGACACTTGTCCCAACAATTAATACAACGATATAAATTGGTACTGAAATAGGTGCAGTTGTTAAATTGATACTTTTGTGTGTATTGATCAGTTGATTTTAACTTATATAGATATTGAACTGATGAGCTGTGTAATATAATGTGTAAATACATTGCCTTTGAAATTAAGAACATATACATTATATTTGAATCAAACTATGCGAAAGTACTCGCGAAGATTAAATTAAAACTGAAAACAATTCAAAATATATCTCATTAATCATCCAAGTCAAGACCCCAAAAAAAAAAACTCGCCTAATATTGATGTGAACATTTTATATTTATGAAACGAATTATTAGATGGAATTGAAAACAAATTTACGACTCGGAAATTGTAGGTACCACCCATGAAACAAAGTTTAAGGATTAGTTACATTGAATTAAACTTAGTTTATTGCCTTTGACTTCCGGTAGGACTGTCATAAAAATGTGTTTTACTGACATTATGATCTTACATATCAGATAGTCTTACATTAGAACGATCTATTTTTTATTCACCAATATGTCGTAAAATTTAAGTCCATATGCATCTTTAGTAACTACAGGTTCCTATGTATCAGATGTATGTATGTTTCTCAGATTGAAAGATTACGGTCAATATTCCAAAGTTTTAAAATAATGCTAATTATAATAGAATATTACTTTAGTCCAAACAACTTTCTGATGGCTACTGAGTTTGATAAGTAAATTAATGTTGGTATGAAATTCATTATCTTAATCGTGCTGGTCTAGTGGTTTGACTGGTGGAACATCATTCTGATACCCGCAGGTTCGAACCCCGGTATATATAATCGAATTTTTCAAAATTTGTGTACGTTTAATAATTTAAAGTGATATCACTACCAGCTGACGGTGAAGGAAAACATCCTAGGGAAACCTGAACCTGAGAAATATTCTCGTAGTACTAATATATGTAGGAAAATTTAAAATCGCTAAGACATCGGGGGCTGGTGTGGTGATTGTACTGAAGAGGGATGCAGTGGGACTCTTCTAAGCTGAAGATAATGATGAAATTCATCAGGGCGGTGGTAATAAAATATTAAAGCCTCTAACACATAGTCTTTCTTATGACTGAAAAAGAAAAGACATTATAATAAGTACATACATAGCTGCCACATCTTATAAGGTAAAGACCTTGCAAAGAGAAATTTTCAATAATTGACTTTTAAAGGGTCCAAAAACCCAACCAAAGTTGATAGAAGGATATCGTTTTTTGGTGTACTCATTATTGAAAGTTGAGCCTTTAGAGAGCTCAAAAAGGATTTCAAGTAACTCAAATAATTACTTCGTAAAGGGACAAAGGGTGATAGAAAATTATATAAATAGAATAGAATTGATAACAAAGAAAAATTTGAAGATGACAATGCACGTACAATGGTAAAAGGAATCTTAGGGCATCCATAATAGAGTATAGGATATTCTGAATTCAGAACGCTCCTCCAACTGACCGCAATAAACTCACTCTCAATACAGTCGGAGTGAAACGAGAAAATTTGAACCCAACGAATGTCGTCATTACTTAAACTTTAATGTTACAAAGTGGACTGAGTCTCAGTGAAACATTGCCACTTGGGAAGGGCTGAGAATTTCAATTTTAGGTCAGTCGACCCTCCGTGGGGATTAGAAAGCCTCGAAGGCGCTATTACTACAAACCCTTGACAAACATCGGATTCGCCCTTTTCTCCTATAAAAGTAAAATATGAGATGGGCCGCGCAAACCTCGCGCACTCTTTGATCTTCTTGTATCTGTGAATTAATGGGTTTATTTTTTAACCATAACTAATATGATATTGCAGTCCTGAAACATTTTATTTATGCTTTTTCCATTCAGTCTGTTATTAACATTTCAAATATTTTGCAAATCCTTACGATTATTATAAACACGAATATTAGTTCCTGTGTTTGTTTGTTACGTTTCTACGCCTTGACTGTTGGACTGACAATCATACCATTTTGCTTAGACAGCCTCATGAGTACAGAAAAGGATAGTTGATTGAAGTAAGAAAAGTAGCGTCCAATGTATTTAATATTTTTACAGGAAAGGATGTAGGGTACTTACTACATTACATGCAGAAAAAAGTACTTTTATTAAGGCATAGGTCTAATATACATTAACGTGAGCGAAGCCGTGCGCAAAAGCTATAACAAAGCAATTCAATGTTCAATCGATAAGAATATAAAAATAAAAACATTTGTATGTTTTTTTTTACAAAACCCTAAATTCATTTAATGAAATAACACTTATTCCTAAAAAATGACACTACTTATAATAATGGGGTCTTTAAAAGGCTGGCAACGCATTTGTGACTCCCCTGGCATTGCTTGTATCTATGGAAGGCGGTGATCACTTTCCCTCAGGTGACCCACTGGATCGTTTGCCCCTTACAATATAAATACAGTAAATATTTTGACCGTGATACCTCATAAAAACGATTCATATACAACTAGCAGATACCCGCAACTTCATCTTGAAAACAAAGAAATAACTTCGTCCCAATGTTTCTTTGATAATAATCTTATCTATCTACTTCCTCCCTCCTACGCATGGGCGTTATACCGCTAGCCCTCTTTTCTGCAAGAAGAAAGACGTCGCTTAGTGCGTAGTATTGTAAAAATTGTGTATTTTAAAACTTTAATTACTTTGTGTTACATGGAGGTTTCTAAGGGTTAATCTAATTTATGAAGGGTCTAAGACTCTTAGAAATAGAAGTAAAAATAAAATTGATCTAAAGCTATCCAGTAGCTTTTACGTGTTGCGCGCAAAAAGACAGACCATTAGATATTATTTTATTAAAATAATTTTGTTTTATAATAAGTTTGATTTATAATAACTATAATTATAAAAATATTGTTATAAAAAAAAAACATGTTAGTTTACGAAGTGATAATAATATCCTATACTACATAAACCTATCCATGTTGTTTTCTTTCCTCGAAGAGAAAGTTCAAAAAGGTAGGTAACAGCGCACGCGAACCGATTTATAAACATGTCATTGCTTTATGCAAATATTTTCAAAGGATCCGAACAAACGAATCGAAAAATACCTTACAAGTAAACAGTTCAAATGGAAGAAACTATTTTTATTCGCAGGAGTCTCATTTGTTTAGAATGTATAAAAATATTTTATTCCCATATCGTCGACGAGTTGCATAATCGTGACGGACGTTTTAAGTTTGAGTATTTGGTTTATGCATATAGTAGATATGGAATAGTTAGGTAAAATAGACCGTAAGGTATAAGCGAATCGCTTTACAAGTTGGCGAATGTACTGTGTTAACGATAAAACGAGACACTTTCTATAAATTAACAAAAAAATAGTGTAGACTTGTTTGTACTTTAAATAAAGTGTGAAAATACTTACAAGGGTTTTATTAGCTCACACATATACATGTTTAAGTAGTAATAATACTCGTCCAACAGGACAGGTGAAGGAATTAATCCATACTGCCAATTCTGAAGTTGTCAATATATGTGGTTCTTGTATATTCTTTAGTGAGTTTTATTCTATGTTCAAGTTAATATAAAGCCATACGCACTAAATCTTCTATATAATATTTCGTAAATTTTTAACCAATTGTTTTTATTTTTTTAATTACAATTCGTTTCTTTTGCCAATGTTGAAGTTCTCAATACGGGTAGTTCTTATGTATTCTTTAGTCTTTTTTTTCCAACTGACTACGCTATTGGCCTTACTAGGCATTTACAGCTTCACCGGACTACTAAGGCGAGCGCTTAAGGCACTCAGCTGTTTTTATTAAGGTAACACGCTCAAGGGTGCGCGGCACACCTCGGCTTGGGCTGTTACCGAGAATTTCTTTAGTCTGTTTCTTCTATGTCCAAGTTAATGTAAAGGGTTAAGCGCCAAATCTTGTATATAATATTTCAGCAATTTTTTGTCTTCTCAATCTTCGAATAATCATTTAAAAAATGTTCTGATATCTCTAAGTATTGAGTTGATAAAGTCAAAGTTAGGTTTAAAATTATCAGGATAAGTTAGGAGATCGATATTCAAGTAAAGTATCGTGCGGTTATATCAATGTTATAACAAAATGGTGGTACTCTTGTTACAACTTTCCTGAGAATTTTTGTGGCATCTCAGAATTTCATGGTACGTGGTATTATTCTTCATTCAATTCACTTATGCACAATAAACTAACCATATTACATAAAACACCACCAACTTTACACAATATAGAATCAAGTAACACAAGATTAAGAATCTATATATATAAAAGCAAAGTTTGTTTTCTTTGTCCGAGGTAAACTCGAGAACTACTGGACCGATTAGCATGAAACCACAACCATTCGATTTGGAATTAATCGTAGATGGTTATAGGCTATATATTTTAATTTTAATTATAATCAAATTCTATAAGCCCTTTGCCATGTTTTCTCAATTTGTTTGTTTATGGCTATTTTGGAAGCTACCGCTGCGTGTTAATGTCAGAAATATATGCGTTGCCCTGGTAACGAGATAACATTCTATCGCAAAAATTTTCATGTTTTATATTGTGTTCCTACTCAAAAAGTTTATTCTACGTTAGTTTTGTCTACAATTTTTAATTATACGTGTTACGTTTATATCGCAAACATTTCTTAAGTGTATTTTGTGTTGTTATTCAAAAACTTTAGTAGTAATAATATTCGTTCAATAAGATAGTCGAAGGAATTAACCCATACTGCCAATTCTGAAGTTGTCAATATAGGTAGTTTTCTTCTATGTCCAAGGTAATATAAAGGTTTAAGCGCCAAATCCTCTATATAATATTTCATAAATTTTGTCTTCTTAAATTTCAAGACCACAGAATTCATGCTCCGTGGTATTATTTTTCGATCATTTCACTTATGCACAATAAATGAACCATATAAAACGTCACCAATGTAACACAAAATAGAGACAAGTAACACAAGATTATGAATAAAATATAAAATCCACTACATGACAGACTGAAATCCTGCCAAAAACTCCTCAAAAGTTTATTCTACGTTAGTTTTGTTTCCAATTTTTGATTTGTGATATATTACGTATTATAAAAATAAAGTGTGTGTATGTAATATTAAAATATATCTGTGATGCTACAAATATCATTTTTTTTTTTATTCTGTCGAATGTCTGTTTTTTATTTGTTTTGGGTAATCTCCGAAACGGCTGGGCCTATTAGAACAGTTTTTTTTTCTTAGAAATGACTACGCTATTCATCTAGCAAGGTCTTAACAGCTTCACCGGACTACAAGTAATATTGGAACGGCAATTTTACGGGCAAATAAGTAACTAATTAGCTGTTTTATTTTAAGGTAGCGAGTTCAGCAACCGTAGCCCGCCCTGATAATAAGACTAACTATACCTAAACCTTGCCCAAGAATAATTTTATATATTAGTGAAAACGACATGAAGAGGCGTTCTGTAGTTTTTGATCTTGTCACGATCAGACATATAGATAGACGTGGAACAGGACTTTATTTTACACT
>JACEII010000012.1:16278175-16315833 GCA_014332785.1 Antheraea mylitta
CAATATATAAAATGATTCTTGGGCAAGGTATAGGTATAGTTTGTCTTATTATCAGGGCGGGCAACGTCTGCTGAACCCGCTAGCTTAAAATAAAGCAGCCAATTAGTTACTTATTTGCCCGTAAAATTCCCGTTCAAATAGGTCTAGCCGTTTCGGAGATTACCCGGAACAAATAAAAAGAACACAACAGACATATCGATAGAATTTAAAAAAAATGTTGATATTTGTAGCATCTCATATATTTCTAATATAAAATACACTCACTTTACTTTTATTACACGTAATATATCACAAATCAAGAATTGGGAACAAAACTAAAGTAGAAATAAATTTTTTGAGGAGTTTTTGGCGGAATTTTAGTCTGTCATCTAGTGGATTTATATTTTATTAATAATCTTGTGTTATTTGTCTCTATATTGTGTTAAATTTGTGACGTTTTATGTGATATGGTTCGTTTATTTTGCATAAGTGAAATGAAAGAAAAATAATACCACGAAGCATGAATTCTGTTGTCTTGAAAATTAAGAATATAAAAATTTACGAAATATTATATAGAGTATTTGGCTCTTATACCTTAACATTATCTTGGACATAGAAGAAAAATACCTATATTGACAACTTCAGAATTGGCAGTATGGATTAATTCCTTCGACTATCTTATTGGACGAATATTATTACTACTAAACATTTTGAATAGCAACACAAAATAAACTTTAGAAATGTTTCCGATATAAACGTACCACGTATAATTTAAAATTGGAAACAAAAGTAACGTAGAATAAACCTTTTGAATAGGAAAACAAAATAAACCATGAAAATATTTTCGATAGAATGTTATCGCGTTACCATGGCAACGCATATAATACTGACATTAACACGCAGCTGAAGCTTCCAAAGTAGCCCGATTTTGAGACATTCTTCATTAGTGCTCAGCTCCTTTTGGTTTTAACGTGATGATATGTAGCCTATAGCCATCCTCGATAAATGAGCTATCTAACACTAAAAGAAACTTTTAAATCGGATCTGTAGTTCTTGAGATCATAGCGTTCAACCAAACAAACAAACAAACAAACAAACAAACTCTTCAGCTTTATATATTAGTATAGTATAGTTTTAACTTTATTTTTGGCAATCAATCTTTCAGATTATTACTGCCATTGTCGAGTAATCAATAATATTACAAGCGTCGTGCGATCACTTTAATATTAAACGTCGTGTGAGTCAATATTCTAACAAGATGGTGGATTCCTTGTTAGAACCTTCCTGGGAGTTTTTGTGGCATCTCAGAATTTCATGCTCCGTGGTATTATTTTCCATTCACTTCACTTATGCACAATAAACTAACTATATTACGTAAAACGCCACCAAAAAAATATAGAGTCCAATAACGCAAGATTATGAATAAAATATAAAATCCACTACATGACAGACTGAAATCCCGCCAAAAAACTCTATATATAAATTAAGTATTTACGAATTTAATGACACTTCATGACAAGAAATTTGTTTTCTATTTCAAAATTAACTGTATTAAAATTACTACAAGTATGTTCTCATTTATATAAAGAACGAAATTATATAGATACAATGATATTATAACTTATCATTATGTATAGCAAATGAGTTATATTTCATGATAAATCGAATATTCTTAAAACAAATTGATGTCGAAATATTTAATAAAATAACAAAACAATAAAATATTAGCTTCCTTATTCTCAGACAGAGAGACCGTTCTCATTTGTCCCCGGTACACGTCATTTTCAATGTTCCCTTTGCCCCGCCAATGTGATTTATTTTGACATATGGCTTGGAATTATTCCAAACACGCACTTCGTAGTGCTAAAATCTGTAATAGGTTTGTCTTTTTTTGGATATTAGGAAGGTTTGAATGAACATTTCAATTTAATAATATGTCAATTTATATATGAGTATTTTATAAAGAAACTAGCTGATACCAGTAACTCGTTTTTGTGAAAATGGTTTTGTGTTTTTACGAGAAGTAGTTTCATGATTAGTTTTCCATAAATAAATTAATAAGTAATTAATTCACATTTGTGTTTTACCTGTAATATTATCATTACTTTTGGAGGAGGCCTTTACCCAAACATGGGTTTTTGCAAAAAATAAATAAAACGATAGTCATAAGATCTTTTTTCTTATTATGATTGTTGTGTAAATAGTTAAGTTCATGTTTAGTTTGTAAGAAATATAAGGCTTTTTTATTTTTATTTTTTATTTTATTATCATTACTAATTAACACTACCTTGCTTATAGATTTCAAGTTACTTCTATTAAGTTTTATCATAACTGCTTAACTTGTATGGGAAAACGTAATAATTAGGGGTGTGCGAATATCGTTCGATTCGAAATTCGAATAAAATTCGAATTTTCGGATTGTTCAAAATTCACAAATAATTTGAAAAATTTCGAATTATATTAAAAAAATTGCGAATATATTAATTCCGAAAAACTTCGAGTTTCGAATCAATTCAGAACGAATAATTCGTAAATTCGAATTGTTCGCAAATTCCTAGTAATAATATGTAATATATGCAATACTATGAAAATCATTATACTCTATAGTTAGGTCAGTAAAACTCTTTTCAAAACTGTATGAGTCGTTTCTGAGATAAATTCAGACAAACAAGAATCACTTCAATTTAATTTATATGTAGAGATGATGTCGCTACAAAAACAAAACGTTTATACAATTAATAATCTCATCCCATGTTAGTAATACAACTCCTATGAATCTACTTTCAACTTTTAGAAGATTAATTAATATCACATGTTGATTTATAAGGCTTCCAAGCTGAGGACTCAGTTTTAGCCACGTTCAAATCGTGAGATACCAAATAAACTAAAATAAGAGTTTTCACGAGATTGTGGAATACCATGTGGTGGATTTTATATTTGTTCACGATCTTGTGTTATTTGACTCTACATTTTATAATGTCGGTGATGTTTTACGTTATGTAACTTAGTTATTATGCAAGTGAAGTGAATGGGAAATAATACCACGGAATATGAATTCTAGTTTCCCTTAGAAACTCCCTGGGAAATTCTAACAAGACGGCTATCATTTTCTTAGTTCATTGAAATGATCCCAAGACTCTTACATAATACACTCAATACATTACCTACTTAATAATGCCAGTAATAATCTACTTGCCTAATAAGCCTACTAATCTAGTTGCCAAAAATATTTATATATAATTAGTATTCAACAATGCTGATATCTCGATCCACTTCGTTAGTAGTTCAATATTTTTTCCTTATCGCACTGAACTCATTTGTTCCCGACCGGATCGTTTCCAATGTTCCGTTTGCCCCGTCATTGCGATTTTTTGTGACGTACCTGCAGAGTTAAGGCTATTTGAGCACATCTTTCCAACTCCTTACATCTGCGACGAAAATTGTCTTCAACATATGTGTCCACTTTTACGTCAATACCGATAGTTTGAGGGCGTGAAAATAAAATAGCAATGTTAATAAATGATGACTCTTTCAATAAGGTGGGGAGACGATGAACCTGACTTCGAATTATGCAATATATACCAATTTTATATCAAGCTTTTGCTTTTCAGAAATGTTTTTCAAAATTTTGTCACTGCAATGAACTACTGTTAAAAATACAGTATATTTATGTAAAGTCTTAAATAATATGTATGTGCTATAAGTAATATATATTAGTAATGAAAAATATAATATAAGCACATTGTTTATTAGAATTACAATGACCTTACACACACACATAGTTGTGTTTTTCAAACAATAGGCGCAATATACACTTTTATACACCTGAGCTGGGTCGTTGCACCACTCGCTGAATAAGAACGCATGAAGTGCTTACATATAGCAATTACGTGCATCCAACATAAAATTTAATTAATAAAATTTATTTTTAACTGATAGTATATATTTTTTATCTGATATGTTATTTCGTATCGTTTTGTTACTATCTACGTTTTTTTTTAAAGTACCAAAAGAAAGGCCATGGAAGGAACAATCCATAGTGTATACGTATGTATAAAGCAAATTGATGTCTTTCGTAAAAATGAATTTTTTAAACTATGGCTTACCCATTTTAAACACTTTAAATACCTAGTCATGGTATTATTGTACGTAAATATATAAGGTTTAAATAGAAATAGTTTCATAATTATATGAACATTGCATCATGGTTAAAATTATATTTAAAATTAAAAATCTTTTTCTCATTGAATTTTTATCGTTTTTAATTTTTTATCTTGAATCTGTCAGTAGCCTCCAAGGCATATTGAAAATTGAGATCAATCGATTCAATTGTAAGAATTTTATTTTCGGTTTTTTGTATGTTTCGTTTTTTTTTTTCGAAATCCAGTTAAATTAGAGATCTGAAACTGCTAGGATCGTAATTATCTGTACCTACATATTCCCAAAGTACCGTTTGAAAATTTTTCTGGGGCCGATTCACTATGCTTAAGCTGTATGGCCTTTATTTTAACCATTCGTTTTGTGAATAGCATTAACGTAGAACGGGTAGTTATGAATGACTGTTATGTACTCACTCGGAATGCAAATAAAAGAGAGAAACGAAGAATATAAATTTGTAGCAACAAATCATATAAAATCATTCGAATATTACGGATATCATAGATTTTCAAGCAGTAATAAACCATGCATGTCATCTTAATCTTTAAAAAAAATATTATACCAAGTGTCAGGACAAAATAAGAAAAACAAATAGTTTATATATATTTACATAACTGGATATATTCAACACCACCTAAGAAACAAAAATAGTGTGATACCCATATAAAATAAAATTAAACTGTATGGAAAAAACAAATTGTGCTTATAATAATATGTCTAAAAATATAAAACGAAATATCACATAATTAGGAACAATGTATGTCCGTATTTACTTCCTTTTGTTATTTATTTTTTGTTGTTGTTTATTAGACACGCACCAATAAAAATAATATGGTAATTTCTGTATGAGATTCTTTACGACAGTATGTCCGATGCTCGAGGCGACATCTACCTACATACGAAAATAGTATGTGATACGAACACAGCAAAACTGAGTTCGCTGAACTCGGTCGGTAATAATTTTGAGTTGTGCCTGTTTTTTTTTATTCGTAACTAAGTAATAAGAATGTATTCTCCTTTTTGTCTTTTATTTTTCTTTTATTCATAAGCGTTTATCTTATAAACACAGATTAGTTGAATACATCCAATGTAATTTTAATGTATACTGGACATTGTAATATAGAACGGAATACTAGGATGCAGATATGGTACAACTAATAGTAGTCCATGACTTCTTCTGCTATTGTAACCTTACAAATATTGATACTATATATTATCTTCCTTTAACTATAACCGGTTATATACCCCAAGTGCTTCCAGTTGTTGTATTTTGAATAAATTATAATATGTATATTTGTAAATTAATACTTTGGGCTAACGCTAACATGCAAGGGAAGCTCTCAAAAGGAAAAAAAATCTGATATTGAAACATTCTTGGTCAGTGCTCCATTCCTATTGGTCTTAGCGTATTGAAAGCCTTTCTCGATAAATGACCTATCTAAAACTGAAAGAATTTTTCAAATCGGACGAATAATTCCTGAGATTAGAGCGTATATAACTCTAGCCGTCATTCAAATTGCAATATTTTTTGACAAAGTGAACCGATTAACGAAACAAACACTACGGTACCGTGGATATGCTTTATGATTTTCTTGAGATTCCATTAGTAACTCAGTTATTTAGAAGTTAGGCGTGTTAATACAAACACACAAACAGACAGACGTTACTAAAAATGATTGAAATGTATTTTATTACTAACCTCTGCTCGCAACTTCGTTCGCGTGGAGTAGTTACATTGGGCCAACGCTAACACGTAGCGGAAGCTCTCAAGAGGAAAAAACCCTGATTTTTAAACATTATTTATTGCTGCTCCGCTCCTATTCGTTTTAGCGTGATGATATATAGCCTATAACCATCCTTAATAAATGAGCTATATAACATTGAAAGAATTTTTAAATCGGACCAGTAGTTCCTGAGATTACCCCCTACAAGGTCACAACGTCACAGACTTTACCTCTTTATAATATTAGTATAGATTCTTAGAGACCTGCAACAATTTTTTTTTCACGAAAATTAAAAAAATACAGATTCGTTAGATTTGCATTCTTATTATATATATAGATATATTTATAATGCTAAATAAATAACTGATACAAATTTCCAGAAATCTGTTATCGTACTAAAAATTCTTTAATTGTTCCGAAACATTATATATCCAAAACAAGCCGGAGTTTAGAAAAATAAATTAACTTGCCACTACAAGAATTCCAATTTAATAGATACCACGCTGTTGCTTACTAATGAACTGAGGTAATTTAATTACAAACTCTCCGTTTCACCTTCCTACATAACTTTCAGCTAATAATCGTTCGTTTAATGAAATACCTCTTGTTCGAGCAGTTGAGGAATTAAATTTTATCTACTTTATTCTGTTGGAATTTGTTGCATTTTTCTTACACAATTATATGGAATAGATTTGTTTCTAACTACATTTTTATAACATTACCAAATCCAACGCTGCAGACAAATCTAAAATTGACTATGACAAGAAACGTAGCTGATAGAATAGACCAGTTTCAAGCAGTGGAAATATTCTTAATGCTAAGTAGACCATCTATTCATAAAAGGACTCGCTCACATGAATTTCTTCGTCGTTGAGATAGAACAATTTTTTGTAGTTCTTTTAGATACGCGACCACTGAGTGTTGGAATGTCGTACATTCTCCTATTCCTAACCTTACACGGGGTCATAATCTTAGTTTCAAAACACATTAAAAAAAATATTTCTTAACGTGACAAGCGTCGTATGGAACTTAGCAAATTAATGCATTAAACAAGCTGGTTACATCATGTGAACTTTGAGCCAAAACGCAATTTTTTGAAAATTGTATGTATTTAATTTCGCTCTTCCGCGAAATCATCGCAAATTATGTATTGTATATAGGCAGTACCAGGTTACATTATTAAGGGCATGCTTATACTTATATTAATTTGAAATCATCGTGTAAGTTCGTCTGTATGTTTGTAAGTTCAACTATATCTATACTAATACTTATACTAATATTAAAAAGAGGTAAAGTTTGTGAGTTTCTGACGTTGTGATGTTGTGGCGTTGGAGGGAATAATCTCAGGAATGGTCCGATTTGAATAATTCTATCAATATTATATAGCTCATTCATCGAGAATGGTTATAGGCTATATATCATCACGCTAAGATCAATAGGAGCGGAGCACAGATGAAAAATGTTTCAAAATCGGGATGTTTTTTTCCTTCTGAGAACTGCTGCGTGTTAGTGTTGGTGTTAGTGTATCTATTCCACGCGAACAAAGTCGCGAGCAGAGGCTGGTGTTTATATACACCAGGTTTTTGAAAATCAGTTCTGCAACGTTTGCACTTTCAAACGTGCAACTTATGCTGAAACAAAGACCTTTTTCAATCCAAGCAACACGTATCTCACTTGAATTTTTATGCATATTTACATTTACATCTTTTTATTATTATTTGAAGCGTATCCAACAAGTAATCGACAATATGAACAAATGTACAAGATAATAAACAGTATCGTGTCGCCTAGACGATGCAATCGAATCAAACTGCCACTACAATGGGTTATATAAATTTTTATAGGCAACAAACACACCATAGACCATGGATACTTTGCATAATTTGATGTGGTACTAAGAGACAGTGTTTTGAATGTATTGTGAAGTGTTTTTAGTGTATATTTGAATACTTTTATTAGTAAACTTCGTTCGCGTGGAATAGTTATTTTGGGCTAACTTAAAAATGAACGATTTTGAAATACTTTTCATTGGTGCTTCACCCCATTGGTGCCTATTTTTTAATAATTAACTATCTAACACTGAAATCATTTTTCAAATCAAATAGGTAGTTTCTGAGATTAGCACGCTTAAGCAAACTATTCAGCTTTATAGTATTAGTATATATTAAAATCGGTTCACACGTGGTGGAATAAAACTTAGTGTTTTGATTATTTTTAAGATAATAAGATGAATACACTATGGAGGTGGTAGACATTAGTATTCGGCATTATCATTACATATTATAAAACAAAGACCTCTGCCAAGTCTGTCTGTCTGTCTGTTAGCGATAAATTTAAAAACTACTGAACAGATTTTCATGCGGTTTTTACCAGTAGAGTTAGTAATTCCTAAGTTTCATGTATATAATTTCTCAAAGGTTTTGAGACATGTTAATAATACTCAACGCAGAATAGTTTTTAAAAGTTCGCGATAGTCACTACAGTCTTACACAAATTAATGTACTATAGATTTTAACATTTCTCTCTCTCTCTTTCACTCTTTTTGTATATATTTCGAGTACAATAAGAATATATCATTCTCTCACATCCTAAACCTAAATATACATTTTTAGCTATTTCTTTTTCCTAACACATTTTCATAAAGCCAAATTGTACATCGTCCTAAATAAAGAATTGCTTTAAAAAATCACATAATTAAATTTAACAGGAAGACATATATCTATACATATAACAAGAATAAAATCTAACGTGTCAGTACTTTTTAAATTTTCGTGAAAAAAAAATGGTGGAGGTGTCTAGGAATAAGTAATTGAATATATTTCAATCATCATTGCTAAAGTAACGGGTTCACAATAAATCTCACCCAGAAAATTTTAAAGCATATCATTGAGAATAACTTTATTTATTTAAAAACAATTCACTCTATAAAAAGTTATTGCAACTTTAATGACGACGCGGCGTAAGTATGACAAAAGTAAATGGACTTAATACATTGAAATCTATACTAATATTATAAAGCTGACGAATTTGTTTGTTTGGTTGAACGCGCTAATCTCAAGAACTACCGGTCCGATTTGAAAGTTTCTTTTAGTGTTAGATAGCTCATTTATCGAGGATGGCTATAGGCTACATATCATCACGTTTAAACCAATAGGAACTGAGCACTAATGAAGAATGTCTCAAAATCGGGCTATTTTTAGAGCATCCGCTGCGGGTCAGTGTCAATATTATATGCGTTGCCATGGTAACATGATAACATTCTATTGGAAATATTATCAGGGTTATTTTGTGTTCCTGTTCAAAAGTTTATTCTACGTTATTTTTAATTCTGTCTTTTTTAAGTCTGTATCACGGCGAGTGTTCCGACGGGTTATTTAACTTAATCCCTTCCTCCCCTTTCCACAACCGAACTACACGCAATGGCCTTCGTAGCCACAGTTTTACGGTAAATATTATTTGGGCAAGAACCCAAAAGTTCGCATCGTCATATCTTTGCCGTACCGTGAAACTGTGAAAGAATCTCCCGGCCAGTGTGTTCCCTCCTTCCTATGACATGGGGTCCTTTAAAGCGTAGCGTGAAGAGACATTTACACAGGCCGGCATGACAGCGGCGACCAGTGATGGATAATCTGTCTCTCGGTGGTTGCCAATGTTTTTGGATTGTCCTATGCTTACCACCGGGCATAGCACAGCCACTTTGTCGTGCAGCAATAAAAAAAAATCCAATTTTTGATTATACGTAGTACGTTGCTATCGCAAACATTTTTAAAGTCTATTTTGTGCTGCTATTCTAAAAGGTTAGTAGTAATAATATTCGTCCAATAAGACCGTCGAAAAAATTAACCCATACTGCCAATTCTGAAGTTGTAAATATAGGTAGTTTTCTTATATGTCCAAGTTAATATAAAGGTATAAGCGCCAAATCCTCTATACAATATTTCATAAATTTTTTCTTCTTAATTTTCAAGACCACAGAATTTACGCTCCATGGTATTATTTTTCATTCATTTCACTTATGCACAATAAATGAACCATATTACATAAAACGCCACCAATTTAACACAATATAGAGTGAAGTAACACGAGATATGATGATGAATAAAATATAAAATCCACTGCATGACAGACTGAAATCCCGCCAAAAACGCCTCAAAAAGTTTATTCTACGTTAGTTTTGTTCCCAATTTTTGGTTTGTGATATATTACGTATTATGAGAATAAAGTGTGTGTATATAATATTAAAATAAATACTTTTTGATGAATACATATATCTACGGTGTTACAAATATCAACATTTTTTTTAATTCTGTCGATATGTCTGTTTGTTTATTTGTTCCGGGTAATCTCCAAAACGGCTGGAACTATTTGAACGGGTTTTTTTCTTAGAAATGACTACGCTATTGACCTAGCAAGGTCTTAACAACTTCAACAGACTACTACTACGTATTTGAACGGGAATTTTACCGGCAGATAACTAACTAATTAGCTGTTTTATTTTAAGCTAGTGGGTTCAGCAGACGATACCCGCCCTGATAATAAGACAAACTATACCTAAACCTTGTCCAAGAATCATTTTATATATTGGTAAAAACGGCATGAAGATGCGTTTTTGATGTTATCGCGAACAGGTATATAGACTGACGTGGAACAGGACTTTGTTGACACTATGTTGTGATGAACTGTTATCCGTGCATTCGTATGTGTGAAATTGACTAAAAATATGTTGTTTACTGTAAACATGCGCGTGTGACGTACATTGTACTGCACTCCAAGAATAAATATAATTGAAAGTCATATGTTTATATGTGATTTAAATTATAGCAAGGTACAATAATAACTTGATTACATCGACAATATGGACATATTATATCTATATCATTAAAGATTTAACACATATTGTTCGGTAATGGATAGCTTAATGTTTTCATTACTTTCTTATATAGTGTAAGTGAGCACTGAGTGTGGTATATAGTAGTTTAAAGTTCCAGCTATGTGGCTGATGATAAATCCCATCCCATTCGATACACTATTAGTATTCACATATATAATGTACATGTTACCTGTTACTGTAGATGATGTGCGTGTCATACTTATAAATATTTTTATAGGGTATTATTGTTATTTACACATCTAATAACAATTTTAAATTTATTTAATATATTCAAAAAACACGTGCAAAGCCGCTGGTAACAGCTAGTGATTTTATAAAGTACTATTTTTACATAAGGTTTCACGCGAACAACGTCGCGAGCACAGCTTTTTGTAAATAAAGGTTTAATTAAAATTCAAAACAACAAATATAAAACAAGATTTTAAAGAAACACAAAGCCAGCGGGATGTCAATAGAGTTATTCTCCAATTCAGTCCAAGAACGGATGAATGCCTTCGAATTTCATTTCGTAGACGTGTCAAACATTTTTTTTTTCTCTTCCCCATTTCCTTGAATTTTTTGTTTCACGCTATGCAGGATAATATCATGGGTGTTTTATTGAAACAGGTTATTGCTCCCGAAGCACGACTCGATATCGCTTTGAAAGATATTACGGTCAATAATTTGGAACGGGTAAATGGGAATTGGGTTTTTGTCGGGACGACTTGTGAAAATCGTGATGTTATGCTTACGCTATTTGTATACGCAAATTGCGATATCTTAGCAATTTTATCCCACAAGTTATGATAATATTTAGATAATATTATCGTTCAAGTTTAATTTTTTTAATGTTCAAATTTTGCCGTTCATGATGCTTTTAGTTTTTTTTGTGATTTTTGTGTTTTAAATGTACTACAAAATGTTGAAAATCCTGAAAAATAACATAAATATTAGAAACGGCTAAAATTGGATTTAACTCAGATTGAAATGTACGGACACAATATAATAGAGTTGTCTTTTAGCACTTAGCATCAGATCTTACACCACTGCAACAACATTACACATATAACCTCCACACACGTGCTCGCACACATGCTTACACATGAAAGTGGAACGGTTTTATTTTTTCCGTTATCAAACTGAAAAAGTATAGAAAATTATCCGATACGAAATATATACTAGAGTTGAGTTGCTTTTAAAAACTCGAATTAATAAAAAATAACCCTTACAAATTTGAGCTCGTAACTCCTAAGATAGTACGCATTCCAACCTAAGCTTCTTACGAAAACAGCATAAGAAAAATTTCTTCTTTCTTTAGAATTTCATAACTCTACATATATAAATAAATCTATAATAATGAGTAATACATACTTTTATAGAGAATTTAACACTCTAAAAAAAGATTTGTTGTGATTTTTCGTTAAGTTTATTAGTTTAAAAGGTATCCGAGCCCGAAGTTAAATTTTGATATACTCAAATTTAATTTAATGTATATTAATATCGGTACAAATAAGAACCAAGAATAGGTCTCGAAACTGTGTTTGTATGTGTAGTGCCTCCGACTATTCAAATTAGATATATTCCATATTACGATATGATAAAGCCATACAGTATATTTGCCATTGAATTTCCCAAAAACACATTACCGATTTGCCGGACAGTGAGTTGAATCACCATGTCAAGCGAGTTTTAATGAGTAAAGGCTACTATAGAAAGAATCAATATGTGCAAAATGATATATAAAAATGGCGGCTCTCTCTGTGCATCCACTAAAAATAAATATAAACACTATACATGATTCTAAAGATATATATGGTAAAAAAATAAATTAGATCCAGTTTCTTGCTGATTCTTCTTAATAACTGGGTTTTTTCCCATCGGATGGTAGTTTTGACGTTCATAAACGCCTTCTCAGGGCCTAAATTGAAGAAAGTATTTTCGATTTTGTATTGCCGAGTCAAACAGAGCAAACCTGATATAGCGTGACCAGTCCGAGCGTATCGGTTTAGTATAGCTCTTCACTAAGTCAATTGATGATGTATTACAAGCGGCCAAAGACTTTGGCATGTTAAGTCTAGAAGTTAAAATATGCCTGAGTGTGATAAAAATGTTTAAATTTTATAACATTTAAATATTCTAAATACTTCTACTAATGCCAAAACTTAACCAAATAAGCAATATATTTGTACAATGATAATAACCTTTGAGATGTAAGTGAACTTTCCAAGAGACTTCCGAATACTAAACCGTGGGCTTTGTTCAAAATTCCTCAAGGATTATTTCGCGCCGCCAAACCGAGCCGAGCCGGTCCAATTGATGAAATCTTATCTTTATCGTGACAGTCTTGATCTTCTATTCCCGAGGCTAATCATGAAGTATGGGCCAATAACAAAGTTCGCTATCCAAGAGTTAATTCTATCTGGCCTTTTCCAAGAGGGCCATATAAAAACATCAACGTAAAGTTTATTGGAATTTATTAACGACATTTAGCTTCTTTATATTTTTATATTAACCTTGCAGACTTAGTGCAGTTTAAAGTGTGATGAGTATTGATTGTGATTCTAATATAAAAACGAGAAGTTTAAGCAATTGACCTCGTGAATCATTAAATATTATAAAGAGGTAAATTTTGTGAGTTCGAGACGTTGTATGGAGTAATCTCTGGATCTACTAAACCTATTTTGATATTATTGTACCAATAGAAAGCCACGTTATTTGTGAGTGTCACAAGCTACATATTAATCCCAAAAAATGAAAAACCTTTTTTGTGGTAGTCGAAATTGCAAAGTGGGTCGGAGAAACAACGGTCGAATCAAAACGTTTCTTACGAATGCTGTGCCTTAACAATGAGAGATTGAGTTCTAGAGAAAAGTTGTAGAGCTTGATAGTGCCTACAAAAAAGTCAGCGACAGCATGTTTCTAACTTCAAGGTTTTTTTTTATTATCAGGGTAGGACTACGTCCGCCGTGCCCGCTAGTTGAGAATATATTAAAACACAATCGTTATTAGTGATAATGAAAATCAGTAAACAACAGTGGATAAAAATCGAGTTATTCAGAGAAATAATTACGAAGATCCAAAATAATGGTTTGGCGAACACCCAAAATCCTTAAAATTAATTTGAAACCATTCCAAACGGTTAAGTTTAAAGTATTTCGATGTTTCTTTCTATACATTCGCAAAAGTTTTTCATTGCACCGATGGACGAGGACCATTCTATTCGCTTTTAACTGGCTCGTGAATTTGGCAACGTTTCAAGAACGAAAGGCTAGCATCGAATCGCATTAGTTTGTTATTTGTTAAGTTAAATACAATGCTTAAAATTAATCCTAGTCTAATTTGCAGAGTCAAATTCCATTTTGCGATTATAATTAGAATATTATAGAATTCAGTATCTTACCTCTGGTCTTCTAATATATTTTTGATAATATAATGTTGTTCCTGCGATGGATGTGTGGCATTATGCGATTAGATCGCAAATCGAAACGAACACATCCGTGGTATCGTTGGAGTCCGGGACATCGCAGACAAGCTGCAGAATAGTCGACTCCGTTGGTACGGACACATAAGTCGCAGACCGCCAGACTACGTTGCAAATAGATGCCTCAGCATGACTGTACAAGGCCCAAGGTCTCGCGGCAGGCCCAAAAAACGCTGGTTGGACGTGGTGAAGGTGGACTTAAGGGGCAATAACCTCACACAGAAGGATGCCGAAGATCGGGCAAAGTGGCCGAAGCCTATTAGGAAAACGGACCCTGGCACCAAGCCGGGAAAACGCTAGAAAGAAGAAGAAGAATGTATGTCCGCAAAAGCTAAGATAAGCTGAATTTAGTAATAAACCAAAATAATTTTAATACTAGAAACGCGAAGTCCGGTGAAGCTGTTAAGACCTTAGTAGATAAATAGCGTAATCAGTTCGAGAGAAATACTAGAAATAACAACAAAACGTTCATTCCATGTTTCACCTACACTTCATACCTAATCAAATCAAAAACACTTTATTCCATTTAGGCCCTGAGAGCTTGTGAACTTGTGAAGAACCGGCAAGAAACTCAATCTGGTTTATCTTTTCATAATAAATATTTTTACAAACATTGATAAGTTAAATTTATTCTTGAATGCACAGAGATTAGCGTACTTTCCAAACGTCACTATTTTTTGATTATTGATCAACCCTATAGTAGCCTTTAGACATTAATTTCTATAGAGCATCTGTGTTCTTTCGTTACTTTCTTTTACCCGATTAGGCCTCCCACAGCACCGGTTTAAGCCTAAGTTTGAGCCATCGGTAGGGAGCCCTAGAGTGCGTTGCTTGCGCGATACGGTGACACACAAATATACATCACCGTTACAACACTACACGATCACCCCCACACACGTGCACGCCTACACGCTTACACATGAAAGTAGAAGGGTTTACTTTTTTTTCCCTTATCGAAGTGAAAAACTCTCAATTTTCCGATAATAAATATATGGAAGAGTTTTTGAGGCGTGTATGCTTGGTACACATATACGTTTCAACAACTCATACATATATGAATAGTTAGCTAAGTTAGCTAAGATAGGTCGCGATTTTGCAAGCAACAGGCAACAGCCAAGCCGAGGTGTGCCGTGCACCCTTGAGCTGGTTGCCAAATTAAAATCGGCTGAGTGCCTTAAGCGCTTGCCTTAGTGGTCCGGTGAAACTGTTAAGACCTTACTGGGTCAATAGCGTAGTCATTACGAAAAAAAAAAAGTTACTTTCTTATTAGAATTCCTTTAGATCACAGTTAAACGTTGTAATCTCACTGATATACATTATATATAAAGTAATGTATAAAGTCGGTTTATTACACTTTGTGTAGCACGGTGAAGCTGTAAAGGCCTTGCAAGGCTAATAGCGTACGTAGTCAGTTCGAAAAAAATATTACACTTTTCAAGTTTAAGTATTCAACTGATCTTTTTTTTATTCAGAAAAAGTACTGTTCTTCAGAGATAGACTAAATATACATCGGCGTCAGAAGCAAACAAGATCTTTAGTAGTTAGAAACAACTTTGGGATAAGAGATTCGCAACAATGTCAATTTAATGGCGCTTCACGCTACCGTTGAAAGCTACTTCGAAAATAACCGTTACCAGGGTCGGAGCTGGAGGATATTTAAGGTCCCAAACCACAATCTAAATCCTTTTAATGCCGTCTTTTTTTACCGAGATGTACACCTTGTAATCTAATTCGCTTTGTATAAATTAACAAATGAAAAGCTATTACATGATTTGTTATTGTGGGAGTGTTTTTAATTTAAACAAGACGACATTATTGATGTTGCTGACTGACAGATGGCATTACGTTCACCTCATCAAAATTTCATCCACACATTCGTAAGTTATTTACTAAAACCAACTAGGCATGTGTATGAGTGGGTCTCTGAATTTTTCGGTTTCACAATTAGAAACGGTGGGAGTCGCTGTATTCGGGTTCTAGATTTTTTAAGATTTTTCGAGTTTTGAAATACAACTGGAACCGGTAGGCAACCGATTTCATGCAGACGAAATTGTGCAGGTTAGCTAGTTAATATTATAAATGCTAATGTAAATATGTTTATTTGTCACATTTCAATTCAACATACCACTATGAGAAATTGTGTACACATTGTTATGAGTACAGAAAAGGAAATAATATGGAGTACTTTTCAAAAAAAAAATTGTTCCCGAGGTATTGGTTAAATGTATATTAACACGAATGAAACCGCAAGTAAAAGCTAGTACTATAGCAACTATAGCTATCTACGAGAATTATATTGCAATTAGGAAATAATTACAACTTAGAAGGATATACATATAACAGTATAAGAAATGGGTATTTTAATATATAAATCAAATAATTATGTATATCTATAAATCATTTTATCTTTACAATTTCACATACTTACAGTATCTACATCTACAATGAATCAAGGTCAAGAAGATAAATTATAAGATTCATTATCATATCACAGGTATTAATAAAAAAAAAGTATGATTTACAATTTTTTCAAAAGTTAAACTATATGTACGTGTAAAAAATATGAAATAATATACACCTAATCATCGTATATTGATATTTAATTATTCATACGTTATTCCATCCGGATATTAACTGTAAAAAAATGATTCCCCAAATACCAAGTCCGACCCTGGTTTGATGTGTCACCAACAAACAAACTCTTTTGCGAATTATAACCGCGATAGTTGGGAGTGAACGTGCTTCGAGCCCTTGAGCACTAAATAAATTTATACTCTTAAAAACTTCGATACAGAACCGTGATATTTATTATTTTCAATCCTTCTTTGTGCTAAATATTACCAGGCTAAAATATACTTGATTTATCTTGTTTTTTTTTTAATTATTAATTAGTGTATTTCAATAATATATATGTGTAGCAAAAATACATTTTATCTATTCCAAGTGTTTATTTTTGTTGAGACAACATTATAATAATAAGGTAAATATAATCTATTTTATTTAAATTATCATTTAGTGTGAAATTATCTAGTATGATCATATATAATAAGATATATATGTATGTATAAGGTAAAAAAAACTAAAAATATTAATGTTGCTAATTTTTTTATTCCATGATGGCAGCAAACAAGCATGCGGGCTATTTGATGATAAGCGGTCGAGTGAGGGAGAAGAAGAGAAAGGGAAGAGGAGAGGGTAAAGGTGAGGAGCGGTGGGCCTCTGGCGCTCTCATTGACCGAACGAAACACAACAATGCAAGCACTGTTATTTCATATCACTTTTCTTTGAGAGGATGGCACTACTCCGAGAGAGCCGACCCACTCACGCTAAAGCCAGTAATAGCTTCAGCGTGGCTCTACCACCTACATGCCTATATCTCCTTCTATGTCATTTGCGGATGTCGTGCTTAACGTTTAACCTCTATTACTCCCAGAACGAAGATGAATCTAAGGCACTACCTTAAAACAATCATACCGCTTACTACATAAATAAATAATTTTAAAATATTACTTCAATTTTTAAGGTTAGGTAAAATAACTACAAAAATAAGTGAACATTTTTTTCTAAAAGACAAACGTAATATAATTATGTAACATATAAGCTTGTTTTCGAAACTAGACCAATAATACAAATGTTAATATTGTTACTTGCATAATGATACAAGGGCACAGTTGTACTTATGTGAATTTTGTACGAGATGTTCTACTGAGTACAGTTCGAAGGTTACCGGTGACGTCATAGCTCCCGTTTCCCTTCCTACGCAAAACCCCAAACGGTTAAGAACAGTGCGGCATGTTGTAAAAACACTACCAATTATTTATTTATTTTTATTTCTCATTTGATAACAATTGTGAGTATACATATTCTAAAGACTTCGAAATTACTTCAATTTAATATTTGAAAGATTTAATCTATACTGATGTTGTAAAAAGGTAAAATTAGTGGGATTGTGAGTTTGTGACGTTGTAGGGGGTAATCTCAGGAACTACTAGTCTGATTTATATATATAATAATATTAAATCAATGAAATAACTCAAACTAATTTATGGAGACACAAACCTAGATATTACTCCATATAGACTTAAAATGATCACACAATATGAAGTATAGTACTACAAAGCATCGAAGAGTTGTAATATTTCGATTATTATTAAAATTATACCCAAATTATTTACACATAAATTATGTAATGTAATTGTTCACGAAATTATCAGCTTTCTTCAGTATGGCTTTTTTTTCAGTATGGTCTCTGCCTATATAGGCAATTCCTCCAATATAAAGTATGGTAAATACACATTTTAAAATTAATTGCCAAATATTCGGTATAACAACATTGACTGATCTACAATAGCAACATGTCACTATAGGCAAATCGCCAAAGGGAGTAGATACTGTGCGCTGTCCCACAGACGTAATATGTAATACTATATTGATAATATACACATAGTATAATTATTTAAGTATCGTACTGTCTACTTTACTATCTAACGTGAAAAGTTCACAACAAGCAAGATAAATATTAAACACAACAAATAAAATGAATGTGGTTTTATTCAAAGACTCAAAGAGTTTTCATCTACAACAAAATATCGACGAGAAAATTGTTTAGTATTCTAGGTTTTCAGTTTACTGATTTATTTGTACATATTTTCATGTTTTATTCAATTTTATTGTTTTGGAGTGTTAATATTAATGTATTCTTAGAAAAAAAAGTGATTTCAATTTGTATATGAGTAATTGAATAGTCATGGAGTCACGGATTATAAAGAGGTAAAATTTAAGGATTTGTGAGTTTGTGACGTTACAGTGGGTAATCTCAGGAACTACTAGTCCGATTTGAAAATTCCTATCAGTGTTCTATAGCTTATTTATTGAGGAAGGTTATAGGCTATATATCATCACGCTAAGACACATAAGAGCGGAGCATCAATGAAGAATGTTTCAAAATCGGGAGTTATTTTCATTTTGAGAGTTCCGCTGTGTGTTAGCGTTAACTAACACAAAGTAATTATTGAACGCCGATGAAGTCGCGGGAAGAGGCTAGTCTGAAATAAGTGTATATATTACAATTTGTTTTGTTAATGCAAATAATTTCTTTATTATATCTATCTAAATTAATAACGACGTAATAAATATAAAAAAAAAAAACATATGTCCATCTGTTTGTATATTTTTTATACATATAGCTTTAACTGACGTTAAGCGACGTCTTTGTAACATGTTAAGCCAAGGATCTAAACTAAGTTAAATTACGCCTTGTTCTCTTACTACTGAGCTATCAGTCTTTATATTTAACTAATTTCAACCAATCGGCTATCATATTATTGTAGCTTTAGCTGATAACTGTGCCTTTTATCAACATTGTCCTATTCATGTGCACCATATCGCTTGCCCCATATCTCGACGATAAGAAAATATAGATAACAGAATAACTGTATACCTAATGGAAATTTCGATATATCTTTAATTAAACACAACTTATCTAGCACTTTTTACATGATGGGTACACAAAGACATACCACTATCATATTATTCACTAGCTGTGCCCGCGACTACGCCCACGTACAATTTTTAATATAAAATCAGTGGTTAACAAAATCATAGGATTGTATTGTGTATTCAAAACAGATTTCATATCGCTATTAGATTTCTTCAAAATACGCCCTGTATTTCATGAGTAAATGTCTTCTTTTTTTTTCGAAATGACTACGCTATTGACCCAGCAAGGTCTTAACAGCTTCACCGGACTACAAAGTAAATGTCTTCTCTTTTGTGTTTTCTTATATGTAAGATATACATATATACGAATGCGACATGTATGTACTTAAAGGATCATAATAAATTGATGTAAATGTTGATGTATGTGTAAGTATGTTGATGTAAATGTAAGTGTTGACGTAAATGTTGTTATTCACTTGATTGTGATAAACAACGATACAGCTAGCGAGTCAAAACCGGCCAGCGATTAAATAAACAAAATAGTGAGATCCTTTAATTAATTATAAAGGATCATAATAAAACCGCCATAAAGGCAATAACATCATTAAATAATCCACTCTAAAATAGTAAATAGTTAATTCAAAATAAATAAAAAACACCCACGAATGCATGCATTCATGCAGAAAAAAAAATCGAAAGCAAAAAAGGTGCGGACCAGGAGTATGCAGAACATAAGATTAAGAAGAAAAAAAGAGATATATATACTACCTATTCTATATATTATACCAGTATTTAAACTATTACAATACCAAATTATGCTATAATCCATCCAATTTTTGCGTGAATCCTGTACATACCGGAATATGTTCTATCATTGATGCTAAGCCCCACCAGAGTACTTTTTTCTTTTAAATATTTAATGTACAGATTTCTTCCCGTTACCATTTTATGACAATATATACAGATATAAATTAATTGAATAATTATTTGAGTATCGAGACATCTATTTACATACAAGGGTGATTCAGACTCCGTCATTATTTGGCATTCTAGAAGTGTGAACACAGCAAAATAGAAACTCAAAACTAATGGTTATTCAACAAGGGTACTCTTAGGTTGAATATTTGAATACAAATGGGAGGAAAAGACGCCGGCTCTCAACTGGGATCGCTTTCACGAATAGATACCGGGGTAAAATTTCATTGAATTTTTTGTGTATGTAAGTAAAAATATTTACAGTTAGTATACATACGCTACGTTCATTATAGAACGTGTAATCTAGCAAATTACCATTACCTGAACTTCAGAAGGGAAATTTATTTTTAAATATTCATTTTTTACAATGTTTCGTAACAAGTATTCATTATGCGAGATGTGATATAAAAAAAAGGTTGTCTCATAATATACAAATAAAACATACAAGAATAACAATAAAAATATACAATAATTGCACGTTTAAAGGTATTAGATAGATTAATTTAATTAAATATGCTCACAAAATTTGAAGTGTGTACAAATAAAGCACTTAAGAATGAATCTCTCTAGGCTTAGCGTGTTTACCATCTTAGATTGTATTGTCATTTAAGATCAAATGTTTAAAATATACCATGTGTAAAAAAAATCTAAGTAACATTTTTGGTACAATAATGTTGTTATTATGGAATTGAAGTTATGCTACTTGGTGGCTAAATATTTATTACAAGCAGATATAGATAAAACTTCTAGGTTATATGAGAAAACGTATCGCCTAACTTCAGTGAAACCTCTGATCTAACACTTAGCGAACTCTCTAACTTTCCCCGAGTTCCATCTCTGGATCGTGACGATCCCGATTAATTTATTTCGGTATATACGAGCTTATTGTTTTTCGCTGTTCAGCTTATTTTTTTCTGATACGACGAGGAGAGTTTCTGTAGTCTATTTCGTTGGTTGTATATCTAAGTAGTATATCTACTTCTATTCTTTATATAGGTTTTTCGTAACCGTCCGTGACAAAGGTCACAAAACAAAAACCAAAAACAGTTTTAGGTGTTAGGTTTTATACAAAGGCCCAAAACACATTACCGATTTGCCGGATAGTGCGTTCAAAAACCATGTCAAGCAAGTTTTAATGTCTAAAGTTCCGACATCAATCTGACTA
Source organism: Antheraea mylitta (assembly GCA_014332785.1). NCBI lineage: Eukaryota > Metazoa > Arthropoda > Insecta > Lepidoptera > Saturniidae > Antheraea > Antheraea mylitta. The sequence goes on from JACEII010000012.1 coordinate 16,299,967, forward strand.
ATTTCAACTGATTCGAAATCCGAGAATACCTTACTGAGCCATCACCGCTTCAATGGTTTTAAAACTATAAACTATTCAGGATTGTACACGGACTGAAGTGATTAAGATTAAAAATAAATATATGAGAGGAATTATAAGAATAAAACCAGCGAAAGATACAATGAGGCATAACATTATGACGTTGGAAGAATATAGGAATAAAAGATGACCAAATTAGTAACGGATGGATTATTTAAACTATATGCATATAAGTTGCGAGTACTGAATTGACTGTTGAAAGAAGAGAGCCTGAAGCCTGGGAGCATCGAAGAGCTAAACATGTTGTGGCGACTGTATTTAAATAGATTGAGTGTTAGAAAATAATGATAGCCAGAGTGGAATGGTAACATAAGCGTGATGAGTTATAAGATGCGCCAATATAAGTATATAACATTGCCATGTTTGACTCGCAGATTTGTATGATGACATAATATGTTACTGTATTATAATTTCTCGACTTATAAATTCCAGTTTTTCAGCCTTCACTTATTTACCCGTTAGTTACTTACATGAATTTAGCCAAGAATATTGTTGAACCAAATAGACTGATGAAAGCCGATCGTACATATTCAATTTATCACAATTGGTATAATGCGAAAACAGTTAAAGGAACAAAAGAAAAGGGAACAAAGCATACAAGTTCTATAAAACACCGATAGAATTACTTAGGCAACTGGGTGAAGTTCTCCCGAAGTTATATTCGTGGGATCGTTACAGGCGATCGTGACGGAGCCGATTAATTCGTTTCCGACGATGTTTGCCTATTGTATCGAGTTTTTTTAGGTTATTCGGATAAACGAACAGTGATTTATATCGTCGTCCATAAAAATATAAGAGAATTTATTTGTTTTTACTACGTTTTAAATATTTGTCGAAAACTTTGTTCGGAAGCTCATTTTGTTTCAGCCGAAACTTGGATGAATTAGCTATAAAACGCGGATCGAATAAATGTAAAAAGTTATTTATATAACACTAGATGCTGCCTGTGATTTTGTTCGCATCATTTTCGTTGTTTTTATATTATATTTTTTTATTAGTTATTTTATACAATAGGAGGCAAAGGAACAGGTGGGTTATCTGATGTTACGTGATCAATACCATGTATAGACTCTTGCAACACCGAGGGAGTCGCAAAGGCGTTTCCAGCCTGTGTTGTGGGAGGGGGGAGGAAGGGAAAAGGAGAAGGGAAAGGTGAGGAGAGGTCGGGATCCGGCGCTTTTAGTGACCGAACGAAACGCAACAATGCAAACACTGTTACTTCACGACGATTTTCTATGAGAGGGTGGTATTACTTTGGACGAGACGACCCATTGATGCTAAAGCCACTAATAGATTCAGCGTGGCGCTACCACCTTCAAAAATATGCTATATACCTATAATTATATGCTCTAACGTATCGTATGACGACTATTCTTACTGATACTCTTTACTTTGTTGTTACTAATACTACGAATGTAAATCTGAGTTTGTTATAAGAGACTCCTGTTTCCAGAAATACTACATCATTGCATCATGGAGTTGGCTATCGACGGCTTTTTCAATTCTGTCAGTTCGCAATATTTGTATAAACTGACCTAAAAAACAGACAACGTGGCAAGCGCAAAAGTATACCTATTCGTGCCTAGATTATGCAGATATGCTTAGTTGGCAGATTTGTCTAGTTGACCAAATCTGTCGACTACTTAAGGGGCATAGGAAATAGTGCCTTTCTTCTCACCGTTACCGTTTTTGTTAATAAAACATGACTGCAATATGAGGTTTCAAAGTTCATACAGTTTTTTGGTTGATTAAGCAACTATCATAATCTATAGTACCTTATTTTATTAATACGATATAGATTTAGCTTTTGATCACAATCTCACTCGTTGTTAAATGAGGACCTCCTCAAAGATAGTAACTATACTTAGAGAGTTTGGATTGCAAGTAGAGCTGCCCGATTATACCCATTAGTGCTTTACGATAGAGTCGCAACTCTTTTGTAAAAGAAAACTCACTGTGAATATGAAATCTAGATTATTTAACGCGAGAATCCAAATACTTTACCACCAAGATATTAGAGCAGTCATCAATCATTGTCGCTATCATATGAAAAGAGAATCGACAGCTCTGAGAGAAATAATTAAAAATATAACATTTCAGAAGCTACAAAACTCGATCAACTTCAGTAATATATATGTGAATATGAATTATAAATAACTCGAACATTATAATTATAATATGTAAATGTAATTTTTACCCCAACTCAGCTGGAGGTGTGCTAAATTTCGCCAAACTCCTCTCCTGGGAGTTAAACGCTTTTTTGCCAGTAGATTATTATTTAGTAAAGTTGTAATATGAAATATTACTTTAGTGTTGGCAATACGTTACGCAGTTACGTAACAGATTGTATTTGTAACAAAAACGGCTGAATGGATAAAAATAGTATATTATACATAGTTACTGCGGTTGTTAGTATGTCTCTAAACAGTATATAATTATCTATATTTTTACAGATTCAGTTACGGGGTGAACTATGCAGCGTATTAGAGATCTGCAAGTCATAGGTATATTCCCGACGGAAAGTATGAGCATAAACATCAAGTCAAAACACTACATATTGGCGACTTCTAATTCCGATAAATCCACATTTCTTTATTTTTAGCACATTCGGTGGTATTAGAAAAACATTTCTCAAGTTCTGCCTGTCAATAGTCCTACCAATTTAAATTAGTATATACGCGAAGTTTTAAACATGAGTTAGTACATACCGGGGTACGAAATTGCAGACATCTTATTGATGTACCAACGGTAAAACCACTCGAACACCAAAACTTTTTTAAAAAACGGCGTACTACGCAGCTATTACATGGTACGCAGTACGTAATACGCAGCTATTTAAAAGTAAACCCATTATTATTATAAACGAGAAATGTTATAAGGATGGATGGAAATATGTTCCTCGTATACGTGAAAATTATTGACGCAATTTTTGATGAAACTTAACAGTATTATATAGCTATTGTACACAAATATTGTTTAAATTGGCTAAATACATAATTTAAAAAAATATATACAACCGAAAATATTAAACTCTTTTTTCGAAGTCGGTTAAAAGATCGTTTATCAAAATGCAATAGAATATTACTTTACATATATGTTTGGGGTACAAAGAAGACATGTTGGGTATCTGAAATTTAGAAAAAAAAAATCATTTCCCGAAGGTTGGTTGAATGTAATATATTAACGCGAACATAGCCGTAATATAAATATATTGTTAATCCTAATAAACTAATATTTTTAAAAACAGATTTAGCTCTCACCATATGTATTTAACTTTTAGGTACGTACTAAAAATTAACGAAATTCGTAAACAAATATCCTCTCTCAATACATTAATGTTTAAACTCTTTGGTGTCATCGAGGAAGAATATGATTCTCGTATTTTAAAAGGAAAATAAAAATATATAAAAGGGTAAAAATAAAGAAAGTTATCTATAATTCCATTGTAACCGTTTTAACAATCGCTACGCATTCGTAGCGTATATAAATCTAGCGTAGCTTAGCTACGACAAATTCACAATTGCTACGCCGTTCGTAGAAAACAAACAAATATCTCATATTAATTATATATTAAAATATAATATATAATATTTTGGGGAGTAAGGGGTGTCGAGTAACATCTTAAGACTTGAGACACCCAAGCCAACCTCACCTGCACGTGGTGCACCCTGCTGATCAACGAACGAGGCAATGGCGATAGCGGGGTGGTAGGATTTTAGAGTCCGACTGGGTCGCAACCACCATGTACATGGCGAAAAAGCCCGTCATAGTGACTCGCTTCTGCGTGTCGCGTTTCGGGATCAGCCTGTGCATATCCAGTTCCGGGTGACTTTTGTCATTATGGCCGGCATGACAGCGGCGACCAGCGATGGATAAACTGTCTATCGGTAGTTGCCGATATTTTTGAATTGTACTATGCTTAACATCAGGCATAGTACAGTCACTTTGTCGTGCCTGAATAAAAAAAAATTAAAATAAGGGCAGATTCTATCGCATTTAATAAAAAATTTGAATTATAATTATATTAGCTATGTAGGCTTAAACAAAATCTGTTTAAAGTCTATGAAATAAGTAGCCGATGACGCTATAAACAGATAAGACCAAAGAAACAAAATGTTTTTTTTTAATGATTCATAAAGTAATACTTTATTGTACTTTTTGGTGTGTATACTGGCAAGTTTAATGGTTTTTTCTTTTCGAACTGACTACGCCATTGTAAGGCCCTAACAACTTCACCGGTCTACTAAGCTTAATGCTTGAACGCATTTTCTTCCAGCGAACTAGCTGATAAATAAAATATCTATTATTTTTTTATACCTTTAAGCGAGCAATTCTTGTATGGAAATGGCTAGAGCGATTTCCGTGAAACTCAGTATGTTGATGGTTTCGGAGACGATAAATCGAACTAGCTAGATTTTATTCATAGATAACTTTTTATCTGAGTTTTCAGCCAAAAAATAAAGCTATAACATAAAGGTAAATTTCACCGCCGCTGTCAAAACAAAAATGGTTCAGATAGAAATCGCCTGCTTCCAAAATCCATCTAAGACCAGTTAAAATCTGAGTAACTGCAAAAGAGATATATTTTTTAAATATGTATATTTTTTTGATAAAAAATCTAAAATTGTGAGGCAGACCTATTATTAGTTTATTTTAATTTTTTTTTTAAAGAACCGAGCTGGTCTCGATCATCCTGGTACTAGGAATAAAATTAACTTAACATCGACATATAACAAAAATACATAAATACTAAAATTAACGAATACACTTATACACATACACATGTAATAATATATATATATACACAAACAATATAAATAGTAACAGAAATGTATAAAGTATAACAAGAAATAACATATATTAAAATAAGGTCATCTCTCACCTCTGTATGTTATTGACAGTTCAACGTCCTGAAGTTGACGCGGTAAGGCATTCCATATATTATTCTCATATAGTTCTCGAATTGATTTAGTAAAGTATTTATCTGGAATATTCCTCCAAAAAACATTGAGATGGAATAAATTGAACCAAAATGTCTCCACCATTGGTCATTCTTGTCCACATCAAAGTATTCAAAGTTCATGTTCAAAGATTATTCTAGCGCAATCAAATGCCATCTACAAAATTGTCTTCGATTAATTTATTATGACACGGCCACAAACATAATTATAAAATAATTGATGTGAAATCATATTTTAAAATTAATATTACAGTGTTTGAATTTTAAACGCACTAAGGAGCTAAAAGGTTTATAAAAGCGTCCGCGACATAGCCTCCGGGTGCTAATATAAATTTCATAAGGCGACCTATCACCACGGCATTGTTTTATTAAAAGGCCGTTGCTTAAGCTCGATCCGTATGAAATCACGACCACATTTACACCATCTGTATATCGAATACGTTAGTATAACTATATGTTTATATTCTTAATGTTTAGTTGTGTCTATACATATAGTCTTTCTTTAATATTTTGTGATATATATATATATATATATATATATATTTATAATTGAAGAATAGGTCTAAAGAATACGATAAAAGTAAAACGTTACTCTTTGCCTGATTTTTTATACACACAAATTATATACAGTACCCAGTATTTGATTTTACACGTCGAAGAGAAGAGTGAGATGTCTAAGATCAGCTTGCTATGGTTTTTGAAGCATTCTCTTTATTGCGATAGACAAAAATAAAGCTATACAAAAGCAAATTTTGGTGACTTTACCATACTTTATTACCCGACATGCCAAATCAAAAGTCCGGTACTCTACAATACGCAAAGTTGAAATTAATCCTTATTTAACATATTATAAGACTTTAGTTTTGAGTACGAAGGTGAACGGATATAGAAGTAAAGAAATATCAATTAAGTATAGATGGATGATATGGAAAACGATACGTGTGTAAAAGGTGAGATGACATTTTACAGGAAAAAGTGGCAAGGGAAAGAGGATAAGAAGAGAAATTATTTTTATTATTTTTTGAAATCGTAAAAATAATATTTATTAATTCCCTACCTAATAGTTTTGATGGGATTTGGTGGACGAAAACCTTACGTCATTGTGTTATTAATAAGCTATAATAGGAACAATAGTATTTTAATAACAAAAAACTCTTTTTATGTCACAGGAAACAAACTGACTGACGGGTCACTTGATGTTAAGCAATCACCACCGTCCATAGACACCAGCAATACTAGAATAGTCGCAAGTGCGTCGCCAGCCTGTGTTGGTGGGAAAGGTGAGGGAGGGAAATAGGATTCAGGGAAGGGAGAAAGGGGAGGTGGGCCTCCGACGCTCACACTGATTGAACAAAACGCAACAATGCAAGCAAAGTTACTTCACGTCGGTTTTCTCTGGGAGGGTGGTACTACCCCGGACGAGCCGACCTATTCAAGCTGAAATCAGTTATAGCTTCAGCGTGACTATACTACATAAAAAAAAACTAAATAAATGCGTACAAAACTGACAGAATAACTGAGATATTATAATATATTTCATCCATTATCCCATTAATAACAATAACAAACACCTATAATGGAAGATCATGAATAAAGTGACACCAATGTAATACATAAGGGTATGATGCAATCTTCCTTAATGTACGTAAAGAATTAGAATAAGATACATATAGGTACAATTGTTTGTGCAATAGTAGTAAGACGTCTCAGACTTAGATTGACATATGCGGGTCAGACAGAAAATGTTTTACCGCAGGGAAATCGAAAAGCACTCGGAACTAGCCCGCATGCATGACTGGATTATTGAATCTAAAAGAAACGAAAGAGATTAGAGTGGTATTCAATTCTTCCAATCTAGTAGTGACATGGGGTAGGTTTGGCTGTGGAAGCATCCTTGTCTCTACTTACTTTTATAGTAAAACAGAAGTGACGCAGTGTTCTCACATTCTCACACGTGAGAATTTCTAACTCAAGTTTCAAAGGCGGTACACTATGAATAGTAGATTCATGTTTAGAGTTATTATAAGGTTGATAAATATTTGTATATGTCGGTGCAGCGATAAAATGCTGTCCAAGTAGCAGTATGACGTCATCAATAGTGACGTCATGGTTATTATTTGAACGATCAATCCACCAACAACAATCGAATAACACATTAACCGATACAGAAACACTACACTGACTATAATTACGACGAGTTATACATAGATGTAACTAGTCTAGCTAGCTAGCTAGACTAGGCTAGCCCAACTCTCTGAGCGTGTATACCCAGCATCTAGTCGTGGGTCGCTTTTTAAGGCATCAAGATACATAAACAGCTTATACCTCTAACCAATAGCGTTTCACAGCGGGGTAAATATGTACAGCCGACAACTTCATCCAATAGCGTTTAAGGTCATTAGTAAAACCCCCGCTATAGTCAATAGCGCGGTATCATAGGTCAATAGTGGCTCTCACTATATATACTATTGTGCTATAAGATAAAGAAGTCATTATTATAGAGTATCGTTTGACCATAATCTTATCTAATATTAAGTGATAGTGTAGTGAAAATTCGTATCATGATTAGCCCACAAAAATGATTAACATTTAAGTACAACAGTGTACGCAATCCTAACGTTTTTTTTAAATTGTAGTTTATGCTATTATATTTGGCGGAATACTAAAAAATATCCATCATCTTGTAATCCTCTTGCTTATTGCTGGGTTGACGTGGAAAATAAACGGGTTTTATCTGAGCCCTTTAATATAATACAAGAGTATAAAAATATCTTTTTAATTTTGAAATACTGATGATGTAATAAGTTACACTTCAATAAGTTCTGCATAAAGTATGACTGTTTTGTACTACGCCAACCCCACAACTGTCTGCGTCCGCAAGAAATTAGAATATTTGTTTTAGAGAAAGATTAAGTGTCTAAGAATTAGAACTAATTAAGAGGTAAAGTTTGTGAGTTTGTGAGGTTCTGGGAGGTAATATCTGGATCTACTAAACCGATTTTGGAAATTTTTTTACCAATAGAAAGCCACGTTATTTGTGAGTGTCATGTATTAACACGAAAAATGAAAAGACTTTTTGTAATAATTTGATTTGCAAAGTAAGTCGGCGAAAAAACAGTCGAACGAAAACGATGCCTTAACGATGGGAGATATAACTATGATTGAGTTTTAGAGAAAAGTTGTAGAGTTAATAATACCTACAAAAAGTCAGCTGAAGCTATTATTGTTTTCAGCATGAATAGGTCGGCTCGTCCGGGGAAGCACCACCCTCTCACAGAAAACCGACGTGAAGTAACAATGCTTGCATTGTTGCGTTTCGTTCGCTCAGTAAGAGAGCCGGAGACCCACCTACACTCCCCTTCTCCTTCCTCCTTCCCTTCCTGCCCTTTCCCCACCCTCCTCCCAAATACAGGTTGGCAACGCACTTGCGACTCTCCTGGTATTGCAAGTATCTATGGACGGTGGTGATCACTTAATATCAGGTGACCCATCTGTTCGTTGGCCTCCTACGATATAAAAAAAAATGTCGAACTTTTTAGTCACACAAAAGTAGTGTTTTTATATTAAAAAGATAATTTAAATCGTTAAGTGATATTTATCGGTATTACCAATAATATACATATATTAACAACAATTATGAATACTTATGAAAATACATAGCACTCAGTACTTATAACAAATCAGACTCATAATTACATCACAAGTAACAATGTTTACCGCCCAACAAAGTGGGCACGGATCCACTTGTCATGTCATGTATATAGATTTATATTTCTTTATAATTTGAATAACAAGATTCTCATAATTAAAAATATATTGTTATAATTATTCATTATTATTATTTATGTGAGAAATTATAATGAACTTAAAGTAATTTATTGGTCATTGTTACAGTTCGGTGTAACAGTTGGTCCAACCAAAACATGAACGCTGAGTATTATTACACATTAAAAGGCAGACGGTGTAAGCTAGCTCGTAATTAGCTGTTATCTACTAAGAGATTCGGGACTCCTTGTAAAAACGGAGAAAAGAAAATTTTAGCTGCATGTTTAACACCCAAGCATTGGTGCATTAGCAATTACTTGAATATTTATTGGAGTACAATTCGATCTATCTTTAATGCAATTACATAATTACGGAATAATTATTTTATGAACTAATATACACGTGTAATAAATAATAACTAATAGGTTACGCTAGGTTATATTTGATTGTAAGTTTTAAATTATCTAGTGTAATTAATATCTGCTTTGGGCTCCTACGGATATACAATTTAAGAAAATCATATTAAATCTTTCCCTTGTAGTACGACTGCGTTATGAAATAAAATGGTATTGGAAGCCCCGAACGTTAATCTGTCAATTCTGTCACTATTTATTAATATCTCTCTGCTTTTTTTTTTTATATCAAAGGAGGCAAACAAACTGGTGGCTCACGTGATGTTAAGTGATCACCACCGCCCATAGACACTAGCGACATCAGGGACGTCGCAAGTGCGTTGCCAACCTATATATGGGAGAAGGGGGAAGGGAAGGAAAAGGAAAGAAGGAAAGAGAGACGTGGGCCTCCGGCTCTCTCACTGACCGAACGAAACACAACAATGCAAGCACTGTCATTTCACGTCGGTTATCTGTGAGAGGGGTGGTACTACCCCGGAGGATCCGACCCATTCATGCTGAAACCAAAAATAGCTTCAGTGGGGCTCTACCACCTACTGCTGGGTCACTTTATTCTATGTAGATTTTTATGACTCATATTTTCTACTGTACCGTAGTATCGAAATAGGTACAGCAGTTTTTAAGTACTTTAATTTATATAACCACTTTTCTATACCATTTATCTGATGGTAATGATATTTAAAAGATTTGTTACGTTCACTAGATTAATACAATTATTTTACGATGGACAGCGCGTGGATCGTTATAACATATGAAAGTATTTCGTACAATGTACCAACATAAAATTCGACAATTGAATTTTATACAGACTGATGAAGATCCGAATGATTGTTAGTAATAAATAACACATTAATGAAGACAAATAAAGATACATTGTGTCGTTTTATAAAACCACGATGTAAGTGAAACTTTTTGTCGGGTCGTAGGCATTTTCCAGCAAATTTCCAGAAAATTATTCCATTTACCGTATTCAAAGTATTTTTAAGTTTTTTAAATGTTTTTGATATTAATATTTGGAAAATGGAAATGACAATAGAAAATCAAGTAGACAAAATATTTTTTCCCTACTCGCGCGTACTCTCTCGGCATTTTGTCGCTAACGGCGTAAATTTATTCACCAAATAATATCTCACTATTTTTTCTTACTAATTGTTTTGTTCTGCAAACTCTTGGTATGTATCTTTTTTTGTATCGGTTTATTTTTATTTATTTTTTATTGTCTGCGTGAAAAATCGTATCTGTGAGCAACTATTGGGTGTTTTTTTATTTATTTTAAATTAACTATTTACTATTTTAGAGTGGACTTTTTAATGATGTTATTGCCTTATTGCCTTTATTGCGGTTTTAATTAAAGGATCCCACTATTTTTGGTTTATTCATCGTTGGCCGGTTTTGACTCAGTAACTGTGTCGTTGTTCATCACGACCAAGTGAACAACATTTACATCAACACACTGGCACAAAACACACAATTATCACGGAGCACTTGGTTGCTCTGCGTCTTTCATTTTACCCCTACTTCGGGACGCTGTAATGCGACATGCAATAGGTGTAAGCAAAAATTTGGGGCGATGGAAAGTTTCACTTCAATTCATTGAACATTATAAATCAAACATGTTTAAGATATTTTATGAATATATATACAATTATTATAGAAATAAGCGTAGGGAGATAATGATGAACCCTACCAGTAAGACATGGGTTCTCCTTGGCAGCGTCATCGACAGATTGAAACTTACCTGAAAGGATAATATAAAAATTAACAAACTTATTCTCATGTTAGCGTCGATTATATTTACCTTTGCGAGCATAGATGAAATGGTATAAGAATTATAGAAAAGACGCAAGCGAGCAATTAGGAACATAGGTATGCGCCCTCTTTTTGTTAGTTAGTTTTAACCAAATTTTTAGACAAACATAATTATATCGCAACTTTAAAAAAATTAAGTCAAAATGTACGTTTTTGAGTGTTGATTAAAAAGTAAATTAACGTTGTAAGAAGAATACGTCCAATTCAACAGGTATTCAATACAATTAAAACTACGGAAATAGATGATTGTTATTCTGTTTTTGATTTAAGCATGTGAAAACCTTGGACTCCAAAGATCATTAATTAAGGAAAATAATATGAAATAAATATATATTCAAAGACAGAAACCTTATAAATTGTAAGTTATTTAAAAAATGCATTAATTCAAATCTATATATTAATACGTGAAGCAAAATCTTTGTACCCCTTTTTAATCTATTTCCCGTGAACGGTTGAACTTGAAATTTGGCATAGTTAACATTTTTATGGCGGAGAAGTGCAGAATGCTGTTTATTTTAATATAACATGCATTAGAAGTACATTAAATTAATTAAAATATGCATTACTCAAACTACTGCTTAAATTTTACACAAAATATACAAACATATCAATAAAGATTGTTTCAAAAAAGGTTGTGAAGGAGGTTGCTATGCTCGACTATATGTATTTTTTTAACTCTTACGTTCCAATTACCATTTTTAATCCTACATTCAACAATGATATTATAAAATATAACTATTATTGTAATGTTTAAAATTTTTTTCTGGTGAACTCACTTCAAATGATGATTTAATAAAAAAACGAGCCAAATAATAATTTGTATAATCAAAATAAGAATTTTGTTCATAAAAGTAATCCATGACTTAGACCTCCGCGGTTACAATGTTGCAATTCAACTTCATGTAGCAACAAAAAAGAATTTATTTTCAAAAGCTAATGGTAGTATTAAAAACATCTTTGTTTTAGATCCACCATTTGATTGTATTGTGCATCCATTACTTTTCCAAACGATGATACTGGGCATATCACTATTTCTCATAATGAACAGACTACATTTAATTCAATATCACCCAGAAATACTAACCACCTATGGTGTCGTGTAAAATTAATTGAAAATTGTGTAACGGGTTGCGATAAATTTCTTCATTTTCGTAAAGTTATGTTTGCTTAAAATTTGAGAGCTTTACCACGTAGTTTTTGTTTCAAATTTATATTAATTTCAATGTTCATTTCCACATAGATTTTTTTTGTGTTTATATAATTAAAGATAGGCAAATGACAAATAACTGAGTAGCCAAGATAACCTAACCTTTGATTATGGAAGTATACCCTTTCACAAAAGAGCCCAACAAACTTTAAAAAATCAATTAACTATGGTCGAATGTCGACCACTGGGCGCCCAATAGTTTACATAAATTTAAGTGGAAAGTGTAAACATGGTCAAATAAACACATTTACACACAAAAATTAATTTATTTTTCATAAAAATTACCAAAGTTGGGCGTTTATAGTTAGTAATATCAAAGCAAATCAAGAAACTCTGTATAATATGGATTTTTGATAATTCGCAACTGGTTGGTTCACTGCAGTAAATCTACTTCTGAACGGTTTAAGGGATCGCCATAAAAATTGTTGTGTTTACATTTTAACATAGGTTATAGAATGCCCATTTATAACTCAACTTTTTACTATAAGTAATTATGGCAATAAATAATAAAAAAATTAAGAGGTGATAGAGACACACTGAAGCTATTATTGGTTTCAGTATAAATGGGTCGGCTCACCCGGGGTAGTATCTGTAGTCTGGTGAAGCTGTTAAGACCTTGGTAGGTCAATAGCGTAGTCTACTAGTAGTAGCGGGTACTACCACCCGATCCACAGAAACACCGACGTGAGTAAAAGTGCTTGCATTGTTGCGTTTCGTTTGGTCAGTGGGAATGCCGGAAGACCACCACCCTCCCCTCCCTCATCCTCTTCCCCCTTCCCCTCCCTTCCACCTTCCCCCTCCCTTCCCGAAACACAGGCTGGCAACGCACTTACGTCTCCGTGGTCACTTAACATAAGGTAACCCAGCCTATTCGTTTGCCGCTTATGACTTTAATAAATGCAAGCAAAACTGCGGGCACACCTAGTATATGAAAATCGGTTAAGCAACAAAAGTCGCCATTGAACTGTAAACGTTTCCAATGGAAACAGGTCAACCGACGTTAATGTTGCTGTTGGAAACTTTGTTGTAACATCAAAAATTGTTGTCGTCCGTATAATTGATGAGCTGTCAATCTAAACGCTGATGTCGCTAAATGGTGCGCCTCTGAAAGTTCTTGCTTCAATGTTGTCAAATTCTCTTTGTTTCAATAAGGAACTTGGCGGAATCGGGTGAAACTCGTATTGTTCTTTTGTTTCGTTGGAGTTGAATTGTTAAGCTCCTTTTTTATATTTCACAGTGAACAATGAAGAACTTTTTGATTGTTTAATGTATACATATTTTAAAACTAAATGATACCCGCTACTTGGTCTGCGTCTTTTCTTATCTTAAAATATACCTTATATCACATAAATTATTATCTTAAAACTTTATATTACACTAGCTACTGCTTGCGACTTCATCTGCGTGGAATAGTTATTTTGGGGTAACGCTAACACGCAGCTTAAGCTCTCAAAAAGGAGAAAAATACCCGGATTTTAAAACATTTCTCATTAGTGCTCCGTGCCTATTGGTCATAACGTGATGTATAGCCTATAGCCTTCCGCAATAAAAATGAGCTATATAACACTGAAATAATGAAATTGGCTCAGTAGTTCAAACAACAAACACACCCTACAGCTTTATAATATTAAAGTATAGATTTCAAATGTGTAAGAAGAAAATAAAAAAAATTGAGCCGTCACGGGACGCCTGGCAGATGTGAAACATCGAAATTGTTTTGTATAAGTTGTATGCCTAAAAGAACACTACAACAGAAATCAGCTGTGGCAATGATACGATAATGCTTTACAAATTTGGTCTATAAAATAATGATTGTTTATTTATTTTATTCCATAAATATTCATTTTAAATACAAAAATCCAACAAGGCGCAGGCACGATGTTTTTGGCGGCATTTATCAAAGGCCGCTAATTCACCGGCGTGTACGGCATAAAACTGGTATAACAAGTGGCTGACAAAACAATTTGAATCAATTTGCAAATGTTTTTGAGTATATCGTTAATAGTTTTAGAGGTTAACAGGTTTAAAGTGCGCCTATATACGTTTCACACCATAACAATTCGAGCGTGAGTCTACATGAGGTAACACAAGTGAATAGTGAAAAGTTAATTCTCTGAATAATTTTCCAGACGATGAAAAGATTAAACTATGGAGAGACTGTTAACATTAATTTTTGCTGTAGTCCGGTGAAGCTATTAAGACCTTGCTAGGTCAATAGCGTTGTCAGATTGAGAAAAAAAAATCGTAATATTTTGACTTTGTTAATATATAGTAACAATTTCATACCCCTTCCTATATTCAAGCTATTAACCACGACAATACAATAACTTACCGAAATAATTGAAGCGTGAGAATACATAGAAACTAAACGGTCCCGAAAAGGCAATTCTATACGCAATCATGAGAAATAACGATATTACGCTATAAACTCTCAACGTGGGGGTACCTACATAAATATATCTTACGTTTTTTTTACAGCTATTGTTTATTTTATACGTGGTCTATTACCCGTCTATGATATTTTTACCGTCAGGTGAAAGAAAACGGTCGAGCCGTTTATCGCGTTACTAGTTCAGTACGCGAGTAGAATTTTTATGTTCGAATTTTATTAGGTCAATTCTTATAACAATTGCAGTATTGTGTCTTTTTTTGTATCGTTTTAAGTATCTTTCTTCTCAATATACTTAGTAATTAATTTAATTTCAATTATAGAATCGATTACTACGTTTTTATTACGAACTTATTAGTATCCTCTTTGTCAACATTTTGAAACAACTTTGAAAATAATCGTTATTGCAGATAAAAAACAAAAAACAATGATATATTTTGCTTACAAAATTTCTTTGTTAACGATCATATCTATTTGCTTCCCCTCTCCTGTGAAGCATACAACACTCCTTGTCGTATTTCTTTACGGCAAGAAGGCAGACATCACAAACCACCATAATGCTTATAAAATTGAAGTTTTGTTAAAACTTACATTGAACTAACGGGCCCAGCAGACATTATTCTGCTTTGATAATGAAAGAATATTCTAGAATCAGATCGCAATGCCACCTTTTGAGTTCAATTGTGAATCGAAACCAACCACGAATCCTTATAAAAGCTTTTATGTAGTGGTAGAGCCACGCTGAAGCTAGTAATGGTTTCAGCATGAATGTGTCGGCTCGACCGGGGTAGTACCACCTTCTCGCAGAAAACCGACGTGAAGAAACAGTGCTTGCATTGTTGCGTTTCGTTCGGTCGGTGAGAGCGCCGGAGGCCCACCTCTCCTCACCTTCTCTCTCTCCTTTTCCCTTCCTCCCCCCACTTCCACCCTCCCCAACACAGGCTGGCAATGCACTTGCGACTCTCCTGGTGTTGAAAGTGTCTATGGACGGTGGTGATCACTTATCATCAAATGACCCACCTGTTCGTTTGCCTCCTATGATATAAACATGTCTGTCTATAAGTTTACTTTTATATTTGACTTAAAATATCTTGACTGATTTAAATGTTTTTTTTTATACGAGAATTACATGTCATTCCGAATATATAGCTCATAAAAATATCAATAATTCGTGCCGGAATCGTAAAATGTGTGTAAAAATAAAATTACTCTCTAGTAAACGCGTTTGGAGCCGCGGGCACAGTTA
>JACEII010000012.1:16315843-16331715 GCA_014332785.1 Antheraea mylitta
TTTTATAAATACGTAAAATATTTTTTTCGAAATGACTACGCTATTGACCTAGCAAGGTCTTAACTGCTTCACCGGACTATGCGTAAAATATACTTTATTGGTAAGCGTAGTAAATACAAAAAAGTAAGCTATAAATAAGTAGGTGGAGTTTTTGGCGGGATTTTAGTCTGTCATGTAGTGGATTTTATATTTTATTCAAAATCTTGTATTATTTGACTCTATATTGCGTAAATTTGGTGGTGTTTTACGTAATATAGTTAGTTTGTTGTGCATAAGTGAAGTGAATGGAAAATAATACCACGGAGCATGAAATTCTGAGATGCCACAAAAACTCCCTGGAAGGTTCTAGCAAGAGATCGACCATCTTGTTAGAATATTAATTCACACGATGCTTAACATTGAAATGATCGTGATATTATTGACTATGTGACAATGGCAGTAATAATCGGAAAGATTGATTGCCAAAAATAAAGTTAAAAAAAAATAGGTAAGATAAATTTCCATCGAATATAATTCCTGAAGTTATCAGTTTTATGAAAATAACGATAAAATATTCATTTATATTCGATTCAAAAACACGCGTCCTTGGCCCAGTTACCGTGTTATTGAAACTCAAAGCGGCCTCTCGTATGCCTTTCGCAGTGAACTCGAGCTTCGGTCGTCGGACTGAGTGCGCGCCGCATTTCGCTTTTTAATGTTGCACCGATTTACACGCGTCGTTATGAAAACTAGTGATATTACGCGTTATTGAGACTGCTTTTTTTTAAATCACGTATATTACATACTGTACAATTCTGATATACGTAATCTTATGTAAAAAACAGCTATTAATAAAGTCATATGTCATTAAAACATCTTTAAATTAAAATAAACTGTTAGGTTTTCCTCACAAAATTGCTTTTGTTATCAAAAAAATATATAAAAAAGATATCTCTTTTGCTGTCACTCGGATTTGAACTGGGGTTACAAGGATTTTGGACGCGACCAATTTCCATTTGAGCTATTTAATCTAATAACTTTTGATATACGGAACCGATTTAATGAAACAAAAACCAAATGTTACTCGAAGACTTTATGATTTTATCATAAAACATATCTTAAAGAATGTAGCATTTTAGCAGTAAAACGTGTTCATATAAACAGACAGACATTTCTAAAATTTATTGTTATGTATTTCATTAGTTATTCCTAGACATCATAACATTTCTTTATTTTTCTTCTTTTGATTTACCTTGAAATAGTTATGCTAATATTTTACTTTCTTGTAACATCAAGAAGTAACTTCATTGTAACCACTATGCAATATGAAGACAACGGCGAATGCCTACAGATTTACATTCAATTGATAATCGTTGCAGTCATGCCGCAAAGCCTCTCTGTAGGTAATAAATTCTATTACTTTGGTCTTGAACATTTTCATATTATTTTTTTATATCATAGGAAACATATAAGTAATCACCGCCGTCCATAGACACCAGAAACACCACAGGAGTTGCAAGTGCCTTGCCAGCCTGTGTTGGTGGTAAAGACGGGAGGGAAAGGAGGTGGGAAAGACGGTAGAGGGGAAGGCGCTCTCGCTGACCGAACAAAACAACAATGAAAGCATTGTTACTTCACGTCGCTTTTCTGTGAGAGGCTAGTGCTACCCCGGACGAGCCGACCCATATATGCTGAAACCAGTAATAGCTTCAGTGTAGCTCTACCACGTACAAACGTTTTAGTAGTCCGGTGAAGCTGTAAAGGCCTATTAGGCCAATAACATAGTCGGTTCGGAAAAAAAAAAACAAATAAAGCAAGCAATCAGTCGACGATAATAGAAGATGGATACTCTACTTAGACATACGATTAAATAAAAAACTACTCCTATATATGTGGTAACATACATTATACATTTTGCATAGAAGTTTTTGCAAGCGCATTATTGATATAAAACAGTAAAAATAAATAATATTGTAACAGAATCTTCACGTTCTCTTAACAAAAGAGCCGGTTGAAGAATCGATACAGCGCTGGAACGTGTTCTAGTGGGCAGTTTTTAGAATTTAGACGCGCTTTTAAGTTCACTCGCACACATAAAGCGGCTTAAAGCAGAAAATATAAAGTGTTCGAACCTTTTACAGAGTGGAAGCTTGAAGTGCTTTGAAATTTATACAACTATTCCGTAGGAAGCGATTTATCTTGAATTTTTAACCCGTTTATTTTCTTAGACTAGAGAAAATATATTTACCATGTAACAACCAATATAATTATGGCTTAATATAGTTTTTATGAAGTGACGTCATTTGTATGTGACGTAAGATGATTTGTTTTTAACGATTTGACGTGATAATGTCTTATAATTCGATGAAATCCGGCTGCATGCTCGAAAAAGCATGACTCACTGTCGCTTTCGCTTGAGTCAAGCGTGCAAGCGCAAGCAGGAAACAAGCAATAGAGTCACGGTCGGCCTAAGCGCTCGGTTTGTGATCTATATTTAAAATAATTCCTTTCATAAAGTTTTTCATCAATGTTTTTTAATCAGAAATTAATTTCTTATTAGAATTATCGTCCGTAAAGCGAGTTTACAAACAATTTTTTTTTTGCTTTTCCAGCAAAGTATAGTTCTATATACTGTTAGTTAAAACCATAAAACTTTAAGCTGTTATTCTAATATTAAAAATGGATTTTCATTTATAATTTTTGCATATGAAATACGTAAGAAATTTAGAAAGATTTTTTTTCCATTTACATATAACTTTGGGAAATTTAATGTTACTTTAATGCATCAAAGTAGAATTCGTAGCTAATGAGAGACTCTTTTAGATCATTTGCACTTGACTAATGTTAACTCAAATATTTTTGTATGTAACATATAACTAAAGCAAAAATATTATTATCAATATTTGGCAAAGTAATTTCTAATACGCTGTCTATAATAATATCTATTATAAAAATACTTAGAATGTCTGTCTATATTTAAATATAAATCATAGGAAATTAAATTTCTATTTAAATTACTCTTTTCACATTTCCTGTAATTCTGAACGTTTCACCGAAAAATACAGAAAACAAGACCATTTCGTAAAAATTTAACCTTTGTGATGTGTACATACCAAAATTTATTTATCTTTATTATTGTTGATGTTCATCAGCTGTAAATAATTTGAAAAAGTCTATCATACTCTACAAATTTGCGGATAAGTTAATTATTGTAGTATTAAAAGGTGATAACCTAAAGATATATGAAAAAAAAATCGAGGCTGTACTGCCGGCAGAAATGAAAACAATAAAATGAAATAATTGTGTTCTCTTATGAATTTTCATACCAATTATAGCGTGAATGATAATATTCAAATTTCAGACTTGGTTAATTAAAATTATTGAAGAAGTTTTCACTTAAAAAAACCTAAATTGCCCATGTTTTTGCATGAATACGATTCTATAATATAAAAATGAATCGCTGAAATGAAGCGCAAATCTCGAGAACAGCTGAACCAATTTTGCTAATTCTTTTTTTGTTGTGTTTGATATTGTCAGGAGAAGGTTCTTATGCAATTATATTTTAATATATTTTAGGCGGAACGGATTTCATGGGTAATTCTAGTGTTGGATAAAATTACGTTCGTCTTTCAGAAAATTGTAGCTGTTATTCTCAAAACACCTTTTTCCCCGAAGGGTAGATCAAATTTATATTAACTCAAAGGAAGCCGCTGATAAAAACTAGTTTTTTTAATAACGATCTTTTTTTTTCGAACTGACTACGCTATTGGCCTAGCAAGGCCTTTACAGCTTCACCGGACTACTATCTAACAATCATGGTAACGCAAAACATACTATCTGTAACAGTATGATGATGCTTCAAAGCAAAACAATATGCTAAATGATTTTTTTTTTCGAAATGAAAACGCTGTTGATCTGGCATGGTCTTCACAGCTTCACCGAACTATTGAGGCGAGCGCTAAAGGCAGTCAGCGGATTTGGGATATTTGGCCTACTAACTCAAGGGCGCACGGCACACCTCGACTTGGGCTGTCGCTTGTTTTGTGCAAAAATCGCGACCTATCTGAGATAACCTAAGCTAAGCTATCTATATATATGTATGTGAGTTATTGAAACATGCATGTGTACCAAGCATGCGTGCCTCAACAACTCCTATATGTATTTTGTGTCGGAAAAATTCCTCAAAACTATATAGGATAGGATAGGGTAAGGAAAAATAAGGGTAGAAAGAACTCTTTGTCGTTTATTTCTCTGAAAAAGAAAAACAACGTGTAAGCGTGTAGGCGTGCACGTGTGTATAGGTGATGTGTGTGATGTTGTAGCAGTGATGTAAGGTTTAGTGTCACTGAATCGCGTGAGCAGCGTACTCATAGCTAAATGTAAACTATCACAAACCAAAATTATTACAATCTATAACATATGTCTATACATGTTTCTAGAGTAATATTGTTGGAACAGTTTCCCAACAACAGTCCGTTGCGATAAGTGTAGTGTATAGATAATGCGCCTTGTTAGCGCAGGGCGAGGTACCGACAAGTTCCTCGACGAATAGACTTGTTCGAGTTTCGAGGCCTGCGCGGCTCGATAAGTGTTGTATGGCGTAAGTTGTAAGCGAAATGAATACTTTTTATTTTCAACAATACCGTAATTTAAAAATTCATAAATGATTCATTATATAAAAAATATGAAAATTAGCTACCAAGAAGGTGTTTGTTTTGTTTTATGTGGTAGAGCCACGCTGAAGCTATTACTGGTTTCAGCATGAATGGGTCGGTTCGTCCGGGGTAATATCACCCTCTCACGGAAAACCGACGTGAAGTAACAGTGCTTGCATTGTTGTGTTTCGTTCGGTCAGTGAGAGTGCCGGAGGCCCAACGCCCTCCCTCTACCTTTCCCCTCTTCTCCCCCCCCTTCCCTACCAACACAGGCTGGCAACGCACTTGTGACTCCTTTGGTGTTGCAAGTGTCTATGGACGATGGTGATCATTTACCTGTTCGTTTGCCTGTTATGATGTAAAAAAAAATTATGACACAAATATCTTTAGACTATTCATCGGAATTGTTGGCGCGCATTATATTTTTACATTTCTGACATACATTTATATTCCTTCCTTCAATTCAACTTTGCTATTACCTCGATCGCAGACGCAGCCTAACGCATACGCCACGTAAAAAGTATACATATATAGATACTGAATACATAGCTAAGGCAAAAATAGTGAACTTTGGTGCAAATAAACCTTACCCACTTTGGATAAAATAGTGTATGAAAAATATACATATTATCGCCGCGAGTGAAGTGCACTAAAATAAAGCCTCATCATCCAAATTGGTAAGTTTGCAAATTTCCATATCGCTTCTTAAGGATCAGCAATTATTTACACCACACCAGTCATCGTCTTTTAATCAACCAGAAACTTGTACTAATACAAGTTGATTCTCGCCCGCTTCATTCCGCATTAAAAAATGGTAAAGAGTCAATAGAAGCAAAAAAAAAGCTATGGCATAATAGAAAGATAAAGCATTACAAATCTAGTCTATAAAATAATGAGTTTATTTATTTTATTACATAAATATTAATTTTTATGAAATAAATAATACAAAAAGCCAACTTGAACAACTAGAAAATAGTAGATAGCAGGCGCGGTGTTTTTGGCGGCATTTATCAAAAAACGCTAGATCGTCGGCGCGTGCAGCGTAATAGTAGTAGAACCAGTGGCCGACAAAACAATTTGAATCTTTTGTTTATAAAGATAATGTAAATATTTTTGGGTATCTTGTTAATAGTACTAAGTTCCTGTTTTGTGTCGCCACGTCGCTAAGCCAAAATCAAGTTTACCCACGCCTATAGATGATTCACATAAAAAACTAGCCCAGTAACATCTACGAGAAATCCGCGTCGAGTAGTTAAACTGTATAAATATATGCTCAGTATTTCTAACGTAATTAAACTCCAAAGAAATTACAATCATTCAACTAAAGTACTTCCTAGCAATTATCTCAAGGTTTTCACCATAATCCATTACTTCGTCCGTCTCACAACAAGTCTTTGTGAAATCATGATGAATCCCTATTCCCCCATATCAACTCGAGATAGAATTAAATCTTAAGTAAGGCCCATGTTTTTTCCTCAAATTTATTAGATGTCACGAAACTCTTACACGGTAACATTTTGTTCGCGTCGTAAAAGCCAAATATAAAGTAAAGCTACTGGATATTTTTCGCATTTGTCTATAATAATATTATATAACTAGCTAATTTGTGCGACTTCGTCTGCATCGAATCGGTTATTACTAGTTTCAAGTTTATTTTTAAACGAAAAAAAATAAATTAAAAAGCATAAAACCCGATTTAATTGACACGTACTGTTTGCAATTGTAAATCCAAAAAAAAATCTTTTGAAAGAAGCCTAGAATCTGTTCGCAACATCACCTACCGTGTCCAATTAAGCTAAAAACTAACCTACATCTTATTGTCGATAAATGTCTTACTCTCAGTACCCCTTGGGTTACTCCTGTGTCACTCGCCTCCGCTTCAGTTTGCTATTCCCGTAGAGCCAGGGGCAGCGACAACGCAATAATATTATACAATTCTACTAACCACATCTTTCGCATAGGTTCCGTTATAAGTAGTGCCTTAATAATTTAAATGAATTTTTTTTTGCCTTGACATTTACAGTTTTTAAGAGTCATATCAATAGATATTATAAAAAAGTCCTCTGACACGCCTGCCTGCCTGTCATCTGTTTGCGACAAACTCAAAAACTACTGTTCACCAACAGGTATGCATGATTCATGAGGATGGTTTAGGTATATAATTTGTTGTTTTTTTTTTAATTATCAAGGCCGGATACCGTATCCCGTGCCCGCTAATAAGCTATACACAAATCTTGATATACGAATTTCTTTTTTTTTGCACGTACAATTGTAAATTTGAGATATTCTTTATGCTTTAAAGGCCTTACAATATACATAACTAGTTATTGCATTAATTTAATAGTTTCCGATATTCACCAGAACTCCTACAACAATGATGTCGCAAATTCAGTAATATTAATTAGAGTTGATTGGAAACGATTTATCAATGAATTATATTGAAATAATTTTAATATGACAAAATTAAGCCCATCTAAAGGCTCTGTTACAATCTTGGACTTAGATCCATCAATCCTCACGGAACAATTATATAACGTATCATAATGCCACTCGAAGCAATTATCTATCTTAAATGGCGAGCCTTATACTGTCGACACTCAAGATCCATTAATATAAGGGTTCTCTGCACGTCCCTCAACAACTAGAACGACCTTCATTGTCCTTACCGACGGGTATTAATTGACAAATCGCCCTTTAATTGATGGCCGAGTCAAAGGCAGACGCGCGTGACACACGGCCGGAAGAAAAGTGGAACAATACACCGTTCTTGCTTGATGGTGTGTGACGAATAAGAGTGATTGTTTTCAATGCGATTTTCAGTAGACTTTTGTTGATAAATTACTTATTTTCAAGCATATATGTGCCAATAGATACTTTCTTTTTTTGATTATTATATAAGCGTAAAAAATATTTTGCAGTAATAATTATAATTTTTATAAAAATTTTATTACAATCCTCGTCAATCTTTTTGGCCGCCGTAAGTTAGCAGCCAATTCTAGCTTGCACGTACTCTAATTAAGAGCTTAATATAAAACAAAATATTATTATAGGAATCTGAAATTGTCGTCATTTATTTATTCTTAAGTTATCTCGATGTTTTACATATAATAAGTATTTATACCTAGTGTTCTGCGCAACTATCTCCAGCGCGATCAAACAGCTTGATGAGAACTGTGAAATTTAAAAAAATCTTCTGTTTTATTTTTGTTTCTTTGAACGCGCTGAATTCTAGAATTACTTGTCACTTTTAATATATTATTTACATTTTAGTGGTTACATTGATGTAGGTTATGATCTACTAATATTAAAATACGAACAGAAGCGATTTAGTTATTATATATAGTCTGTGTGTATTAAAAAATACGCTTAACGACAATGAAGTAATAGCACGGGTAAGATGTGAAAGGACCCGTGGTACTTCGGTAGAATCTCGAATAGAGGACTGAAAAACTTAAGCTCAAAAGTAACCACCTGGTACAATTAGCCGAGCTAAATCTCTCCTTATCGAAGTTATCCGAAACTTTATATAATATTTCCTAACAGATCACTTTCAGATATTCGTCAAATGAATATAAAAATCAAGAGGTCACTGACACTTCTATGTAATAACGATATTCATTTAAAATATTATCTATTTCGTCGCCTATAAATAGATAGATAAATTTTTTAATAAGCACATCTATATATTAATTACAAAATAAAACGTTGATTGTAAACTTCACAACTTTTTGGTCTTATACCAGGCCAAAAAAAACAGCGTATTTTCCTGTACCATAGTTTTCAATCACATATCTCATCATTTACATCTTTACCTAAGCCATTCTTACGTAATTTCTTTTTTTTCTACCTCCTCTATATCCGAATATATTTACACTTAATTCTTTAAAATATGTGTGATATAAAATAATCTTTATTTAAATCTTATTTTTTTTAATTTTTATTAGCATGATTATACAAATGAATGTACACGAGCGTTCAAATATACACACAGATCTGATATTAATATATAAGAGAGAACAGTTAATATAAGAGAGAACGGCTAATATTTTTATAATGCAAATTCTCTCTTCAAACATTCGTTACTACATTGCAAGTTAAAAAAGTTACGCGCTTTTTCCGATGCAGACTGGTTTGTAGATCGAATTTAAAATGTTCGCAAAGTTACCCGACCATGTGTAGTAGAGGCCGGTCGAGCTCGCCGCGTTCGAATGAAAGACCTCTTTCCGTAGATCGGTTTAGCTCCTTTAAAAAATGTTCAGGTTCTTGAAAGAATGTGCTAAAGTTAGACGAACGATTTAAACGAGTAGTGCTGAAGTATAATTTGAACCATGTAATGAAGAAAGTTGAGACGGATGGGAATTTTCCGCTATAACTATGTCCGTGGCCTCATTCATTCGACAAAAGCTTTTTCTTTATATTACGTTCTATTACTAATCAGAATTCTATGAATATTTATATCACGATTAAATAGAAATACTTGAAGAACGCTTTCACGTGAAGAGTAAGTATCCATCGTAATCAGTGTTATTGTTTGACTATTTATGATCATTTTAATATGTAGTTAAGTTTGGGAGCGCTGGGATTGTATTTTTAAAAACTAATAGTCGATTTTAGACCTTTATTACTATAATGTCAATTTTAGACAAAGAATTAAACTTAAAATTAACTTGGTCGATTTTGAGACCTCTAAAACTATGTCTTAAACTTACGAGAGACGATGCTAGACTCTCTCGAGAAACCTTAACTTGTTTCTCATATCGGTTATTGGTGTATGCTGACCTAGCGTCTAGCTCCCGTCCTGTTCGGAGAACACTAGGTAAGCTTAACGGAGTTTAGGCACGTGTATGAAGTCTGTGGGAATATAACTATGTCATAAAGGTTTTTCAATTTTATTTATTTATTTTAGGGTCGTCAACAAAGCAATACACTAGTAAATATATAAAGTAGGACTATTGTGATTCATTATAAATGTAGTCATATTTATAGTTGTATCTAAATACACGGCATACTCCAAAAATAGATTAAATATCAATAAAACTATATGTTAAACTATTTTACTAATTAAAAGATTTAATAATTTAAGAAAAATTAAGAAAAAATACAAAAACATGGAAATTGAAACAGAAAGAGAAATAAAATACTAAAACTAATTGGTTCTCTAAAATCATATTTTAAATTAGGAAGTAACAGAAAGGGCAAAAAAACTGAACAAATGAAAACTGTATTTTGTGAATAGACTGATAAGCTTCTATTGCTGTTTTCAAATGATTTCGTTTAATTTATAAATCATGTAAAATAGTCTCATCACTACATATTGTAAAACAAAGTCCTCTGCCATGTTTGTCTAATCGCTATAAACTCAAAAACTACTGAACGGATTTTCATATGATTTTCCTCAGTAGATAAATATATTCGTGAGAAAGGTTTAGGTATATAATTTGTCAATGTTTTTTTTATTATCATGGTGGCATAACGTCCGTTCGATCCGCTAGTATGTAATATATAAAAAATATAAATATATAAAAATCCAGTGTTATGATGTTTGTCCAGGATAAACTCCGAAACTACTCAACTGAGCCTTATGAAAGTTGGCATTTATGTATAATTTGGTCCAATTTGAGCGATAGGATAATTTATATTTTGATTAATGGCTTCAATATTTTTTGCGAGTAAGTGATATCGAATTATTCGAATAAATATTGTTGTTGAATTCGAATAAATTGTGAATAAAAAAGTTTCCGCGATTTGAAGGATTTATCCGATAAAAATTATTACCAATCATACCCGATTTAGTTTTTTTCAGGATTTAAGTTACTATTGCGTATTTACCACAACTAGAATTAAACTTGCGAGAGTAAGCGCTCGCCTTAATATAGAATTACATATATTTCATCCTTATAATATATTGCATCGATTATATGATGAATTGCATCGATTATCTATATTACTATAATAAAACTGTAACAAGTCGAAATTTGTACATTAAATATTTTTTGAAAATTTTATCAGGGTAGACTATGTTATCGATATAGAAGCTAAAAATAATCTTTTTACAATTTTTGTCTGTCTGTGTGTCTGTCCCTGTGAAGACGCATCACTCTGAAACTATTGAACCAATCTTGACGAAACTTAACATAGTGATAACTAATACTACGAGATTACATCAAATACTTTTTGTCCCATAAAACGCAAGGGGTTCTCCAGGATAATGAAAAGCAAAAAATTGTAGTTAACGTAACTAGACTTTTTTGGGACACCTTAGTACAAGAGCCGGCAACGTTGAAAGAACAAGAATTTTAGAATACATGGTTATTTAATATATCAATATATATTTTTTTGTATCATAGGAAGCAAACGAACAGGTGGTCACGTGATGTTAAGTGACCACCGCCCTTTATAGATACTAGCAACACCAGGGATGTCGCAAGTGCATTGCCAACCTATATATGGGGGAGGGTAAGGGAAGGCAAAGGAGGAAAGGAGAAGAGAGGTGGGCCTCCGGCGCTCTCACTGACCAAACGAAACACTACAATGCAAGCATTGTTATTTCACGTTGGTTTTCTGTGAGAGGGTGGTATCAGCCCGAAAGGACACTTGGTAGCCGATTAACATTGTATTTTTAATTATAATTTTGATTTAATTAATTTTGATTTATGAATATTTTTAGGATTTTTTTTCAGTAACTTTTAAACGCAAATAAAAGCATGAATTTATCACAGTCAGATACATTTCTTTATAAACAATCATATATATACCCGCTGATATATTTTATAAATAAAAATAATAAATTTCAAATCAATTATTTTTTCCATTGCAAAGAACAAATTTCATTTTATTAAACATTATTTATATTAATATTTCACCATATACAATGAAACAACGATAAACGTAAACGTATGACTTGGGATTGACGCCATCTTAAATATATGCGTTGTCGACCAACAGGCTATACGAAACCAAAATACCTTAGGCCGGCGAGGTGAAATATCTTGGCGTCACTTTAGATAAACACTTAAATTTCGATTCACACATAGATAAAGTGCGAAATAAAGCCGCTATGATCTTGGGTCGTCTCTATCATTTGCTTTGTCATAAGAGTAAAATGTCCCCCAGACATAAACTCACTTTATATAAAACTTGCATCCGTCCGATTAGGACGTACAGTTGTTCGGTCTTTGCACATGCGCAAAATTGTATTCAAAAGTTGCAGGTTCTCCAGAACCGAGCTCTACGTAAAACCACTGGTGCCCCATGGTACGTCCGGAATGAGGATCTCCATAGGGACCTGGAGATGCCTTCTGTATGAGCGTATATAAAATCACTCACACGTAGTTATTTCGAAAAGCCGCGAATCATCCCAGCCCTTTAGTGGTATCCGCCGCGAACTATGAACCCGTTGCGCAGTATAGAAGATGAGCGCGACACATTTTTACCGACCCTCCTGATTCAATCACGTCAGCGAAAGATCAGTACCAGCCTGTCTCTTTAAACAGAGCGTGTTCACACCCACGCCCGCATAATCACAGATTAAACCGCCGTGGTCTGGGGGTAAATTTCGCTCCCGCACACCAGATTAGGTCCCACTTGGCAACGGCTCAAGTCTAGTTCCGTTCCCTCGGTGGGGCGCCCTTGAGTACGCTGCTCACGCGATACAGTGACACAAAACTTTACATCACTACTACAACATCACACACATCATCTATACACACGGGTGCGCCTACACGCTTACATGCTGATTTTCTTTTTCAGAGAAATAAACGATAAAGAGTTCTACACTTATTATTCGCTATCCTATCCTATATAGTTTAGAGATTTTTTTCCGGAACAAAATACACATAGGAGTTGTTGAGGCACGCAAGCTTGGTACACATGCATGTTTCAATAACTTATATACGTATATCTAGATAGCTTAGCTTAGGTTAGCTCAGATATGTCGCGATTTTTGTACAAAACAGGCGACAGCCCAAGCCGAGGTGCGCCGTGCACCCTTGAGTTGGTCGCCCAAACATCCTAAGTCAGTTGATTGCCTTCAGCGCTCGTCTCAATAGTTCGGTGAAGCTGTAAACACCTTTCAAGGTCAACAGCGTATAAATTTAAGCGTAAAAAATGCGTCGATAACATACGCTGCCACAATTATCGCTATCTTTATCGTGCAGCCAGTACTGCACTAAACTATACCTATAGCTATATACTACACATCTATTATTTTTATAGCAATAAGTCGGTCTAAATATTGAGTTAATAACTGAATTAGTGTGAAAGATGAAATTTGTACTTATTTATATCGAAATATAATAATAATAAAATTACTGCTATTCTTACATAGGTTAAGATTACTTTTATTTTTATTTCCCAAAAATAGCATCCAGCACATTATTGTTAATACCAAAAATGTCTTTCAATAATAATTCCATTTTAATAACGTTTCAAAGTTAGTGAGAAAAACATCCTAAAATTATTTAAAAATCAATATTTTTGTCTGTAAAGGTACGATATGCACAAATAAACGCAACTATTACTGGCAGCCAGGTAGCCTGTTGTTCGGATGAATATAATATATAAAACTGGCTTGATTTATTCTTTCCGGTATGGCCTCTGCCTATGTAGGTACTTTCGCCAATATCAAGTGTGACAAATACACGATATAAATTTAATGCCAAATATTTAGTGTAACAACGTAAAATAATCTACAAAAGAAACATATCAACAGGGATAAATCACCAAAAGGTGATAGGTACTATGTTGTGAGAGATTATTTATAAAAATATATTGGAAATATATTTAAAATACGTTTTCGAAACAGTTTATAACTCTTAGACAATAGTTTGAAGCAAGTGACACTTGACGCTTCGGTGCGATGTTTGACGCTTCGATACGGTTTTCATATATTTTTCTTTAATACAATGGAGTATAAAAAGGTTTTAATACAAGTTGTAGACAGTTATGATAAAGTAAGTGGTAGAGATGTTTATTTAGTTTTATGTAGGTTAGTTTTTATTTTAATTGATTTTTTCTCTCGAGATGACTAAGCTATTGACCTAGCAAGGTCTTAATAGCTTCACCGAAACACAAACAACGGAGTGGTAAGTGATGCTACAAACGGGTACTAGACTTATTAAAAAAAAATCACATGTAATCTGGGTATATGTTTGAGTGAATCCGTGGATAGTTTGGATTCACAATTGGAAACGGTAGTTGTGGCTGCAATCAGGTATCAATTTTATTCAATTTTTTCGCGTTTAAAAATACAATTGAAACCAGTGATAACCAATTTGGTGCAGACGAAGTTGCACGGGTCAGCTAGTATGATGAATAAATAAATTCATCTTATATTTAGTTTCAGTTTCATAGTAGGATAACATGTCAGATGTTACACGTCATATTCGGCTACTACAAAGCTAGCTAGTTTTTTTTAACTTAAACTCTCACTTTTTAAACACTTTGTCATATACAGTAGGTAGTAGAGCCACGCTGAAGCTATTACCGGTTTCAGCATAAATAGGTCGACTCGTCCGGGGTAGTACCACCCCTCTCACAGAAAACCGACGTGAAGTAACAGTGCTTGCATTGTTGCGTTTCATTCGGTCAGTTAGAACGCCTGAGGCCCACCTCCGTTTCTCTTTCCTCCTTTCCTTCTCCACCCCCATCTCCCATATACAGGCTGGCAACGCATTTGCGACTTCCCTGATGTCGCTAGTGTCTATCGACGGTGGTAATCACTTAAAATTACGTGACCCACCAGTTCGTTTGCCTTCTTTGATATATAAAAAAAGCAAACCTTGTCTTGACAATTGAGTCGTTACATTTCAAAATAAACTAAATCCAATTTCAGCCGTTCCTAATATTTTACGCTATTTTTCAAGTTAAGGTAGGTAGAACCATCGTAGCCGCACCTGAGGGGATGTAGCCGGGGGGCTCATCCCCTCATTGCACAGGTCCGGCTGACGAGGGGAGGTGACTGGTTGTGTACCCAGTTGCCTCTCTATAATAGGACGAAGCCTGGCGACCAACTTGCCAGGCTGCCGCAGGGGCGGTTTCTCAGGAAGAGAGCCAGAACGGTCCCTGGCCGCCCCTAACATGCGGCTGATGGTACACCGTGGGGTTTTAGTCCGTGCGAGTGGGACATAACCCACCCTCCCCCCCGGAAGGGTGGGTAACCGTTAGGGATTTCCCCACGTTAATAAAAAAAAAAGAAAAAAAAGGTGGTATAACCACGCTGAAGCTATAACTAGTTTCACCATGTATGGTTCGGCTCACCCATACTAAGACGTCCTCCCACAGAAAACTGACGTGAAATAACAGCACGCATGCTTACATTGTTGCGGATCGTTCGATCTGTGAGAACGCCGGAGTACCACCTCCCCCTTTCCCTCCCCTTCTTTCCTTCTCCACCAACACAGGCTGGCAACGCATTTGCGACTTCTCTGGTGTTTGCTGATGTCTATGAACGGTGGTGATCATTTAACATCAGGTGACCCGCCTGTTTGTTTGCCTCATGATATTAAAAAGAATTGAGATCTTCAAATATTGTAAATATGAAGATCATAAAAAAACTAAAAACCTAATGAACAGCAAATTTTAATGTCATTCTCCTTGTATAAAGACTAGAAATCTTAAAAAATTAAACATGCTATGAACGAATTAAAACTGACTTCAATTATATTTATATTACGACTCATTTACAAACACATCAAAAGAATATTAGCCAAAGAAGCACGTCTGTTCTGAATTAATACGCTTACATACATTCGGCATTTGATTTTAACTATATACGTCTAAATTATACAAAAGCATCTGATAAAATAAATGTAAAATAAAAAAAATAAAAAAATTTTTAAACGAATGAGCTGCCCGTAACAATGGTTCGATGCGACGCGTCGGATCAACATTTCTTGTTTCAAAAATCAAAGCCACACACAGCCCGACCGGAATGTTAACAAAAAGTCGGGCGGTCCGCAAAACACTATATCACCCCAATCATTTATCAGAATATAACTAGTGGGGCGGAATGTAATGGAATACGCTGGTTCGGACATTTGCGTCGCGAGTTATGCCGCACGTTTTTTGTTTGTCATGGTTTTTGTATGTATGTATATAACGTCACAGTATTATAGAGAAATAACAAATATCAATTATCATATTTTATCGAAAACAAAGCAGAAATGACAAGATTAAGTAAAACAGTAGTAGAAACAGTAAAGAAACGAAATCAGTACATTAAATATATTTGAGAAAAAT
>JACEII010000012.1:16331725-16465418 GCA_014332785.1 Antheraea mylitta
TTTATTATTAGTAATTTATTAAATATTAACTGTTTAATTACTATTGACTATTTTTGGTTTAATGACGTTATTGTTTTTATAGCGCTTGCATTTCCATTCTTTACGGCCATTTTTAGGTTGTAATCCACAATATCCCTTGCCGGAGCGTCCACGGCCCGACGAATGAACCTACTTATCGCGTCGTCAGTCACGTCGGTATAGTAGACACAGGTGTAGGTGTGCCTAGATATTGCCACTATAGTATGTGAAACGCTATCCTGGATTTGTGCCCTTCTGCTCTTTGTTTGCAGGATCACCACCGATTTGAAGGTCAGTCCCTGGGATTCATGGACTGTCAGAACGCGTGATCCTTCCCCTACTCCGTAGCCCTTTTTTATCAGGGCTTTTTTCTCCTCCTGTGTGTGTAGTTACGTTTCGTTCGGTTAATAAGAGCGCCGTAGGCCCACCTTCCTCCCTCTCCCTTCTTCCTCCTCCTTTTCCACCAACACAGGCTGGCAACGCACGTGTTACTCCTCTGGTGTTGTTGCTGTCTATGGACGGTTGTGATCATTTAACATTGGGTGACCCACCTATTCGTTTACTATTTTCTATAACGTAAAAAAAAAAACAAACCGTTCTGTGTTTTACAGTGTATTATTAATTAATTTGTCTTGTTTATAATGAAACTAAATGGTGACAGTGGTTGCGTTTTCGTGTTCGTTATTCTCATTCATTCCTACTACGGTATTTATCTGGATTAGTTATAACTCAATAACCCGAAAACATCACTGATTTTAGGTAGGATTAATATTTAATATTATCGCCTAGCCTCTGTAGAAAAGCATGTAGTATATAGCGCAGGTAATACTCTGAGAATGTCTGTATAAGTCTTATCCAAATTGGCTCAGTGTTTTCGGAGTTAAGTACAAACAACAAACACCTGAACTATATTGGTACGTATAGATTTAAATAAAAGCTGAATTCAGTATCTCAAGGAATGAACGCGAATTGAGTTAATTACAAACAGAAACAGAATTATATTTTCTTATTGAATTAGTTTGACAGTTTACTGGACGTCGAGGTACGAAGGTGGTATTGATAATTGAAATTAGAAAGAATATCTAAAGTTGTAAACTTGGAATTTAAGTGCCTTGACTTTATAATTACCAGAGCGGCTTTGGCTACAAGGTAAAGTTCACATGTACGTGGCACGATTGAGATGGAAGCTCAACTGCGATGCAATGAAGCGAATTATTTTCATATTTACATCTTAATCGATGTCTTTTAAGTATAAATTCAAATAAATTTCATACTAAATTCTGAGCGAGGGCTTTTTGCATCCATTACAACGTCTGGAGCTCTAGTTATTCGAGTGCTCATTAAAATAGAGCAGGTAAGTCGAGTGAAAGTTGATAACTTATTTGTCGGCAAGTGTACGAAGATGTTACGCAACTTAGCACTTTACATTATCTTAAGCACTGAACTTAAAGTTATATATCTAGTGACGTGTGCCAAGCTTAGCTCGCTTTAAAACTACACCCTGTTTATATTTAGAATAATATATGTTTATCATAATATTTTGTCTAGTTTAAAGGTAAATAATGGATATCACGTTCATTGAACGCAAATTAAATCATAAAACGAACTTATTATTTTTTTTATAGTTTCATCATTATCAGCCCTTAATAGATTCAATACAAACTATAGGCTTCTTCCTGGAGAAAGGTATGGGTATAATCACCATGTCGTCCAACGACGATTTGGTGGTGATTTCAAAGGCCGAGAAATCCAGCTCTATATTTTCCCACATACTGTAGTGTTACAAGAACATTTCTCAGGTTCACATTATTTCGTCAGCCGATAGTGCTATCAATGTAACTTGATAAACGTATGCGAAATTTGAAAAATTCGTTCGTACCTCAGGGTTCGAAGCTCTAGCCATCAGATCGATATTTTATTAGTCAAACTATACGACCACTAAAACTCTTAAAGTAATTAACAAATAAGAAAAAATTATAGGGATTTATCAAGTAAACAATGCCAGCTCTATATAATAAATAATATGCAATACGTACAAGGCCAGTTTACATAATTTGAAAGACACATAGACGGAGAAACAGATTTGGGAAAATAAAGGAAATTACTGCTGCTTTCTGCTAAGGCGGTTACCGGGCAGGTACAAAAATCAGGTATCACGACCGGTCGTTTGAAACGTTGTACTCCGTTAATTTTACTCGGATTGACATCAAAATTTGAACCCAATATTCTCGATGTATTCATTCAAAAAATTAAAAAAAATGCAAAAAAAATATATCTTAAATGATTTGCAAGAACATTCATCCTTGACCAATTCGATTGCACTCATTTCCACATCAAAGTGAAATATAACTGTTTCATAGTAATAAGTAATTAACAGAGGCATTCAATATAAAATGCTTTAACACCGAAGTAATAACAAGATAATATGCCATTTATGTTGTAACAAAATTAAAGATAGAAGTGGGAAAAAAATTAATTAAAAAACAACACGGGTTCCGCGGGCATGACGGTTAAACCCGGCCATCAATTTTATTCCAAAAGTTTCGTACAAATTCATCTGATTGCGAGTCTCTTGGTTTACACGACTTTTAAAACACTCTAAGCCCTTCGTTTTGAGATACAAAAGTAAAACCTTCACAAAATTGTTTCACGAACGAAATACAAGTTTTTAAACGAGCACGAAGCCTCGGTCCCTCCAGTTTAAATGTTTTTGAGTCCAAAAAACTGTGTATTTTTTTACCCGTCGGATATTCCGTTAAGGTTTTATTCGAAAAGTTTATGATTATCGAAAAGTTGGGATTTTCTTCCACGGCTTAGGTCACGGAAACCTAATTCGGTTTGAAAGGATTCAAGCTCGTTCACGATTTGCTTGTTTATTATTGAATTATGAGTTTTAACACGATTCGAATGTTAGACAATATGGCTATGAAAATCATAAAATTCTTCTGGCATTGAGACGTGATAGCGTCTAATAAATCCCAGGGAAAAGTGCAAAGTAACGTCCACTACATTTGATGATGGATTTCCGCAAGTAAGGCCTATTTCAATCAAATAATAGATAATATTTTAAATACATGGGTAATTAAGAAAGTATTTAATTGTCTTATAAATACAAAAAAGTATATCAACGTATCCGGTTTCCACATAACAAGGGCTAATAGTCGACCAGACTGGGTAATTACGTCGTACGAGTAGACACTAGTCCTCGCCTCACATGATTAATGCTAAGCTATAGTATATGATTACGTTTTTCTTACCCAGTGTCATTATGAATGGAGTTTAAGAATGTTGCTCTTGTGATGTATTACATGATTATTTTTGTGTTTGATAAATCGTCGTTAATGAGGCGAAAATATGATGATACTAGAAATTGCAACTGTAATTGGAAATGAATATTGTGTAGTTGAATTAAAAAATAGGGTAAATCCAATTTTAATATATGTAATATTTTAGATTATTTTTCAAAATCTTCAAAATTTGTACATGTAAATATAAAATTCATAAAAAAAATATTATGGACAGCAAAATTTGAAATTCGTTCTCATTAATCATTTATTTTAGCATTACCAGATAAAACATGTTAAATGAACGATCAAAATTAGATCTAGTTCATTTTTAAATGTGACAACAAAATTATAAAGGTATTTCAAAACTTTTTTCATAGACATTTAAATCTACCACCACGGACTTAAAATTATGATAGTCGAATGTTTTATAGATACTATAAAATTGATATGTGAGTAGTTATAGACGTATTCTAACAGTTGTATTTAACAATGAAACCTGAAATTAACTATATTTGTTGTAGATAGTTCTTACTAATTTTACAAGTGCGAATGTTAGTTTGTTTGTTACACTTTCACGCCATAACTACGTAACTGATTACCATGAAATGTTACATAAAAATTGTCAGAGGTAAAGAAAAGAATATAAGATACGTTTAATTCTAAAAAATGTATTATTTCGAGGGAGAGATCGAATTCAAATTAACACAAAGCAGCAGCGAGTAAATGCCAGTCATTAGTACGTTCCTAGCGAGCTATGCTTTTGACCAGTGTATATGGTTATAGATTTGTATACTCCAATGTACCGTGTGTGACCGAGAGAATACAAGAGAAAGATTTTGTTAAAAAATATGATACATACCCTTGCCCAGCTTGGTATAACAAAACATTTATTATTAGTCATAAAATAGAAATAATAAACGAAATTAAAATTGCTGCCAATATTTATAGGTATTAGTTATCTCATTTTTTATCTCTAAACAAGAAAAAAAATCTAAAAAAGAACCTTCTTTAAGAACACTTCATATGCATTTATTATTTATCAAACAACAGTGACCACAAAAATAAAAACATTATATGCTAATACATAACTAGGTACTAAGTTTTAAAATAAAATTGAGTGGTTATATTAATATGTATTTTAATACGAAATTGTATAAATATGAAATAAGATGAACACCACAATTTTATACAACAACCTGATATCCAGTGCTTCATTTCGTATGATAGCATAAAAATTATCAACCCTGGCGTAAGCAAACATACCCGAAGCACTACAAGATCGCGATAGTCACAATAATATTCTAAAAATATTATAATATTGGACATGCAATGAATTCATAATAAATTTATTGAAGCTATAACTATTTTGAACTATGCAAAACATAAAAATAGTGATCAAGCCACTTTATTGTTGTTACAGTATACATTATTTGTAGTAAATCATTTTATTTCCAATTTACAAGCATTTATATCAAAACTGTTTAATTAATTATATTACTAGAGGATAGTTTATTTCCCAAATCATTGTATAAATGATTAATAAATCACAATGTATGTTTCGGAAAGAGCCGATTTATATGAATATTGTAAGCAGTTTTATAATATTCATAAGAAGGCCATTAGCGCAGCTGATCACCGTCCTCGGAGCACTTTGCAATTTATAGCGATCGTGTATATGAAGAGCTTTTAAGAAAGTAGGTTGTTTAAAATAACTTAGTATAAGGTATTAAAAATATAAGTGCTTATCCAAGAAATAGATTACCTGATAAATATTCATGCTTATAATACTAGTTGGTGTTCGTGATATCGTTCCCACCCCTCTCACTGATAACCGACGTGAAATAACAGTGCTTGCATTGTTGTGTTTCGTTCGGTCAGTGAGAGAGCCGGAGGCCCACGTCCCTTTCCTTCTTTCCCTTTCCTTCCCGTCCCTTCTCCCATATACAGGCAGGCAACGCACTTGCGACGTCCCTGATGTCGCTAATGTCTATGGACGGTGGTGATCACTTAACGTCACGTGACCCACCAGTTCGTTTGCCTCCTTTGATATAAAAAAAAAGTCGTTCGTGGTATTGATGTGTTATCGGAACTACGATTTGAATCAACTGTGGACTTTCTTTTATTTGTAATTATAATTTTATCATTATTAGTTTAACTAATTAATTGTATTGTTGATACCGAGTTACTTTTGTTCAATTTTATATTTACTACCCTATTTTCGAAAGCCTTTTCTAAAACGCACAATATCTTGTAATGAAAAAAATGGCATTCTATTTGCGTAGAAAAATTTGACACATACTTTAGTGATAGGTAGGTAATTTTTACTTTAGGTAATTAAATTGTTTTCGAGATAATTATCTTCTATTGCTTTCTGCTACTAGGTATAATATTTATGGAAAGTTCAAGAAATTTAAATATAATTTCATTTTTTCAACTTACTACGTTACGCTTTTCAGTAAAGGCTGCAATAGAAAGTAGGGTACCAATGTTTTTTTTTTTTTTTTTATCAAAGTGACTACGCTATTGACCCAGCGAAGTCTTAACAGCTTCACCGGACTACTCAAGCCGCAAGTAGCCGTAGCCTAGAGGTAATGTTCACGACTTTGTACTAATCGGGTACTAATGTAAAATTTAACAAAAGTAACTTATCATTACGTATTATAAAAAAAGACCTCTGCCACGTCTCCCTGTCTGTTTGTTAATGATAAACTAAAAAACTACTGAAGGGATTTTCATGCGGTTTTCACCAGTAGATAAAGTGATTCATGAGGTTCAAATATAAAATTCGTAACAGTTTTTTTTAATCATCAGGGTGAGATAACACCCACCGGGTCCGATAGTTATCAATAATTTTCATTTCAAAATTGACTTTTTAACTACTACTCTTTTAGTTGCAACTGTATTTAAACTGTATTCACAAAATCTAGATTTCGACTATAGTAGTGAATTACGATTTTTAGATTATAGCTGGCAGAGGAACAGGCGGGTAACCTGACGGTAAGTGATCACCGCCGCCCATAGACACTAGCAACATCAGGGGAGTCGCAAGTACGTTGCCAGCCTGTGTTTGGGAGGAGGAAGTAGGGGCAGTGGAGGTGAACACAACAATACAAGCACTATTACTTCACGTGGGTGTTTCTGTGGTTTGGCTGGTACTACACCGGGCGAGCCGACTCATGCTGAAACCAGTAATAGCTTCAACGTGGCTCTACGACCTGTAAAAGCTGGTTCTAAGCTATCAACACGTCAAGAGTTAATTCAAAAAAGAAGAATATCAGGTCCTAACCAATTAACGCAAAGTGACCCTGAACAAATAAAAGGAAGATTCCAAGGGTGCGCACATTAAATCGAGCCTACACTGATCAAAAAGGTCACAGCTTCGAAAGGGTCCTATTACGCAAATAACAGGAGTAAATAAAATCCGCTTAGTACGACATGGACACTGAGGAATTTGATGACGGCTACACTTACCTGCTACGGATCGGCATGTCCTTGGTTGGGTAAAATTTCAAATCGTCTTTATTTAAGATGTTATAATCTTCACAAGGCCTTAAATTTTAGTACCTGGACGACTGAGACTAGCTTGTATCTTTAAAAAACATTTTTAAATTAAAATAAACTGTTAGGTGTACCTTATAAAATTAACATCTTCTTAAAAAAAAATCTCTTCTGCTGTCACTCGGATTCGAACTGGGGTTACACGGATTTTCGAAGCAACCGATTTCCATCTGATCTATTTTTGTTTTGACAGCGCCGGCGAAATTTACCTTTATATTCTAGCTTTTTTTTTCATTGCCTGAAAACTCAGTTAATGAAAGTTTTCTATGAATAAAATCTAGCTAGATCTATTTATCGTCTCCGAAACTACCTATATATTAAGTTTCACGGAAATAGATGACGCCATTGCCGAGATCCTGAATATATACGAATATAAAAATATATAAACAAGAATTGCGTTAAAAGGTATTAGATTTAGGATACTGCAGCTTTATGAGTTACTTACTTAGCTCAAATTATCTCAAAATCAATCTAGATTATGGCCAAACACAGGAACCTATAAAGTATTAAAAAAACAGATACTATCACACAGAAAAAGTAAGATGGGCAATCGGAGTTATGCTTAACACGTCAATTTTTGAAATTAACCAATATCCATATATATCTTGGATTATATTATTGTATACTTTTATTATTCTCTCTAGGCATCTTGGGCCAGATTACCACTTAACATAAAATGTGATTGTAGTTATACGGAAAAGCCTATAAGAGAAATAAAAAAACTTACACAATATTAGACAAAACTACGAGTTATTTTTTTATATCAAACGAATAAGCAGATCACCTGATGTTAAATGACCACCGCCGTCCATAGATACTAGCAACACCAGGGGAGTCTCAAATTACCATTTTAATTATTTTTAAAATAAATATTGATTACTTGTAATACATTTTTATTATCTATCTATACATATAATAAAAATGAGGTGGCTATGTAATATCAAAATAAAAAATGTTCACTGATTGGGCATGAAAATTATACACGCTTCTGATAACAAAAAAGAAATTTTTAAAATTTATGTCTGTCTGTCTGTTTTTCCGGGTAATCTCCGAAACTGCTGGACCGATTTTAACGGGAATTTCACTGTCAGATAGTTGAAATTACAGTTACTTAAACTAGTCTGAATTTGACTAGGTTTTAACCGCGGCTTCGTCCGCAATGCTATCTCCAAAACGGTTAGACCGATGTTCACGAGACTTTCACTGGTAGACAGCGAACCTTATAAAAAGTAATAGAGGTTATTCTATTTTAGACTATTTGTTACCCGCAACTTTGTCTCAATGAAATTTAGCAAGATTTCAGCTCATTCTGCATTTTTAATTAGGGAAATAATTATCAACATAATGTTTACAATTGAGCATTGTAATTATTACTAACTTTGAAGATAGAAGTGGTCTCCCTAATCTATATATTAATACGTGAAGCAAAATTTTTGTATCCTTTTTTAACCTATTTCCCGTCAACGGGTGAACTTGAAATTTGGCATAGCTAAAGTTTATATGGCGGAGAAGTGCAGAAAGCTATTTATTTTATATAAAATGCATTAGAAGTACATTATATTAATTAAAATAAGCATTACTCACACTAATGCTTGAATTTTACACGACATATACACACATGTAGATGAAAAAGACAGTTTGACAGATCCTTCACTTTACTTTTACGTTCCAATTACCTACCTTATCAATATTTTTAACATAACTAATGTTGCGTCCCTTCCATGCCTTTTAAATGAACTGGTCAAATTGTAGGTTAATTTTATTATAATATATTGTGTAAATTTATGATATTCATTAATAAATAATTGATAAATAATGTATCTTTATTAAATTTATAGAAACACTGAAACAATAATTATTCTGTTTCGTCCTATTGAATATCACATTTTTAGGTGACAAAACTGTTTTCTCTTTATGTAGTGATATTGCTTGATGTTGTCATAAAAGTAAAGTAATACTACCAAAGTCAATGTCAATATTTTAATGTTTAATATTTTTTCATAATGAATTCACTTCAAATGATGATTTGATGAAAAAACGAGCCAAAAAATACTTCGTAAATTCAAAATTAGAAAATGTGTTTGCTAATGAAAGTAATCTATGACTTAGATCTCCGCCGTTACAATGATTCAGTTCAACCTGATGTAGCAATCATATTTAGTACAGTTACAATTCATTTTCAAAAGTTTATGATAGTATTAAAAACATCTTTGTTTTGGATTAATCATATGATTCTATTGTATATCCCTTAATTTTACAAATGATGATACTGGGTATATCACTATTTCTCACAATGTACATACAGACTACATATAATTAAGTATTATCCAGAAAGACTCATGGTGTTGTGTAAAATTAATTGAAAATTGTGTCATTTGACGCGATATATTTCTTTATTTTCGTATAGTTGTGTTTACTTCGAATTTGAGAGCCTTACCACCTTACATGATCGCCTGTTTTTTAGTTTCAAATTTAAAATTAGTTGCAATTGTTATTTAGACATAGATTTTTTTTTTGTTCATATAATTAAAAAAAATGGTAAACAACTGAGTAGCCATGATGAAAACCTTTGATTATGGAAGTATAACCCTTTAACACAAGAACCCTAATAAAGTTCAAACTTTAAGAGATAAATGAACTATTGTCGAATGTCGACCACTGGACGCCCACTAGTAAGATCTTAGACCATAAAACAATTACGTAAAGAGTTCCTTAGAGTTTATTGTAAATATTTATAATAATATTTTATATTATTGTTTCATTAGTTCCTTAGACAGCGTAAGGTAGTTGCTATGGTAAGGTATAGGCTGGTATGGATGGTAAATTTCATTAGGCACGCTTATTTATATATCTAATGTATACATTACATATTACTGTAAGTGGCAGGCGTGTCGTACTTACAATTGTTTTAAAGAGTATTTCTATAATTGTAAATAGTTTCACAATTTTATAATTCTTCAAAATAATAAAAAAAAAAACGCGTGCGTAGCTGCGAGTACAGCTAGGTTAAAAATAATATAATAACATCTGTGTTTCCCCCAAAGATTTATCGATGTAAAGATATATAAAACAGCTGTTTATTTATGTATACGATAGCAAGCGTGAAGATAAAAAAGTAAGTCTACTGGAAAGGAACCCATGTTAAGCTCTATTCGCTCGAACTAGCATCAGTGTTACGTACGATCGATTCGCATCCCTATTTGAAAGAGTAAACATGCATGAAAATATTGTGTGTACACAGTATAAAAGTTACCGCTCGATCGTTGGCTGTAATTAATTAAAAGATTATATCGAACGCAGATTGGGCTGCTCAGTGAGAGCTCGTTACACAAACCACTGAAAATATCGGTGTCCGCAAAGTCAACAGTTCAGCATAATTGAATCGACATAGGTAATGGTTGATAAAGGAAGGTGAGCCACCCAGCTGTGAGGGGGAATCACGTGCGGAAGCTGCCAGAAAAGGACGGAAACAGTGGCCCCCGTTCCCACTAACACCATTACTTATACGTGTTACAGGTTCCCTTTGAGAAGGTAACGAACATATGTTACGGTAAAGTAGGTATGGAACACTTATTTTGTTTCATGGTTACGCGTAAATGGGTTCCCGTTACAAGTTTCGGGTTCGATACGGTAGCCGTGAGCGTTTGATAACGAATTCAATCAACGGGAAGTAGGTGACGCATTTTGCGTTCGCACGCCTCAAGGAAACGATCGTAAAAAGATTTTTTTGTATTTTCCCTTTATCGTAACAAAAAGGTGTGTCGTAAAACCGCAAACAGCCTTGAAGAAATCGAGCTAGTAAAAAAAAATAGAATTTTCCTGTCATTGTCAAAATATAAATATTTCGTTTTCCGATAAGAATAAATTTTGTGAGAAATGATAAAAACCCTTGATATATCAGCGGTACTTTTGATTTGTATTAATGTTGTACAAATGGTATTTATTTTCTTTCTTCTACTACCTATCATAGAAATAACAGCTCTTTCTAAATGCTTAAAACAATATAGGGAAGTTGTGAAAGATAGCGTAGTACTGAAAACTATTGCTGTAATTTACATAATTATAGTTGGTGGATATGGAATTTTATACCCTACAAGAACATTTAACAGGCTAACAATTCCAAAAATCTTAAAGTATACTGAATGCCCAGAAGGAAAACTTAGAAGTGTTATTGATGCAACGAATGCTACGAGGAATTATTTACTCGCTGGGTTCTCTTTATTTTTTGTCCTTGTTATATGGAGATTATATGACTATATTACGTTTTCAGCTAAACTACATGAATTTTCAAATTTAATGGGAAATTATAACCTTGTTGATATAACATTTACTACTGAATCAGATAAAGAAATAGACGACTCTGTTTTATTTGATGAAATTATTGAAGACGAAGATTCAGTGCACTGGCCTTCTGTTGTGAACCTTAATCAAATTGAACATACACGTATACAAAGTTTCTTCAAGGAAACTCCTAAAAAAACTGATATAACTCATGATAATATAGAAACAAAAGCACAATCACATTCCATAAACATACAGAATGAAGTAGAAGATACTCAACATTCCAAATCTACTCATAGTGATAAAGCTCATGGAGAAAACTCAAAATAAAGAAGAAAAATACGAAGTTTTAGAAATGATTAACATATTTAGCGTATTCACCGGAATATTTCTATGTGTAGAATTGGCATTTGTTGTAGCTCTCCTAAAGCCATTGAAAGAACCTTATTTTATAAGAAATTTATGGTGCAGTTTATTGGAGGATTTAAATAATCCGTCAAGAATTGTGATAATTGTTTTGTCACTTATGCTTTTCAACACATTTTTAGAATTATCATGGGAGAAAAAATTCTATGATAATCTTTTGGATGAAGTAAAAGACAATGATCTCATTTTAGAATTCTACTTAAGTCAAATAACGTTATGTTATACTTGTTTTTTTATGGCTTTATACTTATTGGTTTTGATAGAAAGATTAACTCAATTCCTTATTACGGTTGCTCGTTTATTAGAATTTGAACTGATGTGTAGACATGCAATATTAACTAGAGAAGATGCCACACAAATGTCCAATGCTACGATCCTTGTTGCCAGTATACATGATAGCCCATTTGAAAATAAAAATGAATTATAATAATGAACTTTAAAATACAGGAACAAGTTGTTTTTTATATTTTCATCTTCTTATGTAAAAGTTTCATGTGTTAAGTCTGGTTTGGATTTGCTTTTCATAAAGAGAATAAATTAGTATTTTAAAGCAAAATTTACTAC
This sequence comes from Antheraea mylitta, assembly GCA_014332785.1. Classification (NCBI taxonomy): domain Eukaryota; kingdom Metazoa; phylum Arthropoda; class Insecta; order Lepidoptera; family Saturniidae; genus Antheraea; species Antheraea mylitta. The sequence goes on from JACEII010000012.1 coordinate 16,343,860, forward strand.
TCCTAACTATGAATTACTACGTGTTTTATTTTTTGTATTTAAAAGACAAATACATCAACAGTACCTATTTATTTCATAAATGTATTCGATCTCGTATTAAAAAAATACATAAAGTATTGAAAATGAAAACCTTTCTATTATGACTACCAGTACAAATAACTAAGGTTATATTTAATAGCTAATGGAGTAGTTATATTTACAATGCTGTTAATATTTATAGCATAGTATCACAAAGAAGTCTAAAAGCGTTGCCCACAGACAATAATTGAATATAACATAAATTTAAAACAAAGAATAGTTGAACGCCTGTCTGTCACCCGTACATGTCAGTTCCTCACGTTTGATTACCAACAATATTGCAAGCCAATATGATACTGCAAAAATAGAAAACTAATAACATGTAAAGTGAAATGCCAAAATAAACTGAACTTACCAGAAAACTCAAACCACAAAAATGGATATTAGCTGTATTATTTTAACGTGCTTACTCTTACTACAGATGACTGTGATACTAGTGATGTTGAATCCCATCTATGACGTTCAGAAAATAACCAAGTATATCAATCAGATTACCAAGCATTACAAGCGTACATACATTGTGGCAATTTTAGCGTATTTCTCTTTTGTTATTTACTTAGGAATGTACATTCCCCTGCTGAATATACACAAAATGATTTATAATAATGATATTAATGATTATGATAAGCTGATTCTGCTCAATCGTGTTGAAAAGAATTATATCATTACCGGATTCTCCCTTTTTATGATTATAGTAATGTATGCCGTTAGGACTTTAATATCATTTACTGCAAGTCTTATCGAAATATCCAAAGGGAGCGAGTCTATAGTTTTGCAGACAAATTCTAAGGACAATATGAAACTAATATCGAATGAATTAATATTACCAAATTTGTTAAGAGTTAAAAGATCTATCTCATATGAAACCATTTTATTTGCTAATGAGTTAAAAGAACAACTGAGGCCTATGATGGAAAGGAACATTGATATCTCACAGAATGGATGCATGCTGTCAAGTATTTTGAAAACACCAAATGTTAATGCTTTCTGATAGCTAGCAAACTTTTTCAAATAAAACTTACTGTTCTACATTTTCTTTAACTTACAAGTGTTCCTTTGACAAACGGCTTATTTGGTAGAAAATAGTGCCAAGTATTTGGATTTGGATATTGTTTGGAATTACGTAGGGGTGGGGAATGGCGAAATACTTATTTGAAAAGACACGATGATAAAAATAAAACATGGCTACAGAAGTAAAGCGAAAGAGAAATTTCGCATAGAAATTTCTGGACTGCGAGAATAGGGAGCGTATATACATTTAAGGGCTGAAATGTTTTCCGTAGAATTGAGTATAACGTTTATGCTGTGCCCTCTAGAATCATGAAAATGAATGTTTATATTTTCCACACTATTATGCTGTGTAAAATATTCTAAATATGCTAACCGACGGAGAAGTGGGTTCTAAAATTGAAATATTGCCTCGTTTCCCGTATGTAGGTGGCACTTAATCGGTTGACGTGCCACTTGGGAAACAATAGGCGAACAATAAAGTCGTGGTATGATGAACAAAATCTCCCTTGAATGAAACTTGACGTGAGATTGCTAGAAGCGTAGCGAAGTAACAATGTTTATGCAGAAAATCTTATAGAAATAGTTTTATAAGTTCGATAAAAATTTAACATATATTATCTATCACCATAATTAGTAATGGCATCATTTGATCTTTATTCACTGAACAGAAAAACATTGTCATTTTCTAAATTTATTTTCCATTTTTTATTTACCTCTTCTATATGTTAATTTGTTTCGAATATAAGAATTATTAAATAAACTGTTGTACTAATAACATCTATATTAAACATACGAAACAAAGTTCTTTTTTGTGCTTGTCTGTTTGTTCCCTTACGTTTTCTAAACTACGCAATGGATTTTTGTTATGAATTTTATATTATCGTTTCCAGATTTTTCTTCTGGAAGGTTTATAAATGTGTGTGTGCGTGTGTATGATATTAAGATAAAGTAGGGAAAAGTTGATGTATTCTTATAAAGTCACAAGAAGGAGTTTTTGCTTCATTATATTAGTAGTGTTGGATAAAGTTTATGAGATACATGAAAACGACGTATGACAGAATTGTACAATTTATAACTTTCTAGATAAAAATTGCGATGATGGTAACGATAAATGGTTTCTAAAGATAAAGAAGGAAGGATAAGTAGAAGAAATTGATTATTTGCTACGCTATCTTCATCAATATAGTGCTGATTACTGTACAGTTAAAACAGTTAACTACTGTATATCATCCCATTTAAAAGAATAGGTATCTTAGAAAATACGACACATTTCAAATTAAGCTCAATAATAGAAAGTTGTTTGTATGGAGTTTCTTACGCAGCGTCTATAGCTTTGAATAACCTAAATATCAAATCACTAAAGAAAGGATATGAATGTTTTATACACATATGACATCACATTAGTACACTGCACCCATGCGAAGACGGAGTGAATCGCTGGCACTATATATATTATGGGGAATAATTTTTTTCATACCATATCTAAACACAGTTTTTCTCATTAAAAAATTGAGAACATATTTCACCAAGCTGACATATTGCATTATCCTTTTTTTATTTAAATTAATCTATTATATCCTAAGCATACCACATAAACAAAAAATCTATCAGACATATTCCGAGATTGGCATATTTACAATAAGGATCATAGTATTAGAATGACTGGTTTAGTTTTTAAGATTTGGGATGTACATATACTAAAATACAAAGTTTTAATGTAGTGTTAAATATTACTGTCGACCCTCATCATATATTCCTTAACATGCCCATCGATTGCAAACTACGGCCTGGTACCTGCCACAATCGTCTGGCGCCATGCAAACAGTTTTGATCTCGTGCCAACGAATACAATACGCATGTCTATCCTTTGTACGCGAATACGTTTCATTACAAAACTTGTGTGGATCGATGTACTCCAGCAATTTGGCCTGCTGTTGCAGTAATAACTTAAGCATAAAAACAACTGTACTTATGACCGATTTTGTTTTGCTTAATCTTATATCTAGAATTATTATATATTTGCCTATCTCTCAATTTATCTTGAATATCTAATCAACAGATGACGTAATCAAAATCATACAACAGTTAGCAGAACTAGATAAACGTAGACACCATCCAGATAGAGTCTAGTAAGAAGATTTAAAAGACCTAGAAGAATACTATGAAAGCCTATGTGAATGAGGTGCCTAAATATGAATAGAACAATTGATATAAATACATTAATTGAATTTCTTACATGTTACAATGCTATAGAGGTTATCATACATATAGATCCATTAATAGTTGGAAATTCATTATTTATTACCCCATGGCAGCCAGATCTTACGAATCATTGTAATAAAAACAAAAGATGAGAGATTTATTGTTTGCAAAAAATACTCTCTGATCTATTATTCAAAACAATTTGCAAATTTTAACGTTTCAAGCAATAGGCACTTAAATTTTATCGATAAAAGAATTTCCAAGTTTTCCGTATTCAACCTGTCCTCATTTCGCTAATAGTTGTGAGGAAGTTTAAGAGCCAATCGTACTCGGTAATACTTTTGGGCTAAATTAAATTACTTTCGCCACGGTTATCACTTAGAAAACCGGAGCCTTTGTCGTACAATTTATTGAATGGTATTTAATTGAAGTTTTGGTATAATTTCTTTTTCTTGTTTACTACAGAGTTAGCTAATTCATTTTATATGCATAATATTGATAAATGAAATTTAACGGGCAATTAAATTCGTATCCAAATAAATTAGGGGCAAGTTTGTAAGTCGAAAAATAAATTAAATTGAATGCATGAAATCTTCTATGAGTCTTGTAAAAGAGAGGTTGTTATTAAATAATATTACAGAGTAATGAATTTAAATTTTACGTAGAGATAATAAATTGACAGGTAATTATTAAAATAGGTGAATATATTTTCAACTACCTAATATTCATGACTTAGTTCACGTACAAATGTTTTATTAATTAAAGTAGGATCAGATTTGTCAATAACATATTTAATGTAGGTTTTGAACTGTGTAAGTATTAACTGCAGTCATTAATTATGATCTCTGTGTGGATGGCAGATTATATTGTCCATCTATTACAAACTACAATTGGCGCTTGAACACACATATATATCTCGTTTTAAGAACAGCCAGTGCCAAGAGACTTGCAAAACGACATCACATTGACGCTTTCGTGATGATCCCTTTTGTTTTACTACAACCAAAAACCAAAGCATATTACCGAATTCAATTTATCAGTTACTTTATATTTATCTTCTACATTAAATAAATAGATTTACGGATTGAATGATACCCAAACATCAATTTAATTCAAGCAAACATTCTTATTTTTATAGTAAAACTGCGTTATACGGTCCCTGAACTCATTGGTCGACAAAATGATACCAATGTTCATTCAAAAACAATAGGCTTAAAAAAAGAAATTTAAAAAAATAGGGTATTAGGAAAGTATTTACCCTCCAAAGATAATTGTAACTGTCGAGTAGTATTAGGTTAAAGATTTATATTATCCGCGTATATCCCTGTAAGGGCTTCCGAGTTGCGTCGTTTGAAACGAACAAGAGTTGCGGGATGTTCCTCGAGTTGGATTTAAGTTGGAAGCGACGCGCGTCCAATCCGATCATCTAAATATCTTCGGATAAAAGTTATTTTGAATACAGAAATATAAAATTATTTGTAAATATATTTTAAAGTGGAATTTATGTCTGTATTTCTCTTAATTATTGCAAGGAAGATAGAACAAGGAAACTACTAGAGTTTACAGTACACATAAGAATGTGATTAAAGGTATAAGATGTATTTTTAAAAAGATTAAGTGATTTATACCAGACGGAAATAGAAATCGTATCAGATCATCATTACCTTTTAGAATATTTAATAATATACATAACAAATATATATATATATAATTTTGTATATATATTATCAAACGTTGTCGTGCTTTGATAATTTTAAAAAATTCTAATGGCCAATCGCAGCTACATCTACTGGGTCAAGTTGTAAATCTAAACCATTCTCGGATCCACTGGAACACGTACACTAAATTTTATTAAAATCGATCTTGGCGTTTAGGAGGAATTCAGTGACATACACACATACAGAATTTATACATAAAGATATGTACTATACAAAGAAAATACTTGTTAGAAAACAATTCGTCTCGGATTTATCGTCGACCAGCATAAAGTCCAGCACATTATAACTGAGCCACAGCTACATAACGTTTGATTGCGTAATTATCAACCACATACGAAATGTCGACAAAGTTGAAAAATATATGTAAGCGAAACTGCCCCTAATGAGTAACGACTTTTAGGCTTATTCTAAAAAACATTTCTCTCTCTCATATATATTACCATAGTAATAATACATACGATCGCTGCCCGCTTATAACATGAATCGACTAAAAACGATCCGAGTTTTTTGTTATCAAGATAAACACAAATATATTATTTTCATCAAAAATCCTTTGATCTGATCGTAGTAGAAATCGAACGTGTAGACAACCAGACGTCTATTTTTTATATTTATCCACAAAAATGATACATTTTATTGACGCCTCTCCATTTTTTTCAGTTGCATCGACCGATAAGATCTTGCGGTTTCTATTGTAATGTTTTTTCTGTTGCGATAGAAATACTATAAATAATCGACGGGTTTTGTGAATACTTTTTCTTGGTTTTATTTTATGAAATATGTTTATATTCTTACGTTAGAATCTATTAAACGAGTGCTATTTCTTTGTATATACTTATTTTAAGATACGTTCTAAGTTTAATAATCTAATCTCGGCGTATAAATTTTACAACTTGTTTGCAGACATCAGTACAATACTCCTGATTATGGCTCATATAATGAATTATGACACCATTTATGCACATTCTTGAAATAATTACACAATAGTGACTAAAAATAATTGAGTAAATATCTTTAAGCTTAAGTAGTAAGTGGTAGAGCCACGCTGAATCATTACTGCCTTCAGTATTGGCTTGACTCGCCAAACCGACGTGAAGTGACAATGCTTGCATTGTTGCGTTTCGTTCGGTCAGTGAGAACGCCGGAGGCCCACCTCTCCTCACCTTCCCCATTTCCTCTTCCCTTCCTCCCCCCATCCCCCAAGGCAGGGTGACACCGCACTTTCCACTCCCCTGGAGTTGCAAGGGTCTATAGACGCTGATGATCACTATACATCAGGTGACCCACCTGTTCGTTTGCCACCTATGACAAAAAAAAAAAAAAAACAAAAAACCTAACAGAACATAAGATGTTGTGTCATTTCAATTCGAATTTTTGGAGTTGTCATGTTTTCCGAACGTCTAATGCATCACCAATTATATAATTTGTTTAATTTATTTAGTCGTATCGCTAAATAGAGTATGCATCTTTTATTATTATCATTTGATTAGTTAATGTATTTGTCCCTGCGAGGTTTGATTTACGTGGAACAGTACAGCGGCCAAAAATTTGTTACTCTTTGTCACCACGCGGAGAGTACTTGCAGGGGAATGAGAGGTATACTTCCTTCGCATACGAGTAACATTAGCCCTGAGTATATGTGATATCACAAATCGCGTATCACACCTGCTATAAACGGCCATAATTCCTGTTATACATGTCATAATTTAGGTACACCAAATCATGTTACAAATCGCAGAATTTAATCGTACGAACGCAAATCTGAATATAGCTAAATACTGTCTACTAAATGAGAGAAACTTTGATTGAAAATGAACCTTATTCTCGTTAATGTAATATATTGATATAATTGAAGTATCTTTTCACTGTATAATGACTTTATGAACGTGAAAAATTATTTAACTTTTATTTATCATCGCCATACGAAAATATAGCTATTCGTGATTTTTAGGGCGTAATATAATAGTTAAAATTATAATGTCAATGACATTCTAGTTGTATGAAACGGACAATAATACACATGTCTAACCGAAATAGATATACATACGTTCATATTATAGTTATTAAATAATAGAATAACACATATTAAATATGTTAGGTACCTTATGAAAACCATTCACCAAGGATTCCAACGAGAAAGAAGCAACCAGAGATTCATAACAGTCAATAAAGTAATCTGAATGGTTTAAGTCTTTTTACTTATCAACTTTTCTTTCATATTTAAGTCGCCTCGTAATTAAAATTAAAAATAGTAGCTTTTGATAAACCGAACCAATTCTAATGAGACAAGTACTAAATGTTACTCGAAGATATATTTTATGATTTTCTTGAAAAGGCTTTATCATGAACGCAATATTTTAGCAGTGATGTTACTTCAAAAAATATACAGACATATCTAAAATTGATTAAAATATATTTTATTAGTTTTTCCTAGACACTAGCAACATTTTTTTATACAATTTTACAACTACTACGACTTTTATAAAAATCTAAAAAGTTAATATTCTTATTATATGTATGTGGTATTAATAAGTAAATTGGAACGCAACGTCTGAGCGGATGTTGTATGACTCTGTGGTATAATGTTTCTAAGATGGCGATTGGCACTGTGTTGACCATAAGACGAGACGTGTTTAAAATTAAGAATAAAGTGGTGTAGACATTTGTGTCTAAAATAAAGTGTGAAAATACTTGTCTGGGTTTAATTCGATCTCACATGTATGTAGTTAAACATAATGTATAAATATTTATTAGGAGTGATACAAAAAAATATTATTATTTTAATACTAAATTCCACTTATTTCTTTCATAAATACAAACATTTCCAACAACGCCTAAGTGCGACAGACTATTGAGCCACCGACAACTATGCCTGTTATAAGTTACTATCGTAACATAAAAAGAAACGTACATCCTTACGTATTCCACGCTAGTTCACAGTTTAAGTGTTTTAACCCGAAGAGTAATAGAGCTGGAAAATCTGCCCGAGATGGCTTAATATAAGCCCGTACAAGGGGAAGGGAGACAGATATAGTGGTCCTGCTAATGGCCTCAGGCAGCCGAGCCAAAGGCGCTCTCGTAAATAAATGAGCGAATGTGTTTCCTTTTTTCCTCCATTTTTTTCTTGGCGTAGGGAGCACATTCGCGGATTTAGCGGCCCGGGATAGAATTGTTTTATGACTATGTAATGTTGAAAGTAGGTTAGTTCTGTGTACTTAACTGCCATGATGTGTTTTGTTTAATAAGTCGCCCACGCCCACTAATGATGCTCAAGTTTTCGTTGCATTAAATTTTTAATCAAATGTACATTATATTATGTTATATATCTGTTGAACGTGTATACTTATGCAAAATATGTATTTATTTGTTATATTGCTATAGTTTTCGATTACTTTGGAAAATAGATTTTATAAATATGACTATAAGGACCATTAATGAATAATGACAAGTGCTTTGTGGTATAATCAATATGGTTATAATATAGTGATGAATTCTGTTATCGTAGCAAAACATTCTTGTAGAATTCCTACTTAAATCCTCTATAAAAAATTTCAGTAGCTTGAGAGATTTACACTTAATTATTAATTGGGTAATTGATTTGCTGATTTGTATGATTCTTCCTTCGTAGCCTTTTTTAAATTACAATAACCTAGAAGATAACTTTTTTTAAATATAAAAAATAAAATAAAACGCAAGGAGGTTTTTAACAAAGATATTTTAAGTTCAGATTTGAAATTCGATTTTTAATTTCTAACATGCATACGAACTGTTTTGTATTAAGTGACAAATAACCTCAATTTGCAAGGAAGTAGAATTATTAATACAGATCACACCAAACTTTGCAATGGCTCTATTATAAATGTGAAAAACACAAATTAAGGTATAAATACGTATTACATACATATATATAGCGTGACTGGTTAGTCGCTAGCAATATTTTTGTAGGATATCCATTAGGTGATTCTCGTTGTAAATCAATTGAAAAAATTGTTACTTAATATTTGACGTAATTATCTAGAGAAAAACAAAACTGATATACTATCAACATCAGGTAATTTACGCAAAAATGAACTGGTGTAATAAAAACGAAATCAATGAATCACGTGCCAGTCCAGAATGCGGTCCGCACCTGGTCCCTCGTTCCTCTTCCCTTTGTCCGACAGTACGGTATTCTCACGATAAGCAGTGACGTAATGATTAATTTTGAAATGTGCCTCTTTAATTTTGTTCATTGAACTTACGTTTAATTTTTTACGTTTAAAATTATCGTTCCCATATTTTTACTTTTTTTTAACAAACTTTAACTAAGGTCCTCTTTGTAGTTTATTAGTATTTGTTTTGATATTATTATTTTATTTGTTAAATGTGATCATAAACTACCATAGGATGGAAAGGTGCCACAGATTAAACATTGTGACAAAAAATACATCAAAATCTGTCCAGCCGTTTATTAGAAGTTCAGTCACATGATTGATTGATTGATTGGTCCGACCGGTTTCGGCCATGGTGACCACTTTGACCCCTAAACTTATAAGCGGCGCTGGTGTGCTCGAAGATGGCTTATGTAGCCTATCTTATGTCGTCACATGTACACGTACAGAAGAATGATATATGTAAAAGTTTAAAACTTTCTTTCGTTTTAAACTTTTGGTTATAATATACGCAGGCCCCAACTTATGTATAAATATAAATGTCAAAAACATTGAAGAAAAGTGTAAAAAGCACTGTTTTTTATCATATTACCAAACGCCCTGAACAGTTTAGTATGAATTCGTAAAGAAAAAATATCCCTTGGATCTTTTTCTACCCACAAACGTTGAAAATTGAGACGAATGTAGAGAATCTTAAAAAATCATCAAGCCATTTAGATTACAGATTTTGCCAGAATTCAGACATACACACATATACCTTTCCTTTGCGTAGTATGGTAAAAAAAGTTATAATTCATCTAAATAGTTTCCTGAATAGAGAAAATAGATTAAAAACAAAGCTAGTGCCACGGAAAAAACGAATTATAGCCGTAAAATGCAGTTGCCAATTTTCTACATTACACTTCCACTTAATGTTATTAATGGAACAACGGTAAAACAAATCAGGTTGAAGCAGACTGGTCTATGACGTTCTCCTCGGAGTCCTCTCTTGCCACCTCATTATATGTCTCATCAGCACCGCTGTCTTTGTTAAATGACTTATCAGTATTTTTAATGATAAAGTGTGGCGCGACAGAGAAACTGATACATACCTGAGTGTATTCCTTTGCAAAAGTATGCTAAAACCTTAGAAGATACCTTACGTGTGAAAGAGGATGCCAGATAGGGTTATATTTTTATGTTGGCGTCTTAAAATTACAACATTCAAAACAAAAATCGTGAATTTAAGGGTTAAAACACCGAATAAATAGAAGGGTTACTGTCAAAATTATTTGCCGTTGAAATACCTTGCGAAACAGTTCATTACGTCGACGTCCAGTTAAAAGTGCAATAGAGCTTTATAAGACAAAATTTATCCGTCCACCCGCAGTTTATTGTTGCCATTTTCTGGTCCCTATTGTTGAGTAGGTGGGGGCGGTCCGCTTTGTAGCTCGTGACCGTACTCCGTCGGGGGGTCGGCCCGAGTTATTAGATAACACCGTTTCTTCAGATTAGATTATCGATATTTGGATTCTGGTCGCTTTTGGCACTCGTCGTGGGATCGGACTACAAATTTATAATCGTCTGTTCGTAAGATAAATTTAATAAGATTTACTTTTTACAATTTTTTTTTTCAGATTATTGGAATTATTGGAGCATCTTAGATCACGTACTGTTTTAATTCCATTCAAAAATTGACATCATTTTATTTTGTAACTAAAATTTTATGTGACACTAACGGGCACGATGAATGCTTTCCTGCCCTGATTATAAAAAAAAAAACCTAGACAAATTATATACCTAAACGTTTGTCGTGAATATCCCTATCTACTTGTGAAAGCTGCATGAAAATCGTTAGTTTTTAAGTTTATCGTGAACAGACAGACATACAGACGCAGTAGGAGACTTTGTTTTATACTATGTACTGATGATATAGGTAGTTCTAATGATGTTTCGAGTTATATCAAACGACATTTTGATACAGTTCTTCAAATAAATATTCCTTTTTCCCTAAATTGCCTCACAATCAATGGAATTTCAACTGATACGTTCTCTTTGCTTAATGTTAAAATTGTTTCATTTATTATATTTTCTATTTTTATACAATAGTGAATTGTATAAAAATTGAATATACTTAAGCTTAAGAAGGAAGGTGTAAAAACAACAAAATGTCGAATAAAACTATAATTATATAAAACATTTATGAAAAAAGACATTTATATTGGCTTCTGTACGCACGCTGTAGAAACAGTTTTCCGAAAAAAATTGAAATCTTTAACAATATTTATACTATATTACACAGATTCTTAAAACATCGTTTTATCTAAGACTTTAAATGAGAATTGTATTTAAACATTAAAAGTGTTTATAAGCCGACATATTTAGATATACAATAATCAAATAGAAATAGAGAACAAACAGTAACTTTTTTTTCGTAAACGAGAACAAACTTTTTTCGGCATGCATATTACGATTCCTTTCCACCGCAATGACAGATTTAGTATCAATAAATTAAATTAAAAATAATCAACAACTGTAAATATTTATATCTATACATCTCAGTATTTTTAAATTTGATACTGTAATAAGATATTTTTTCTAAAATTATATAGAACGATAGAAAAACGTAAAAACGCTATAGCCCGTGACTTACAATATTTACCTTGTTACAAAGAGCGTACGCTTGCTAGGTCCGAGTCCCGATATGTTAGATATAACCTTAAATTATTAATGTTTAGCCGTGTTTATTCCACTCGTCGATACCTTAGCTTCTACATTTCGGTGAGAATTTTCTATACAATTTTCACCAGCACAAACTATTAATTTTAAACGAGAATTTCTTTTTTATGTAATGTTATTTACATTTGTAAGTTATTTCGTTCGATTTATAACCTAGAACATAAAAAATAACTACTATTAATAATACTACAGTATATTAAGTAAACTCTTAGCAAAAAAAAAAAATATATGGCACCTGTTTAACGCGATTTCGATTTTGTATGATTTATAAATTAACCGTTTTAAAAACGACTTCGAAAAAATATTAAATTGGGCACATATTGGGAGTTTATTTTGTTTTACAGGGAGTTACATAGCGAATTCGGATATTTTATTTTACATAAAAAGACAGAAGAGCATAACCCTTATTTCTTACGTGATAACCTCTACCGTTCAACTCTTACAGCAAGCCGCGTTAAGGAACTTCATGATGGTAATGTAGTATGTAACCAATGGGTCTGCAGTCAAAGTTGAAATTATGTACAGGACTTTTCATCGAAAGAATTTTTCATATTTCATTCCCTAAGGGGGCTAAAAATAGGATGGTTCCTAAGATATCGCCGATGGGGAAATCTTATTGGACATACGGTTAAATTGATATTGAATTAAACTGCCTTCGCAGAGATTGTACATAGCACATAAATATACAATAAGCTCTATTTTTTTTAAGTAAATTAGAAAGAATTATAAACATATATAGCGGACACGGCGGACGTTGTCCCACCCTGATAATAAAAAAGCATTGAAGTTAGACGTATGTCGTCGCTGCCTTTTTTGCAGGCATTATCAAGCTCTACAACTTTTCTCTAGAACTCAACCATATTAATCTCATAGTTAGAGCGTTCGTAAGAAACGATTTCGTTCGACCGTTTTGTTCCCACTTACTTTGCACACCCAACTACCACAAAAAAGTATTTCTATTATGACACTCACAAATAACGTAGCTTGCTATTGGTAAAATAATTTTGAAAAGCGGTTTAGTAGATCCAGATATAACTCCCTACAACCTCACAAACTAACAAACTTTACCTTTTTATAATATTGGTATAAATATACAGCGACATCACTCGTATTCAATTTTTAAACTTTTTAATTATTATTAATGTAATTATGTAAGATACTGCGTAAAAAGCACAACTATGATATTCAACCATAAGAATTGGCCGCACAAAATGGTATATCTTTAACATAGGCATTCATAGTTCAGCTCTCGTATATAAAATTCCGTCCTCAGCCTCCGCCAACCCGCGTGTGTGACGCGACTCGCTACCACTACTATTTTCTTCCCGTTTTGCGTACATCTCGGCTTGCATTACACTATTACTCGATTCCTAAAGGTTGTATTGTAATAGAAGATAACTTATATAGGGGAAAGTGGGGGAATTGGGAACACTTAACTTCAAACGCTAAAAAATAATAGAAAAAGGTTATAAACTAAATCAAATTTTATTACTACATGAACTTTAGTTATCTATGTACTTAATAGTCATAAAACGTTATTTAAAATTTTTCGTTTTAATAAAAATATAAACGAAAACAAAAAACATTGCCGTTCCTGATTGCCCGATACCCTATGGGGTAATTGAGATCATCCCGTGGGGGAAAACGGAATGGTATGAGGTAATTAAGAAAGACGTTTGATCGATCTTTCTTACGTAATTACAAGGCATCTGAAATAATTTGTAAAGTTTAAATATTTTTACATAATCAACCAGCAGTTCTATGGGTAATTAGGAGGGTAAGGGGTAATTGGGAACGTTCCAAATTATCTAACTAATGCCGTTCCCAATTACCCGAATCAGTCAATATACATAAAAATGGCTGCCACTCTCAAAAGCATTTTTCATTAACTCCAATCTATGTTACATTTGAAAACAGATACTGAGTGTATGATATAAGCAAAAACATAATACCTTTGAACTCAGAATATGATACTTACATGCGTTATAACTGATGACAAAAATTATATCGAAAATACAAAAATAATTGTTCGACTTACAGTGACAAAACTAGTGCGTCCTTTCAATCCTACTTTCGCATACGCAATGAATGGCTCTCCATTCAGCCGTAGAATAGGTTCGCGACAGTGTATTACGGGGAGATGTACTATTTATCTAACTGTTCCCATTTACCCGTCGCTCTCAATTACCCCACTCTCCCCTAATCTTTGTCAATAAAAACACTATAAAATGCAAAAAAGAATAATTCAAATCTAACTTTCCCTTCTAAAGATTAACGAATTGAAGTAAACAAAAAAAATAAACAATATATTTAAACCTTAAAATTTAAATATAGATAGACAAAATCCTAAACGACCACATAGTCTCTTTAACAAATGCCTACGCGTATATATTCACCCTGCTTTTTTGAAGTCTCAACATTATGTAAATGATAATTTTGCCGAATATTATGCACAATGGCGGTCTATATCATTTTATGATACAATTTTAAATATTTATACTGAACCGTTTTGTGATTTTTTCACGTTATAAAAATCTATTTGCGTCGTTCAAACTGATGTTATGTGTTGGAAAAGGTTCACAAACATGGTATAAGCATTAATTATAAAGTTGGAATGAGAGAGATGAAAAACAAATAAATCCAACCGAACAATATTCTGATGTCATAAGCGAGACGTATATTCTAAATATTAAAGGTACTTCACAATAAAATGGTGACTCGAGAAAGATTCCAAATACAATAATAAGGTTAATTATTACACATAAATAAAATAGAAGTGTAAGTACAGTATGTTTTGTGCTTTTTTTACTAGGAGATAGAAACATTTTCAAAGTATAATGTAACCTATATATCATTATGCGTTTCCTTAAGAGTTATACAGTACAGATAAAATTAACAGAGGTAACTTTAATGAGGTAAAATAATTGTTTTATAATGTATTAATTGTCTACTTGCGAATTTTCACGTATTTGTTATTATTTGTTGTATTATTCATACTTAAATATCTGTGGATACCAATTGTGCAAACTACATGGCGATTGATTGAATGATATAAAAATTGCTTAGCTAGCTTAATAGTAAGTTATAAAAAATGTAAGCAGGAAAACCTCCACGAGAAAATACTAAGGTAACTTTCATTTGAATTCATTTAGTGTTAGATAGCTCATTAATCGAGAAAGGTCATAGTCTATATAATACATTATCACGTTAAGACCATTAGAAGCGGAACACCAACAAAGAATGTTTCAAAATCGAGGTTGTCTTCTTATTTTGAGAGTTTCCATTGCGTGTTAGGATTATCCCAAAGTAACTATTCCACGCGAACGAAGTCGTGGGAAGAAGCTAGTTTACATATATAAAAGATAGCTTTAAATGTGTGACCAAGATTATACTTTTTTACCATGAAGAAAATCCATCATGAACTACCAGGCTCTCAGAGGAGAGCCAAAATTATACCCAACATTAAGTGATAGGCTAACAAAAATAATTGCATCTGCCAGAACACAGTGAACAGCAAAAGTTAATAGAAAATATATCACCAAGTTGCTATGGGTGTTCCGCCAGCTGCATTTGAGAGTCAGTACATCTATCATTAGTGTGTTCAACTTCTTAGATCTTATTGTCATTTAATATGAAGTGAGACTGTAATTTAACGCTAAAACGTGTATTAATAACCAATCGCCAAAACAAAGAATTCAGCTAATATTATATTGAACCCAAATATTACACACAATCACATACAATTTAGATTTCATTCTAAGTAAACCAAAACATTTACAATACGTGGCGGAATCTCACGTCCAAACAGTGTACAAAAGTCGATAATTGTCACAATAAGCGATATAGCTCGTCATTATATTACTCGGGACGACCTGACCGCAATCGAGTCGACAATGGCTGACCGGCCCAAATCATCTATTTGTCGTCTCTGCCCTTTGTTGTTACAACTGGAGTTACTTGGTTAGTTCAGTAAAGGAAGATACGTGGAATAATAATACGAGAAAGTTCAACCCTTGTTATGCAAGCTTATGTTTGCTACTTTTTATCTGAACTGACTAACGCTATTGGCCCATGGGCGTTCAAAGCTTCACTGAACTAAGTGAATATTACACATAGAAAATTGATGCGTTCCTAGATCCACTTGGGCTTTTATAGACTAAATGGAAATCTCTTGCCAGGCATACGTATACTGAGGCAGAAAGAGCCACGCTGAAGCTACTATGGGTTTCAGCATGAATTGGTTGCCTCACCCGGGGTAGTACCATCCTCTCACAGAAAACCGACCTGAAGTAACAGTGTTTGCATTGTTGCGTTTCGTTCGGTCAGTGAGAACGCCAGAGACCCACCTCCCTACCCTTCCTCCTTTCCCTTATTCCCGTTCCCGCCAAACACACGCTGGTAAGGCACTTGCGACTACCCTGGTGCGGCTAGTGTCTATGGATGACGATGATCACTTAACATCAAGTGACCCGCCTGTACGTTTGCCTCCTATGACCTAAAAAAGAGCAATATTTGACATCAAGTCAGATTGTAATTAAACGCTTCTCAACCTATAAAGTATTAAATGAACAATTAGGTTAAGAAATTGTTGAATGTTTGTAAGTATGTTGCTTCAAAATAGCTGCCTGCACATACTAGCTGATTATTTGATATCGCGTGCAATTGTAAGATGGTCTCGAGATAGAGATTTTAGAGATTTACCGTGTCTATATATTAAAAACAACTATTATAAACCTCTCTCGACTTAGTCCGTGTTAAATGATGAAGTATTTTGTATAGGATTTGACTTTTAACTACAGTTGACTGATAACGTGGTCTAAGAAGGTAAACTTGCTAAACTTTGGGAAGAACTAACTGTCAAGTGCAAATACCAGAATAAAGGTACTTAGCAACAGATTTATGACTTTGACGACGGTAACTAGCCAGACATACCTAAAAAAAACCCTACCATTATGCAAAGTTTAAAATTAATAATAAAAAACAACTGAACAGTCATTTTATTATTCACGCGAGTGGATTCACGGTCACAACTAGTTTAAATGTATGACGTTGTTTTATAAAAGAATCTTACGAGGCCCTCTGAATGTAAATCGCTTAAAATTCCATTATAAATATGAAAAAATTTAAACTTCTATATTACACGTCATTTTAATAGAAAAGAGGGATAATTCAGAATACGTGGCTCCCCACAGTACGGGGAGGGTTAAACTGAAAATGCTTGTTACAAAGAATAACAAAATAAAGCCTTTTAACCCGAACACGACCGTGAAGGCGTCGGTGAAAACGATGGCCGTGTGGAAATACTTTCCCACCGATATGTTTCTGTAAACGTACGTTCTAGTTACGAAGAATGTGAATTGTGAGACGCTAATTCTGTACGTGTTTTTTATTGCCGTGTTTTAGGTATTACAATTTTCTTTTTATATATATAGCGATAAAATGATAGATGTCTGTTAATATTCGCACATCACTCAAAAAATACTGATCAGATATTAATAATTATTAATTTTATTGAATATTAATATTATACTCTCCTACCGATATATTTCTGTAAACGTACGTCTAGCTACATATAATGTGAATTGTGAGACGATAATTCTGTATGTTATTTTTATTGCGTGTCTTAAGTATTATAATTTTTTTTCCTATATATATATGTATATATAGATAAAATAGTAGAGGTTTATCATTAAATTGCATATTATACTTTGCCACCGTTTCTGAAAACGGACGTCTAGTTATGAATAATGTGAATTGTGAGAGGCTCTTCTGTACGTGCTTTTTGTTGCCGTATTTTAAGAATTATAATTTTTGAATTGCCTAAAATTTCAGGCAATGAAAAAATATAGCTAGAAAATGAAAGTAAATTTCGCCACCGCTGTCAACAAAAAAATAGCTCAGGTGGAAATTGGTTGCTTCGAAAATCCATGTAACCCAGTTCATATCACAGTGTATATATATATATATATATTTTTTTTTTGTGAAAAATGATAATATTGTAAGGCAGTCCTAACAATTTATTTTGATTAAATAAATAATTATACTATTATAATTATAAGAGAGATTTTTTTAAATATTTTTTTTATATGAAAAAAATGCTAATTTTTTAAGGCAAACCTAACAGTTTATTTTAATTTAAAAATATATTTTAAAGAACCGAGCTAGCCTCGATCGCCCAGGTACTGACATTTAAAAAAAAATCTGTATGTATGTTTGTGGTTTGTAATACCAGGTTTAACTAAATTGATTCCTTGAAAAGTAGACGAGAATAACTTCCTTTTTATTTGTTTTAATTAATAATGTAGTTATTTATTTGTTTTTTTTTTCAATATTATACTTTATATGTTAATTATACCGCACACATATCACAAAAAGATCGTTATGGCTAAAGTATCCAAATCCGTACTAAAAATGATAACATATTACCCAAGACGCGTCACCTACGCACTAATTCTCGCTCTACGAACCGCGAAAATACATTTTCTCCATAATTCTAGAGTTCCTTATTTATTTTTTGGTTATCTATCACCAGGGGACGTTCGTAATGGAGGAGGGTAACTGACATACGATGTATCGTTCAACGGATACTTTATATTTTAAACTTTTTTGTAACTGCCAATTACATTGCTTTTTGTTAGTTGTAAGTATTGTTTGTATCTTGACTCCACTGTGACATATTATAATTGATCATATTGATCTATTTAGAAATGAAAACTTTATAAACTCTCCGATAAAATATTTAGTCTACTCCATTTGCTAAATATAAATGTTAGGGTTAACTAATATATAACGTATTACTAAACCTTATTGATATAGAGACAAGTAGATGCGAAACTGTAACGAGCTTTATTAATAAAGAGTTAGAAATGTAATTATTCCTTAAATCATACTGTTTATACATTTCTATTTAATTAATATTGATATTTTGTATTGACCTGTGCAGCCTATCACATATTTAATTAATTAATAAGCCGTACAAAAATATATGTAATAATTGTTAGGAAAGCCAATAGATGCGAAAACCAGATTAATGTTAATATTTTGATTTTAAGAATTATGAAATTCAAGTAATTTAGGTTACAAGTGATTGAAATATTCAAAAAAGAATACAGTTATTGTTTTGAGTTTTCATTTTCGTCGGCAGGTTTTTTTTATTTATTCAAATTAATCGAAGATTGCTTTAGTATTTTAGTGAAATTAAATACGCAATCAAACACAAACGATCAAAAATTGTGAGAGGATTTACCGCAAATTATACAACGGGGCGAATGCCCGTTGAAAACCCTTGTGTTCGTATAATCCATATCCGCTATGAAACCGTATTCATTCAATTTAATACCTAAATTTCACTGTGGTCGTTAATATTCGGAAATGAATGCAGATAAATTTAATGTGGCCAACAAATATTATAATAACTACCGTCGCGCTCTAGCTGTCAATATGTACGTTAAAACCTGATGGAATTTGTGGTTAATCTGAACTAATTGGAATCAAGCAAATTCGGTTTCTATTGAAAATCAAAAATACTTTATTCAATTTAGGCCCTGAAAAGGCACTAATGAACTTCAAAGCTACCACCGAACCGGGAAACATCCCAGTCATCGAGACGAACCGGCAAGAAACTCGACCTGGGTTATATTTCATGATACATATTTATACAAAACATATATGGTTATATTATTTTTTAACAACAAAAAGAATCTCAGTTAAAGTTTGTCCCAAAACTTTTAAAAGTATGTGAACGATACTTTAAACCGTGAAAAAATCACACCCTAGCCCTAATGAACAAAATTTAAGGGGCGCTTTTCAAGGTAATCATTACGGAACTGTCTATCGTGGGAACGCCGCACGTTCGAACAATGGGAAGCGGTGTGCGGGTCGAGGTGAGGGAGACAGCCCAGAGTACGTGACAGGATGTGATTCATTTATTAAACTAGTTTGTTTTTGCGTAAATCAGCTGATGTTAAGTGTATATCAATTTTGTGTTTTTCGAGATAATTCGATTAAATATTATGCACCTATTTTTTATTTGATTTAGAACGGGAAGCAAGTAACGAGTAATCTGTGACAATATTGCAAGTATTTAACCAGTCATGCTGTATACACAATTATAACTATCTCTTTTTCGTAACATATTTTCGTACATAAAATCCAATTCACACCGTTGCTAATGAAGTTTCACTCCAAATAATTAAAATACTGTAAATAACCAAAAAAGTTTAAATTATTTAAGCAAGCTAAACTCAATACAACGATTAATCCTTAAGTAAGGCAATCTTTAAAGGATCAGTTAGACAAGCGTGTACCGAACACCGGGGGGACTGTTTGATGTGCTTATAAACTTACTCAAGATACGAAACTTGGTGAGCAACAGCTCGGGACGTCCGATAATGACCTATAAATTGTTACGCCACGTATAAAGTTACTATGGTTTTGTCGTAAATTATTTTCCCTTCTACATACGTTTGACGAGCTTTCGACTTTAGACGCGAATTTGAGGGTTCAAAATAATCAATATATTTTATCATCCTTTGCTATGCAATATATGTTACATAAATATGTGGTTAGTTTTAGACAATTAAAACTTTATTTTATCGTTATATATAAATTTCTTCTGTATGTATGTATGTTACTGAACATCATCTGAACGGCTGGACAGATTTTGATGAAGTTTTGTGTGTGTGTTCCAGTAAATCTGAGAATGGCTTAGATTCACAATTGGACCAGGTAGGTGGCGCTGCGGTTGATTTTTTTTTATTATCATGTCATATATTAGATACTATTTTACCTTACATAACACATATTATTAACTTTTCTCTTTATTCTGATATATTTCCGTCATTATGGAAAAACGCACATATAATCCCCTTACAAAAACAAAGTCATCCTACTGAGACCAAACATTATCGCCCCATCGCTATCTTACCATTTTTATCTAAGGTTCTCGAGCGAGTAGTACATCGTCAATTAGTTGCCTTTTTAAACTTTAACTGTACTTTTCAATCTGGTTTTCGCCAGGCTCATAGTACTTGCTCTACATTAATTAAAATAACTGAGAATATACGCCGCGCTATGGATAATAGTAAGCTTACTCTTCTAACTTTAATCGACTTTAGCAATGCATTTAACTGTGTAGATCATGATATTTTATTATTTCTTCTCTTAATATGTCACAATCTGCTGTTGAGTGGTTTTCTTCCTACCTGAAAGGACGTCGACAACGTATCAAGATTAATGATTTATTTTCTGATTGGTGCGATGTGGTTGTTGGCGTACCTCAAGGGGGTGTTTTGTCACCGCTACTTTTTTCTATTTTCATTAATACGCTAGTTACAAAGATACAACATAGTAGTTACCATCTATACGCAGATGATGTTCAACTCTACCAACATTTTGAACTTGATGCTGTTTCAGAGTGCATACAAAAGATGAATGATAACCTGAACTGCGTTCACTGTTGGAGTGAGGGATACGGTCTTTTTATAAATCCAATAAAACACAAGTCATAATTGTCGGTCGCCGAGCTGCTCTAAGCCGGTTAAATATTGAAAGTTTGCCCAAAGTTACGTATAATAACATTAGACTAGAATACTATTCTCAAGTCAAAAATTTAGGTCTGCACATTTCCCAAGACTTATTATGGGCTGAACATATCAATACAATCAGTAAAAAGATTTATGGAGTAATGCATTCCCTTAAAAGAATGCAAAATTTTTAACCATTTTCAACCAAGAAAACACTTATGAACTCGCTGTTACTTCCCATAATTGATTACGCCGATATAACTTATCCAGACCTTACAGAGGAGTTACTCAATAAACTCGACCGTCTGTTAAATTTGTGCATTCGTTACATTTTCGGGCTTCGTAAGTAAGATCATATCTCTCAATTTCGTGCGCAACTAAACTGGCTAGATATACGTTCACGTCGAAATGCTCACATATTGCATTTTCTATATCGTATTTTATTTGGCCCTCAATCTCCACAATATCTCCAGGAACGATTAATTTTCCTAACGACTCATGGACGTGATCTTCGTTCGGCATACACCAAAACTCTGGAGATACCTCACCACAGATCTAATGTATATTTGAACTCCTTCACAATAATTGCCATACGATTATGGAATTCGTTACCGCGTCGACTTCAAGAAGTTGAAACTATAAATAACTTTAAAATTCAATTACACCGACATTTAATTGAGAAACAGGAGGCAGAGTGCTCATAACTGTGCTATGTTTATTACTATCTTTGTTATTGTTATATATTTGTATGTATATATGTCTATGTGTGTATATATATTTATACTATATAGACATATATATATTTATTTTATTATTTATGTGCATATATGTATATATATTTCTTTATCAATTTTCTTTTGCTTTTTATTGGCACTACCTACAAAAGTTTTTGACATCAATACCGCTGGTTAGCTGGAAGAAAATGCCTCACGGCATTAAGCTCGCCAGTGTACAACCAATTGTGTGCAATAAAGAATTCATTCATTCATTCATTCATGTCAGGACAACGTCTACCGGGCCTGCTAGTCAATAGTCAATTGTAAGTAAGTCGTAGTGGTCGACCGGTTTAACAGATGGCGCATTTGATGTCCGTCAGTTAGAACACCTGCATGTATCAACGACGATGTTTTTGGAATTCGCGTACATTTAGTAGTTTTATTAGATGGACCTATCAGTTAACGGTGAAGAAAAACATCGCGAGGAAACCTGAACATGAGATTTCTTATAGAACCATCATCATCATATGTGGGAAAATATAAACCTATTCTCTCGGAGCTTTAAATCGCCAATATGTCGTGGGTTGTTGTGGTGATTTTTTTATTGTAACATAGGAAGCAAACTAAGAGGCGGGTCACCTAATGTTAAGTGACCATCGCTGTCCATAGACATTAGCAACACCAGGGAGGGGAGTCGCAAGTGTGTTGCCATCTATGTTTGGGGAATGGAGGAATTTGGGAAAGGGAAGAGGAGAAAGGAGGAGAGGTGGATATCCGGCGCTCTCACTAACTGAACGAAACGTAACAATGCAAGCACTATTACTTCACATTGGTTTTCTGTGAGAGGGTGATGCTATCCCGGGCGAGCCGACCCATTGATGCTTAAACCAAATATGAAAATTATGCCCCTACATTTCTTCACGTAGACGCCTATGGCTCTGTAGTGGGTTTATTATAGGCTGATATGTATATAAAAGGATAACTGATTGACATATCAACCCACAGCTCAAAATATTTGACCTTAGGCCTTGAAAATTTGCATTCGACTTCCTTTTAAGTGAGCCAAAGAAGGATTCAGAGCGCTCAAAAAATTTGGCGAAAACTGTACACCACCTATTTGATTACCCATAATCAACAAACTATATTTAACGCGAAATCAAAAGCCATGAACGAATTTTCACACAAATGATAATTTCAATGTATAATAAATAATATAAAAAGTAACTGGAACCCTGAGCCTAGCTCGGTTCTTTAAAAAACATTTTTAAATTAAAATAAACTGTTAGTTTATTGCATCGCAAAATTAGCATTTTTTATTCAAAAAAAACATATTAAAAAAATATATCTCTTTTGCTGTCACTCGGATTCGAAGTAGGGTTAGACGGACTATCGAAGCAGCCGATTTCCATCTCAGCTATTTTTGTTTTGATATTGGCGGCGAAATGTACCTTTATATTCTAGCTATATTTTTTCATTGCCTGAATACTCAGAAAAAAAAATTTCTATGAATGAAATCTAGCTAGATCGATCTATCGTCTCCGAAACCACCTATATACTAAGTTTCACGGAGATCGCTGACGCAATTTCCGAGATATATATAGAGTATATAACAATATAAAAATATACAAGAATGCTCGTTTAAAGGTATTAGATATATATAATAGATTAGATAGATAGATAGATATTATTAAATCAAAATGTTTAATGTAATTGAAACAGACAAGCAGAACATATGTCGCACGATTGAAATGCGAACACAGCGGTGTTGGGTAGCGTGCATAATCAATTTCTCTGTCTAACCGCAATATATGGATTTATCCAAAATAGTAGAAGTATTTATTTCACCAAATACTACAACTGCATTCGAGTCTCGTAACAAGCCAGTAATATCATATAATACTCAGTCAAACCAATAATAAAGTCATATTCAGTCATTTTATTTGCATTAATTTTTGTATTATAGTTTTCATATTTTATATTATTATAATGGTTTATTTTTTATATTAATACCCCGAAAGATGTCAAATTTATTAATTTAAGTGAATACACACCGATTTACGTGATACAAAATCTTGAAGCCGCGCTGGCGAATTCTGTTATGACAGTCACCAATTTGAACTAAAAACCAGTGAGTAATTAACCTAAACAATTTGTACGAAAACAGTACACTATAGAATGCGTAATTGGAAGTACTGAAAAACTCTAAAACCGCGAATACTGAAAAAAAAAGCTGAAAATGCAGTAGTCGAGAACAGTCTAAAGCAAGCAAATCATATAGATTGAAGAACTTCGTTTTTAACTGGAATATTAGTGCCGCTCAAACAGAAACTATAAATAGCCTACCAAAACTAAAGCTTACAAAAAAATTGTAACGCTAAAAGATCTTATCAGACGTCATAATTATTTATTTGTAATGGTACAACAAAATAATCCCAATGAGGGTTGATGTCAGGCAGGCGGCTGATCGTAAAAATGAAGCCAAATCATACACCACAACATGACTGTATGTCCGTAGTTGTACCGACCCTACTTAAGTGGGATAAGGGTAAGAAGAAGAATATTGGGACTTTTCTAATTCACGTCTGACAATAACTCTCCAATTGAAAACTGTCACCGAGCACATATAGCTGTGTTTCGGTAGCTTCACTTCATATCCCACACCATCCAAATTTAATATTTTAACCATTTTAAAACGAATTGTCATTTTACCTTACATGAGGAGACCAATTAGCAGGTGGTAACCAGTTAAATCCTACAAGACTGAAACAAACATGCTTTTCAGCAACAATATTATTCACATCAGTGCATTACAATGCTGGACGAAGTATATTGTTAACGCAATATTCGACGTTAACTGCTACTCCAGCAGCGAGATTTTAACATTTCAGATGCCAAAATATTCCGTAGTTCTGCAAACCATTCAGAATTAGGTTTTCTCGCGGCGTTTTTATTTCCAATTTTCAAGCTATAGTATGTTTGTTTCATTTACACATGTTAGCTACCCACTTCCGGTACCGCTCGTCATTCAAGACTCGAAATACTAGCGCTACATATTAGAGATGCGCATTGATACTAGCGCCAAGCGACAACATATAAGAGAGACACATTAAACACTAACGCCATTTTATTAAAGATACATAAATGAGAATTATTATAATTATATAAATTTCAATGAGTCATTTCAATAGGAATTGATATTGTTCATTTATTACTTGCACAACATTAGTTTTATGATAATAATAGTAATGGTTTTGACTTCAATAGTTTGACCTATAAAGGGCTAGATGTCTCTACTCTACACACATACACATATTTCAGATACATAAATAACAATGATATAACAATGATTTTATATAGAATTGATGTACGTAAATAATATTAATTTTTTCATTAATTATTATCTTTGTGTCAATTGATTTGAGTTATATAGATCGACTTATAAATTATATAGTTCGGCCTATAAAAGGCAAGATGTCAGTGTTATCTACGCATTCTTTTGTAAAAAGTACTGTAAGCCGTAATTCTGGGTAAATAAAGAGTGGAAGTAATTACTTAGTATTTATTGGCATCCTGACTGCATCAACTATGTCGTATACAACCTGATAACACACATCACAAACGAGAGCCTGGAACATTTATTTACACTGGTGTTAGCCATTTAACGTAAATTTATCTAAAATCGTACATTTTTTTATATCATAGGAACCAAATGAACATGTGGGTCATCTGATGTTCAGCGATTACCACCGTCCATAGACACCAGCAATATAATAGGAGTCGTAAAAACGTTGTTAGCTTGTGTTGGTGAGGAAAGGAAGAGGAGGAAGGGCGAGTAAAGGGAGAGGAAGGGAGGTGGACTTTCGACGCTCTCACTGACCAAACGAAACGCAACAGTGCCAAGCACTCTTACTTCACGTCAGCTTACTGTGAGAGGGATGTACCACCCCGGGCTAGTCGTCCCATTCATGCTGAAACCAGTTATTCGACCTGGTAACGAAATTACTGATCACAAGTAGTTATAATCACTGAAGAATTACTTATCACTATCAGAAAAAGGGTTCTTTGAAGAGCTGCGGCTGATTTTACTCGAAAAAATTGATGACCAAACCATTTGGTTATGAGCGCAAATCCCATATAAAATATTTATTTGAAGCAATGTCTAATACATATACATGATCTTATTATATCCAACAGAATGTTCGTTATCCTCAGTCAGAATACTAAGCAAGCCTAATTTAGTACCTTAATTAAGGCACGAATTTTAGTATGGTGAAAACTTTACAGGGTTTGACTGAGAAAGCAATACCGCAAACTTATCTCTTCCGCAAAACCGCATTATTTGCGCTTCTGTATTTCAGTCTAAAATATCCAATTAACAGCCAACAGTCCACCCGCAGTCCTCACAAGTAGTGATATATTATTATTCATTTCATATTATTCCTTCATTCAAATGTTATTGAATAAGCTCAAAAAAATCTTTAATAAAGATAATCATACTTTTTTGTTATTCCGTGTCATAATTAGAGATAAAAAAATTAAATAAACAATAATTAATTTAATAAACAATTTCAATGTTATTGGCACGCAGTGCATATGCTCTCGACATTAATAACATTAGTGAGGCCTGTATATCGATGTTAGATAACGTACCTAACAATTATGCTACTGGTCATTGTTAACATCAATTTGTATTAGTCGTTGTAACAAGTATAATGATTCTGTTAATTTACTGTGTTATTATTTAGTTGTTGATTTTTAAAGTTTTTTTTTTACTTAATCGACTATTACCACTTTTACGATTCTGGTTCTAGTTACATTATGATTTAAACTTGATAAAATAAAAGTGTAGTCTTGCGATACGAGATGGCGAGTTATATGATGGTGGTATCTGAAATTAACATCTCTCTCTCTCTCTGCTTCCACTATAAATGATTGTAATATGAATGTAGTATAAATATATGTACTTTAAAAGTTAAATCCGATCGAGTTTCTCATCGGTTCTTTTCGATCACTTTTTTTTTTTTTCGAAATGTCTACGTTATAGACCCAGTAAGGTCTTAACAGCTTCGCCGGACTACTAAGGCGAGCGCTTAAGGCACTCAGCCGATTCCATTCTGGCAACCAGCTCAAGGGTGCACGGCACACCTCGGCCTGGCTGTTGCCTGTTGCATGCAAAATCGCGACCTATCTTAGCTAACCTAGCTAACTATTCATATATGTATAAGTTGTTGAAACGTATATGTGTACCAAGCATACACGCCTCAATAACTCCTCCATATATTTATTATCGGAAAATTGAGAGTTTTTCAGTTCGATAAGGGAAAAATGTAAACCCTTCCACTTTCATGTGTAAGCGTGTAGGCGTGCACGTGTGTGGAGGTGATCGTGTAGTGTGAAGTGTATTTTCGATCACTGAATTGTTTTCTGAACCAATGTTGATTTTCACGCACCGAAGTGTCTTCTTAGGGTTTAAATTGAATGAAGTATTTTTAATTGAAGTTGACATTAAAAAGTTTTTTGGTAATTGATCAAATGGATGAGTTTCAGTGTATTATATGTATATTAAAGACATTTACTATGGGTATATAATGGCGTTTAATCGTAGCTTCCCGCGCTTTAATGTAGATTTAATCTATTCATCGGGAACATGACATTTTCTTCTAGATAAAAAATACCCTAGGTCATTTTTTGTACATTGACATAATATATGAAAAAAAATCATGGTTATCGGTTAAGTACTCCGGGTATGAAAGCGTTATAAGCAAATTCATTTTCGGATAAATACTATTAAGGATTGAGGGCCAAATATACTCTCCTTTAAAATTATTATTTTGATCGAATTAAATTTCCTTTTCACGTTCGTTATATATACTTTGTTCTTAAAATTGTTCAATATAAGTGAATATAATTATACACAATATTACTGATGATAATATGAATTAGACATTTTTATTTATTTAAGTTTATTAGTATGTAAAAGCTTTTCTGTTACTTAAATATCAAATATTCAATTTCTTGGTAAACTTATACCGAAAAATATCCATATAAAATGTGGACTAGAACATCTGCATCAATTTTTGAATCATCATCTTCTTACCCTTATTCCATCTAAGTAGGTTCGGCACAACATTTTTCTGTTTCCACTCTCTCCTGTCAGATGTCACGTCAGTATTCACACCTTTTACACGCATATTATTTTTCGCATAATCCATCCATAGTTGTTTCGGTCTTCCTCTACTTCCGTATCCGTATACCATCGTACTCAAAATATTTCTAGCTACATGGTTTTCATCTCTCCTCAAGTAGGAGTATTTTTTGAATGTAAATAGTATTATAAAACACGACAAATCGTTTGCATTGGAGTTGATGGTAATAACCAATGCGTGATCTAAAACAAAAGTCTAAACTAAGTTCAGTGCTACCTGCCCTCTGTCTTGCCGACCTGTAAGCGGCTTAACACCTGAATATTGACTGATTAAGCACAAAACAAACAAACTAAAAATGAGTATCAATTTGTTTATTACCATATGAACAAGTGCTAGCGAATCAGTTAACTTGGTCTCTGGATTCAAAACTGGCTGAGCGTAGAACGTGACAATATTGACTCGAATACCCAATCCAATCATACTCGATTTTTTAATACAATATAGTTTTGAGCAGTTCACCACAACGTTACCTGATGTAAAATAATAATGTACTTCAAGATGGTAAACACTCTAAATCTAGAGAGACTGGCTTTCAAGTGCCCCGAACTCATAGGTGCTTGGTGACAGATTATCATCTTATTTATTTATTCTGAGTCAGAATGAGTCAAAACAATACAAAACAAATTAAATTTGTCTCTCTATTAATGTTGGGCAAAACATTTTACAAAATTATAAAAAAAAAAAACAAAACAATTAAGTATATTAAAAAAGTTATATGCATATATAATTTTTTATATCATCCAAATATTAATAATATACCATTATAAGTCTTGCTTATATATCCATTATGTTTATCCACATTCCTTACGTTATTATTGTATGTTTCGCACATTCTATACAACGCATTGTAGTAAGAGACATTATTTGAGCAATATGAAACTTGAAAGATATTTTGGTTTCGGTTAACTTTTGTGATTTTTTTTTTTATGCCATAAAGGCAGCAAACAGGCTGACGGCCCACCTGATGGTAAGTGGTTACCGTCGCCTATGAACAACTGCAACACCGAGTTGTGTTGCTGACCTTGAAGAGCGCGTTTCAGTCCCTTGATGTGTCCCCCAGTGATTATTGAGGGTCACAGCTAGCCAAATGGGCTTAGAAAAAAGTTTACCACAACCCTATGGTTTCATTGCAAAAACTTATATCAATCGATGCGGTATCCCAACACGCTAACACACACACAACGCAGAAGTGGTATTGACTGTCAATGACCTATAGATTTCACATTATTTCAATAGATTAAGAAAACGAATAAAGTGAAAAAAGCGAGAGACAATCAATAAAAGGCTGTGATTGACACCGATGAGCGAATGAACGAAACTTCCGTTGTAAGGCTTACGATATCCCGTCACCAATGAACTCGAATGCGCTTCATTTCCTTATATCCCGTGTCGGTAACGACTTATCCGGAATTAATTTGTTCGCGTTGACGGCTATCTGTCGATATCGATTTACTGACATTCAGCTCGACATTCATTTGGCACAACGCTAGTGTTGCTAACTAGAGTAGTGCTCTTCAGTTTTAATTGATTAATAAATTCATGTTTTTTTTTTAATTCAACACTTCTTTATGTTCGTTAAGCGGTATTTTTCGCAGGAAATAAATTATAATTTGTCATCATGACATGCTAGTCAGCGTGACCAGCTTGTGACAGACTTGCAATGCGTAGTATATGGACCTGTGTACATGTAATATTAATATTTTGCAACTCATCATACGATGATTCATTAATAAACTTTATAAAAACGTATATAATTATTGCTAGTACCAATAGATAGATTTGAATACCATACAAATGTTAATAATTTCAATAAACAAATTTTGAAATTTAAATATTGTTATTCACACTATAAGTAATTTCAAAATTCAAAAGAAAACAACATTCCATTATTTTAAGTATTCGCTTCTATCGACAGTCCTTATGACTGCCATGACTTTTATTTTAATTATATATTGATTTTATACCCTTTGACTACAATCTCAGTAGAAGTTAAGTGATATCATCTATACATATAAATAAAATTAAAACATCTTTTGTTTGTCCTCGATAATCTCCAAAATGGCGGAAGCATTATGACGACACTTTTCTAGGTAAATCGTCGACTTCTCAAAATATTATTAAAGCCTAAAAGCATTACTCCTTTTAATATGAGTTAAGAAGAAACGTTAAAAAAGTTTCAGAAATAACTTAAAATCGGTAGAAAGGCTACAGACATTTAATAATAATAACAAAATTAAGATACACAGTTCATTTGAAACTACAGAATCAAATTCACGGGAATGAACTCGCAGGAACTGGCTAGTATATTATAAGATGAACTCTTCCAAAACAATATTCAAAATACAACCTAATTGATTAATGTTTTCAATACAGTTACAGTTCAGTTTTCTATTTTTATTTCGGTTTTATCGATTGAACCCGGTTCGCTAACTAGGATAACAGAAATACTCGGACCGTTGACATCGTCCTATATCTAAAATAACCATGAAAATCTTTTTAAGTTGACAATATTGATTTTTACAAATCTATATATAAAAATCCATGAATGTATAAAAATTTCAATACTCACTAATTACCGATTACCGCAAAAGTAGAGGCACTTTTGTATTTTGTCTTTAAAGCCGAAGGTTTTTTATGCTACCATTCAACCAAATAAATTAAATAACGTATGGGACACTACGGCTGCACCTAATAAAAAACATAGTAATGTAATATAGTTTTAGAAATATTATTGAATAAAAAGATTGCATAAAAGGAAACCTAGGCGTTATCCGTTTTTCACGTAAAACGTTACCACATCACCGGTTTTCAGTTTACTACTTTGTGCATTTTATCGGTTTTTCTTCATAATTATGTAGTCGTCGGTATGTGTAAAAGTTTTATATACGACTATTAACTGCCCGTGAATTCTTCCGCGATAAATTATAATATTAAATTTAATAAAAAATCTCTCACCACGCACTGATAAGTTATAGTACAGTGAATGATATCCAGCTTCTAATCTTCAAGTTTGCAAAAATATATAACATTTGTATTAAGATATTTAAAGGAAGAAGAATAGATTTTAATTTTTAATCCCTTTTTAAGCCCTGTTTTTATTTTTTAACTAATATAGTATTAAAACGCCAATAAATATGGAAATATATAATATATAAATATGGTGGAAATATTTATAATACAAAAGAACATTATAGAGTAGATTGACATGGTTTTATTTTAAGGAGATCTTAAAATAAAATAAAAAACTTAGTCAACTAACTACTAACTTTATTAACTCTAAATATATTGTATACTTGTGAACTTATTCTTTTTTTAATAAACAAACGAAATATTACGATAGAATTTAACTCTGCAGTTATTGAAAATAGATCGTATATGCTTACAAAGCGACTGAATGTTATTTAGAGATACTATAATTTTGTAATTAAATTAATGTAGGCACACTATGCTAGACATATTACACATATGAATGTAAGCTATGCCAACTTACTGTAAAATATTGTGACATAGAATTCGGCACGATAAGCGAAATGATACGCAAAGGGAAAACCTCGTTGTCACAACACTAAGGGGTGGGATCGTTTTGGGGCTAAAGGGGGGAGGGTGATTTAATAAATATTCAAATAAAGGAAGAGGTCCATTGGGCCAGAACGACGGGCTCGGCCTTCCGAGGGCATAGCACGTTTACTGTAACCGTGTCGATTTTGCGGTCAGATGGGTTCCAACGAAAATATATCTTGCACTCATAGTAATAAGGTGTGTTTTTTTTAACTGAATCGGTTTAGTATCTCGTATTTATTACTTTTTTTTGCAGATAGTTTTAAAATTCTAGCACTTTTAAATATAAATAAACTGAACTCTTATTTATTTTAAATATCATATTGCTATTATAAAATATTTACCTATATCATATACCAAAACGAAGAATCAATTATATGAGTACAAAATCATAACACCTACAAACTCCAATTCTGAGTAATTGTAATTAATTAACAAGAAAAATATGAAAAAACAATTCTAATTAGTTTCTAGGTTATACGTCACAGATAAAACGAAATTTTTCAGCAGTCAGAAGCCCTGTATAATAAGTTTTGTTATTGGCCCGTCTGAGACTAGCTGATTGACTCAAGTCGTCTGCAAAATCTCTTATTTTTCAGATTACGCTTTTTATACAGATTAACTCATGTTACTCACATACTTAAGACTTGTTAAATCCATGAAACCATTTAGCTTATAGAGCGTGTCAAAGAGATATATACACTTGATAACTGTTACCCTCTATGCAGTCGAGTAAAACAAAAACCCTAAAAATATTGAAAATGTGTACATTTAATAAAATAATCTAAAAGATTATTAAGATACCTACCTATCTTGAATATCTGCTCAATAAATGTGTAACAGATTGTCTCTAGATAATTTGTCTTAAATCCCACAAGTGAAATTGACTACAGATTGACAAGTTTTTCCTTGTGGATGTGATAAATGGAAATTATTACGGTACTTCTTTATTTTCTAAGTTTATGTGAACAATTTGCATTATGAGTAAAATTGCTAGCACTATATATTATTTAAAAAAATTCCAGCTCTTCTAAACGGTTAAAAAAACTTTACAGAAAAAGTTACTTACGAATAACTTATTATCAGTATAACAATCCTAAATAGCATTTTTTGATATAAATAAAAATATAAAAATCTATTAAAAGCACGATAACAATTATAACTTATAATCATATATACATCCATGTATTCAAAGAGACAAACTTTTAAGTGGGTAAAAAGGTACAAGAAACTTTGCATTCGAAGTTTGTCACTTTTCAAGTTAGATACCATATGAAAATGTATATGTGTCATAATTATACAAGCTACAAATAAAGAAATAAGTATGTAGCTAATTCTAGATAATCGACTTCAAGTGCTTATTGGATATGTAATAATAGATGAAATAGAAGAAACCTAAACACATTTTTTGCAAGCGTCGCTAAAACACGGCAATATCTCCCCTTTGACAACCCTAATCTTAAGCCCTCTAGAGAACCCGTTTAGTGCCGGACACAATAAAGATTCGACGAGCTGACTAAACAATTTAACCGGTGATAAGGACCGGTCCTCTAAAATACTGATACTTGACCTAAAATCAGGAGAAATATGAAAGTAAGAAAATGCAGTAGAAATTCGTCGTCTTCTTTCCGTACTTGGACTTACTAGCAAATTAATAGATGGTGTTAAAAAGAATATTGGAGTTATAAGTAAATTAACAAATGATATTAGAAATATACAGATATTTATATTTAACAATCTAGAAGGGAATTCCAAAGATAGTATTTAAAAATATTTAGTAGATTGGGACATATGAAACGTATGGCGGACGGTATTAAAAATAGAAGTATACGTACATTGGCCGCTTTGAAAGGGTATTAAAGATAGTAGTTGAAGAGCTATTATGTATTATCTGGACAGTACAAGTTGTACGAAAGTAAAAAAGTAGGTTCGCATCCTGCCACCGTTCCAAATGTATCAGCGATTCTTTTGGAATTCATGTACATTTAACAATTTGAAATTGATAGCACTATTGGCTGACGGTGAAGGAAAACATCATGAGGAAACCTGAACCTGAGAAATGTTCTTGTAGTACTACTGTATTTGGAAAGATATAGAACTGGTGATTTCTCAGAGTTTGATGTACCTAATCCGTCGTGGGCTGGCGTGGTAATTATGCCCGTGCCTTCCTTCGGGAAAGAGGCTTATAACCCTGCAGTAGGTATCCTTTAGGTATGATGATGATTAATTGTAAAGGAATAGCAAAAAAATAAAATCACTCGAAATATTGAACGTAGCGTTTAGAAAACTTGTATAAATTAAAAATGTGTGATAATATTGCAGAAAATGACAACGTAAAATCATAATAATATTTAATTTCCTCGAAGAACATTCATGTCAATCTCGCGAGGCCGTCTTAAAATGTCCCATCCATTTTTGCCGTCTAATGAAAATTGCTTTCGAAAAATTGTATAATTATAATGTTATCATGTACATTATATATAAGTATAAATAATGTTATTAAAAGGAATATAATGTTTATTTCGCTTTGTGTCCCGAGTTTTTACGAAGGTCACACAAGCTATGTGAATAATAGAGCGAAATTATTTTTTACTTTGATGGGCAAGTTAATATTATAATGAGTTATCTGTTTTGGTATTATATTATCAAGGTTCGTTTAAATTATCTATTTGATAAGACAAATATTTAATGACTCTAATTGAAATATTGTTGTTTTACATATGGTTAATCTGAAATAAGTACAAAGAAATATGAGAGTTAAAAATGAAACTCCAACTAATCCAATTGTTACGGTTCTATAGTTGATAGAACAATGTTGTACTCAAATTGATTGTGACCATCTTACAGCAAGTACTCGTATAATATATATCTGTGTCACTTTCTGCTATCAGTAGATATGTAATCCAACGGAGTGACAGTGTGACTGTAACCACTTCAATCAGTACTTCTATAACTATCATTTTGTCTGCTTCTAGCCGCTGAGAGGCTTGCAGGTTGGCGTAGTACATATGACTTCCAATGAATTATAGATGTTTCGATGATCTTCCTCGTTTTTTGACTGCACCATGCTTATTGGATATAATATTCATTTAACTACAACGATCTTACTTGAAACAATCTCTAGTATTTTCTTTCTTTCTCTAACTCGCTTTGATAGAGAAGAATAGAGATAATGACAAGCATTACTGATTTATTTTGAATTTACTATTTACTGTTCTAAAATTCATTCATTCGATAATTCAAAATAAATAAAAAACAATCAATAGTTGCTCACAGATACGATTTTTCATGCAGACAATAAAAAATAATAATAATAAAGCGAATGCAAAAAAAAAGTGCGGACCAAGAGTCTGCAGAAGAAAACAATTAGGAAAAAAAGCATTATTGTTATTTCAAACAGCTTTTAATTTTTCAACCCCTACATTTTTAACCTTAGGTCTTACTATAATAATAAAAATGTAAATATTGCCGATTGTTAATTTATAACGGTTACTCAAGGTTGTTCATTTCAATTAAAATAAATATATACTTTAGTTTTCGCAAAATGAATGATTTCATGTGAGATTTTATGAGAACCTTTAATAATATGTAAGAAGCTAAATATCAAATGGTTTAACTAAAATAATCACTATAGATTATAAACGATAGAGGGTGAATGCAGATTCAGTGCATATCAAGCACAATCAAGTGCTTTCGAATGCGCTTTGTTTCCGGCGTATACCGGGTTTAATTGGCTATAACGAGTGCGTTGTCAATTTAAATCGTGATTGGAGTATTTTAGAATAACGTCTCTCTTTCTAAACAAATTTTATTTTTAGTTTAGTTACCTTATACGTGTTAATTTGAAATTATTTTGATAATATTTTACCAATCTATTACCATAAAATTATTCTTAATTATTATTATACAGGTTCAAAAATATGTGTATTTATAAATAAATGAAATAAGTTTAATGTTTTTAGTTTCAGAGGCGATAATATAAAAGCAAAGTTTAAAGTAAAGAAATCGATTTATTTTACTTTTCCGTATGATGGTATATTTTAAATAGTGGAGAAAAAAGATTGTGCTGTTTTTGTATAAGAAATGTTATCTATACATATAAGAAGAATAATACCTGGCCGACCGAGCCTAACTCGGTTCTTTAAAAAACATTTTAAAATAAACGTTTTACCATCGGGTGACCCGTCTGTTTGTTTGCCCCCTATCATATATTAAAAAAAATACACTGTTAGGTTTGCCTCACAAAATAAAATAAAAAAAGATAGCTCTTTTGCTGTCACTCGGATTCGAACTAGAGTTAGACGGATTTCGAAGCAGCCGATTTCCACCTGCGCTATTTTTGTTTTGACAGCGACGGCGAAATTTACCTTTATATCCTAGCTATATATATTGCCTGAAAATTCAGACAAAAAAACGTTTTCCGTGATTTATCGTCCCCGAAACCACCTACATACTAAGTTTCACAGAAATAACTCACGCCGTTTCCGAGATTCTGAATATATAACAATATAAAAATATACAAGAATTGCTCGTTTAAAGATATTAGATTAATCTAATGTGTTTGTACTTGTTAGATTTTTGTAAAAAAATGTTACAAGTGTTTTGTAATAAGTAATAATATTTATTCAATCATTTTTATACTGCTAAAGTAGGTACTTCGTTCATGAGAATACCTTTTTAAAAAAAATATAAAGCGTATCTTTGAGTATCATGTAATCTTTGTTTCATTAAAATCGGTTCGGTCTATCAAATATTAATGTAATTTTAATGACGACAGGCCTTAAATACGAGAGAAAAATAGATAGTTTAGATTTAATATAGATAGACTTAATACATTCAAATAGCTCTATCAGGCACTGTTTTATACACCAGGGGGCCTAACCAAGTTGCTTATCACCAATCACTAACGCAAATAGAAAACGGAAAAATGTATGGAGATGA
This sequence comes from Antheraea mylitta, assembly GCA_014332785.1. Classification (NCBI taxonomy): domain Eukaryota; kingdom Metazoa; phylum Arthropoda; class Insecta; order Lepidoptera; family Saturniidae; genus Antheraea; species Antheraea mylitta. Next base: position 16,380,683 of record JACEII010000012.1, read on the forward strand.
CATATTTTAACGCTATATCACAACGCAAATAGAAAACGGAAAAATGTACGGAGATGACATATTGGAACGCTATATCACGTGATATAGCGTTAAAATATGTCATCTCCATACATTTTTTCGTTTTCTAATTACGTTAGTGATTGTCGATAAGCAACTTGGTTAAAATCACGTGTTATAGCGTTAAAATATGTTATCTCCATACATTTTTCCGTTTTCTATTTGCGTTAGTGATTGTCGATAAGCAACTTGGTTAAAATCACGTGATATAGCGTTCAAATATGTCATCTTCATACATTTTTCCGTTTTCTATTTGCGTTAGTGATTGCCGATAAGCAACTTGGTTAGGCCCCCAGGTTCCATAAGAACGAAGTCGCGGACACAGCTACATACCACATACATAAAAATTACATATACGTACGATTTATATTCTTATTATATAAACATCGTGATATTTTTTTAAGGAAAGGGCCAAGTTTCTGAGAAATTCAACATAAAAATTGATCAAACCCTATGTAGTAGATTTCGCGTGACGCGGGCACAACAGCAGACCTCTATAATTTAATTTACATAGATTATATCACCTAATCATTATTCATAGATTTTCGACAATACTCGAATCAAGAAATAAATAAACAATACTGAACAATGCTGAATAATTTTCTTGTTATACCAACAATTGTAACAACGGAGATGGTGTTTATTTGTACAATCTCAAATTCGGTTTTGTATTATACTCGCTGACCCAATTAAGGATCTCTTGTGGAGTTTACAAACACCGAGATATTGACCGCAGATCGTTTGTTAGTTTCTAATCATTTTCATTAATCCGTTGGAATCCGAGTTTGACAGCCTTATATAACTTAATTACGTCGGCTAATGAATATCTGTTAATAATTGTTAATAATATTAAAATGGATAGATTTGAACCGATTGATAATCTATATAGTTATAACTATTGAAATAGCACAGTTAAGCTCAATATTTTGTTCTATTTGATGTGAAACAAATATAGGCGAGGGTAAGCCTGATTGTTGGCATGGTGAGACGTGGCGATGCAAAACACGAACTTTGCACTATTAACGAAATACTCAAAAACAGTTACAACCCTATCTATATAATCATAAAACTCAAATTGTTTTGTCGGCCACTCGTTCTGTTAGTATTACGTGGCAAGTACCGACAACCTAGCACCTTTTGATAAATGCCGCTAAACACATCGCGCCTGTATGTTTATATTATAAATAAACTGTCATTATATTATAAAACCAATTTATAAAACTTTATCTTTTCATTATGCCATAGCTGATTCCTGTCGTAATCTGTTATTTTATTGCATATAATTTATAGAAAACAAATTCGATGTTTCACATCTGCCAGGCGTCTCGTGACGGCTTAATTTTTTGTAACACGATTTTCATATTTTTCAAGCAACGTTGATATTTTCAATGAAAAAAAAAAAATAAAGTCGTGGTGATTTTGTTGTTTCACTGAAAGAATATCAATCCGATATCCCTAAGCTTGAACCCCGGGATATACCAACGATTTTATTGTAATTTGCGTAAAGTGATAAATTTAAGCTGGTAACACTATCTGCTCACGCTGAAGGAATTCATCGTAAAAAAATCCTGAGAAATGTGATTGTAGTACTACTGTATATGGAAAAAAGAGAACTGTGGATTCCTTAGAGTTTGAAATCGTTAATATATCGTGAGCTGACGCGATGATTATGCCCATATCTTCGTTCAGGAAGAGGCCTGTCACCATGGCGTCATCATGGTGAATAAAACAATATAGAAATCGCTTCTTCCCTACTATCGATGTATATAAGCCTTGAAACGAAAGCCTTATTAAGTCTATTTCTCATACTTCACGCTCCTTGTTTGCTAATATATAATCCATATATATAAAATGGCAAGGCCTTCTGAACGCACATCTTTTATAAAGTGTTGCATAAATTTCGATCGTTTTTTAATTGTTTTTCTTAAGCATTTGGCTGTTATCTTAAACGTATAAAGATAGCTTATTTTAAAATAACGTTTTAAGAAACTACCATTTTTATTAACACTAAGTTTTCGTGTGTGTTTTCTTGCTGTGAACGATTGGGGAAAACGGTGTGGTTATATTTTTCCTCTGTACATATTGTTGAGATAGTAAAGGGTGCTGACAAAGTCGCGGGCATAGGCTAGTAGCTTATAGTGTCATTGGGAAAAATATCAATACTATTGAAATAAAAAATTTGAGCTACGGTATACTTTAGACCATTAGTACATAAAATGAATATTTCCATAATACGGAGATTAACTCTGGCTAGTGATCACTCAGTGGTCGAAATTCAACCATAATTCATTTTGACAATTAATAAGACCGAAGAAAATAATAATTACTTCAGTGATTTATAAATTTATTAAAGATATATTATTTATGAATTAATTAATTCAGTATTCATTATTATATTTTATGAATTTACATATTATGTTATTACAAGATTAACCTATACTCTGACAAGTTAATTTCAAAGGGCATGTAAGACAAGGAACGGAAATCAAGTTAAAAATATTGAATGTAGGATGAAAAAAGGTAATTGGAACGAAAGAGTGAATGTGAAGACAATAGAATAGCACTATGAGAATGAAAGAATAAATAGATAAGGAATGAAATAGCGCGAAAGAGATAGTTTAAGTATTATTGTGTCTAGAGTAAGGGAAATGTAAAAATAAAGAAAAAGGAAAGATGGCGAAACATACGTTTCACTTACATATGTTGTGCCTCATTTAAGCAGTTGTGTGTAATGTTCATTTTAATTAATTTAATGTACTTCTAATGTATCTTATAGAAAAACATTGGTTTATTCACTTCTCTATATAAACTTTAACTATGCAAAATTTTACGTTCATCCGCGTGCGAAATTCGTTTAAAAAGGAGTACAAAGTTTTTGCTCCACGTATTGATATATAGATACTATTTGACTGATCACTATGAGAATTGGTGCAGATAAGTATTTTTCGTACCGTTTTTTATTCTATTCCATATTATAAATCGTCACTAGAAGGCACTGTAATATTCAACCGATCTTCATGAAAATAAATTTTACATAGATAGCGATCTAGGTGCGGTTTTAATCATAAAAAGAAATAACTCAAAAACATAATTTTGTGAGAAAACAGTTTGTCAGTGTTTATTTTTATTTTTTTCGATCTGACTACGCTGTTGACTTAGCAAGGTCTTAATAACTTGACCGGACTATTGAGAACTTTGAGTAAAGCGCGTTGTAGGAAATATCACCATTATTGTTACAGAAATACGTTGAAATAAGCAGTTAAAAGAAGGTTGTAATTTACTCAGTTTTTTTTTTAAACATGTAATGAACTCATTTCAATACAGGCGGGGTAAACAGCATAATGCAATGCGATAATTAGAATAAAACTGAAGTAAGTCTCAATGTCAATGAATAAACTTTAATTTAAATTTATTTATATAATAATATTTATATATATTATAATATCATATATTATTTATTAATTTATTTTAAATTTAAATAAAAAGACAAAATTTAAATTAATTACTTTTTTAAAATAATTGAAAGTAAATAAAATGTTTTATTTGTATATAGACTCATTTAATTTTACGTCAGTTTATTAATTATTTTCGGATATGAAGTTTTTCATCTGTTCGATTAAAAACGAGAAAAACAGTCATATATGTTCGTGATCTCCTGGTTTCGACATTCAGTTAGACGTATTTTTCTCGCAGCGTTAATTTACTTTTGGGTGAAAACGCGAAGAATGTAAATTTTGATCTAAATATTTTTTTATTAAAGAAGTTTGAAGACTGTGAACATTTACGCAACGTAGATTTTGTACATCTCAACTATGAAGTACAATAATGAATAACAAACAAATCTTGGTCACAAATATTATATTTTTTAATAATTAAAATGTCATTATGTCACTTTATTTTTTGATACAAAATAACATTTATACAGCGATACAAAATAAGTGAAAATAATTTATGTGTTTGTAAAATCATTAAACACATATTTGTTAAATCGCTGATATAATTCTGTGTTAAATGGAATACATGTCTGTAAATGGTGTCATGTTCAATGAATAAATATATAATAAGTAATAAATATATAATAAAAAGAATAAATTATGTTAATAAAATAAACAGGTTTATGTGAAATTATTCGAAATACACCGTAGTACCTGTCCATTAATTCTTACCCTCATTCAGCTCGATATTTTGCAAATACTGAAGATTTACGTAATCAAACTATTGTAACTATTGATTAAACGTAATCAAATAAAAAAAATGTGTCTAAGCTAGGAGTACAAAATATTTAGAAGAATATTATAATAGTTGTAAGTGCTTCATCTTAGAACCACGTGAACGGAAGTAAAACAACTTTTGACATTACGCGTGTTCGTTTCGCTGGTTAAATCTAGCGATTGTGATATCTATGAACCAATATATATAATGTTTGAAATCAGTTTTAGTATTTATAAATAGATTACCAATATAATTACTTAGTGTTATTAATTTTTAAAAAAGGTCCATAGATTATATTTATTGTTACTTAGCTACTTAGAAATCACATATTTTTAAATAATCTATGTCACTACTATTGTCGGAAAACTTGATAGTGGTTTTTCTTAGTTTTAAGTCATAGAATGTATTTTGCTGAATATGTGTCATAGTTAATTTATATCATGTTAATTTAGCTACGATGCTACGAATAACATAATCTATTAATATTTTTTACCAAGTGTGTGAGTAATGGGCTGTATGAAAATATTATGTAAGTAGCATTTAGGTCTTAAATAGTATAAATAAAAATATGTTTTTAGGAATTTTAGGTTCAAAAAATTACTTACAGTGTAGCGCAAAGGAGGCGCATAGCGGAGAGCGCACGAGTGGTCGCCCGGCGCTCGGGCGCGCCTCCGCGCTACCGCCGCATGCCGCCAGCCCGCCGGACAGCGCGCGAAAACCCCGCGCGACCACTCCACGTCCTCAGCCGGTACCCGAGCGCGTGCAGTACACGTTTCCCCACGCCAAACAGTCCGACTGCCGACAACACATCAAACCCTCACTCTCTGCTGTCAAGAAACCCCGACTTTTCAACAAGAACATCACGTCGCGTCGCCCTGACACTATCCTACATTATGTATGAAAACTTTAACGCACATTGTCGCATTGCAGGAGACGCGTTTTGCTCTCCCGCCGGTTGCGTTTCGGATTCGGACGGACCGCGTGCGACCAGCTTTCACCTCAATTAACTATGGGTTATACTCACATTAGCATGCCAGCGTCGGGCTCCAGTATCAACTAGAGTTAACGTAAACAATTGAACACAGAATCATTTTGTCGTGCGGCGCGACGCGAAATCACATGCCGGTGGGACGCGGATCGAAGGAGCTCGGGCGTAGGGGCCCGGCTCGTCAGAGCATCGGCCCCGGGGGCTCGGCGCCGCAGGGCAGCCGCCACCGCACCGTATGCGGCGTTTGCTTGCTAAATGAGCGGATTAGGTGCGCGGGGCGGAAGTGTCGGAGGCGACACGCGCGTCGTTGCCACTGCAGGCCGCCACTGAGGCGGGGCGGCCCGGGAAAGCCGCCCCGCACCCCGGCCCGCCCCCGCCGACATCGTCCCGCTTCACCCCGCCCGCCATGTGCCCGGAGCGCGCTCAGCGTTCTCGCCTCGCAAAGGGTTGTCGGCAAAGGGAAATTGCTACTATCGTCTTTTTGTCGCGATGACAATTGGCTGCGCTCCGGGCGCCGCTTTTCCTTCAAGTGGACGTCGAGACTGAGTCCCAGAATGCATAAGAGTACATGTTTTATTCAGTTATTGTATGAAATATTTGTAAATAGTTTTGAAACATGTATCGGAGTCAGGTTACGTAAAGCGCGTGCGCCATGGTGTGCGATGCGATACGATGCGTTGCCGGTACCGTAGATTGTAGACGCAACGCGCCTGTCCGTGTACTCCTAACGCAGCCCTTAAGTTTCTAGTGAAACGCACGATGTACACCGAGGGTTGCCGAGCCCGCCCGAGCCGAGCACTCGCAACCGGCGCCGCCCAGTCGATAAGGCCGTCTCCACTCGCCGAACAAAGACACTAACCTATAATAATTACATTTAATTAAGGGTAACTGGACTATTTTGTATAATAAGCATATCGCGCTGTATCGTTAACAGCGAGATTTTACGCCTGATCGAGTTAAATTATTTTACTTATTGTAATATGAGTCTGCTGACGACTTTGAAAGTTTGTTAGCACGTGTTCATAATCGAGTTTCTATAAAAATTAAGTATTTTACTTGGGCTTAAAGCAAACTTTTTTATTGTAATATTATTGAAATACAGGATATTAAATAAAAAATATATATTTTCAGTTTTAAACACTATGAACAAATACGTCAGAATTTTCCATTTTCATTGAATTATTAGCATAGATTAAATAAATAAATTTCGGGATAATTGGACTCATCGTAGTTTTTTTCCATCTATATACTTTTATACTTTTTGCTTAATACTTAACTTTGTATTTACTTACCTGTCTGTTTGGCATTTCTGCTGATATTTACGAAAACGTGGTGAGAGCGCATTGCTTGCATCCAACTCTATAATTACCATACATGCATTTGATTAATGTGTATTAAAAAATACTGCTAACAATAATAAGGTGTTATAATAGTACATTGAATTGGTGGAATCATTTGAAGCCAATGTGATTTCAAACCAGTAGAAAATTATGGACATACATCGTAAATTGCTTGAATTTGGTCATTAATTTCTTGTTTACTAACGAATCAAGAAATACACACACATTTATACAAACATTATTGATGTTGTTACTACGAATGCAATGTTGATATATGGGATTTATTTGTTTATAGATTGCTTAATAAACTAGTAATATAAAATGTCAGTCGTGCCGTCGGTATGAAATTTAATATAGATATCGAGAGGATATCACCTTAGCATTTGCAAGATGGTAAAACAGTAGTCAATTTTCGAGGATCGTAATTATTCTTTGTGAGAGACTTATTTAGGATCTGGTAAAGATCAGAAATGTTTTTAAACTTTTTTTTATATCATAGGAGCCAAACGAACACTTGTTACCTGGTCTTAAGTGATCACCACCGTCCATAGACACTTGCAACACCAGGGGAATCGCAAGTGCGTTGCCGACCTGTGTTTGGGGGAGGGGGGAATGGGGATGGGTATAGGGAGAGGAAAAGTAATTATCTGGCGCTCTCACTGACCGAACAAAACGCTACAATGCAAGCACTGTTACTTGACGTCGGTGTTTCTGTGAGAAGGTGGTACTACCCCGGACGAGCCGACCCATAAACGCTGAATACCAGTTATAGCTTCAGCGTGGCTCTACCACCTAAAATGCACCTCACATTACGATAAAGTGTTCATAGCATAACTTACATAGTTGAATCTTGCAATGATTCTATTAAATTTATAGACAAATAATATACAAGAATAATTAACGTACATTAAAATTATTCTTTTTTTTTTATTGTAGCACGGCAAAGTGACTACACTATGCCTGATGGTAAGCATAGTACAATCCAAAAATAATAGCGACCACCGATTGACACACTGTCCATCGCCGGTCGCCACTATCATGCCGGCCTGTAAAAAGCTGGTTATGCACAGGCTGATCCCGAAACGCGACCCGTAGAAGCGAATCACTATTACGGGCTTTTTCGCCATATACATGGTGGTTACGACCCAGTCGGGCTGTAAAACCCTACCACTCCGCTTGCGCCATTGCCTCGTTCGTTATTCAGCAGGGTGCACCACGTGCAGGTGAGGTTGGCTTGGGTGTCTCAAGTCTTATGATGTTATTCGACACCCCTTACACCCCATTCCTATCGATTAAGTCATTGAGAATCCACTGAAACACGCAGAAGCAATTAAACTCATTTACTTGAAATTTAGTTTCTTGATCGTTCCGTGAAGTTCAATTATAAGTTTAAAATCATCTTATTACTTTCTCGGTGTCTTGTTTCTTCGGAAAGTTATTTGGTTGTTTACATCATTCTTAAAAGGCGTAATTTCTCTTTACAATATATAATTTTTTTTTCTTAGTTTTTCTATATTTATACATATAAAAAGAATGTAAATCTAACATGTCTGAAATTTTCGATTTTCGTGAGATTGCAGGTGTATATGGAATAAGTAATAAATACATTTCAATCATTTTTAGAAATGTCTGTCTGACTGTCTGTTTGTATGAACAAGCATCACTGCTAAAGTACTGGGCTCACAGTAAAATTACACCAAGAAAATCATAAAGCATATCTTCAAGAATAACTTAGTCTTTGTTTCATTCATATTGGTCCACTTTATCTAAAGTTATTGTTATTTTAATAATAACGCGGCGTAATTACGAGAGAAAAGTAAATAGACTTAAAAGAGTAGTTAAAAATAATGTTTCAATTATATTATACATTTCTTTAAAAAATGTTCTTGTACAAATTTCACTGTTGATTTGTAATCATTTGCAATGTGGTCCCATAAAATAAATGATATTTGGTTGGTGTTTTGTTTTCTTTGAAGTTTAAGAAGCCCTGATCTAGACTATATACGTTTTTTTCCATGGGTATAGAGTAGTCATGATAAAACTAAACTATTTTAAAATAGCAAAATTAAAATAAAAAAGACCAATCATAAACAATTCACATAAAACTACCAAACTATTTACGGGATAGATGTCACAGGTGACTATTAGTTTAGTACAAAGAATGATTCCTAAATAAAAATGCTAAATGTAGTAAAAAAATCTCGACTTTGATTAATTTTCCAATCGTCTAATTGGCTTCCATATAACTCGATTCAAAAGTCGTAGCTATTGTTCGGCTACTCTTTAATTTAAATTAAATTGTGAATCAAATCCTCATTGGGACGGACCACTTGAGATAAATTGTTATTCTCATTAAAGAAATAAGCGAATTGGTCTCATAGTACCATGGATATCTAATTATAGATTTTTCTTAATAAAATTCTTAAAACCAACTGACAAAGTATAGGGTAAACCAATCAATATACAAGCAAGATTTTTTTTTGTTCTTGTGAACTAATCTTCTAGACTATTGCTGCCATCATCAAGTAGGTATATTACAAGAGTTTTGTGATAATTCCAATGTTTCAATTTTCCATGAAGCTTTTGTGGCATTTCATGATCCATGCTCCTTGGTATTATTTCCCATCTACTTCACTTGTGCGCAATAACCGAATTATACCGTGAATGTTTAACGGGTCACAAATTATAAAAATAAATACTAATAAACAACAAAGAGAACCTAAATTAATGTTTGGTCTAAGACTCTCAGAAGTATGGGTACAAATTTAAATAAGCCTAGGTTGAATGACTGGTGACAGTACTTGCGAGCGAAGGTCCAGAGTTTATAATAGATAGCCTTCGTTAGTAAAACGGATAATAAACACTTTTTTTGTTTAAACTTCGAAAACCTATCCTTTGTTAGTTGGTTGGCTTGACACTGTGCTTTAATATAGACGGGTAGAGGGTTGAATGTAATTTTTGTATTTTCTAGATAATTAGGTCAAATATTAAGTACCTATTTTTTTTTTTGATTAATTTAGAACGACTATCAAGTACTGAGTATCTTATAAAAATATTGCTAACAAGTAACCAGTCACACAGTATATTACGCAAAATGCTACTACCAGTATTGCAAAATATAGAGTAAAATAACAGCACATTATGCATAAGATATAAAAACTACTATATATTACACTATGATCCCACCAAAAACTCTAAAACCAGGATATTTTGCATAGGAGATTCTTATACAGCGTGTATGAGCATTAACAAATTATTTTGCCAAACCGCCTTGTAAAAACCTAGAAAACAACTCCGAAACTGCATAATTCCTAAAATGTTTCCAATATGAAATCCTGTCAGACACAATAGCCGGCGTTCCAAACTCATGAAATAACTATAGTTTACTTATGTAACTAAAATCTCTTTACTTAAAACTTATTTTGGCAATTCTTTTCACTTAGTGTTTTTAAGAAAAGTTTATATAATCTTTTAGAATATTCAGGTCATTGCATTCAACAATTATTTATGCTTACGGTCTAACTAATACAATCTAAGAAAAACTACATTCTATAGTTGATTACACGATTTCATTTACCTTTATTGTGTAATTTTTGATTATCAAAAGATATATAGTACCAACATGACCAAGGAATAAGGTGAGATAAGCTAAGCCACCTGTAAATCGGGTGATTAGTTTTCGAGTTATAAATGCGTAAATAATAAACAAATCTCTTTGGTTTTGATAATCAATGTTAAAACTATATGAAAGAATAAGGATGATGATAAATCAAGTCATATAATCACTCTCTGTGGTTTTATTTACATTTGGCTGCTAGGACTGTTAAGTATAAATCATTCTGTTGGGTGAAATTAACCAACTATTTTAACAAATATAACATTTTATAGGTGGCAGAGCCACGCTGAAGCTTTAACTGGTTTCAGCATGAAAAGGTCGGCTTTTCCGGAGTAGTACCTCTACCCCACAGAAAACCGACGTGAAGTAACAGTGTTTGTATTGTTGCGTTTTGTTCAGTCTGTACGAGCGCCGGAGGATCACCTCCCTCCCTCCACCTTCCCTCTGTACTCTTTTCCCTTCCCTTCTTCCCCATCAACATGTCCAACATGTCTATGGACGGTGGTGACGACTTATTGCTGTGGCTCAATTATTACATATTGAATTAAAATCATAATATACTATTTTCAAAATTAAAATGTGATGCCATCTACGAAAGTGAAAGTTATAGAAGACAACTCTGCAAAGTTGCCACTAGGTATATTGTTTTCAGGTATTACACGATTCATTCATCCTGGAAACTTCCACGCATTTATTTCTATTGCATTTCTCCCCCTGTTTACACATACACCATTCTAAAATATCTAACTATTATATCCTTTCATTTTAAAAGATTGGTTGTAACTGGCAAATAGTATTCCAATTTTCAAAGTAATGTAAACAATGAATTATTTCGTTAATAATTTACACAAACATGTGCGGTGTTGATACAAAAAAGTTAAATACGTATTGAATACATGCTTTAAAAAGTTTGGGTACTTACGTATTAAATGCACTGCGGGAGTTTTTGGTGGGATTTCAGTCTGTCATGTAGTGGATTTTATATTTTATTCATAATCTTGTATTACTTTACTCTATATTGTATAAATTTGGTGGTGTTTTATGTAATATGGTTAGTTTATTATGCATAAGTGAAGTGAATGGAAAATAATACCACGGAGCATGAAATTCTGAGGTGCCACAAAAACTCCCTGGAGGGTTCTAACAAGAGATACACCATCTTGTTAGAATATTGATTCACACGACGCTTGATATTGAAATGATCGTACAACGCTTGTAATATTATTGGCTACGTGACAATGGCAGTAATAATCTGAAAGATTGATTGCCAAAAATAAAGTTAAAAAAAATGCACTGCGCTCGCCGAACATTTGACATCTTACTCTTTTATCTCGCTTTGGTTAGGTTAGACTTACGAAATAGGATAACGTGAACTTACCTCGGCCGCGATCGGGAGCGTGATGCATTTAATACGTATGTACCCAAACTTTTATAATATTTATTGTCTGTTCTTCCGAAATAGACGAATGGGTTTTGACGACACTTTTACGGGCAGACAGTTTATGATTTATATTTTAATTCTAGCAAAAAATTAAGTCGATTACACAAAATGTATTCCAAAGAATACACTAGTATACCTTTGACTGATAAGATTATAGTAAAACTCCAAAAGCTTATAAGTTAAAAAAACGGCTTTTGCAGCCACGACGGCGATATTTTCTTTTTAATATATTCCCAACTTAGAATATGTGTCAAACTACGGGTTATTGGCATACCCGCAGATTGGATTTTGTCTCGGGTAAGCTTTTAGTCGCGTCTCAACCTGATTTCTTAAAAGTATTAAGGACAGGTCGTTGTATCCCAGCGTTGACAATTTTGCAAAATGCACCTTATATTATTGGCTTTTAGCTTACTGCAAAACTATTCAAATTTTGACATACTATGGATTTGTTTTTATTAGTATGTGTTGTCAGTTCAAATAAATATAAACGGACAAATAGTTTTTCCAAATGCCCATCTGGCTCACCAACCTCAAGTTAAAGCCAACCACCAAACAACTATCGCTCAATGCCAGTAGTTGTACTTATTGAAGTTATACATATTCCTTTTGGTGCGTTAGGGAAAAATGATGAGAGTAATGAAGTTAAATATAGTCAACATTTTGTTTCTTTGTATTTCGTGTTAGTATTTCTTTGTATTAAAACTTTTAATGTATATAATATCTTTTTTCTATTGTTAGTGTTGTTTTTTCTACAGTCGTAAAATAAGGCAAATGATAAAATTTTTGAAAAGATTTTTATCTTGTTACGCCAAAAAAGTATAAACTTTTAACGCGTGGACGTAAGTACACACACACTCTTTTGCTAACTTACTTCTAAACTTAGTGTATTATCGATTTTAGACCACACTGTAAATGTATGATGCTGAGATTCAGATAAGATTGTGATGATAATGAGAGACACATCGTGTCAAGCTGGTTTTAATATCTAAAGGCTATTATAGGGTGGAATCAATATGTGAACGATGGTGACGTCTAGAAATGACGGCCCTCTTTGTGCATCCACTATAAACGAATGTAACATCTATCTTTGGTAAAGCTGTATATCATGAAAAGATAAACTAAATCGAGTTTCTCGTCGGTTATTCACAATGATTTGGTTTTCCAAACCGGTGGTAGGTTTGACGTTCATAAGTGCCTTCTTAGGGCCTAAATTGATTAAAGTATTTTAGATTTTGATTGTGATTGTCAGTCAAATTGATTACGTACGTAATAATATAAACCGAATATTGCTTAGCAAGCGTGAGTATATATGTATTTATGTGTTGATATATATTTGTAGGGTTTAAATTTCATAATATCGTATTATAACAACTACTAACCACAGTAAGTTAACAAAACGGCGTTTTAATCTCATCTATAAACTAACCCAACCCGTTCCCGCAGATGCCCGTGTCAACTGTCACGAAAAGACGTCAAAGTCCAAAGAACAAAGTGTCACACTTATTCAGAAGGGTCGAGACGCATCACCGACTAAGAGTAGTGCTGGGAGCAATGAGTATACTTCCCGCGGAGCGAAAATTGTAAGGCGTAGTACTGAAATTTGCACAGTAGTGAGAATTACAAATTAGAAACGTAATAATAGGTCTTTACCTATGAAATTGCCGTTCTGCAGTAACGGCCTTTACAAATCAAAATAATTTTTGTTTGGCTAAGAATTCTAATTCCAAATTAATTTTATTTTAAAAACATCGAATTCTTTTTACAAAAGTAGTTATTTGTTTATTGATTAGTGTTACATTTTCATCGCATTTCAATCTTTTTTGTCGCCATGGATACGTTAAAAATTCGAGTAATTGTGGAATATGAGTACCGTCATGACAGCAACGCGGCGCAAGCGACACGCAACATCAACGACGTTTACAGAGCTAACACTACAAGCCAACGCACCACCTGTTATTGGTTTACTCGCTTTCGTTCTGGGAATTTCGACCTGAAAAATGTACCTCGCGGTCGTTCGAAGACTTTGGTCAACAATGACGAATTAAAGGCGATTGTGGAAGCTGATGATACACAATCTAAGGCTGAATTAGCAGCAGCTTTCGACGTTAGCGTTAAAACAATATTGGTCCATTTGCGTCAAATTGGCAAGGTAAAAAAGCTTGACAAATGGGTGCCCCACGAACTCAATGATCGCCAGCGCGAAGTACGCGTCGTGACGTGCGTTGCACTACTCAACAGACACACAAATGAAGGAATTTTAAACCGCATTGTTACTTGCGATGAAAAATGGATTCTGTTTGATAATCGCAAGCGCTCAGCAAGTTGGTTGGATCCTGGTTCAGCACCTAAACGAAAACTTACCCCAAGAAAAGTGATGGTCATTGTTTGGTGGTCTAGCGCCGGTGTGATTCATCACAGTTTTTTAACCTTAACTGCAGATGTGTACTGTAAAGAATTGAACACAATGATGAAGAAGCTGGCACATCTCCAACCAGCATTGGTCAATCGCTCGTCTCCGCTGCTCCTGCACGACAACGTGCGACCTCATACTGCACAGCAGACGGTCTCCAAGTTGCATGAACTGGGGTTGGAAATTCTCCGTCATCCGCCCTACTCACCAGACCTTGTGCCTACAGACTACTACTTTTTCCAGAATTTGGATAACTTGACGGAAAAAAAATTATATACCCGAGAGGCAGTACAAAATGCCTTTGAAAAATTTGGTGCCTCCCGTCCAGCTGATTTCTTTAAGAAGGACATCAATAAACTGCCACTGCGTTGGCAAAGATGCATTGATTGCATGGGTAATTACTTCGATTAATATAAATAAAAAATACATTTAAATACATTACAATTTAAATTTTTTCATACAAAACGGCAATTTCATAGTATCTTATCAAAGTAGCGTTCCCATAATTTTAAAAGTTTTATAACAAACTTTAATTAAGGTTCTCTTTATTGTTGATTAGTATTTGTTTTGATAGTATTATTTTATTTATTACATGTGACTATGGCCTACTCCACGATTAAAGGGTGTTAACCTTTAAACAGTCACCTGGTATATAAAAAATTAAAGTTTTAAAAACCTACGATTATTATAAGCACTACGTGTTCAGAGAAGTAAATTTTCATGGTATTGAGAAATGGTGCTAACGGTATGATGCGCATGTTCAGGATAACTCAAACGAGGTCATTGGTATCAGTCAGTGTAAACATAAATTTTGCTATTAATTGTCCTAATACCGAAACAACATTATATAACTACCTGAAATACAATATATGTAGATAATAAACCAGTTGGAAATAAAATCCCATGTGCCCGGGACATTGGGAAGCCCTATTCCGTAGGTATGAAATGTAGCAAGCTTATCCGCGAGGGAGAGCGGCTTCGTAACCAGACTTATTTGATTTGTGAAATCAATTCGTCTCGTTTGCAGCCGGTAATTTAATATTTCCTTTACCGATGACGGCGATATTTCTGCTATAGTGTTTTTGTTCTTTGATGATCGTTCAATGAAAGTTATATTCAAGATATCAAACTTGAAGTTCGCAAGAATTAATTGGTGAAATAATATTTCGTAACATGCCCTTTTCCAATGAACGATAGGTGTAAATTAGTCTCTTAACAGCAAGTCACCGTAATAACAACACTGAATAGATTTCTACTGCTTACATTTAGCTCCTTAATAATTTAATTAACGCCAAAGCTACAATTGTAATAAAATATTATAGCAATTAAATTAGTAAATACGTTGATTTTTGGAAATACTTAATTAACATGTGCAATAGAATGTTATTTATCAAGTTGGCTTTTTTGACTTGTGTATTATTCAAATCTTTAGTTTATAGCATAAAAATAATTTATTTTTACCGTTTTTCTAATAATTTTTGACCATATCAAAATATACAAATTTATTTATTACATTCATGTCAAAATTTCTGCATACCTAGGAATGGTAACTAGGCAGATAATTAATAATATTTGGTTAGTCATTACACAAAACAACCAACATAAAAATTTCTAAAAAGTGAAAAACCCAAAGTAAAATGAATAAAAAAAGTATCGTTATTTAGATACGGTTCAACAGCATCGGAATTTTTTTCTTAGATGGTTTTAAGCCATGAACTAACATTTTAAATTATGATGCCTAAGCCAAAAACCAAGTTGGTAAATAACGGACAAGCTAATTCCTGTGGCATTAATAAGTATAAAAGTCATAAAGAAAATAGTATTTAGGTGTAAAGGTAAATAGATAAAAAGCTTTTGTAGGTGGTAGAGCCACGTTGAAGCTATAACTGGTTTCAGCATGAATGTGTCGGTTCGCCCAGGGTACTACCACCCGACCCACAGAAAACCGACATGAAATAACAGTGCTTGTATTGTTGTATTTCATTCGGTTAGTGAGAGCGCCGGAGGTCCACCTCCGCTCCCCTACTCTCTTCCCCTTCCCCTTTTCCTCCCAAACACAGGCTGGTAACACATTTGTGACTCCCCTGGTGTTGTTAGTGTCTATGGACGGTGGTGATTACTTGACATCATGTGACCAACCTCTTCGTTTGCCTCGTATGACATAAAAAAAGTAGAGGAAGATGGGAGAAAAAGAAGGTGAGAGTCCGATTCGTGCCGCAGTGCGAGTCAGACGTGTACACCGTTTCTTGAAAGTGACCGTTATTTTTCCGAAGTTTTTGTCGCGAGTTCGATCGATCTTCAGCTTCGTGCTTCGTGCACCGTTCGCATACGCGTAGTCACTTTCGAGTTCGCCGCGTTTCTGTCCGGCTCAGTGAAGGAACAGTCAATCGAAGGCGCTCCATTTTGAGCGCAGCAAACTGCACTTTTCGGTGCACACCCGGGCAGCATAAAATCGAGTCGTCTGGCCAACCTGCGGAAAGCTCACGGTAGTCAACGAAGTGGGTTGGAACGCCCTGCCCGCTCGCCGTAGGCCCCGTGGCCTACTACAAAGGTAGACGGGCCTGGGTAGCTAGGCCTAGTCTAGTCCAGGTGTCGGACTCCCACCCTCCCTTTCCCCCTTTTCCATCCCCGGGTGTTTGTTTGGGCGTAGCCCGGTTTGCCGGTCTGCCGGTCTGCGTCCTCGGCCTCGGACCTTTTTTATTTGTGATTGTGGCATTTCCCCCCAATCTGCAGGTTTCCTCTACTGTGGTAGGCAGAGATCTTAGCCGTGTTGGTTAATTTTGTGACTCATTTTTTTTGGGTTAGTTTTACTCTTCTTCTTTTATTATGTGTTTTTATTTAACTCGTATTTCTACTTCTCTATTTATCATGTTGTTCTGTTTCATCCTTTTCTTTACTTGACTAGTAGTTCTATTTAGCTATATTATTCCATTTCCATTATTTAGATTTATATTATTACTTTCATATTTTACTCACTTATGATATATTTATTTCTATATTTTACTCCTACTTTATTTAGGCTATTTTTATATGTCTTATACCTTTTGTCCTGAAAGATCATCCCCACATTTTTATCTGTTATTATGCTCAAGCGTCATCAAGCGTCTCAAGCCTAGGAAGTCCCCAGGTCCCGATGGGATCAGGAACGAGGTTCTGAAGATCCTTCCTGACCGCATCATACCTCTATTGGTCTGCATCTTCAATGCGGCCATATTCTAGGGTCATTTTCCAGTCGTATGGAAGAAGGCCGTATTTATAGGAATTCACAAGCCCGGCAAGAAAGCTACGCTACCCGATAGCTATCGCCCCATCCGTTTGTTAGATACCTTAGGGAAAGTTTACTTGCGGTTCCCTCTGAACCGTCTCCAGGTTACGATTACCGACCGTAGTTTAATACCGCCTGAGCAGTTTGGATTTCGCGCCAAACATTCTTGTACAGATCAAGTACTCCGTCTCACGGAGTACATTTTTTCTAACTTCAATAAAGATCCGCATCCGAATCCGGATCCGCCCGTGAAAAACACTAATCCGAAACGTACAATAGCAGTCTTTTTCGATGTCGCCAAGGCCTTCAAAAAGGTCTGGCACAAAGGGCTCATATACAAGTTGAGTCAAGCCGGTATACCCGATAGGTTAGTTCATATCATCTGTGATTACCTCACCGATAGAACCTTCCGTTTTAGAGTAGACGGCGAACTCTCATCGCCCCGTCCGATACGCTCAGGTGTGCCACAAGGCTCAATACTCGCGCCCACCCTCTTCAACCTGTTCATCAGCGAACTACCTAAGCTCCCGGGAGTCGAGGTATGTTGTTATGCTGTTGATACAGGCATCTACGCCTCTGGTTGGCGGCCACATGTCCTCAGGAATCGCATCGAAGAAGCCGTTAGCACAATCGGTGATTGCTTTCTTCGATGGCGTATAGCTATCAATCCCGAAAAGAATACCGCGATACTCTTCGATCCTAGGACTCGCGATAACAAGTTAAAGCCCATAAGGCTATACAAAACCGAGATACCTTGGACCACCGAGGTCAAGTATCTCGGCGTTACATTAGACAGGCAAATAACATTCGATTCCCACATTAAGAGAGTGCGAGACAAAGCCGCTATGGTCTTGGGTCGCCTCCATTATTTACTTTGTCAGAAGAGCAAACTGTCCCTCAGACATAAGCTCACAATATATAAGATGTGCATCCGTCCGATAATGACATATAGTTGTCCGGTCTTCGCTCACGCGAATAATTTCGATAAACTTCAGGTTTTGCAGACCCGGCTTCTGCGTAAAATCACCTGTGCTCCTTAGTACGTCCGGAAGGCGGATCTCCACAGGGACTTGGAGATGCCGTCCATCTGGGCGTATATAAAATCACTTACGAGTAGTTATTTCGAGCGAGCCGCGAATCATCCCAGTCCGTTAGTGGTATCCGCCGCAAACGACGAACCCATACCCAACGCTGGACGATATAGAAGACGTCCGCGACACATTTTTACCGACCCTCCTGATGATATCACGTCAGCGAACGATCAGTATCAGCCTGTCTCTTGAAACAGAGCGTGTTCACGCCCACGCCCGCGCAACTACAGATCGCGCCGCCAATCAATCAATTTTTCGATAAAAATTATAGGGAGGAGTTGTTGAGGCGTATATGCTTGATACACATATACGTTTCAACAACTCAAACATATATGAATAGTTAGCTAGGTTAGCTAAGATAAGTCGCGATTTTGCATGCAACGGGCAACAGCCAAGCCGAGGTGTGCAGTGCACCCTTGAGCTGGTTGCCAATATAAAATCGGCTGGGTGCCTTAAACGCTCGCCTTAGTAGTCCGGTGAAGCTGTAAAGGCCAAAAAATTAAGGCCAATAGCGTAGTCAGTTCGAGATAAAAAAAGGGAGAAAAAGAATGATATGTTCATGAAAAGGGTAAATACTGATACAGTGGAAATGATAAGTATTTTTATGTGCTTTATAGGCTAGCGTTTGATCATAATGTCATCTTATGTTAAATAATGAAGTATTATTAGACGGTAAACATGATAAACCTAGAGAAGACTGATTATCAAATGCAGCTGCCGGAGCACACCAACAAATGCTTAGCAACAGATTTTCAAGTTGAGGGTAATAGCTAGCCAGGCGAACTTAAAAATAACCTACCTTCCACTTAGTTGGAATACGGATAAGAAAATGATGATATGTATTGTAGTCAGATTTTGGGATAGACCGAATACTTGGAAAAATGTAATATGTTTTAAAACAGTGACTTCTTTTTACTTCTCCCCCCTTATTGGGGTCGATACAACATGCTTACCTTTTCCACTCTCCCCTGTCAGATGTCATATCAGCAATCACATTTTATCATTAGTAATACACATAACTTTCGCATATTGCATCCACGCTTTTTCGGTCTTCCTCTACTCCTATATCCACGTTCCAATTTTAAAACAGTGATATAATCTTAAAATATAAAACAGAATACAGATAACCGTGTAACCGTAACTACAAATCACATATCGCTGAAACGTCCAATAAACGAGTTACCCAGAATGTCGCCGGGAAATTTAAGTCCAATATGAATTATTGGATGAAACGGGACCGGCCGAATTCATTTCAACGGATATCCGATGTTATTATTATATTTATTGGTTTTTAGAAAAGTGGCCCCGGGCGGCTGTATCGCGGGAAAATTAAGACTCGGCTGATTGTGTTCCGGCGTGTCGTTTAAAATCTTCCATTTCGTCGTTGCAATTCCGTGCGATTGTTTTCCTCTAACAATAATTGCTTCGTATTAAATGGAAACTGTTCGTGGATATTTTTTATATTCTCTTTCTAGAATGTTATTACCTAGAAAATAGCGATATTTATTAGAGCAACAATAATGAAACAGTACTAAAAGTATAACGTTGTTATGGATTTATATCAAGTCAATCAGTCAGTGAAGATAAAAGCGAATAACATACACAGTAGATATAATAATAATACTCCAAATACCTAGCGTATTGTCTTGGAAATTGTGGATAATCCGACAATCCAACTGAGTGTATTTTGTTGCTCAAACCTTAACTCTCTCTTAATGATCTGTGTGTAAAATTATTCATTTAAATAATAAGTAAGTTAGAAGAATTATTACTTGGTAAATGACGTAGTTTCAATAACCACACGGATATTTTTTTTTCAGGTTTTGATGTCTCAAGGCATAATTTAGATCTATATGTGAACGATGGTAATGCCTAGAATTAACACCTCTTTCCGTGCATCCCACCAAAAATGAATGGTAATTGTCATGCATTCTTACAATAATATGCACGGCGAAAAAATAAACCAGATCGAGTTTCCTGCCGGTTCTTCTCGATAACTGGGTTGTTTTCCGTACCGGTGGTAATTTTGACATTCAGGAGCACCTTTACAAGACTTAATTTGAAACAAGAATTTTTGATTTCGGATTTTTTATTTCGATATTGGATTTTTTAAATAACAAAATTTTATTGGTTCTAAAATATTTGTTTATTTGTGACTCTCGTTTTTAATTGTCATTTGATTCAACGTTTACAATT
Source organism: Antheraea mylitta (assembly GCA_014332785.1). Taxonomy (NCBI): domain Eukaryota; kingdom Metazoa; phylum Arthropoda; class Insecta; order Lepidoptera; family Saturniidae; genus Antheraea; species Antheraea mylitta. The sequence continues at coordinate 16,401,299 of JACEII010000012.1, forward strand.
ACATAGTATAGTGATATTTTAAAAGGTAATTAAAGTAGTCAAATTTAAAGTAATTTATGAACAGAGTCATGAGTGATTCAAAATACTCCTGGTTATTTTGTGCTGCAAATAATAGCAAATATTGACCGTTTTAATTGCTACAGATACCAAAAAATATCATAACTCTCCAAAGTTGTTTTCTTGAACTCGACTACGTAAATAATACTGATAAACATGTACACTATTATTAATTTTTAAATCGAAAACGTAGAAAAACGCATTCAGCTTCGAGAGCTGCACTGGGTATATAATTGGAAGAGTGCCAACGGTTTGGGAATCTTTCCAAACCAGTTTCACGACAGTGTAATGCGGTGACGGTTTGTGTTTACTGAAAGGGGGATTGGTTCAAATTTTTAACCGGATTCAAGAGATTTTATTACTGCTTTATACGTTAACCAAACTTGAACACTATTTTTAGTATAGTTATTCTGTTTCTGGTTTGTGATCACATTAATAACCTAAGCTTTTATAATTCAGTAGATTTAAATACCAAGATTACGAAATCACATTAAGAATGTATTTAAATTGATAGTGTACGTAAGCAGAGTGATAGAGATTTTGACCTGACTCGGTTGCGAACCCTATACGCATGACGGTAAATCCATTACGGAGATGGTCTACTTTTATCTCTCGCAAAGGAATTTTATTAAAATTCACACCTCGTCGGGTAGCATAAGTGGGAGAGCCAGATTTGTACAGACTAATTATTCTACTTGCATCATTTAGCCGCGTGGCCAAGAATTTCTCAACAATACTTGTACCCGATCCAGCAGTTGTTGGCTTCTCAGCAGAGCCCCAATTTGTTTTCTTCAGAAGAAAGACATTAGGCCCTCTCTGATGAACTGGTGGGAGACACAATGAAGATTAAATGGTTTGGTCTAGTTCAACTCTCGTATTTTCACACCCATCATACAAGTAACCCAATTTTTGTAACATATTCTTATGGAAATCGTCACATACATACACACAGTTCCTACAGTTATGTTTATTGCTCAGTTGGCAGGGCCAATAACCGCACACACGGAAAATGGGATCCGTAAGCGCTCAGTCCGTTGTACGTTGAGGCGATAACTAAGTATTGTACAGATTTCATAGCTCAATATTGCAATCTACCAACATATGAAGATATCAAAATGTTGTATTCATCGTATTTTTGAATTATCCTGTGAATACGTAGCAACTACGAACTAACACGACGTCGGCGACATGCTGCTGCCAATCTCCCATCGACCGCAATTATTTATGAGTTGTACTATTCTTATCAGGCACAATGTCATCAAGCCCTATGTATGCTATACACAATGCCTTGAATTAAGACTCTCAAGGGCAGCTGTTAGAAAACTGTCAAAGAAAATTTATAGCAGTAATAAAAGAGCCCTAACACTTCTATTAGAATATTAACCATTTTTATTGCACGACTGGTCACTATTCGCAACGTTGTTAAAGCAATAGATAAAGTGTACGTGAGTTATAATTCAACTTGGCCAATGTGGCTTTGTAGTAGATAGTCACAACTTAAAGGTTACTTCGTTGTTACATATTTCAAATTCTTATTAAAGGTAATGTAAATAGTTTATCCACGAATGTGCTATATGTTTAATATATTTCAATATGGATAATATAGTATGAGCCCTAGTTAACAAAAGTTGCCTGGTTTTTTCGATTGATATTTTTGCATTAATATTTTATTTTCATGGGGAATTAAATCCCTGACGTATATATAACTCTACCCACGAGGCAACTATGGGTGTGTTATGTGCGATTCTCATGGAGTAAAACTCAATAGTACCACCTTACACACCTTTTAGCCGGAGAGCAGGGACTTCATATAGCACTGCGTCTGCTCCTGTTATATTAATCTTACCTAATCCTAATTTGCTAACTAATATTATTAAGAATTATATTACAAGCATTATCATAAATCGGTATCTCTTTGACCGCATAATTAAAGTGGGAGAAACGATCATTTATGGACCCCTTTTTATTACGTAATTCACAAAGTGCTAATCGCAAATTTGGATTCTCTAGGCAATCTAGAGTCAAGATTTATTAAAGCAACGACAATACTCTCAGAATATGTGTTCCCCAAACCTTACGAGTAAGTCTTATTGAGAAAATAAACGTATGTAACCTTTATATGTAGCTATCTCAATAGTACATAATGTATAAAGCCGTATCGATGTTTAAACCAATACAGAAATTCAGTACGAACGTCATTAAAATTTTAAATCTTGTGAGTTAGAGAATTCTAAGGTACTTTATTTATTGAAATAAAAATTATGTTGTGAGAAAAATAACAAGTTTTTTTATAGAGTAATCCACATTCAATAAGTACGTGGGTGCCTTTTCAATTATAATAAACTATATATTGTTACAACGTAACTTTACAAGTCTACTACCTTACAAGTTACAAGCAAATTCTATACAAGTGTATGTAAATTTATATTTTTAATTTATTTATTTTTTGCTAAATTACCAAATAATTTTTGTACCGTATTATATGTCAATAATATCAAAAACATGGTATAATAACTAGTCAAGTTAACGATAAACATAAAATTTTATAAAATAGTGTAATCATGTGCATTAATAACCAATTTTAGAAAAAACGAAAGCTCTCCTACTTTTCCAACAAGTTATATGATAGGCAAAACCATAAATACCAAGTGTGAAAAAGAACTTACACTACAAGTAATTTAATTTTTAAAAAGTAATCTCATTACTTTCTAAGATCTCTCTACTGCCTTCTGCCTCACTCACTCACTCACTTTTTCAGTTTTCCGTAGAATTTTTCTAACATTTTCTTTCATACATACTTTGTTCTGACAATTATAAACGCACCAAAAAAAGAATTATCCAAATATGTGCACCCACTCTAAAGTATTAGGCTGATATACTCTCATGAATTGCCAGTGACAGTGTTTCTGGACCAATACAGTTTGCAGACGAGCCCATTCCTTTCTCAAAGACCACCAACGCATCTGTCATTCTCCTCGTGTCGCAGATGTCCATGGATGTTGCTGATTATTTACCATCACGATACCGGCATATTCGCTTGCGAGCAATAGTTGAAAAAAACTTTTTTCCATTGATTTTTATTTATATAGATTGATGAAATAATGACTACGAGTAGTTTATTGATGATTATTTTCATTATTGGTTGGCAATGCAGGAGTATGTGGTGAAATATTTTCGATATCGTAAAATTATACCATGGAAGGACCGTTCAATCAAAAGAGAAAATTAGTTTTATACATTAATTTTATTTTGCAAAAAATGATATAGTTATTTTACTAACCAACATTAAAAAAATATAATTTAAAAAGCTACTTGTATCACGAATGCTCAACAGTAAATTATGATTACAGATACACACCCATATTTATGTTGTAGGTTCGTATATACTTGAATAATTACCTTGAATATAGTTATCAGTTCTCACGAAAATCTGACAAACCAACCAACTTTATAGTGTCGCTTTTAGGTGTCACTGTACACGTGTATCATTACGATTTACTCTCGTACTTGTATATACAGTTAATCTTATGTATTTTATATAATTTTAAAAATGATTATCTTCTACGGAAGCCCAAACTCGTTGAGGGTTGTAACCTACAGCCCTGCTTTAAAACTTTGAAAACACTTTTCTTATCAAAGTCGTCCAAGACAGCACTATTCCACTTATATATTCCAACAACGGACGCTGCATTGTAAGGTTATTTAAAAATATGAAACTTTTACGATACCCGCAAGTAGGTTAGTTTGCAAAGTCATAGTCCTCGTCTACAAACACAAAGTTAACTATAAACTGTTTAGCGTTGTTGCAGAAATGTTCGCAAATTGTGTTAGCCGACGTCTTACGAAGGTTGCATACTATCTATCATATTTTCATACTCACTTGGCAGATGTTTGGCGTATGTCCATTGAGCTACAAATTCTTAAACAATATTAACCAGACGAGGTATTTTGTTATAACTCTTCGAAATTCCGTCTCGTCATATCTCTAGTTTTCATGATTTTGATTTTGCAATCAATAAATCTTATGGTACCTAAATGTTAAATGCGCATCATATTCTTTTAAATAAATAAAAAGATTTAGAATACTATATTTCAATCTGTAACCATTTTCAAACAAGATTGCAACTACATCGAATACCTACATACATGAGTACAATCAGTTTCTTGAGGAATTTTTTGGTATAGGGGTCTCATCACCCGTCATTCTCATACTTCATTCCCTTGCATAGTTTTAAGTAATACTCTTTGGAATCTTCCGGTAGCTTACGCAGTGACGTGAAGTGCATTTCAGCAAGAATTTCTCTTAGGACAATAACATTTAGGATTTACCGTTTGCTGCTTTTTGATTTTCAATGTTTCTTACATCAAAGGAATTTCTTGTACCAACTTATAAGCTGCTTTGTGTTTCATTAATCGAAGCATAATCGTTTAACAAAGTTACCATGGAATATCTAGTGACGAAGTTTTAATTCTTAGTATTTCAACTTCAAAATATTGTTGGAACCGGAGTGTTTAGTTTACATATCATGCTATTTCAAACAGGGTGTATGAAAAATTATGGAGCATCAAATTTTCTATTCCTAATATTTTTTCAATTTCTTTAGATTCTAAATATGTTTAGAAGTCTTCTATTGAATGGCGATAGGCAGACCACTTGGCCAGATATAGTGATGGCAGATGGAGTAGGTTCATGACCAAGTGATGGCCGAGAGAGGGAAGGCGACGTGTGGTGAGACAAATGGCATGATAGTCGATGACATCAGATATCTTGTAGAAGAAACCTGGCTAAGACTGACACAGAATAGATAAGAATGGCTTAAAAGGAAGGACGCTTATTAGAAGAGCTCTTCTTGACCGACTGCAAGCCATAAGCCTTCAGCTGTTCATGACGATGATGTTATTGAATAGAACTCTTTGCTTAAAGTAGGAAATTAGTACTTTAAATTTGACTTAGTTATTGTTAACGTTACTTCAGAAACTATTTATCGTAGCTCGTGGTTGCACACAATTTCGGTTCAAAGGGAAGTGCTCGATCGACTCGAGACATCACAAGTTGTTAAAGTCTGTTTGGCTTACTTTTTATTGGTACATATTTATCTAAAATTAAGTTGTTTAACGTTAATATATTTTAGATTTGTATTATATTTTTTTCTAAATTTTGTGAAAAATATATTCTAATATAAAGAATCACAAATAGGGCATGAAAAACTTTTTAATTGTTTGTATGTCTGGTTTTGATTCTAATAAAAAGTCTTATTTGTCTCTTTGATCACATTGGTGTCTAAAACTATAAGACGAATTTTCATTGTCCTTTGACTTGAACGAAGTAGTTTGGATTTATTTATAAGTTACCTATATCAGAATCGACTCACGAAAAAAAAATAGTTAATAAAAACTTTGGAATTCTACTATTTCTGCTAGGTTTTAAATTCAACACATTCATAATTTTATTAGGAAATATTGAGATGACGTGATTATTTAAGCAGACGTGATCGAAACTCATTCACTGGAACTGCGATCCTCCATGAACAGTGAACCGTTTCAAAAGCTTTTCTTGACCTCACATTACACGTGAAACAATACTCGATGTTTATACATATAAAGTTAATTTAGCCCTTGAGGATCTGAACAGGCGTTTCAAATTTCGTTTCCAATATATATAGAAAATTCGAGAACACGCGAGATACGTCGTGTATATATTATTAAAACAGAATAGACTGCCTCGTCACATTCCTGTTGACGTCCTACTGACTTAAATACAACGGATTATAAAACAGCTGGAATGACCCTTATACCAACAACCTTAGGTTTATAGTCGTTTGAACAAAATGAAAGGTAAAGTTTGCGTATCGTTTACTAGAATTACAAACCGTACAACTCGAGAGATCAATAAAACATCGTAAGAGTTGATCTGATCGAGGGATGTCACGGGGAATGTTCTTATCTTAAATAACAATGATATCAGTAATCAGTAGGTGTAATGAGAATTTCGTGAGGGTTCGAAAAGCTATCGAAGCGTTGAGTTTCATGGCGTAAACACAGAGCTACTAAACGCTCTGAGACAATATCAAAACACGTGTAATAATCTGTTTTTTTATATATTCTTAGCGCAATGGTACTGGTACGCAAGGCGGAAATGTGGTTTGATTTGGAGGTGGGTTTGATCACCGCGCTAGACTAACTTTTATGTGATGGTTTATATAATGATGTAACTTTTTACGTTGTATAATCTCGTCGTTGGTTCAGTCAATGCACCATCAACCTCTGGTCCTTAATGCTTGTTTCATTTTTACTTAAGTGTCTAACAAAATAAGTATTTTTGTTGACGTTAACTATTTTACTAGATCGTCAAATCACCGGGAGATAATTGGTTCTCTGTTTCGTGTACTACAGCCGTTGTTTTGATTTCTCTAATAGCAGTGTAACGTGGCGGTGGCCTGTGAGTAGGAGCCGTGTAAAAAACCAGCACAGATTGTGCAAAAAGTTCATAGAAAAAACTCGAGGCAGTCATTAGGACTCCTGACAGAAGTGAATACTCAAAGCAATATTTTTTTTTATTTTACATTTTACTAGCGGGCCAAGCAGACGTTTTTATGTTCTTATTTGAAAAAAAAACTTTAACCAATTATATACCTAAACTTTCCTCATGAATCATTTTATCTACTGGTGAAAACCGCATGAAAATCTGTTCAGTAATCGTTGAGTTTATTGCGAACAGACGGACAGACAGATGTGGCAGAGGACTTTATTTTATGCTATGTAATGATTGATGTAATTGACAGAAAAAGTGAATGAAAACAGAAAGAGAAGAAAGTAAAAGATAATATTTAAATTTCGGAATTTGTTTATTGGATTTATTAACATTAGTTTAGTTTTCATATCTATTTACTCTCGGAATAATAATTATGCACATTTTATAAAGTTTTTTAATAGATCAAACGTATGATGAGCTGCAAAATATTACATGTACACAAGCTCCTAGACTACGCGTCGCTAGTCTAACGCAAGTCGTGAAAGCGCAATACGGCTAGTCATGATTACGTAGCATGTCATGACGCGAAATCATAAATTTATCCCCTTCCAAAAATACCGCTCAAGGTGCCCAAGAAGCTTTCACTAAAAAAAAAAGAGAAAACTACGACTAACACAGCGGGGTACGTACCAATATATTTTTTTTTTAAATTAATTGACTATATTTCAATTTTAGTGCTCATATCTATAATTAAATTATCTATTCCCTATGACTTCGTATTCATGGAAATAGTTCATTTTTCATGGAAACAGTGTATATTGTCTAAATTTGTTATACGTGTTTTCTTTCCTCTCCACTCGAAGGCGTAAGATATGGCACTGTTTTTCTCTACTCTCCCGTACCATTACGTTTCCACTACAGACTCATTAACTTCTTCTCTTCCAAATACATCGTACTTCTTCTGTGGTTAATTTTACTTCAGCGATTCAAGTTAACGAAGCATATAAAAAACATTGGAAACCTACATCGCAAATATAAAACAAGATCTTCGTTATATAAGGATCCACACTCGAACGTTAGTTTCTTGAGCCTTATTGATGGCCTCAGGCTATATGAGATCGTTGGCGTGTGAATCTACCTTGATGAACCGACCACAGGTTGAATAGCGATGAACTTGTCTTGTAAGCTCATTGGTTACGCCTCCATCGAAAATATTCTAGAAGGCGCTTCGAAATTAATCTCGACTTTCGTTCAACGACATATTTTGAGAGGGATAAATACACTGTAATATTATTCATGATAGATTTATCTACATACTATCTTTTTTTCCGTGTGTAACGGTATATTAATGAAGAAAATGTTTATATATTTTTCTCGACTACCGTGTCACTTCTATGCTTAATTTCACTGATTTATGCCCGGTTTCTGAGGTAAGTTAATTGTAATTTATCTATTCACTAGCGTTATCAGTTCGATAACTTGTCAAATTATATCTCTGAACACACAATCACACGACAAATGTTAATAAAACTGAACGTGCATTCGACAGTTTATCTTATGGATTACTTTTTTGAGTAAATAACTATTGGTCATTTAGCTGGGTATCTCAGAAACCTGGCATTAGTCTCGAAAATGTATCAAACAAAATTACTTTGGCATTAATAATCTTAGTGTAGATTATAACAATAAAATAAAACAAAAAGAAAATCGGTAACAATATTTCAAACCTATGTTTTTTTTTTTAATGACAGAGAGTGATCAAAAACTATGTTTAAAAAAGTTACCCAATTCAGAATTTTATCGATACGTTTTACACAGGAAAACTAATCAAAATATTGTCTGCTGTGGCTGGCCATATCGATTACGAAACTAAAAAAAAAATTAAGTAAGTCTGTAACAATGTTCCAATCCCGGCATCGCTGCGACCCGCGAAACAATCAACCGTCCGGCCGCAAAATAGAAATACCGAACTTGATCTATATTTAAGAGCTAGCAATGTTTGCTATTCAAATATCTGTTAGAAATCCAAACTGTAATTTTTATTATGGCATATCTATATTGTTACACACTGCATGCCGAAATTGATATAATAAAAAAGAGTACAAAATACATTTCTTCTTACGCATATGGCATTTAATTTAGCCATAGGCGTAATAGTATTAAAATTATAAAGCTCAAGAAGTTGTTTTCTTGGATGCATTAATGTCTGGAACTCCTTATTAGAGTTGAAAAATTATTTTATATTGGATCGCCAAAATAAAATCGAACTATAATCTTTAGGAGAGGCAATTATTGTCATACGAAATCTATTGTCTGTGTAGATTTTTTTCGATCTGACTACGCTATTGATCTAGCAAAGTCTTAACAGCGCCACCGGACTACATCTCTGTTGAATTTTTTTTTTTCGAAATGACTACGCCTTTGACTCAGCAAGGTATTAACAGCTTCATCGGACTACATCTCTGTTGAAGATTTTCACTTTCTCTACTGTAAGACTACTGGAAGAGAGCATTCACCACAAAAAACATAAAGGGTAAGTTTTTTTTTTTCTACGGCTGCAAATCGCACAAGATTATGGAGCCACGAGCATCAGTTTCCTTTTCTTTTGATGAGGCTACTAACAACTAAGCAACTAATATTTTATTAAATAGGCGTATCCTAACGTTATATTATGTAGTATCAAACATCGCTAGCTTCCAGATTCAAAGAGTTTATTGATAGACCGATCTCGATTTTTGAATGCAACAGCGGCGCAGCCCCGCACCAATTACGGAGCAGCCCGTTGAATATTTGGGACTGACCGAGCTCGGAGCGATTTTAAATTGAATCTCCCGGAATTACGACGGCAATTTTCGAAGTAGGATGTCTTACACGGAAAGATATTGCGCGCGGTTGTAATAAATTATATTATTTATTGTACCACGGGGCGTACGGCGCGGGAGGTGACCCATCAAGTTGATATGCTTACTATTTTACAAGAAACTGTATTCTTTTCCGAATTATTTAAATTAGATAGTTTGTAGATTGAAATTCTTAAAATGTTGGTTTATACGACTATTGTTGCTTCGATCAAGAACTATACCTATCTATCTATCTATTATTAATACCTTAAACGATCAATTCTTGTAAATTTTATATTTGTATATATTCAGGATCTCGGAATGGGCATCATCTATTTCCGTGAAACTTGATATGTAGGTAGTTTTGGGGATGATAAATCGATCTAGCTAGATTTTATTCATAGAAAACTTTTGATTGAGTATCCAGGCAACAAAAACAGATAGCAACAATATAATGGTAAATTTCCCGACCGCTGTCAAAACAAAAATAGCTCAGATGGAAATCGGCTGCTTCGAAAATCCGTGTAATCGTGTAGCTCGAATCCGAGTGACAGCAAAAAGATCTCTTTTCATTTTTTTTTATAAAAGAAATGCTAATTTTGTGAGGCAAACCTAATAGTTTATTTTCATTTCAAAATATGTTTTAAAGAACCGAGCTAGGTTCGGTCGCCTAGATATATATTTTTATACCGTTTGTTAATTAATGAAACATGCGGATAGGCTGCACATGCTCTATACACAACATAAATACACTCATAAATAGACTCAAAGTCTAAGCAATATGTACTAATTTAAATTTTAGGATAGTTCTTCACATTATAACGTTGTATTTTATTTTTAAAATAATATCTTTAGGGTTCTATGATGTAAAAATAACAGCTGTTGTCTTTATAAGTTATTTTAATAACAGAAATGAACAATATTAGAATATACTGTAGAAACTAAGATACATAAGAAACTAAACTTTTTTTTTACAAAATGAAATTTCTAAAGAAAATGTATTTATTGTGAAATAATAGAACAATTTATACAAAGTATGGTCTCCTGTGCTATTCAGAACTTGTCGGCAACGATTATTCATTGAATTAATGAGACTGTTTATGTCATCTTGCGGTATTCGCTCCCAATGGAATTGTAGCAAATCCTTCAGCTGTTGGGTTGTTGTCGCTCCGTCCAAGTCCTTCAAAACACGTCTCTGGAGCATGTCTCATGCGTGCTCGATGAGGTTGAGATCTGGCGATTGTGCAGGCCAGGGCAATACCCGGATGTTCTCCGTTGCAAAGTATTCACTGGTTCGCCGAGCTGTATGTGAACGCGCATTGTCATGCATTAACCTAAAATCGGAGCCAAAGGTTTGTGCAAATGGGTAGACATAAGGTCTGAGAATATCCTCAATGTAATTTTCAGCATTCATGTTTCCATTTACAAAAACGAGCTCAGTTCGCCTGTTCTTCATAATACCCGCCCATAACATAACTCTTGAGCCGCTGTATGGATGAACTTCCTGAACGCACCTGAGCATTTCAGTATTTCCGGGCCGACGATACACTCGCACCTTTCTTGGCTGCCACCGCTTAAACCCGAATCGCGACTCATCGGAAAACATAATTTTATCGCATTGTTCCTGGGTCCCTGTTATGCGTTCTCTACACCATTCATATCGACGAGCGCGATTCCCGTGACGTATCGGTGGGCACCTGATTGGGCGTCGAGCTCGTAGGCCGTACTCATGCAGTCGATTTCGCACAGTTTGAGGACTTACATCAACACCACTTGAAATTTGTAGCCTCAAACTTATCTCTCGAGCGGTTAACATCGGCTGGCGTCTTGCAGTCAGTTGTATGTACCGGTCATGCCGAGTGGTTGTACTCCTTTTACGGCCTGGATGCTGTTCAGCGGGTTCTCCTGTATTATTGTAGCACTGCGAAAGACGACAAATAACACTTTTATGAATGCCAAAATGTCGAAATACCTGAGATTGATTACTTCCTGCTTGCAACATCCCTACAGCTCTTTGCATTTCATCTGCCATCAAATGACGTCGCTTCATGACGTAAAGAATATATAACAATTCAATTTTGTCGCTAATTTTATTTAAATGGTTGGTAAAATTATAAAATCAAGACTAAACGTAGCAATTAAAACGCACTTAAATTCAAACAAATTCGCAGTCATTTGAATTTTATGAAAAAACAAAACATAATTTTTTTTTTTTTACAACCAGCCAGTATGTCATCAGTAACAAAAAAGTTTACTTACCTGCGCACTTTGTTTGAGTAAATACTTAGAAATGAATTAATATAAATGGTAAAATTTGTAATATCACGCATGTTGCTTAGACTTTTTTGATGTGTGTATTACGTGAATACAAGTCGCTATATTACACGTTGCCAGTCTGACGCAAGCGCAATACGTTACGAGCATGTCAGTGAAACGTCACTTGCATGTCGGTAACGCGGACCCGTAAGTTTTTCTCCTACCTAAAATTACTAAATGCTGTCAAAAAACAAAGAAAAAAAAATCAATGTTCGGCGATTTTGGAAATATCGAGCGACTTCTTAAATTTTTTTAAACTAATTGTAAATTAACACATTTTCGTAAGAGACTCGAAAGAAAAAATATTCATTTTTTGGGACCATCTTCTATATACATTTTTCAAACATAAGTCAGTTAACTTTGTCGTGTGATAAGCTAATTTACATCATTCCATATTTAAAAATATTGCAACTGTTGTAATAAGTTATAATATAATAACTGTTGTAATATAGTAAAAAAACGCCGTGTTTTTGGCGTAATTTAAGGCCATATATTTCGTCCGATACACCTCCAATTTTCATAGTAAGAAGCAATACGAAATTGCTTTTCCCTGATTTAGGATGTAGTTTGTTTGAAGTGATATGAAAGCACTATAACCTACGCTTAAATTTAATATTCTATTCTCCTCCCACTTATCGATTCAAATCAAATTATCAAAAGCGTCTCTAAATTACATCTGTTAGTTCTAAATAAGTTTAACAATCATAGAAATAACATTAGGTATCTTCATTTCTAATCAATACAAAATATATCACACTAATAAATTTAAACTGTTTATTCTACTACACCCGTAGGTCAATTAAATCTGTGTCAAAAGAAGTGTATTCTGTACTCCTGCAGACAAAAAATAAACAGAATTACTATCACAGTATGTTTCAAGATTCCTTCCTTTGGTTTCTGTTCGTATTCACTGCGATGTTTGGAATATAATTCCACTTGGACACATCGTGACGCTCATATATACCTTTAAATAAAAGGGGATGGAAAACTCTGGAAGGCTGAAGTCATTATTCGAACGATCTGACAAAGTTCGAGACCAAGGATACATTTGCATACTTGTATTAACGAATTTGCGTACAGGCTTATGTGATGATTTCTATCGGTCAACTTCTAAAGTAAAACTGCGTTAGGGAACTCTGTTCTAGCGATATAAGCTAAAAACTTAACCGACAATGATGATATGTGAAAATTACGGTCCTAATATAAATGTTATTTCCTAAATGATTATCACAGACGAATTATATTTTATCAAGCATAACTCCGCATGAAAACTTTTCGAGTACGAATTAACTGGAGCCGTTGAGACGCACTTATGAGTTCGGAATATGAACTTAATTATCATATTGTGTTTAGAATTTTAAGCAGCTTAATTCAAAGTTCAGAATTTGTTTGCACTGATAATTATTCAGCTGAATACGTATTCTCGAATAAAATGGAATATTATAATCATATAATTTGAAAGTTATTTTAATCTGTTGAATTTGTATGCTTGTAAAATTGTTTTGTTTTTTATGTTCGACTATGTACATTTTCTTATATTTTATTATTTAACTAAACGCTTACAATAATTCCTACCTAGAAAATAAATTAACGAAAATTCATACATAAATTGTTAGCATTTAGTAAGTTAACCTAATTAATATAAAATTAGAACTATACAGTTAACCCAATAGTGCTAATAATGCTCGGAGTGTTTGTATTTAAATCCCATACAGGATAATTACCTGTGTGATTTGTAAATTCGACACAGAATAATTATTTGTATGATTTACAAATGATTGTTCGGATTTTGTGTTTGTGTTCGTTAATTGTATGCAGTATCTCGTGACATAAAGTTTGACTGACCACTATTTCAAAAGAATCTTAAGAGGTTGGATTTATTGAAGTTAGAAATATCTAATACATTGTGGGCTATAGTGATGATTATGCCTATATCTTCGGGAAGATGTATATGACCCGGCTAAGGGTCTCTTAGAGGCTGATATTTTTTTTAATTCATAGGAGGCAAACGAAGAGGTGGGTCACATAATGTTAACTGATCACCACCGTCCATAGACACTTGCAATACCAGGGGAGTCGCAAGTGTGTTGCTAACCTGTGTTGGGGGTTGGGGCTGGGGGAAGAAGGGAAGAGGGTCGTGGGGAAGGTGAAGAGAGGTAGACCTCCGGCGTTCTCACTGACCAAACGAAACGCAACAATGCAAGCACTGTTACTTCACGTCAATTTTCTATGTGAGGATGGTACCGAGGCGAGCCAATCCATTCATACTGAACCCAGTAATAGCTTCAGCGTGGTTCTACTACCTTAAATGATGTGTTGATGATATGTTTTGTACATAGTAATGAGTTTAGTATTTCAAATGTATTTAAATATTACAATTATCTATTTGGTCGCGGGTATTACCTAGTTACACATATATCAATACACTATGTCTGCAATTATTGTGCGATGAACAGAGTGGAGTGTTATATCCAGACATTATCGTCGTTCACTGATCCACCCTATAAAAGTGTTTTGACCTCAAAACCTGGTTGAGGCGATACTTAAACTTATTCGAAAATCGGTAATGTGTTTAACTTTTTTGTAATTTCTTTATTCATCCAATTAGGCTTTCATTCAAATCCATATTATATCTAATTATCTCCTAGAATTTTTTTTTTTTTTTCGAAATGTCTACGCTATTGACCCAGTAAGGTCTTAACAGCTTCACCGGACTACTAAGGCGAGCGCTTAAGGCACTCAGCCGATTCCATTCTGGCAACCAGCTCAAGGGTGCACGGCACACCTCGGCCTGGCTGTTGCCTGTTGCATGCAAAATCGCGACCTATCTTAGCTAACCTAGCTAACTATTCATATATGTATTAGTTGTTGAAACGTATATGTGTACCAAGCATACACGCCTCAACAACTCCATATATTTATTATCGGAAAATCAAAAAGCTTTCCGCCCGAACAGGGACTTGAACCCTGGACCCTTGGATTAAAAGTCCAATGCTCTACCGACTGAGCTATCCGGGCTATGAGAAATCTTATTTATTATACAATAGTGTACTATAATAAAAGTAAATTATATTATTAATTTTCTTATCTGTATTGATTATTGAATGCATTTTATATAGCCCGGATAGCTCAGTCGGTAGAGCATTGGACTTTTAATCCAAGGGTCCAGGGTTCAAGTCCCTGTTCGGGCGGAAAGCTTTTTAAATTTCCTAATCAATTTCCATAGCAGTTACTAAATTGACTCTGCGCAATACATTTTTGTAATCAACTTGTTACATTCTGAGATATACAAATTAGTTAACCAACCGTCTGCCAGACCAGGGTTACTAATGTCATACGACGTATAGTAAAAACAAAACCTATTTTGCTGTATGTCTGTATGTAACTTAATTTTTTTTTTATTAATTTATTTTAGGGTCGTCAACATGACAATACACTAGTAAATATATAAAAAGTAGGATTATTATGATTCATTATAAATGTAGTCATATTTATAGACAACCACGGCATG
Organism: Antheraea mylitta; assembly: GCA_014332785.1. Taxonomy (NCBI): domain Eukaryota; kingdom Metazoa; phylum Arthropoda; class Insecta; order Lepidoptera; family Saturniidae; genus Antheraea; species Antheraea mylitta. The sequence goes on from JACEII010000012.1 coordinate 16,416,495, forward strand.
CTCCAACACTAAACTTAACTATGCAACGGATTTCAATACAGTTTCCACTAACTTTTGAAGAATTTATTACGGAATGTTTATATGTATTATATATGCATTTTACATTTACATAAAGTAGAAAAAAATACATATTATTTTTTTTATATCATAGGAGGCAAACGAACAGGTGAGTCACCAGATGGTAAGTGATCACCAACGTCCATAGACACCAGCAATACCAGTAGAGTCGCAAGTGCGTTGCCAGCCTGTGTTGGTGAAGAGAGAGAAGATTAGGGTACTTAGGGCAGGGAGAGGGGGAGGTGGGCCTTCGGTGCTCTCACTGACCGAACGAAATACAAGCATTGTTATGTGGTTTTGTGGGATGGATGGTACTAACCCGTGCAAGCCAACCCATTCACGTTGAAACCAGTAACAGCTTCAGCGTGGCCCTACTACAACTACGACAGTCATATCGGAAAAAATAATTTTAAGTTTTTTTATACTTTATAGAGTTTAGTATCTGACCATTTGGATATTAAATGAAATCGTGGTCTAAGAAGGTAAAGAAGCTAATCTTAGAAGCGATAGTCTCTTAAGTGTAGTTGCCGGAACACACCATCAGAGGCTTCGAGTCAGATTTTCAAATCGAGAGCGATAGCTAGCTAAACATACTTAGAAAAAGAACTACTATTATACTACGGTTTCATTATAATGCTATTTTTTATTAAATTATTATAATATAATGCATTAAAAACTCTGACTTAATTGCTAGGACTTGATTCTACGTCCATCAACGCAGTGTCCCAACACGCTACTAACTCACTATCATTTCAAGTGCTCATATTGCTGACGCTGACTTGACCTTAAAATAGGTCAAAATATATTATTATAATGTATTACTCATTTATTAAAGATTATGTGCTACCCGCGACTCATCTGCGTTGAATAGTTACTTTATAGGCTAACGTTGACACGTAGCGGAAGCTCTCAGAAGAAAAAAAAAAAACGATTTTGAAATATTCTTCAGTAATGCTCCGCTCCTATTCATCCTAGTGTAATGATATATAACCTATAGCCTTCTTTTTTTTTTATTGAAGCACTACATAGTGACTGCACTACGCCTGATGTTAAGCATAGTACAATCCAAAAACATCGGCAACCACCGAGAGACAGATTATCCATCGCCGGTCGCCGCTGTCATGCCGGCCATAATGACGAAAGTCACCCGGTATTGGATATGCATAGGCTAATCCCGAAACGCGACGCGCAGAAGCGAGTCACTATGATGGGCTTTTTCGCCAAATACATGGTGGTTGCGACCCAGTCAGGCTGTAAAACCCTACCACCCCGCTTTCGCCATTGCCTCGTTCGTTATTCAGCAGGGTGCACCACGTGCAGGTGAGATTGGCTTGGGTGTCTCAAGTCTTAAGATGTTACGCGACACCCCTTACACCCGATAAATGATAAATGAGCTATCTAACGCTGCAAGAATTTATAAAATCGGACCAATAGTTCCTGAGATAAACTCATTTAACCTACTAAGCAAACAAACCCTTCAGCGTTATAATATCAGTATAGATTACTACTCTTCTCTCGTACTTAACTCCAGTCGTCATTCAAATTACAATAACTTTTGACAGAGTGAAACGATTTTGATGAAATAAGAACTAAGTTACTCCTGGGGATATGCTTTATCCAATGTTATTAACTAACTTTAATGGTAACGCGATTTAAGTAGGAGAGAGAAGTAGACATGTTATCAGTCACTGTTTTTTACATTCGATTCTACGCGGATGGATGGATAGGCACAGCTAGTTATATACATAACATCGAGACTAGATTAGGTTAAATATATACGTATTTTAAACTCATCTATGTATAAAGAAAAAAATTGCTGTTCGTTAGTCTTGCTAAAATTTGAGAACTACTGGGCTGATTTTGGTTTTGCAATGTTTGTCGTAGTCCAGGGAAGGCTTTAACGTTGAGAATACATAGAAAAATTGCGAGAAAGATACTAAAAATAACAATTTCATTTAGTAGTCCGGTGAAGCTGTTAAAACCTTGCTGGGTCAATAGCGTAGACATTTCAAAAAAAAAAAAAAACAATTTCATTTCCCCATACAAACTGTTCTATGCATTAGTTGTATAACAACCTATGAAAATGGTAATGCCTGACATAACCGATCAAAGTTTTCAGCCGTCTTAGCGAAGAGAAGTTTTTATGTCGTTAAAATAGGTGATACAAAGTACACCGAATCATCTAGTATAAAAATATTTCAACTCTGTATTTGTATGAAACCCTTTTATTTCTTCTATTAAACTATTAGTATGTTATATAGACAACATATAAATATACTGAAGCGATGAATCTTTTATATAACTAAATGTCGAGGCAGAGCCCTGAGCTCAATAAACATCTAACAAGGGCTCGAATATATCAAAGTTTTTTCATACTTATCTATACGAAGGAAGTTTATAAATAACAGAATATTTTCATATTTTCCCCTCCACTATCCGGCTGTAGTATTAACAACGCGAAACGATGCCACGAGTACAAAGTATGAAGTCTAAGACTTGGATACATTTCACGTTTGGTCCGATTTATAGGAGACACGTTTGAAACTTACAGAAACTTTGGTAAGGGTTTTTCGTAAGTCCGCCTGACTAGTTCCTCAAGTAGTTGGTAAGCATGTATTGATAGCCAGAACCTCTAGTATTAAGTTGTTACTATCTTTTTTTTTTTATTGTAGCACAGCAAAGTGACTGCTGCTATAATTAGATGAGAATGAAAACTATATTTATTAAAATAGTGCTGCCAATAACAAATTATCTTTTAATATAATGTAGATGTTGTAGGTGGTAGAGCCACGCTGCATCTGTTACTAGTTTCAGCATGAATAATGAATAGACTCGCTCGGTGTAGTACTACTCTCTCACAGAAAACCGTCGTGAAGTAACAATGCTTCCATTGTTGTGTTTTGTTCGGCCAGTGAGAGCGCCGAAGGCCCACGTTCCCTCCCTTCCAACTCCCCTATCCTCCTTCTCCACCCAAAGGGGGAAGGCCCGTTCCCCAAACGTAGGCTGGAAACGCACTTGCATCTCCCCTGGTGTTGCTAGTGTCTTTGGAAGGCGGTGATCCCTTAACAACAGGTGACCCGCATGTTGATTTGCCTCCTATGACGTAAAATGGTAGCTTATTCTTAGGAGGTAGACATATATTATCGTAGACTCTTCTGTTGACATTTTTCAGATCTACAGATATCTAGTAGATTATGTAAATGTATATCATAAGAATTCTTAACTTCTTGTTAACGGAGCGCCCGAAAATTCTTTTTAACATCATAATTCGTAGCTTACCTACTTTAGAATAATTAAAAGTACTTGAGAATAATTAACACAGACAGAAGCGAAAAGTGACTATTTTATAATATTCATATTACAAATATAGACGAAAAAAAATTGACGAACTATTTGTTAATTTTTAATCAAAGTTTTCACCAATCTTTTCGACCGCTCTGAATATAGTTGCTCAGAAAACAAATGTAGGTATATATAGGTACGTGTTATATGTATAAACATTAAGACAACTTAAAGATAAATAAAAACCAAGAACAATTTAAGGTGGTAATTAATTTAATTTAATAATCAAAGCTATTACTGGCTTCAGCATGAATGGGTCGGTTCGCCCGGGGTACTACCACCCTCTCACAAAAAACTAACGTGAAGTAACAGTGCTTGCATTGTAGCGTTTCTTTCGGTCAGTGAGAGCGCCAGAGGCCAACCTCTCCTCACCTTCCCCCTCCCCTCTTCCCTTCCTTCCCCCCAACAGAGGCTGGCAACGCACTTGCGACTCCCCTGGTGTTGCAAGTGTCTATGGACGGTGGTGATCACTTGATATCAGGTGACCCATCTATTCGTTTACCTCCTACCATATCAAAAAACAATTTTATATTCCTGTACTATATATATAAATGTTTCGTATTTTATTTTTTTAAAGTTTGACCAACACGGAACACAGCAACTAGAGCTTGATGACAGATTATCAATCTGAGGGTTATAGCTAGCCAGGCGGACTTAGGAAAAGCCCTACCACCTAATAAAAATAAATACAATATTAAACTCTTCACTATATTACACGCAAGCTCGGACTAAAGGCTATTTTCAAAATGGTCAAAACAATTGATAACGATTGTATGATACCTACTACCTTTATACTGAATTTAATTTTATACTATTAATAATAATTTAATACTGAATTCATATTAAAACCCAATAGTAAATCGAAAACGCATAAATTTAACAGATCTCCTGTCACACGAGACGCCGATGTTAACAAAGTTACGTGCGGTGTATTCATGCCAGTTTACTCGCAACTTTTAACTGGCCAGATGTGGCTCAGCCAGCCTGGGTATGAATCTGATTTGCTTTTAGATTAATACGGTACGGACGAACTCGTTTTTTTATAACGGATGAGCTTTCAGGAGTTCTTACGGTTCGAAAATGTTTGCGACCGACTGGTCCTGGAAAGTTTTGCGTTATGAATTTTTGTTCCATCGTGCAACATACTTTACTTTTAAATATTTTGACGTCACGATTATAATTAACTTGATGCATTGTTAAATATCCAAGTATCTTTTTTCTGAGTAACGATATCCGTTTACAAGTTTACGATTAAATTAAATTTATGTAGCGACTAGCTTTTGCCTGCGACTTTTTTCTTCAAAAAAGGTTTGTTATGTCGACATAACTTCATATTTTATCAGAACTGTGGATGGTTTTTTATTGAATTTTTTATAATTATTTAACCTTTTTAAGGGGAAGGGGTAAGGGAAAGGGAAGGAAGGAGGGGCGAAAGGAGGGGAGGTGGGTCTCCGGCGCTCTCACTGATCAAACGAAACGCAACAATGCAAGCACTGTTACTTCACGTCAGTTTTCTGTGAGAAGGTGGTACTACCCCGGACGAGCCGATCCATTCATGCTGAAGCCAATAGCTTCAGAGTGGCTCTACCACCTACAAAAAAAACATATAGAGTATTAAATGATTTCTCCAAAAAATGTAGTCAAATATTTGCCTGATAGAGAATTGTCAATTGTAGGATGATTAATTAAAGCCAGTAAAAAGCAGTATGCTACCGAAACTTATTTTCGTACTCAGCTCGCCCTTATATTTATTGCAGTACGTAGATGTATCAGCATAATCCATAAGCCTATCACCATTAAAATTACCTAGTGTACTGGTATCTATCTAGTCAAATACCATTGTTATATCCCACCATTCTGTAGTTGCTTATTAACCAGTGAGAGAATTCTGGTATAGATGATTTTTTAAAATCAGTTGATGCTGGACAATACTACACATTATTTTTTGAAACAGTATACCTAATTTAGAATTCTTATAAATGTCGTAAATGTGAGTGTGATTTTGTGTTTGCTTCTAAGGCTTTCACGGTTTTAGTTCTTAGCTAATAATTATGAAATTTGGCATATACTTGGTTAGAGCTACAGAAAAGGGCATTAGCCAAGTTTTATCCGGAAATATGAACTATACTCTAGGAATAGGGTCTATATTAACGCTAGCAACGCCGCGATAAAATCTAGTATTGCATAAAAGCTTTGAATAAAACTTGGAACTCTGGTAATATATTTTACGTGAGGCTTATTTATTTGATCTTTATATATGATAACAACGATGAAAGAATAGATGACCCAGATATTCACATGTGGATATTATTGTCTCTTAACGAACATAAATGTTACAAGTTTGTTGTTCTGGGTTTTAAGGATGAATCCGTTTTTCCCTAAAAGCTTATAATAGATCGAGCAGCTGAAACTTTCTCGTGGATATTTATCTGCCCGTTCCATCGCAGTCTCTTTTATATTCTATCATATCGAATTTTAACGATTCCTCATTGATGAGACGCTGAGAAATTTTTATCGGTGAAATTTTTTTATGGGAAATTAGTGAAAAACATCGTAAAGAAACTCGAAAAATGAATAAATCCTTCAGTAAGGCTGATATAAAAAAACTATAAATGTTTAGGTATCCGAAATTATTTTGAATTTAAGCTAATACTAAAAGCAATAATGAGGTTTTATCATTGATTGATGTATCGGTTAATCATTTCTTAAATCTTTGCGGTGGAATTGCAAAGTTAGAAGTAGTTATAAGAATGACTTGGAACACTTGGAATTTTAAATCAGATTTCAAAGAAGAACTTAACACTTTTTTCTATTCCGCCATAAATATATTAGGCGCTTCTGCACTCGCGCCAACTTTAATCGTCTTAAGTATAATTTATCTTTGGTCCCTCCGTTTCCACAATTCTCCTACCGCTCCCTGTCTCCGACGACTTTATCTAAGATCTTGAGAGATTCACGCATTTTCTCAGTTTAATGTATGCTTTGGGTACAATTGCTGGGGGAATGTGTACGGGCTCCCATCATGGATTAGTCTTTGGAGTGTTTCGCTCCATAACATCTTTGAGTTGTTTCGAAGATTTTTGTCTACTATTTGTATTTAGCTCGTATATAAGTATTGGTAATTCAAATTCAATATTTTTCTTTGAAACTGAATTAATGTTTTTACTTATCATCACCGCAATAAGACCTATAAAGACTCTTACCATTGGTGCTGGGTTTTAAATTTATAATTAATTATTTTTAGTTTGAGAGGAATAGTTTAGTTTACTGTAGTTTAGTTTGTAGATGGTAGAGCCACGCTGAAACTATTACTGGTTTCAGCATGAATGCGTCGGCTCGCTCGCGGTAGTACCCCACAGTACACAATGCTTGCATTGTTGCGTTTCGTTCGGTCAGTGAGAGCGCCGTAGAACCACCTTCCCTCCCCCTTCCTCCCTCCACTCTTCTCCCTACACCCAAACACAGGCTGGCAACGCACTTGTAACTACCCTAGTGTTGCTAGTGTCTATGGACGGTGGTAATCACTTAACACCAGGTAACCCGTATGTTCGTTTACCTCCTATGAGAAAAAAAAAGGTATGCCCATAATGTGATGTGATATAAAGTAGGGTTTTCCTAAGCTTGCAGGGATAGCTACCACTCTCAGCTTGAAAATCTGTCGCCAAGTACGTGTGGGTGTATACTGACAACTACACTTAAGAGCCAGTTTCATTAGGCTTAACGTATTTACCATCTTGCATGATGCAATTATCATTAGGTGAAAATATGGTTTGATGTTAAAACAAAAACATGATATAAAAATGGATGATAAAAAAAGAAAGTGGCTTTCAAATACACCTTCTGGAATTATATGTTAGTGTTATATAGTGTAGAGTTATGTGATAACAGCAATAGCAATGTCTAGAAACGACTCTCTATCTATGGATTGTCTGAAAATTACAATAGACCATTGTGAACTATGGTATAAGATAGATTTATTCGAGTTGCTTGTCTGCTTTTCTTGATGAATACAATGATTATCTAAGCCGTATTATAGAATTATGTGGTATTGTATGGTTGGATGATTATGCATGTCATGCATAAGTGTTTCATTTTCCGTATTGTTTATTTCAATTTGATTGATTCAAAAATTGGTATAGTTATTTGTACTATCCCTATCATATAAATTTCTTATATTATTTTATATATCTATCAAAACAATAATATGTTTGATTATATACCAAACATCAATTAGCGGATAGTGTTATGGATATTGAAGTTGTTTTAATCAATTTATTAGGCCATTAAATGCTTCGGTGCTGGTAATGCAAATTAGGTATTCAAATACTCCATAAAATTATACCCTTTATGAAATTATATTATTTAATATAATACAGAGTTTTTTTTTTAATTCAAGTCCTAAATGGTCACTGTTGACTTAGAAACAAAATATTTCATTTTGTTTGTGATTGTTTTTTATGTCATAAGAGACAAACGAACAGGCGGGTCACCTGGTCACTGCAGTCCATAGACACTTGCAACACCTGAAGAGTCGTAAATGCGCTGTTAGCCTGTGTTTTCGGGGAAGGATAGTAAGGGGAGGTGGAGGGGGAGGAGGAAAGGACGAGGGGAGTAGAAGTGTGCCTCCGGTGCTCTCACTGACTGAACTAAACGCAATAATGCAAGCACTGTTACTTCACATCCGACCAATTCATACTGAAACCGGTAATAGCTTCAGCGTGGCTTTGCTAAAGAGATATAATCCTATTTAAATGTATAATCTATTGTCTTTTTAAAGTGAAACTTCTTTTGGGACAGTGTACAATGGACTTTATAAAACTAAAACGTGTAAGTAAAATGAGATAGCTATAAATGTATATATCGGTTTTAGGATGTGGAAGAATGAGATACTAAATAGTTTCCCTGACCTCAAAATTTATACAAATAGAGGAAGGGAGAAACGTTGAAATCTATAGCACATTATTTTCTGTCGGACCGTAGTGACTATCGCGCACTTTTAAAAAACATTCCTTTGTTGTGTATTATTAACATTGCTAATATATATTAAATTATTACAAAATAGCGCCAAAAACTTATCTTTACCACCTCCATAGTGTATTTATCTCATTCTTTTAAAAATTAATCAGAATACTAACTACTTATACCTCACGTTAGGTAGACAATTTTTTTTCTTCATTTTAACGTTTTCACATTTGAACGTTCACTTGTTCATATATGGGGTATGTTAATTTTTGATTATAGAACTCAGTTTTAAGAATTTAAAGTGAATGCAGTTGTGTATTTATATATAGCTAGTATTTTCTTATTTAACGGAAACAACGTGTTCTGTCGAGAATAATTATATATTTTATTGTATTTTTTCATTATAACCTATTCAATACTATTTACTATTATACTATTTATGTGCCTCTATTACTGATATAAATCTGTTTACTGGCGAAAAATCTTCTATTTTCTAAAGAAAAAACAAACGCTTTAATGTTATATACGATATATGCATAAATTAGTAAAAGGTTTGAACTCTTTTTTTACATCGAGAAATCCCTACGGATACCCACCCTAGCCGAGTAGCTGAGGGTGGGGTATGTCCGACTTGCATGGATTAAAACCTCATTGTGCCTTCACTCACCTATAGACCGGGGTGCAGGAGCTGCCACTGGCAATGCATATACTACCACATGGTTTGAGGCCTGTTTTATCCATTTTATACTACAGCCATCGAATCATCTTTACCAGGTGGTCGACGGGTTTGAACTGGATAGAATTGTCAGTAACGAACGCCATATTGAAACTATTCTCATATGAAATCCTTAAATAAGTATACACAACGAAAATAATAATTTGACTGAGAGCGGAATGTTGTAAGAAATTTTGTCTGCAGTCAAACTAATTCAGAGCGTCTCGGATGGAAGCCAGTAGCGCGACTAATGGATACATCCGACGCAGGTGCTCTGCGACTCCTGAGTTAAGATGCTTCTCTTTAATTTCGATATATTTGTATTATTATTATTTAAACAAATAAGAATAATAGATGCATTATTTAATGTGGTATTTAGTTTTGAAGTGAAAATAGTTATGGCAGAGTGACATCTTCATTATGTTCGTTCTATGTGTAAGGATAAGTAAGAACAAAATCGTTTATATTTCAAGATTGAAAAAAAATTATATATATATATTATTTTCCTATTTATGACATTTTTAAATTTAATTAGCGATTTATATAAATCGGCGAAGCCATTATTGTCTTGTAATAACACGCTATTAGTTATAGCGGGGTTGTTACTAATGACCTCAAATGCTATTGGTTGAAGTTGTCGGCTGTTCATTATTTACCCCCAATGAGACGCCATTTGTTGGAGGTATCGGCTGTTCATTAATTACCTCGATGTGAAACACCATTGGTTGGAGGTATCTGCTGTTTATATATCTTGATGCTTTAAAAGGTGACCGACGACCAGTTGCTGGGTATACACGCTCAGGCAATTGGGCTAGTCACATCTACCTATCATATTAATTATAGTCAGAGCAGAGTTTCTCTATGAGATAACGTGTTATTCGATTGTTGTTGGGTGACTGATTGTTCAAATAATAACCATGACGTCACTATGGATGACATCATACTGCTACTTGCACGCCATTTTATCGCTACCCCAACATATTTAGGAAACAAAATTAGTATTCAGTTCGAAACTATATGATTATAAAATCGAGAATATGAAGACGAAAGGCACGATCCGAAGCTAGTTTTACATGGACTCCATTCCCGAGGGACGCGAGGTCGCAATCATCTTAATGTTCGATGTACCGCCTCGTGTTTGTTTTTATATGGGAACCCATTTTCAAAGGATCGCTTTCCTACAGGCTATAATGTTATACCTTCATAAATTACTCTCGAGCTAAATGCTTTTAAATTTCAATTTATATCACTGAATATACAGAACCGTATCAATATTGAAGCTTAATATTAAAAAGTGATGAACGCTTTTCATTGTCATCATTACCATCAGCCTGTATGTAACTCACTTTAGGACCAGAGGCACTTCGCGAAGGACGGTATGGGTATAATCACCACACCACCCATGACGTATTGCTGATTTCAAACTCTGCGAAATCCGCAGTTCAATATTTTTTCACATACAGTAGTACTACAAGAACATTTCTCGGGTTCAGGTTACCTCACGATGTATTACTTCACCGTCAGTCTCTAGTATTACAAATTTAGATTAGTAAATATACGCAAATTCCAAAAAAAAATGTTCTTACATGCCGAGGTTCGAATCTGCAGACATATGGTTGATATTCCACCGTCCAAAACTCTAGACTATCACGGCTGAACGTTTTTGCAAAAAAATAATTCCGGAACATTATAATCATCACCTTTCAAGAAACAAGTCTACTCTATTTTCAAGGGCCAGCAACGCAATTGTGATTCTCCTCATGTCGCAGGTAACCGGGCGGCGGTGATCACCTACTATCAGGTGACCCGCATGTTCGTTTTCCACCAACGGTATAAAAATTATATGGCAATAATGTATCTATACTGATATTATAAAAAGGTAAAGTTTGTGAGCTTGTGACGTGAGTTTGTGACGTAGCAGGGGGTAATCTCAGGAACTACTGGTTCGATTTGAAAAATTATTTCAGTGTTATATAGCTCATTTATCGAGGAATGTTATAGGCTATATATCATCATGCTAAGAACAATAGGAGCGGAGCTTAGCGTGATAATATATAGCATAATAATAACATTGAAAGAATTATTCAAATCGGACCAGTAGTTCCTGAGATTACCCCCTACAACGTCACAACATCACAACGTCACAAATTCACAAACTCACAAACTTTTCCTCTTTATAATATTAGTATAGATATAGATGATTATAGTCCTTCTTTAAAACGAAATCCACTACCATATAATCTAATTCAGTACTTTTGAAATGTATACATATAAATGAAATTAAGATCTGTTGTATACGGATAAATAATCTCTAAAACAATTAAATCAATTTTGTCCAGACTTTTTTTATTGAAGCACGACATAGTGACTGCACTACGCCTGATGTTAAGCATAGTACAATCTTAAAACATCGGCAATCACCGAGAGACAGATTATCCATCGCCGGTCGCCGCTGTCACGCCGGCCATAACGACAAAAGTCACCCGATACTGGATATGCACAGGCTGATCCCGAAACGCGACGCGCAGAAGCAAGTCACTATGATGGGCTTTTTCGCCAAATACTCGTACATGTTGGTTGCGACCCAGTCAGGCTGTAAAACCCTACCACCCCGCTTTCGCCATTGCCTCGTCCGTTATTCAGCAGAGTGCACCACGTGCAGGTGAGGTTGGCTTGGGTGTCTCACGTCTTAAGATATTACGCGACACCCCTTACATCCCACCGGCAGAATTTTTTTTTTATAGAATACTAGCCTCTGCCCGCGACTTCATTCGCGTGGAATAATTACTTTGGGCTAATGCTAACACACAGAGGAAGCTCCCAAGATGAAAACCCCGTTTTTGAAATATTTTTCATTAGTACTCCGCTTCCTTTAGTCTTAGTGTAGTGATATATAGCCTTCCTTGATAAATGAGTTATATAACATTGACAGAATTTTTTAAATCGTACCGTAGTTTCTGAGATTACCCCCTACAACGTCACAAACTCACAAACTCGCAAACTTTACCTCTTTATAATATTAGTACAGATAAATAAAACAAAATACAAAACAACCCATATTAATTCAGGCGAAACATAATTCCATGGAATAATAAAACATTATCCACAATAATGAAGTCACGGAAATCAAGCAACAATTAATATAATTTACACTTAAATTCGTATTTATAAAATTACAAATCTTAAATGCAACGGTACTCTGTATTGAATAAATAAATCACAGAAATCCTTACAGGTCGTGGGGTTATGTTTAAGCATTTGTAGGTACTAACCCGCAATGCGGCTCGCGGCTCTAGATGCATACACTACATGAGGATATAACCAACGCATATATATTAGAATGAAGAGGATGCAACAATCTAGAGACACACTGCTCTAAACTTTGGGGAACAATTATAATTATATTTAAATTATATAGAACACACTCCCGAGATCTATGAAATTAATATCAAAACGATTAATGAGACAAATTACTGTTCCATAAAAATTAGTATTTACTAGTCGCAATGTAATTAAATCCTAACTTAATATTATAAGTGCGATGTAAGCGATGCGATGCGAGATTGATAAATTGTTTGTTATATGTTTACGGTTTGAATACTCAACAGATCAGCATGGAATCTTACATGATGATGATGTACATGCTCAACATAAATTACATGCTCGATATTAATTATAATCACTGACTATACTAACAATGTACTATGGATAATAACAAAGTTACTCATCTACCTGTAACCAGTTTTACCAATGCTTTTAACTATGTAGATCATTATATTATATTATCTCTTCTCTCTTCTCTTAATATGTTACAATCAACTATTAAGTGCTTCTCTTCCTACCTAAAAGGACGTCGATAACATATCAAGGTTAACGAATTATTTTCTGATCAGTGCGGTGTGGTTGTTAGCGTACCTCAAGGCGGTGTATAATCACCTTTGCTTTTTTCTATTTTCATTAATATGCTGGTTACAAATTACTCTTCAGTAGTTACCATTAATACGCAGTTCATATTCAACTTTACCAATATTTCGAACTTAATGCCGTGTCAGAGTGCATACAAATTATAAACGATAATCTGAAATGCGTTCATACTTGGAGCGAGCAATACAGACTTCTTTTAATTCTATAAAAACACAATTCATAATTATCGGCCATCCAGCTACCCTAAGCCGGTTAAATATTGAAACTTCAACCAAAGTTATAATAACTTTGGAATATCGTACTCAAGTTAAGAATTTAGATCTACTAAGAACTTAAGAATTATCGTGAGCTCAACATATAAATACGATCACTATAAAGATTTACGGAGTAATGCATTCCCTTAAAACAATGCAAAAAAAGTTACCACTTTCGACCAAAAAAACACTCGTTAACTAGCTGTTACTCCCCATAATTCATTATGCCAATGTAACTTCTCAATCTATTAAAGGATCTGATGCAAGAGTTGCTTAATAATCTTGATCTAGTCAGTCGCAGTGTCTCTTTATAATATGTAAAGTAATTTACCATAATAGAGAAATTCACCTAATAAACCTAAATAGATTTAATAGAAAAAAAGGTTGCAAGTTGGCTCGATTTTGACTACAATCGCTGCATTGTAGATGTCTGGATTCTTATCTTTTCATTTTCTCATTGACTACAGACACAGTAACTCTCTTCTGGTTTGCATTTGACATGCAGTTTGTGCTTTGATTGACTATAAGGTACTACTTTTATTTACATGTTGAAAATAAATAATAAACGATCAAGTTTGTTTGTCGAACACCACAACAGTGGGTCAGGGTAATTTAAAGCGAAATTTTGAAATTATTCCCCGTAGACCTCTGCTTTTTAATTTGATTACGCTACTTAAAATTCAAGCACGGATAGTATAAATATTTATTAAAGCATTAACTCTGACGAATGTATGGGATGCGATTTTTTCTCCAAAAATTCTTTTCGCTCTTTAATTTCAATTTCATATTTGACACCACTAAGTTGAATTGATGGCGAATTTCTTTAAAACCCGTCAAACGTTTTGAATGTGATGAAGTGGTGAATAGACATTCAATCGTACTATATGATCAACTGTCCGTGAATCTGCTTGCATTAAACATAAAATATAAATTAATAATAACATGAGTTTTTTTTAATGAAATTGAATGCATGTACTCTTTGGATGTTAAATTAAATTACATATAACTGTTTACTTGTCCTTAATTTTTTATGCCAATCTTATAGATTTTTTTTTATTCATTCTATTTAGGGGCTTTGACTCTAGTGACATCAGCCCCATCATAACTTAATTATACAAACATCTTTCACTAAATTCACATAGCATTTTAGAATCTTATAGATGGTGGACACCATTTTGTCAAAACTTTCGAAAAACTTGTTGTACTATGCATGAATTCATACTCCGTGGTATTATTTTCCATCCACTTCATTTATACACAGTAACTGAATTATATTTCGTATAATGACACCAACCTTACAAAATGCAGACTCAAATAACAAAAGATTTTTAATAAAATGGAAAAGCTACTACAGGCTAAGATTCCTCCAAAAACGCCTACTTAATATTTATAACTCAAGGCAAATCCGACTCTTCAATTATATTCGTGATTATTCGACACGATGCATTTATACTTATTCCAATATAAATAAATTAGCAAACTTATTAACAAATCGCAAGACATCTGTAGTGAATCACCAACAAGCATGTAACACTAACTGAACACCACCCTTAAATACACTTCGTTCCAAAACTTTCAAGCAATTACGTAACTCGCCGAGTTCGAGTAAACTCGATTCGAACTCGAAGATCGAACCACTCTTCATCGTAATTAGGCTCTGAAATTCTCTTTCGCTAAAACTCTTGAGTTATTCATGAGCCAGGTGCCGTCTATGTATTCATCAAACATTTTTTTTTCGTATAATATCATCTCACGCTCGCTCGCGAGTATAATTCCGCTTTATGTGTAAAAATATCTTTTGTCTCCCTTATACTTGCATATTTTATTTTAAATACTTATCATTTATTATCTGTTTAAAAAGTATGTACTTCATATGAGTCTTAATACTGATTTTTAAACATCGCAGGTAAAGCTAATTCGTTAAAATCAAGTTAAAAATACTTTGTTCAATTTAGGCATTAAGAAGGTGCTTACGAACGTCAAAACTACCATCGGTTCGGAAAACAATTTAGTCATCGAGAAGAACCTTAAAAAACTCGATCAAATTTATTTTTAAATATATATATGTATATTTACAATACACTACACGTTACAATCGTTCTTAGTGCATTCACAGAGAGAAGGTACATAATTTATGCACAATTCCAGGCATCACATCGTTTACATGTTGATCCCCTCTATAATAACCGTTTGACACTAAAATCCGCTTGACATGTCTAGAATTACTTAATAGGAATGTTATATAAATGCGAGTTGCGACCACAACGCATATTGTCATGTATGAATTGCACTAATGCTCGAGCTCTTCTCGCGCCCCCTTGAGTGGGGGGGGGGGTGCGGGGGATCCGTGTCAGGGCGAACCCTCTTACGGAGGTAATTTTTCGCCACCCTCGCATGAGGGTGTGTCTAGTATGGAGTTATTATCTAAACTAACTCTGTGTGGCCTTCTGCGGCGTGTTTCGCTCATTCCCGCTCAGATGTGCGGATGAGCGTTCGCGCCTGTTTTTTGGCGGTTTTCATGCGCGATTCTACGTCAGGAGATCTTGCGTGAAGCGGCGCAATATTTAGGAGGTGTGGGTGCGCCGATGAGTCTGCTCTCCGAAACATGTTCGTGGCGAGGCTGCTTATGAAGTTTTCTAGGCTCTCTATTATGAGGTCGCGAGCGATGGTCGCGTTCCTCACGTAGCGTGGGGCTCCGACAATCGTTCTCAACGTCATATTCTGTTGGGCTCGTATTCTGCGTTTGTGGGTCTCAGATACGCAACCGAACCAAGCCGGAGCCGCATACGTGAGCCGAGATCTCACGTATGTCTTGTAGAGGCCTAGTTTGGTGCGATAGGGCAGTTTCAAGGTTAGCACCGGGTACAGCACTCTCCTCGCCACCCTTGTCTTCGTAATGATGTTATCTACATGTTTACGGAATGTCAGCCCCCTGTCAATAACCACTCCGAGGTATTTTACCTCCTCCCTCCATGGTAAGGTGTGCCCCTGGAGTGTCAGGGGGGGGGGTTGCCTTCTTGGCGTATCTCGTATGAAAGGCCTGCGTCTTCTCGGCATTCACAGCAAGCCGCCACTTGCTGAGCCATCCGGGAAGTGCATCTAGCGTAGGTTGTAGGAGTTCGGCCGCCTTCCGTCTATTGATGGAGGTTGTCCAGTACGCCGTGTCATCGGCAAATAGGGCTATCTGTGCCTTGCCGACCGCGGGGATGTCGTTGGTATACAAGGCATATAGCAGCGGCGATAGGCAGCTGCCTTGTGGCACGCCCGCCTTCACCGCGACTTCCCTGGACATCTCATTCTCTACTCTCACTCTAATTTTCCTGTCATCCAGGAAGGACTTCACAAGTCTCTGTAGGCGTGGGGGGGTGGTCGTCTCGGTGGCAAGCTTATATAGTAAGCCTTCGTGCCATACTTTGTCGAAGGCCTTCTCTATATCAAGCAACACGAAAGCGGCGTGTTGTTTCTTGTTATGGCCTTCGACAAAAGTATTCAACACCCTTGTCAGTTGGAGGGTCGTGGAATGTTCCTCACGAAACCCAAACTGTTCCTTCCTCAGAGGGATATGGGGCTTCAGCATGCTCAACACAAGTCTCTCGAAGATTTTCGAGAGTGTGCTGAGCAGCGTAATGGGCCTGTAGCCGTCCGGTTTGTAGAGGTTTTTGCCTTGCTTTGGTATCATAATTACTACCCCTAGTCTCCACTCACTGGGGTAGTGATTCGCCCTCAGGATACCGTTATACAGTCGCGTCAGCGCCGCGACGGTCTTGTACGGCGCGTGACGCAACATGGAGTTCGTTATCCCGTCAATACCCGGGGCCTTCTTAGGTTTTAGCCTCAGGATTTCTTTTTGTACCGCGCGTGGCGAGATGAAAAGTTGGTTTTCAGACTCTGTCGCTTCGCCTTCGCGGGTTGTCTGGAAGCGCATGACTTCGGCGTGATGTTGGTGATCCGTGACTGGATTGGGCTGAAATTGGGTCGCCAAATGCGCGGCGAATATTTCAGCCCTGTCTTCAGCTGTGTATTTCATCAGGCCGTCTACGCCCTGCAGCGGATGCGATTTCCTAGGCGCCGTGGATAAGGTTCGGCATAGGCGATGAGTACATGAGGAGGGTGATCTCCTATGCTCTCAACGTACGCGTCCCAAGATTTGGACGCGTGGTCATCTAGTACGAGCTTAACGCGCGTCACCGAATTGCACTAATTCCTTTTAGTTCATTTAATAGTCTCGAAGGTTGCCAAGACCACAGCAATAACAAACATTATGAATCGTGTTACAATACAAGGAATATATGTAAACAGCATAATATACTCAACTTGAATAATTAGATTATGAATAACTAAATAATCAGATTAATTTATAGCAACTGCACACACGCCCAGATCATAAGCCATAATTCAGTTACTTCGACACCCTTCTGTAAGTAGTCATTTCGGCTGAAAGCATTCTGAATAACATCCAAATTCCGCTGACACTGTCAAGGCCCTAAAAGACAAGCGTTAGTTAATTGACAAACATCATTAAATAAACAGTAATTATTTTTATTAGGTAATTGAATACTGAAAATGGATTTTCGTAAATATACTTCTTTTGGTGCGTTTGGGGAAGAATAATAAAACTAATTTTTAAGATGCAGGCGCATACCGACTCCTAAATGCGACACCATGAAGTTGGTTGATAACTGTCTGTCAAGTTTTCGTGAGAACTAATAACTATATTCAAGATAGTTACTCAAATTTATTATATAATAATGTATATAATTTACATGCTTTATATCAGGGGGATAATAAACATATTCACGCATATTTGTGTGAGATTTTAAATTAAATGTATGTAGTAGTGATGGTACTTTATTGTGAGTATTCGTGTATTCCTACGTCAATTTGGTTCTTTTATTAAATGACACCGATACAACTTTATATTACAAATATAAAGCCGTTACAATATTTTTAAATTATATAGTGTACTTCAATCATCAGCCTGTAAGAGATCCATTGCTGGGCCATAGGTCTCTTCCCGAAAGAAGGTAAGGCCATAGTCATTACGCCAATCCACGACGTATTAGTGAGTTCAAATCTATTCTCGGAATATATCACAGTTCTATATTATATCACATACGGTGGAACTATAATCGCATGATTATTCTTAATATAAGATGTATTCTTTCATCTTCAGTCGATAGTGCAACCAATTTAAATTAGTAAATGTACGCGAATCCTGAAAAACTCGTTGGCACATATCGGATTTCGAACCTTCGAAAATCGGATTGATATTCTAGATAATCCACTCGACAAGCAGGATTACAGTATTGGTATATACAACTTATATTTCGCAAGAAAATATTACGTTGAAACAGAAATTACTTCCAAAGATGTAATTCTTTGACATTTCTTCGTAATTCATAACATTCATACCCATCTTATCATTTATCAAATAATTTAACGGGTAACGTGTAAGGAGGTCCAGTTATTACTCCGCTCATTCATGCATAAAACAGAAGGTCCGAGAACTAATAAGACCGAGAGCGGTACCTCGACAACACCCTGTAATATTATGATAAATAGAGCACCCTCGTCACTCGGACGACACGTTGATATTACTTGTAACGTGTTGTATGATATACTTGCGTGTTGTGTAGCTTGGAATGTTATGATAAACACAGTAACCCCAGATTTTCTACATATATTTCTTCTTGAATTGGTGCTATTTGTGGTAATTATATTATTAGGTATAGATAGGTTTTTATAGGTGGTAGAGTCATGCTGAAGCTATTACTGGTTTCAGCATGAATGGATCGACTCGCCCGGAGTAGTACCACCCTCTCACAGAAAACGTGAAGTAACCAGTGCTTGCATTGTTGCATTTCGTTTGGTCAATGAGAGCGCCGGAGAACCACCTCTCCTCCTCTCTCTTCCC
Source organism: Antheraea mylitta (assembly GCA_014332785.1). Classification (NCBI taxonomy): domain Eukaryota; kingdom Metazoa; phylum Arthropoda; class Insecta; order Lepidoptera; family Saturniidae; genus Antheraea; species Antheraea mylitta. Next base: position 16,435,663 of record JACEII010000012.1, read on the forward strand.
TCCTCCCCTTCCTTTTCCCCCTTCCCTTTTAGCTCAGAATGGCAACGCACTTGCAACTCCTTTGGTGGTGTTCACTTAACATCAGATGCCTATTCGTTTGCCTCCTATGACATAAAAAAAGATAGACGTAGTGGTTTAGAGGATGAACCGGTGAAATATCAACCCGATGCCCGCATGCTCGAATTCCGGTACGTTCCAATGAATTTTTCGGAATTCGTATTCATTTACCAATTTAAATTGGTAACACTATCGACTGACGGTGAACGAAAACATTGTACGGAAATCTGAAATTGAGAAATGTTCTTGAAGTACTACTGTATACAGGAAGAAATAGAACTGGGAATTTCTCAAAGTTTTAAAATCACCAAGATTATCTCCATACCTTCCTTCGGGAAGGGGCCTATGATCCTGCAGTGACTTTCCGATAGGCTGATGATGATGATATGATTAATATCTATATAAAAATTTATTAGTTATACTATTCAAATATCGTGTAACAAACACGCAGAAAATTTCTTACCACAAATAAATGGACAAGTGTTAAAAACAGCGAACAGTTAAAGGTTAAAGGTGTCAAAAACAATTTTTACTACACTCGAAATTTCGACCCCTCGCTGTTATTGAATATAGAAGAGACATACCGTAATGCCGATACCAGTTCTATTTTAGAAATTTTAGTGATAAAACTAAATAAGTGGACTACAGAGTAATATATAAAACGTTTTCTGTGTCACAATTTTAATAATGATTCTTCTACTTCTTTCTTTGAGTGCGAATAAATTGCTAGATTATAAATGCTATTTCATTGCTCATGTGTGGAATAAAACTGCATAGTCGTAGAGCTTCTTCATGCCTAGCCTTTTTCTAAGTCCGCCTACATAGCTACTACTCCCACGTTATAAGTCTGTCTCCAAACATCAGTTGATGTACTGAACTCTAGCTTTACTAAAGAGCCTGCTCCACTCTAGTTGTAATATATTAGTGTTTACTATTTTAGACTCCAAAGTTATTTCGCATGAGGTGAGATAAAAAAAACTATCCCAAAATTTCCACATTGTAAATGTTATCAGCCATATTTTAAAAAAGGAATAAGAAAATTCTTCATATATTACTTAGGGAATACAATTTTTCTTACTCGAAAGAGTGACATATGAATGACGTTTCATTTGGTTATGAATTCGACCTTGTCCCTTCCTTGACCTTTTATCGTATTCTGAAATTCGTTATCAGTGTAGGCTAAGTGTGATTTATTCCAAAAGGTATTAACTATACCGTTGTATAGAAATATTCATAGACCATTTATTTATTCTGTCAAAGAATAGTAAACAAACCGGATACCTATCTAATCACAGATAGTTATCATCGTCTATGGACAACTGCAACATCAGGGGTCACTGTTATATTGCCGATATTGGATAACTTTTTAGTTTCTTTTTGAGAAGCTCCATTTCATAATCTTAGGAGAAACTATACTAATTAACGCATTTTAGAACTAGTATTCACGATAGGAAAGTCCTAGGGAAACTCATGTTGTAGCGATTTGATTAGATTATTGAGCGTTGGACTGAGCGATAAATTCACGGCATCAGATCGCGTAACTACTGAAAACACGTCCTAATGTACATGCGGTATAACATACATTGAACCTGGTGTCTCGTCAAATTTTAAGGGGTCTAATATGCAAGTTAGTTCTGAATCATCCAAACCTGTTAGTAGCTCATATTTGCACGAAACACGACAGAGAAGTTATTTAATTTTTTATACTACTTATCTTATACCTATATATAAATTTCTTCTGTACGTGTATGTCACTGAATTCCTTCTAAACGGGTGCACCGATTTTGATGAAATTTTATGTGCGTGTTCGAGTAGATTCAAGAATAGTTTAGGTTCGCAATTGGACCCGGTAAATGGCGCCGGATAATAGGTCAGATAAACATCGAAGTGCTTTAAGAATACGTAGTCTATATTCCATGACGATTTCGTATTGCTTCATAATAATAATTAATAATAACACTTAGACAGCTTGTACCAAAATATACATTAAAATGTCTATTGAAAATAATTGAAGTGCGCAACAAACAGTATATGATACCGATAGACAGATGTACAATCAGAAGTGGTATTCTGGAGTCATCGAACAAGAAAGAGAATTTAGTTGTAAATTGAACCCTTAACGTAGTTATTACTTATTTGTCAAAAGAAATCAAAGTAAATACCAAAGCCTATTATCCATATGGAGACAAGTCTTATTTGGATAGCATTTACAGATTAATTTCAAATCTGTGTTTACGTCAGGGCGTAATTTAGTTCCATTATCTTCCCCTAAGGCATTTAAGGATTGTTAATTCAGCGAGTTTTTTATACGAAAAAATAATCAGGACATTCTTAATTAAAATCCGTTTTTCATTAGACCGCTCACCACAGAAATAGGGGCTTTTATTTTGCCGCCCTCTAACCCTTCATCACGTTTTATCTTGCGATAATTTTGTCCAGATAAACCTTTAGGGGTAATTCGTGCCAGAAGCAATCTTTCTCATATTTATTTTATGTGTGTAATGGACAGGTTGTCGCGATCTCCGTTTTGCTTTTCTCCGTGTCTCTAGAGATAATATTCTATTAATTAAATCTTTTAAACTATGATAACTGTGATCTTGTTTAGTCGTAGTGGAGGAATTGTAAAACTAATGGAAAAGACCTAAGTGTAATTTATGAACTATAGTAGCAGCACGCTAAAATAGTCACTTTGAAGTTTCTCTGCTCATGAAGTTTCGTATAAATTAATTAACATTGTTTGAAAGAGCAAAATTGTTGTTCTTGATTGTCCATAGTAACGTGCAACTAGTTAGTCCTAAAATTTATCGAATGTAAACTGAAGGACACAGTAATTCTAGTACACTGATTTCCAAATTATATATATGTTGTATGCTGTATATACATCTGACTACCACTATATCCAACTATATAATATAGTTTCAAGAATAAATTGTTTCACATTTTTATTAAAAAAAAAACAACGTTATTTGACAGAATCCTTGATGATTATAATTATTAGTGCACTTATTTACAACAACATAACTTGTCATTTAAATATTTGAATATACTAAATTATGAATTTATATCTGATATTTATAATTATATATTTGACTAGCCTCAGCCCGCGACTTCGTTTGCGTGGAATTGATGCTTTAGGCTAACGCTAACAGGCAGCGGAAGCTCTCAAAAGCAAAAAAACCCGACCTTTAAATATTTTTCATTGGTTCTCTGCTACTATTGGTCTTAGCGTGATCATATATAGCCTATAACCAACCTCGATAAATTAGCTATATAACACAGAAATATTTTTTCAAATGGGACCAGTAGTTTCTGAGATTACCCCCTGCAACGTCACAACGACACAAACTCACAAACTTTACCTCTTTATGATATTAATATTTATATATTTTGATCATAGGATTGCTGGCCAGCACAACTAATAACTACCTTCACCAACTCGCGTCAATGCTTCTTATGTTTTCGCCAATAGATAGGCCTTACACGTCATTACTGTGACGTGTCAAAATAGTCATTATAGGTTAGGTTAGGTTAGGTTAGGCTCCTATAATAGCAGTAACCTATAATGCTATATAGTTATTATAAAGTTCCTAAGTTTTATAACATTTTTTTGTTGATTTTTGTTTGATTTTTTTGGAAAGCTTAATTTTTAATGTTATTTATATTTGATATCATCTTTCTCTATGACAATTTGTATTCATTATCGCTACATATTATGTAACAAAGTCCTCTGCCAAGTCTGCCTATCTGTCTGTCTATTCGCCATAAACTCAAAAACTTCTGAACGGATTTTCATGCGATTTTCACAAATAGATAAAGTGATTGAGGAAGACTTAGGTATATAATGTTTCAAGTTTTTTTGTATTTTCAGGATGAGATAACATCCGCTATACCCTCTAGCACACGATAAGTTGTCTTTCATTTATACCTGGAATTCGATAATATTTCTGATAATGTGGTAATTCTACCGAATCCTATGCGAATAAATTTCAAATCTATGTAGTCCAATCTACTTCTGTCGCACATAACTCCTGGAATAAGCCAGATCACGGACACCTAACCCCGGAGAGCGCGTCTGTACTTATTAAAAGCGAAACAAAGCTCATTTCTCTAAATTTGTAAAACTTCTACGTGCTGTACGTCCCACAGTTACGGACTGTTAGGTCGGGGAACTCGTTAGGCCATTCTAACTTGCAACAATTTACCTAATCTATATTTATCGACTCTTGTATCATGTAACTTTATTAACTAATAAACATTCATCAATTTCAATATTCGTAGTAGTCATAATATTTGTCCAATAGGTCAGGCGAAGGAATTAATCCATACTGCCAATTCTGAAGTTGTCAATATATGTGGATCTTGTATATTCTTTAGTGAGTTTTATTCTATGTTCAAGTTAATATAAAGTCATACGTATCAAATTTTCTGTATAATATTTCGTAAATTTTTAACCATCTTTTTTATCTTAATTTTTAAGTCGTTTCTTTTGCCAATTCTGAAGTTGTCAATACGAATAGTTCTTATGTATTCTTCAGTCTGTTTTCTTCTTTACCCAGGTTAATATAAAGGCATAAGCGCCAAATCTTCTATATAATATTTCAGACATTATTTATCTTCTTAACTTCGAAGAATCATTTTAAAAAATGTTCTGATATCTCCGTGTTGCGTTGCAACACATTTTACACAATAGGTTTCGTGTAATTATTTCAATGTTCCGACAAGATAGTGGTTCTCTTGTTTGAACTTTTAAGTGAGTTTTTGTGGCGTCTCAGAATTCATGGTCCGTGGTATTATTTTCCATTCTTTTTTTTTTTTTTTTATTATTATAGCACGGCAAAGTGACTGCACTATGCCTGATGGTAAGCACAGTACAATCCAAAAATAATAGCGACCACCGATTGACACACTGTCCATCGCCGGTCGCCACTATCATGCCGGCCTGTAAAAAGCTGGATATGCACAGGCTGATCCCGAAACGCGACCCGTAGAAGCGAATCACTATTACGGGCTTTTTCGCCATATACATGGTGGTTGCGACCCAGTCGGGCTGTAAAACCCTACCACCCCGCTTGCGCCATTGCCTCGTTCGTTATTCAGCAGGGTGCACCACGTGCAGGTGAGGTTGGCTTGGGTGTCTCAAGTCTTATGATGTTATTCGACACCCCTTACACCCCTTCACTTCACTCACTTCACTTTCGCAAATTAACCGAACTATATTTCGTAAAACACCACCAATTTTACAAAATATAGAGTAAAATAACACAAGATTATGAATAAAATATATACATGACATACCAAAATCTCGCCAAAAACTCTTTTAACTTTTTTAGTCTTCTGCAAGTGAGTAATTCCGACCATATCTTGAATAATTGTCATAAGCACATTAACTCTAACTCCTGACCAAGCATTGTAATAATCTTACCGTAGATATAAATAATCTAAAATGCATACAAACGTTACCGCATTGCAGTTGCCAACTAACTACCTTCGCTGTGAGTGTCCACTCGCTAGGGATTTGGTTTAATGTTTCAGACTAATTAAAATTGAAGACAAAGTTTTGGTATAATCTCTATATTTATGAGACACCTACGTCTCTTTGTATATTCAACGATAATCGAAATAGACAATCTCATAGGAATATATTATTAATTAGCTGTGTATATGTGTGTGTGTAAAAAATAGTGTTTAATAAAGTCATCTGAAGGTTTTAAGACCATTTACTTATCTTTTTTTTATATATCATAGGAGGCAAATGAACAGATGGGTCACCTGATGTTAAGTGCTCACCACCGTCCATAGACACTTGCAACACCAGGGTAGTCGCAAGTGCGTTGCCAACCTGTATTTGGGAGGAGGGTGGGGGAGAGGCAGGAAGGGAAGAAGGAAGAGGAAGGGGAGGGTAGGTGGGTCTCCGGCTCTCTCACTGACCGAACGAAACGCAACAATGCAAGCACTGTTACTTCACGTCGGTTTTCTGTGAGAGGGTGGTGCTTCCACGGACGAGCTGACCCATTCGTGCTAAAAACAATAATAGCTTCAGCTTGGCTCTACCACTACTATATCTACTTTTCTCCCGCACTTATGCCGCGCCGCGTCGTCATTAAAATTAGAATAACTTTTGATAGAATAGACAGATTTTAATGAAACAAGTACTAAGTTATTCCCGAGGATATGCTTTACTATTTTCTTGAGGGTTTATTGTGAACTCAGTACTTTAGCAGTGATGCGTATTTATACAAACAGACAGACGTTTCTAAAAATGATTAAATTGTATTCTATTACTTATTACTTCCTAGACACCTGTGACAATTTTTTTCACGAAAATCAAAAAAATACAGAGACACTAGATTTACATTCTTATCATATATAAAGAATATATGAGATATCATTAACATATTCTCCGTATTTTTACTAGCTGACTCGCGCAACTTCATCTGCGTCAGCAAATGCTACCAATATTTGTACCCTATTTATAATATCTGCTAATATTATGTTCTTCTAGTGTCATCATGACATAAGAAGTATTTTTGAGGCAACACGTGTAGCATGCCAATAAATACGAAGATATAAAAACTGAAGCGAATGAAATAAAATAATATCTTAAAATAAAAAAAAAAAAACTAGTAAAATATCTATAAACCGCGAGACATCGATCGACAAGAATGTAACGACGAACCAAGATTTGAGAGATGGCGGAAAGTTTTTCGTTTAAGTTCCTAATTCTTTGATAGGATTATCAAAAAACCAGTGGAATTTTGTTCCCGTTGCCCACACTAATGTTATAAATTCGAATATAACTTACCATCTATATGTTACGATACCCCGTATGTCTCTAATCGGATTGCAAAGAGATTTGCCATAGATGTAAGCACTTAGAGAAAGAACTAAGGTCTCATTAAGCGTGTATTTTATTGGCTAGTTTCCGAAACTCTCCAGACTGGTTGTGAGGTAAATAAAGGACTTTTATAGGTACTATGTAAGTTGCATATAATAATGTTTTTGCATAGGGGATAGATAAGCGATATAGACAGAATTTAATAAAGGGTACTCGAAATTTGTAAGCAGATTACAAGGTTTATACAGCAATGTATGAAAAACATTCCACAATTCATTCATATAAGATATGTAGATATTTCCTTTGCAACAATAATATTTATTTTTTGAGCGAGATCTTAGTCTGTGGTTTTTATATTATTTAATAATCTTGCATTAAGTGACTCTACATTTTGTCATATTGGTGGCTGTTTACGTAGTATAATTCTGTTATTCTGTATAAATGCAGTAAATGGAAAATAATATCACTAAACATGAAATCTGAGATGTCACATAAAACCCTAGAAAGCTTTAAAGGGAGTCGTCGTCTCGTTAGAATACTGAATTCATCGTAAGACACTAGAATTGAATATTATTATTTTTTTTTATTGTAGCACGACAAAGTGACTGCACTATACCTGATGGTAAGCATAGTACAATCCAAAAACAGTGGCGACCACCGAGAGACAAATCATCCATCGTCGGTCGCCGCTGTCATGCCGGCCATAATGACGAAAGTCACCTGGTACTGGATATGCACAGGCTGATCCCGAAACGTGACGCGCAAAAGCGAGTCTCAATGACGGGCTTTTTCGCCATGTACATGGTGGTTGCGACTCAGTCGGGCTGTAAAACCCTACCACCCCGCTATCGCCATTGCCTCGTTCGTTGATCAGCAGGGTGCACCACGTGCAGGTGAGGTTGGCTTGATTGTCTCAAGTCTTAAGATCTTACTCGACACCCCTTACACCCTAAACTGGACAATGTCAATAACGACCGGGAAGACTGCTTGACAAAAAGAAAAATATATATTTTGATTTATTTTTTGAATGAAGTCGCGATCATCAGCTAATCTATATTAATATAAAAAAGAGGTAGAGTTTGTGACGTTGTACGGGGTAATTATCTGGATCTACTAAACCAATTTAAAAAATATTTTTACCAGTAGAAAGCCACGTTATTTGTATCATAGGCTGTATATTAATTCGAAAAATGAAAAGACTTTTTTGTGGTAGTTGGAATTGCAAAATAAGTCGGAGAAAAAACGATGGAATGAAAACGATTCTTAGGCTGTCTTAAACATAGATATATATGATTGAGTTCTAGAGGAAAGTTATAGAGCTTAATAGTGCCTACAAAAAAGTCACCGATAGCATATGTCTAACTTTTATATTTAATTCATAAAAAGTAGTTTTTTTATAAATGATTACCGCCCAACAAAGTGGGCGGGGGTCAACTGGTTAATAATAGAATTATTGGTTTCAAGTGAAAATTAAAAGTTATTTTATACTATATTAAAATAGCTTTTTCTGGGTACAAAGAATATAGGCAAATTTCCGCAATAATATAAAAACAAAATAAAACATCAAAAACAGTACAAGAACATCACATAGTTTTAGTTTTGTGTAATAAAAGACGTAAAAATTCGAACCCTCCTTACTTTTCCCATAAAATTCTGTACCCAAACAATACTGTGACCGTATACCAAAAACAACTTTATTGCTACCACCGCCATCTATTATTACTCACAACGCACTAAACAGTAAACACGCGGTGGGTCATGAATGGGCCAGCGCGCATGCGCCCTGTACATTGATCCACCGACATCAACATGTAAATAATGTATTTGACGACAAAAACTCGAATAATTTTTTTCAGCTCGGCACACCGGCTCCTTGTAAAATGAGCGTAATGGAATTCCAAATTCAATTTTCAGAATAAATTGATCCGTTAAGCGAAACAATCTCAAAGTAAATTTTGTATCTTCAATTCACAATATACTTACTCTTTTTTATTGAAGCTTAAAAATAACATGTTAAAATATTTTCCATAAAGAACATGATGAATAAATATCGGTTTAACAATAACCACTTTAAATAATTTATGGTTTGTACCAATAAAGAATAATATTTTGGAGTCGGCGCAATGGCGTCGTTTTCCCGCCAGTAGCGGCGCCACTAGCGCCTTGGCGTCTCGAGCGTAGCTGTCAATTATTTGGCTTTCGTAAAATTCGATATTATTTGTTTTTATTTCGTTAAAAGGGCTGTAATAAAAGTAGAGTGTAATAATTTAGGAGTCGCGCGTGTTTATTGCATTGCAATGTTTAAAAAATATATTTTGTTATTCGCCGTTGTCGAAGTGTGTTTTTGTAATCCGGACGCGAAACGACTTTACGACGATTTATTGAGTAATTACAATAGACTTATACGACCGGTCGATAAAAACAATAACACGGTTCTCGTGAAGCTTGGCCTTCGGTTATCCCAACTCATCGATTTGGTATGTAAAATATTTTGTAACCTATTAGTTTGTATAATTTCCTCGCAGCTGCCCACAATTTCATCTGCATTTATATCTATATTAATAATGATAAACTATTAATATATAAGCTTACAAATAAAGTTTATCTACTTTAACTTCTGGGTTGTCTAAAACCGTAAAGTTATAAGCTCCATACAGACGAATGTAGACCTCATGAGGCACAGAGCAACGGACTGTTGGCAGCATAAGCTTGGAAAAATACCTTATTTATTAAAAAACTCTGAAATATAACAGATTATGTATTATAAAATCATATTTTTATGTGAAATGTATTTTTAAATTATTTTTCATTTGTACATTTTTTTTTTCACTCAACCATGAAAATTATAATTTAGGATGTCATGAAATTAAAAACACGCTCCGCCATTTTGAGATCTGGGTATTAAAAATCAGCGAAGGGGATAAATACCACCAATAATAAAGATAGTATGATATTGTTATAAATACCAAATCCCTGTGAATTAATTTAATACTATAAAACGTGCCTTATAAATACAGTTCTTAGTTTATATGTTTTTTAGGTGCACTTTGTAGAAAAACATTAACACCATATATTTTCTTCGTGTAACTAACGTTTTATGAAGCGCTTACAGAGCAGACCTTTACAAGGCAGTGTTCTTTACAACTTACAATAGTTATTGTTATATTATGGCAAAATTACATAATATTTTCAGGCAACAGCCCAAGCCGAGGTGTGCCGTACACCCTTGTATTAGTTGTCAAATAAAGTCGGCTGAGTGCGGTAAGCGCTCGCCTTAGTAGTCCGGTGAAGCTGTTAAGACTTTGATAGGCAATAGCGTAGTCAGTTCGAAAAAAAAAAACATAATATTTATTACAAATTATGTCATAGGTATATGTTGTTGTAATGTATAAGGTATATTACTATAATGTATCATTAAAATACATACAGTACTTTTTACATGAAAGTTAAAAAAAAAATATCCGTCCTCAGGAACGTTTTTCGAAGAATCCTTTTCTTTTTCTATTCTATTAATAAGAATGGTGGTTAATATACTCGAGGGTTGTGAAGAGTCATTCTATAAAAATAAATTAATATATCATTTCTTTTACGATTTTTATTATGGTGTGAAATATGTTTTATGTGGAACTTTATAGTAACGGAACAGTGGCTAGTGGTAAGCATAATATGTAAATATAACGGCAACCAACAAGGAATAACTGACCACTGCTGCTGGATATACTCTGGCTTGTTACGAAAAGCGAGAGTGTAGAAAACGCCTTATACGCCTATTAGCCTGAAGAATTTTCACAGCTTCGCCTTAAATCGCCTTAGCAATAAATAAAGAAGGTATGGGCCGTAATGGTGACTAGCAAGAGGGTGTTAAAATGGTATTCGGTCTCGGTTTAGGTCCAAATAATGGTTTGAATTTTACCGTGTCGTTTATTAAACTCGTTATACCAACAGGTAGCCCGGTGAAACTGTTAAGACCTTGCTAGGTCAATAGCGTAGACAGTTCGAGAAATAAAAGGTTATACCAACAGCATGCCCGACCGGATTTTCTATGAATGACTACAGTGTTAGTTGTATGAATTGAATATCATTTGATCGGCTGAGTGCCTTAAGCACTCTTAGTAGTCCGGTGAAGCTGTTAAGGCCTTGCTGGTGTCCGTAGTCACCTGCGTAGTCATATCTAAAAAAAAAAGATATCATTTGTTTATTTTGCATAGTATTTCTTTTATAATTGTACATCTTATTGATTGTAACCTAGCAGTGAAATATCATTTGTTACGACAATGTAATTTGGCAATTTGAACACTAGACTATAAGCTGTATTATTGGGGATGTAATATATAGAGTTGCACTTGCGTACCGAAAAAGAAAAAACTGTATTTTCGCAGCATCTATGTACAGCCAAAAAGAAAAAAAAAAGATCAAGAGTCGAACAATGAACTGTTCAATTTTTAAAATAGGAATGATACACTTTTCGCTAGGAAAAATTGTCAAACTGAAATATGACACCTTACATGTCTACTACATCTGACACGTCAAAATGGCACTTTTATATTTAAACCCCACTTATTAATTAGACTGTGAATAATTTTTGTCATTCAATAATAATGTTGAATTTGGTTGAGCTGTAAGTCAAAAACCAGATTCGCAAACAAACACCTCCCGTTGTTTGTCCTCAGTCCTGGACTTCTGTAAATAGCTCCTGCATGTCAGTTCGTTAGCAGGTCAAATATTAATGAAGCTAGTTTATTTAAGCCTGTACAGTTTCCTAACATTTTGAGATGCTTTACAATGTGCATTCGCTTTAAACAACAACAAGGAATACCATATAACAATATATATGGTCACTAATTAAAAATTTACAGCATCGCTTTCTTTTTTCTAATTGTAAGGTTAGGTTAAATTAGTGCATATTTAACATGGAATAAAATCGCTTCTCGGCCTTTTGGCTAAGTACGATGTTACTCTCCGCAAGGGGGGCAGTTGGCTCTTAAATCGCTCTGTTCTTTTCAGCTTACTATCTGATAGTTCCCGCACCGTAGGATAATTAAATTTTAAAGCAATGATGGATCAGTGATGTCATTAAGAAAAAAAAAACATAGAAATAGAAGTGTACAAAGAACCCTCTCGCAGGCCGGCATGACAGCGGCGACCGACGAGGAATGGAGTGTCTCACGGTGGTCGCCATTGTTTTTGAATTGTACTGTGCTCCCGTCTGTAAAAACGGTCCTGTTTTTCAGCTAGACCTAAAAATTTCCGGCTAAAATACAAGCACGCATCACTTATTTTGCGCTCAAAAGTCTTAACGACTTAAAAGAAATTCTTGATATATCTATAGCTATATACATAAATATATTTTTTTAATGAATACATGAAAAAACCCAACATACAAAAAAATAAGAAGAAAAGAAAGAAAAGACATGCAATATAATATAACATGGTCATGTCGATTAGGCGTCAAATCTATTAAAGAAAATATAATAAATTTTTATAAAGTTAACACACACACACAGTGTCTAACAAAATTATAAGTCCATTTACCTATCTACTTTTCTCTCATACTTAAGTCGCGTCATCATTAAAATTACAATAACTTTTGATAGAGTGAACCGATTTTATGGAACCAAGACTGAATGTTATCCGAGGATATGACTTATGATTCTCTTGTTGAGGTTTTATCGTGAACGCGGAACTTAAGCAGCTTCACACTTTAACTGACCACTGTGAAATTTTGCACACATGTTGTTATTTGTACAAAAAAAAAAGTGTATTGTTCCCGAGGGATAAGTCAAATCTACATTAACACGAACAACGCCGAGAGCAAAAGCTAGTGACATTATATTTTTAAAATTCAAAGTAGACAAAACTGGATAGTCGTCAACGTAGTCAATTGTCGATTGCACAGTTCGAAATAGCGTAAGTGGGGCATGATCTGTCGAAACTGCTGTGCTGTATCTAGTGTTGATGCATTGCGGTGTGGAGTCTTGAAGTTAACTCAATCAAATAACTGAATTTTAGATCTTGTATATAAGTTAAATTTAAGTTTCCGGGTGAAAATTTTTTAGAGTATTCAGTTTAGCTTAAGTAGTGTTTTAACATACTTTATTCAATTTAGGCCCAGAGAAAGGACTTATGACCGTCAAAGATATCACCGGTTCGAGAACCAATACGCAGACAGAAGCGGCAAGAAACTTGGTTTGGTTTATCTTTTCATGATATATATTTTTACAAAATACTCGTAGATAGTTACGAGTACATTCTTTTTTAGTGGATGCACAAAGAGGAGAGTAAATTCAGACGTAACCTGGTAGACGTAGTATTGTAGTGTAGAGCAAAGCTGAAGCTATTATAGGCTTCAGCGTGAATGGGTCGGCTCACCCGGGGTAGTATCACCCTTTCACAGAAACACCGACGTGAAGTAACAGTGCTTGCATTGTTGCGATTCGTTCGGTCAGTGAGAGCGCTGGAAATCCACTTCCCCTCACCTTTCCCCTCTTCTCTTCCCTGCCTTCTCTCTCCCCTCCTGCAACACAGGCTGGCAACACGCTTGTGACTCCTCTGGTGTTGCAAGTGTCTATGGACGATGGTATCACTTAACATCTGGTGACCCTCACGTTCGTTTGACTCCTATGATATAAAAAGCCATCGTTCACATATACTGGGTAGATTACCTGTAATTGATATTAAAACTCGTTTGATGTGGTGCTGGAACTGACTAACCGGGAAATGTGCTGTGGGACTTTGTTGTAAAACCTAACACTATTAGCTAAAAAACTTGTTTTACTATCTACCAGTCCGGAATTTGAATACACCCGTTGAAATTATTTTTTAACTGCCCGCGACTTCGTTCGCGTGGCTTAAATACACTAACACTAACACGCAGCAGTTCTTAAAAGGAAAACATCCCGACTTTGAAACATTTCTTATCTGTGCTGCGCTCTCATTGGTCTTAGCGTGATGATATATAGCCTATAACCATTTTCGATTAATGAGCTATATAACACTGAAAGAATTATTCAAATCGGACCAGTACTTCCTGAGATTACCCCCTACAACGTCACAACATCACAACGTCACAAACTTTAACTCTTTATAATATTATATTTCCCTACAACATCTAATAATTTATTAATAACCATTTAAACGAGCAATTTTTGTATATTTTAATATTGTTATCTATTCAGGATCACGGAAACGGCGTCAGCGATTTTCGTGGAACTTAGTATGTAGGTGGTTTCGAGGACGATAAATCGATCTAGCTAGATTTTATTCATAGAAAACTTTTTATCAGAGATTTCAGGCAATAAAAAAATATAGCTAGGATATAAAGGTAAATTTCGCCACCGCTGTCATAACAAAAATAGATCAGATGGAAATCGGTTGCTTCGAAAATCCGTGTAACCCCAGTTCGAATCCAAATGACAATGAAAGAGATACCTTTTTTAATATATTTTTTTTCAAAATAGCTAATTTTGTGATGCAAGCCTAACAATTTATTTTAATTTAAAACTTTTTTTTAAAGAACCGAGCTAGATTCGATCGTCCAGGTACTATTTATATATAAGCTTTGTTCGTCCATAAGTTTATTTCTATAAATTTGGGATGTTATGGATATGATATTTCGGTTACGGTTACGGATATGTACTTAATTATTACGGATTATCCGTTACATTCGGATAGTTTTGGTTACGGATATTAGATTGAAGTAAAATATATACACAATTATTATGCAATAATTTGGTTAGTCTAACTCTAAGTTATCATTTGGTATTATAAACGTGGGTCTCTGGCGCTCGCACTGACCGAACGAATCACAACGCAAGCACTATTACACCATTAATAATGCAAGCACTGTTACTTCACGTCAGTTTTCTGTGGGTCGGGTGGTACTACCCCAGGCGAGCCGACCCATTCATGCTGAAACCTGTAATAGCTTCAGCTTGGCTCTACCTCTGTAGACCAACGACACCTTGCCTTTTATAAATTGAACTATATAAGTCAAAGCAATTACTATTGACTCATAGCTCTGCAAAATGATTTACGTAACACAAAAATAATAAATAACGAACAAATTAATATTACTTATGGTAAGTACGTCAATTCGATATAATCAATCTTATTTATAAATCTGTAATATGTTTCGATAAACAATTGTGTGTAGAGCAGCGATATCTTTCCCTCTATAGGCCGAACTATGGAAGTCAAAGCAATTATTTTATTATTCTGCAAAATAATTTAAGTTACACAAATATAATGATAACCATCACCTTGTGTTATGCAAGTAATAAATCAATTCTGTATAATAATATCAATTCTTATTAAGTGTTATGAAAATCTGTATAATAATAATAATTCTTATTTATGTATCTTTAATATAGTGGCGCTAATCTCAATGTTCTGGTCGTGTTTTAGTCTCGTTTTTTGAATGTGAACGTAGCGACACCGGAGGTGGGTGATAATGAATAACAATATAAATATAATATTATATAAAATACGATAAAAAATTGTCAGATCTGAATGATAGTTCTAAAAATTAACGCGTTGAAAGAAACAATAATATATTTTTAGCTCTATTGTTAATGGTGTTTGTGAACATTCACCCTCGATAAAAATGGAGTGGATTCACGTATACAAGTTGGATTACAAATCATAATGCTTATTTATTTTAACATAAGGGTCGGTAGCCCAAAGAATATAGATTGAGGAAGTACACTATAATGTGTATTAATATATTTTAATACATCAAATGAAACAGATAATATCCAAATCGCTTAGTCCGGTCAATGGTACGATGGCCTATTTATTGTTTTTGGTATTCCAGAGGCTAGTACAACGTCGTTTACTATAGATCCATTTATTTTGATGAGCTGGGGGAATTTGCTGGCAGATTGCCAAATAGCGACAATCGATTCACTACTAAAGGAATAAGGGACGGTATGTCTTAACCTTTGGTGGCTTTGGTCATTCTAAAATAGTAATAATAATATATTTTCATTTATTTATTTAAGGTTCACAAAATTGAGTTTAATAACAAATATAAAAAAGTTTTGCACCCTTTTTATAATACACTGTGAGACGCTTGACCCAGTCACACCTGATGGAAAGAAGATGAGGTCTAGTACGTAACCAGTTCACCCAGTAAAAGCACATCCACTCTTCATTTGAAGTATAAGTATAGTATATAGTAATATTAATTGAAAACACATACATAGTATTATTAGGCTTATACAGTTATATCCAACTAGTGATTTCAATAGAAATAGATCTAAATATTTTTTTTTTTTTGTTTCAGAATCTCAAAGACCAAATATTGACAACTAACGTATGGCTCGAACATGTAAGTATCAACAACTTATGCCTATTTTCGTTAAGTATAATTTTTAAACCCTCATACGTAAAAATGTAATGTCGTGTAAAATTAATTACACAAAGCCCATTTTGATAATGGTAGTACACACCATTAATGTCTTATTCAATTTCAACCATTATATAATAGGTGTAACATCCTTTATAAGCTTTAGGCATATATATCCGATGTGTTCGTGATCTAATGAAGCAGTGATAAATCTAATACAGTAACTTTTTTTTAGTTTGTTACGTATCAAAATCTATCAGTGTAGCCAGCAACCAAGTGTCTTACCAGTTGCATGGTAATAATTACCGGCAATGGATTGCTGATTTAGCTGTGATCACCGTTGGTCTTGAACTATTCTGCTCTTACTGTCAGACACAGGGCCATCACTATAAATGAATTCAAACAGACAATTCACCTAAAGCTTACTAGCTAGTCTAAGCCTATGATTAATCGATTCCAATAAGACGGTCTTGAGGCTAGTTATGAGCACGAAAACTAGTGCTTTGAAAGACTTCTCCAAGTCCTGAAAATTCTAAAGACAAATACACCACACTACTCTGTTTTTAATTTGGAGTATCGAACAGAGGACTGAAATAATCAATTTCGGTTTGATATAGCGTTATCTTTGTCTGTTCAAGTAATTGCGATAGAGAGGTTTACAAAACCAAAGCAAGCTTGCCTTAGGCGGACGTGTCATCTCCGATCTGCTAAATGAAATAGTGGATGCGGGTGCTACAATTACCTACCTTTATTATAAACTCTTCACTTGTACTTGTGAAGCTGATTTCAGTTAAATACAACTTTTTAATTAATCCCTTAAAGTTAAAAAAGAAAGTATTTGTATAATAGTGATGCATATTTTATAGGTTGTAT
Source organism: Antheraea mylitta (assembly GCA_014332785.1). NCBI lineage: Eukaryota > Metazoa > Arthropoda > Insecta > Lepidoptera > Saturniidae > Antheraea > Antheraea mylitta. The sequence continues at coordinate 16,452,774 of JACEII010000012.1, forward strand.
AACAAGTTTTTTAGTAAATAAGTAACTTTTCTATATTGTATAAGGAATGGGAAGATCACAAATTCAAATGGGACCCTTTGGAATACGGCGGCGTAAAAGAACTGTATGTGCCGTCAGAGCACATTTGGCTTCCTGACATCGTTCTATATAACAAGTAAGTTAGTCATCAATTTGTTCATGCTTGTGATTTTGCAGTTCTTTTTTTTTTTTTTTTTTTTTTATTGAAGCATGACAAAGTTACTGCACTATGCCTGATGTTAAGCATAATACAATCCAAAGACATCGGCAACCACCGAGAGACAGATTATCCATCGCCGGTCGCCGCTGTCATGCCGGCCATAATGACGAAAGTCACCCGGTACTAGATATGCACAGGCTGATCCCGAAACGCGACGCGCAGAAGCGAGTCACTATGATGGGCTTTTTCGCCATATACATGGTGGTTGCGACCCAGTCGGGTTGTAAAACCCTACCACCCCGCTCTCGCCATTGCCTCGTTCGTTGATCAGTAGAGTGCACCACGTGCAGGTGAGGTTGGCTTGGGCGTCTCAAGTCTTAAGATGTTACTCGACACCCCATATACCCCAATACATATTTATGGCAATAAATTAAAGTTACAATCGTATTTGGCCGGTACCTTTGTCACCAAAACCCGGTGGACATTGTGCTTGAACATACAACCCGGAAAAAATCGGTAATATACATTGGGGCATTGTTGTAAAACCTTAACCTCCACCTAAACACGTTCCGAGTTACGTGTACCACCATGGTACACGATTTGAAAACTTTTGAAAACGAAAGAATTACGTATCTCATGTTATGTACGATGTTATAACGTAATATTCTATTATACCCTTCTATCAGGCCCTCTATCTATTAAGCCCTTCAAGCCAGTAACGTAGACAGTTCAGAAAAATAGTATGTGATACATCTTTTTATATGTCAAAATATCAAATATCGTAAAGGACAGGCAAAAATGGCTTGGCGCGGAATATATTAATAAGAACTTTAATCGCCAAAAAAACTGTTACTGGTCTGAGTTTAAAACATAGGATGAACAGTATGTCACAGTTTCTATTATTTATTTCACGCCGCTCTTTTAGGAAATCCAGATTTTATTAAGAAAGTTATTGGAGAGCGTAATTCAATACGCAATTATGGAACTACAAACAGAGTTACTATTTCAAAACTCATGAATCCTGTAATCCTCAAACTGTATTCATTATAACATCAAATAGACAAGTTGGTGCCGGCTCTAACAATGCAATCCGACGTAGGTAAATGTGTGAGTGTTCACAAACTAAGTTCGACCGACGGACTCTGCAGTCAGATTAATTTGGTTATAACCACTACACTACACACCTCCCTTATCGGGCGCCAGTTGCTTCCGCAGTATTCTCAATTTAAGCACTATAGTAATAAACGTAATTGCCTCTTGACGTCTTCGAGGGTTTAACAGGGTTTAACGTTCCCAATTCCATCGAATGAAATTATATTTTATGCTTCAGGTATTAAGCGTCGTCGTATTCGTTGTGGCTATCAAGATTGACATCTTGTGGTTAATTCATTTTATTACTTTTAATTCTGTATAATTCTTTTATTTTGAAAAGTCTTTCTTCAAATTACAGCACAACAGCTACTAAATTGAATTTTTATTGATACAGAGTACAACTGATAATTATCTATATATTAATACGTGAAGTAAAATTTTTGTATCCCTTTTTAACATATTTCCCGTCAACGGGTGAACTTGAAATTTGGCACAGTTAAAGTTTATATGGCGGAGAAGTGCAGAAAGCTGTTTATTTTATATAAAATGCATTAGAAGTACATTAAATTAATTAAAATATGCACTACTCACACTACTACTCAAATTTTACACAACATATACACACATGTAAATAAAAAAGACATTTTGACAGCCGTCAATAATTACGAACTTCAAAAAAGGTTGTGAAGGAGGTTGATATGCTTGGTTATATGTATTTTTTAACTCTTACCTTCTAATTACTATTTTTTATCCTACATTCAACAATGATATTATAAAATATAACTATTGTTGTAATGTTTTTTATTTTTTATGGTGAACTCACTCAAACGATGAATTTATTATAAAATAAGCCAAATAATACTTTGTATAATCAAAATAAGAATTTTGTTCATAAAAGTAATCCATGACTTAGACCTGCGCGGTTACAATGTTGCAATTCAACCTCATGTATCAACAAAAAAGAATTTATTTTCAAATTTAATGGTAGTATTAAAAACGTCTTTGTCTTGGATTCACTTTTTGATTGTATTGTGCATCCATTACTTTTCCAAACGATGATACTGGGGATATCACTATTTCTCATAATGAACAGACTACATTTAATTCAAAATCACTCAGAAATACCACCCCATGGTGTCGTGTACAATTAATTGAAAATTGTGTCACGTGTTGCGATAAATTTCTTTATTTTCGTAAAGATATATTTATTTAGAATTTGAGAGCTTTATCACCTGGTTTTTGTTTCAAATTTAAAATTAATTTTTATTTTCATTTACACATACATTTTTTTGTCTGTCTATATAATTAAAGATCATGGCAAATGGCAAATAACTGAGTAGTCGTAATGAAAACCTTCGAATATAGAAGACATACCCTTTGACAAAAGAACCCTAATAAAGTTCAAACTTAAAAAAAATTAATTAACTATGGTCGAATGTCGATCACAGGGCGCACAGTATTATTCTTAAATGTATAACTTAAAGCGTAAGACAACAAGTTAAAAGTAATTTCATCTGATTTATGTCTTTTTATTTCTAAGGTACGGAATATCAAAAGAGTTTATATTGAGAGTTTTTGGCGGGACCTTATAGACACTTGTAATATTGTAGACTGGTACAATATTACAATATATAAGGGTAGTAATAATATAATAAAAGAAGTTTTATATATTAATTTGGGATAAGTGTGATTTTATTAAACATTGGTTTAACTTTTTTATACAAAATTTATTTGTCTTGTAATATGTGAATTCTTACAACTTAAACATTGAGGATTATCCAACGATCAAAGACCATGTCTACTTGTATTGAAAAGTGCAAATGGTATTAAAGATATGGTATCATAAGAGTTTGACGCTCTGCTTCCTTGAGAAAAGTGATCAAAGATCTCCAAGTGGCTATATTTAGTAACTACAACGTTAGTATTCAAGAAACAAACAATACGCTAAAGACAAGTCAAAATCTCCTGGATTCTAAAGTCTCTCGACTGCATTAATTTTAACGCGTTCCACAGGCAAGTTAACTCTACTATAACAATGCGATTCGGAGGTGCCTAATGTTCGTATATTCGCAGAAAGTGTTCGAGCGACGGGTGCTCTGTTACAATTAATTCGCCTATTGCTATTTCGCGTTTAGATCTCTGATATTGTTTAATGGAGAAAATGGCTTAATTACTGATGGTTAAGTTTTAGTAGGTACATCTCATGCGTTGTGTTTGCTAATGTGGTTTATATATAAATAAATATTGGTATATCTGTGTTCGATAAACATCACCAACATTTAACTAATCATGGTCAAAGTTGGCACATTGAAGTGTTTTTTTTTTTTGTTATGTAGATTTCAATATTATTAATGAAAAATATGTTACAGTGCAATATATAAGGAAGTGTGGAAACGCCAGAATAATTACTTCTTTTTCTAAATTTACAATTGCAAAATCTGTACCGTCGCACTATGGCAGACGTTACACTAATATACCAATCAAAGATAAGAGAGAGGCATCTAAAAAAAATAAAATTCATCTGACGTGATTTATGGATGGCCATTGCAAAATAATTTTTGGAACTGTATCAGTACTTCCAGAGACAAGCTTCTAAAAATAAACAAAAGTTACATCTTCACAATAATTTACGCAACTTTTAACGATGGATTTTTCAGGATTGTACTTCCTAAAAAAACCAAACTCTACATATTTCTATTGACAAATAGTATACAGAAGAAACAATTTTTTATTATTAAATAAAATATAGCCATTAAATCTACTTTCGGAATTAACAAGATTTATTTTATATAGTTTACAAAGCTACTTAAAATAATCATAAAAGAGAATCTCAGAAATCTATGAATAATAACTAACAACCATAAAAGTTTACAACAGTGAATGCGAAAGTTAAAGACCTCGGACATAAGCAATGATGTCCTAAAAATGGACTATAAGTATCTTATCAGTGAGTTAATTGATTATGTTGAATATTGAGAAGAAAACATTCTGTGAATGATACATCATGTGGTGTCAAAGCAAGCTGACTACCCATTAATCATGGCCGGTGGCAACGTCACGTGCGCGACTAATCTTACGCTAGACGCACTTTCATATGACGCTGAGAAGTGAAAACTTTGTATCCTACGTTAAACCCGAATAATTCTATTTTTTTTTCTTAAAAATGTTTCCTCCAATAACAAAATTTAGAACTGTCATGGATGGTAGACTGAATTTTCCATTAAAAACACATAGTCAATTCTGATTTTTTTTAGGTTATACGTTTCTGGATAAGGTCTTGAATAAATATTTGGATACAACAATTTGGATTTGAATATATCTTTGAATGGCTGAACATTTTAAATCTTAAAACCCTTCTGACTTTTACGATATGTTTTATTTCGAACATAAGCGTGTATAGAAGAATGCATTATTTTTAATGTTTTATTTTATACAGTCGATTTTTATTTTGTATTGGTTTTTTGGGGTTTGACCTCAATCTCATCTGATATTAAATCCCGATGTGGTTTAAGATAGTAAACATGCTATACCTAGAAAAAGATTGTCTCTCAAGTGTAGCTGCCGCAATACATTAACAGGTGCTTGACGACATGGGAAACTTAAAAAAAGCCCTACTATCTATCACGATGTTTTACTTCACCGAAACCTCAGACTCAATTACTAGGATTCCAACCTACGTCCATCGACTGGGTAGCTGACATATCAACCGAGCCTTCATCGTTTCAACCTCTTTAAGTCAAGCTAAATATATCATCATTAATATATAAGAGAACCACTGCATAGGCCTCTTTCTGATAGAAAGAATGGGTAAAATCACCGCGCCAGACCACGACGTAGCTGCGATTTTAAACTCTGAGAGATAGTTCTTCCTATTTCCACATACTATTGTACAACAAGAATATTTCCTAGGTTTAGGTTTCCTCGCGATGTTTACTTTCACCGTCAATCGATAGTTTTACAATTTAAACCAGTAAATGTAACCAAATTCCCAAAATTCGTTAGTACATGCCGAGGTTTGAACTTGCGGATATCGGAATGGCATTCCACTGGTCAAACCACTAGAATAGCACGGTTTTTTTCTAAATAAATATATATACACATAAATTTCCTACTTAGTGCTGATGGAGAATACGTAGTAACGACCATGACGAAGGCTGTTCTGCACCACAACGGTAAGGTGCTCTGGACTCCGCCAGCCATTTTCAAGTCCTCGTGCGAAATCGATGTACGCTACTTCCCTTTCGATCAGCAGACCTGTTTCCTCAAATTCGGTTCTTGGAGTTATGACGGTGATCAGGTAAATTAAGTAACCGTATATTAAAAGAAACTATTCCAAAATTATCTAGCTGATGCCTACAATATCGTGCCTATGAATATGTCTAATATATGTAAGATATATTACTTAATGTAGGTTAAAAGTGACGGTACTAGTAATAATTTTAGCTTAGCCTTCATTATATAAAGTAGTGATATGTACCTTTGCTAGGAATCAGATCCATTTTATTTTAAAAACGTAGTAGATTCAAATTGGCTTTGTGGTTTTTAATATATTATGTTTTTACCAGATCACAGTTTTTTTTTTTCGATTACAGTAACCTCGACGTCGTGGTAAAACATAAATATATCGTATAAGTATAAAAATAGTATAGTAAAGTGATTACGTTTAGTAAAATAAAAGGAAGCAGCTTCATTTATCAACTGACCTTCCTCTTCAAACAGTTAAATCGTCTAAAATCAATTAATTAGCTATGAAACGTATACGTGAAGTAATTGGGACTTTTGTTACAATAGAAAACTATACAAATTTTTCATTGCTTTTATCTATCACGACTTCTTTGGTATTTAATTATTTCTAATTAATTGAAGCTTAAATACTATACAGCCGATTTGTGATACGTAAATGATTTTGATCAGACTAGTTTAAATGCTACTCCCTTTCCAGATTGATCTGAAGCATATAAATCAAAAGAAAGGTGATATGGTAGATGTTGGTATAGACTTGAGAGAATACTATCCATCAGTTGAATGGGATATACTTGGAGTACCGGCAGAGAGGCACGAGCGATATTATCCATGTTGCCAGGAACCTTACCCAGGTGACGTATTATTTTATTTGATGTATGCCTAGGAGTAGAGAAAGAAAAAGGCATGGATGGAGATATTGAAATGGCATCTGATGAGCAAGAGTGGAAAAGGAAAACATGTTAGGCCGACTTTACTTAGGTGGATTAAGAGTAAGAATATGATGATATACCTTGTATGCGGAACAATCCTGTTCATCTTTGTCACCTTCAATTTTGAACGTCACATTGATTTGAGATTTTTTTTAACATAAATCAAATATTGTACATTAAGAGACTGGAGTGTGATAAAAAGAGACATTTAAATAAACTTTTCGACTTGTCTATGCTATGGAAAAATAATTGATTTCTAAATTTTGATATTCATAACACTAAAACTCATCTCTAGTTTATCAAACAAACAAATAAAATCGGTTTTGATAAAACACAGACAACAATTGTACTAAGCTTTTTACCATCGCCCTTTTATACATAGATATTTTAATTACATATGTTTAAGAACGAAATTAAAGGACTAATAACGTTGAATTTATAGTGTCTTTTTCAAAAGTGCCTTATACATTTTCATCTCTATTATCGAATAAAGATCAAATTTTAATAATATGCTAATTGATTACTTATTTTTATCCGACTACGCAAAGAACTCATTTTAAAGCCAACTTAATCGTGTAAGGTATAAGTATGATACATATGTATCAAAAACAGGCTTTGCATTCAGACCTTTATTGTTAATCATATAATTCATAATTTGATTCTATTTGTTATCTTTACTTAACAGCAAACAAGTATTTAATTTAAGTACCTCTTCTCTCTATAATCTACCGTTTGTTGGTAACAAAAACAGTGTAAGCTTTAGATGCAGCAAGTACTCGAGATACGAGACGCTTGCTTATCTTTACTTTGCTCAAGATTTGTTTATCCTTTATGAAATATTGTATTGATATTATCTAAGAAATATTAAACAAAATACCTATCGTCTTATTACAAAACATTTAAATACGTGTTGAACACTTATTTAAAAAAGTTTGATCACAAAAGTGTGTCCTACCGTTATTTATATATGGGCTTTATTTAAATTTCAATATTATCTAACACTTGTCTAAATTGATAATTTGTTTCTTACAGTTGTAATTTTTTGTATTTCTATTTGCTGGTCAAATATGTTTCGTAACTAAATATGGATTTTGTGGGTATAGTTAACTTGGAAGATGTAAATGAATTAAACAATTTTTGACATTCACGAGTAAATCATAACAACTACTAGGTATATGGTATTATTAATATTTGACAATTTATTTAATCTTTTTTTTTATTGTAGCACGGCAAAGTGACTGCACTATGCCTGATGGTAAGCATAGTACAATCCAAAAATAATAGCGACCACCGATTGACACACTGTCCATAGCTGGTCGCCACTATCATGCCGGCCTATAATAAGCTGGATATGCACAGGCTGATCCCGAAACGCGACCCGTAGAAGTGAATCACTATTACGGGCTTTTTCGCCATATACATGGTGGTTGCGACCCAGTCGGGCTGTAAAACCCTACCACCTCGCTTGCGCCATCTGTGATTATACTATTGTTACATCTTACGTAATTTGACATATTATATTAATATACTATACTACTTATTTTAACAATTGTATCGTTTTCTTTTAACTAAAATGTGACAATAACAATATCCGATATAACTTACAGTAAATAAATATAAACAAAAATATTCACAAATTAAAAATTTCGAAATATCTATATATAATTGAACGTTTTTGAATAATGAGATTGGATTGAACGAATGCTATTTAGAGTTACTTGCATAAAAAAACTTAAACCAGATGTTTAGCTAGAGACTGCCTGGACACGCCTTTGTATCAAAATATATTAAACATGTGTTAAACAGAGTTTTACATTTTAGACACTGATTAGTAAAACTCGTGTTAAATGCGTGTTCAATTTTCTTTTTGTAACTACATCGATACAGCTTATTGTTACTGATTTTACAAGACTGTATGATACCCTCCCGGGAAAGGCAAGTCTTCAAAACTTGTTAACCTACATTTTACAACTCCTGTAAACATATTATCCAATCAAACTTTGCAACGAGTAATTTGTTTAGTTGTTAGTAAACTTTGATTGGATTTATACCGGTTTGATGAAGATTCACTTTCATCTTTGAAAATATTTATTTTATCCGCGGGTGTTAAAAGATGTTTTTTTTTTTTTAAATAATTATACAATGAAACCTATTTCAATTGAATCAGCGTAATGGTTTACTTCCTTATTTGATTGAAGAATGTGTTACTTTGTGGAAATCCATAAGTAAATATTATAGTGGACTCGCCCGCTTGCATCGGAAGAGTCAACATCGATCTGAAGATGCTCCGTGAAGGAGCGAAACACATTTAGACGTAGTGGTGGGCAATCAATTCCAGGCAGAAGTGCAAAGTTTCAATTAAGTCGTGTAACTTCATAGAAATTATGATAATTGTTGTTACTCATTTGTATTTTTAAGGAATTACATGAAAAATTAATTTACTCTCCTGCTAAATAATCAACTATAGAACTACCAATTGTAGTTTCTATAGTTCTATGGTCAAATAGGGCCTTTTTGACTAAAATGTTCCATTACCACCAGTCGTTTAGACATGACGTCACGGCTATTTTAAAAATGAAGTAATCAGCCACTTCCTATTTTTCCAATATAAGTGTTACTACCAGAACATTTCTTAAGTATTCAGATGTTTTCAGAAAAACTTCTCTACACGTGTAATATTAATTTGCCAATGGATAAATTAAAAATAGGTTTTCTCCAATTACTCCTTCTCATACGTGAAATAAGTAATAAATGAAAATGAAAGTATGCTTAAAGATCTCATTAAGAAACAAATAATAATTTACACCCAATAACTTACCCAAGGTTTCAGACACCTATGTAACAGGAACACCACAGAAGGTGCATTAACAAGGAGTAAAAAAAAATGTTTTGTTAAATCCATATGTATCCTAGTTCGATATTTGCAAAATTGGGGCTCCTAGTTATATAATTGCCTACAAAAAGTATTTTATTAAGTTCATAAACAAATATAGTGTAACTGGCTGACCCAATCACGCGTTGCTGGGGCTTTATACAGAAAAGGCGAGGCTACGTAGTAAATAGATTAACAGAACACGTACCATAAAAAAAACGGAATTTAAAAAGAAATTCAAAATTAAAAAATAGCGTCATCTATGTATAACAGTCGGTCCTACAGCTTTCTCTCCACAAACTAATTTAAAGCGCCATCTGTTCGAGAGTGGTCAAACTTACAATTAATAACAATAAGCAACAATTACAATTATATATTTTATAATTAAAAATATTGAAGTCATTAACCGAAGTATAAATTATCCTATGTCTTAGACCAAATTATACATAAATGCCAACTTTCATAAAGATCGGTTGAATACTTTCGAAGTTAATCGCAGACAAACATCATGACATATTTTTATATATTTAGAAAGTGTGTACTTTGGAACTGCGAAGATTAAAATATTAAACGTAATTATATCATACGAGATCTCATAGTGTGACTAGATTTTGTACAATTATTGAGTCCCACGGTATAACATAAATCAGGTCTACTGGCAATCCTAACAGTTGTCCACTCTGTTCATATTTATTCAATCTCCAAAAATACGACCACCTACATATTAGATACAAGCGAAAACGACATCCATACGTAACGTTTGATAAACGAGCGTGTTTTTACGTTTAGATAGACACATTTCGAGATCATAATGACTCCCATTTAACTTTGTCTAACGGTCCACGAGAGAATTTGTTGCCTGTTTTCTGTACATTATCATATTTCACTGAAGGGGTTAAAGTACAATAGTAGACATCATGCCTTTAATGTCATAAATTGCTATTTGAGTCGGTACATTTCAAAATGAGTTAAATTAAAGTTTATAGTGTATTCAACTCATTCTATTAAAAATTAATTAGTATACTAAATTTCATTTCTACCACCTACGAACTACACCCGAATTTTTATATTAATTCATTTTAACGAGTATCCATCCAATGAAAAAATGTTTGTTTATTGATAACACCAAAACTCGCAGTTATTGTTAGCACTCTTCATACTACTATTGACTTACTATTTGACTATATCGGCGGTGTTACTATTGACCTGTCACGTCATTGGTCCAAAAGTTATCGACCGATCACTTGAGTGAATGTTATAAAAGGCTAGCCCGTCGAGTCATTGTGAACATTCTTACTCGGTCGTCTCTCTGGAAGGTTGTGTTGCGCGATTGTTGTTGTATTTTAGTTCTTTACAATTTACATTGTTATTTGTATTCCTCTGGGTTTTATGATTAATTGTGTTACTTGAGTTATTTAATTGTAGATGTGACTTTTCGTGTAGAGATTTGTATTTTTGTTTTTTAGTATAAATCCACTTTTGGTATCTGAAACTATAAAACAAAAAAGACTGAAAAAATCGGCTGATAAACAGAGCAGGGAGATGTTCGTAACCGTTTCTCCGCTGCCTATGTATAGATAAGTTTTCAAAATCAGTTATTACAGTTGTTGGTCCATGATTTCTCTATACTATCTAGTAACTATAACTAACTATATAGTTCAGTGTATAGTGACTATATAGCTATAATTATTACAGAATCACGTTATTTAATACTAGAATAATAAGTGATATCACCAAAACATTTCAACCGCTGTACAATTTGCGTAATAGAGATAAAATTGTAATATCAAACGCTTATTACGAGATAATTTCCCTAGTAATTGTGCCGTCTCGAGAAGTACACGGAGTGGGAATTTAATTATTTAATTAGCGTTCTTTACATCTAAATTAATATTCATAACGACTGTACTGTTCGAAACTTTTATTTATTTTTTTGTTTCGACTTGCACAAAATCCGGATAAATGATTAGGTAAGCAAAACTAAGTGGAGGTTGACAGCGATGAGATGAAACTGATTTTGGAAAAAGAAACTGTTACCTTAAAAAGTTATAAGAGTTTTTGGACAATATGTTATCACTTGAGCCTGTATCGTGTCGTATTTATAGGATTTTGTATGATATAGTTTGTATATTGTTCACAAATTATGTGGTTTGGATACATGGAATCTCAGATATCATAAAAGTCATCCAAAAGAAGCTAAAGAAATCAGCAATATTCCAATATAACATTTAAATCAATCCTGAACTCTTACTCGGAAGACGCTAATTGTGTATTGTGGGAAGTTAAATACCAGATAATGTGTATTCAAATGGAAATCTGGTCGCCGAAATACAAAAGAAAAATGTGTTAACATTTAGCCATTACATAGCCGTTCCTAATATTTACTTTATTTTTTAAAGGTCCTAAGATTTTGTACATATTAAACATAAAGATTCTTTATAAGAAAACGCTAATATAGGGAAAATTTTGAACATCGTTTTACGTCGTATATATATATATATATATATATATATATATGTGTGTGTATATGTGTATATACATATATATATGTATATTAGAGTGATTCAAAAAAACAAAACATTTTTTTTCTTCTCTCCAGCATGCTTATAAGTTCAATTTACATGTAAGGAGATCCCAGTTAAAATTTGAGCGCTTAATATTAATATTAAGGACATCCGCATCGCACTTCTTTATTTTCCATAAGAATAACATAGAAACATATTCGTTTGTACCTTCTGATTTTTATTGCTTGCCCATCATTAGTCATAAAAAAAATCCCTGTACATATTTTTGTAGAAAATTGAACAAAAAAGGTCTCTTACATCTACAAAAAAGGTCTCTTACAATTTTTCCAAAACCCTAACCCCTTAAAAGTTATTCGAGGTCAAAGCTCAATATACTGAAAATTTGACCATTTGTAATGCATTATCGAGAAACTAACTTTATTATAACTCTTATGATGAAATAATAAGATATAAACTCAAAATTATCAAATACTTATGTAAAAAAACTAATATTTCTAATAACAACACGATGAGAGACAGCAAAATCAATTTTCACAAAAATATCAACAAATTAAACTACTTTATCCACAACTCCGCCAACCAAAAAAAAACAGTTACATTACCGATAGAGTTTGAAAAGTTTCTTTTTTAGCGGGCTTTGAAGAAGGATGAGGGAATAACTCAAATAAAATTTTGAAAATAAATATTAATAATTATAATTATAAAAACATAAACAAAAAAAAACTTGAGAGGTGTCAAGGGACACCCAGATGGAACGAAGTTCCTTTCGATTAATTAGTGAAGGAATTGTAATATTTTTTTTTT
>JACEII010000012.1:16465518-16479037 GCA_014332785.1 Antheraea mylitta
TGTTATATAAACTTAATCAGTAGGCTCAATTTTCGTAATAATTGGCTTGTGGTAACTGAAGTAGGAAACATATGTTTGGGATCATTATTATTATTATTGTTTATTATTTTATTTACAAAAAACCTGTATACACTCAACAAAAATAATCGTCGCGACACCACACTGTTCAATGCGAAATAGAAATGAAAATATCTGGCTTGCTTTCTATAATAGAGAGAGAGAGAGAGACAGACAGAGAAACATGCGACGCCGCACAGCTTATAATAGCTTACTATAGCAAAAAGTGTCGTGACAACTTTTCGTAAGAATTTTTTCCGTCTAGCCCCCTTTCACAACGCGCGATAAGGAACTTCGTTCCAAAACTTCGTTCCAATTATTGGATAATTAGAAAACCGATCGAATGCACTACTTATCATGATTTTGAATTTTCATCAATAAAAATGAGAGAAAACAAAATATTTAAAATACATATTAATAATTTCTTATCAAACTGCTTGATTTTTCTTAAATAATGACTGCGGAAAATTTGAAAAGGTTTTGTGAAAGCCTAAATTAAAGAGACATAAAAATATTGAAGAAAATTTTCCATAACTTTATCGAATTCGCTGTAATGCATTACAAATGGTCAAATTTTCAGTATATTGAGCTTTGACCTCGAATAACTTTTAAGCGGTTAAGTTTTTGGAAAAATTGTAAGAGACCTTTTTTGTAGAGCGTTCAATTCTCTACAAAAATATGTACAGGGATTTTTTTTATGACTAATGATGGGCAAGCGATAAAAATCAGAAGGTACAAACGAATATTTTTCTATGTTATTCTTATGGAAAATAAAGAAGTGCGATGCGGATGTCCTTAATATTAATATTAAGCGCTCAAATTTTAACTGGGATCTCCTTACATGTAAATTGAACTTATAAGCATGCTGGAGAGAAGAAAAAAAAATGTTTTGTTTTTTTGAATCACCCTAATGTATATAAAAAATTCCTTTAAACGAGCAATTCTTGTATATTTTTGTATGTACTCTGATCTCGGAAACGGCGTCATCTATTGAAACTTAGTATGTAGGTAGTTTCAGGAACGACAAATCGATCTAGCTAGATTTTATTCATAGAAAACTTTTTTACTGATTTTTCAGGCAATGAAAAAATATAGCTTGAATAATGAATATAAAGGTAAATTTAACCGCCGCTGTCAAAACAAACAGCTCAGATGGAAATCGGCGGCTTCTAAAATCCGTGTAGCCCCAGTTCGAATCCGAGTGACAGCAAAAGAGATACTTTTTTTTTGTAAATTTTATACGGCAAACCTGTTTATTTTAATTTAAAAATGTTGTTAAAGAACCGAGCTAGCTCGGTCGCCTAGGTACTTTGTTGTAATGCGATTTATTGTTCTGTTAACGTAGTATTGATTATTTATAGAGTGCGTCTTCTATGTACCTTTAATTCGTGGCGAATCGAATATTAATTAACATTCCACGTTTCAAACACGTTCGGTGTCCAAACACCAATAACCGCAAACGTTTATCACTGGAGCAAGTCGAACTAAGTGGCGATTTGTATCACCAATAGCACTCACACAAATTGCTAACAACTGTTAGGTGTAATGCGGTCGGATGGAACCGAAACGCGTTTTGCAGCAATTTATGCGTAATGTTTCGTTTGAATTCCATTACATTATCGTTGAATTTCAATGTTTGAGCTTTTAAATGTTTGTTTACAGAGATTTTGATATCTTAATAATTTTTTTTTTCTACACAACCGTTCTCCAGTGCTGGTCGATATTCGTTTTACAGTCTAAAGTAGTAAATATGTCAAAAAAAACTATCAGCTCATCTTTTTATACTTTACTAGCTTCTGTCCGCGACTTCCTTCACGTAGAATAGTTACAACGGCATCTGCCGAGGGATGGCGTGTCTCTCGGTGGTCGCTATTGTTTTTGGATTGTATTGTGCTCACCATCAGGCACAGTGCAGTCACTTTGCTGTGCTAATATAAAAAAATAACGCTAACTTTAATTCGAAACTTCGTGTACGTAGAAGGTGAAAAGGTTTTTAAATAATAAATACGTTAACCCTGATTTTGAAATATTTCATTAGTGCTACGCTTCTATTGAACTTATGGTGATGATATATAACCTATAGCCATCCTCGATAAATGAGCTATCTAACACTAAAAGAATTTTTCAAATCAGACTACTAGTTCCTGAGATTAACGTATTCAAGGAAACAAACATTTCAGTCATATCATATTATAATATTATATATCTCAAAAATTGATCTCTTAATAAAAGAACCCTTACAAATTTACCTATTTATATATCATCACGTATTCTATTTGTTTTCTACTATTCTAAATTTTACTCGTTTCCTTCAGGTCTATTTAGGTGTCCATGTATTATCGGATTCTAATTACATAAAACAGTAAAATTATTCGTAAAAATTTTCCACATGTGGTAAGCCAATATTTGTGTTATAAAAATTGGTGATTTCCAAATTTCCAAATATATTACGTTAAGAATAAAACGCGATAATATACTTATTAACATGCGAGCTATACAATTAATGAAATAAAATAAGCTCCTGAATTTTTGCAGGTTTTCATTCAGATCTTTTGATAATCAAGCTATAGGAACCGTACATTCCAAAACCTAAGTACGGTATAAGAAAATCTTGAAAGCGCAGCATTGTCGAAGAAGCATCCATTCTTTCTAGTAACTCACCGGAAATTAGTCAAGAAAATTGTTTACAAAGAATGAAATGGAATCCTTTGTATACTTTATTTCGCAAATTACAAAAGTTTCATTTTGTTTTCATCTACGAACATTTTCAGAAGAACAGAAGAAAGTCCTTCCCTTATTACAATATCTTCTATGTAGTGTACTTTGGCACTAAAAGAACAAAGTTATGAAGCTATGTTTGGATTTAGGTCCGATCTGATAACGAAAGCTTTTGTTAATATTTGGCTCCCAGTAATGCTTTGAAACATTAAGCAAATATTAATCAGGCCATAAGAGAGATCTGACACTTTGAAAGTCTATAAATCTGACCAAAATGAATGGTAAAACAAAACAGAAACCATATATATTCTCTTCTTTTTTTTTCTTTTCTTTTTGGACAAATATATTTTAGAATTAAAACGATACATTATAATCAAGAGATGGCTTGTAATAAAATTAAGGAAGAGTTCGCGTAACTCCAACCCATGTACAAATGTAGAAAATTCGTGTATCCTCGTGTTAATGGAGTTATATACAGATTAGCACGGTAATGTGTACATTAAACGTTTTGAAGCTTTAATGGTAACGAATAAAAAGTATGTAATTGTAATAGAATGACCAAAACGTGTAACCCTTTTTAAGTCGAAAATGTTGTTTTCAATATATGTTATTTCGGCATTCAAAATGGCCATTATACCCATAAATTACATTTTACAGTGTATCACAGCAGGCTATTTCTCCAAATATTATTAAGTTATATATATCTATCTAATACCTTTAAAAGACTCATTCTTATATATTTGTATATATTCAGGATCTCGGAAACGGCATCATCTATTCCGTGAAACTTAGTATTTAGGTAGTTACGGGGACGATAAATCGATCTAGA
Organism: Antheraea mylitta; assembly: GCA_014332785.1. Lineage (NCBI taxonomy): Eukaryota > Metazoa > Arthropoda > Insecta > Lepidoptera > Saturniidae > Antheraea > Antheraea mylitta. The sequence goes on from JACEII010000012.1 coordinate 16,469,123, forward strand.
TTTTATTCATAGAAAACTTTTCAACTGAGATTTCAGGCAATGAAAAAATATAACTACAATATGAAGGTAAATTTCGCCTGATACTGTCAAAACAAAATAGCTCAGATGGAAATTGGTTGCTTCGAAAATTCATATAACCCCATATCGAATCCGAGTGTTTATAATTTTCTTTTTTGTAAAAAATGACAATTTTGTAAGGCAAACCTAACAATTTATTTTAATTAAATAAATAATTTTAATATTATAATTATAAGAGAGATATATTTAAAAAAAAAAATTTAATGTGAAAAAAGACTAATTTTGTAAGACAAGCCTAACAGTTTATTTTGATTTAAAAATGTTTTTTAAAGAACCGAGCTAGGCTCAGTCGCCCAGTTACTATATAAGTAATAAGTAATATTATATAATTAAAGCGTAATAGTTAAAACTTACATATTTTTTAATTGTTCCAGATATATTCTTTAATATAACTTTAAGAAGAAAAACCCTTTTCTACACTGTAAACTTAATCGTTCCATGCGTAGGCATATCTTACCTCTCGGTTTTAGTTTTCTACCTGCCAGCGGATTCTGGTGAAAAGATCGCTTTGAGTATATCAATTCTCCTGTCGCAAACTATGTTCTTCTTGCTTATTTCCGAAATTATACCATCGACTTCGCTAGCATTACCTTTGTTGGGGAAATATTTGCTATTTACAATGCTACTAGTTGGTTTGTCGGTCGTAATAACGATTATAATTTTAAATGTCCACTATCGCAAACCGAGTACGCATAAGATGGCTCCATGGGTGAGGACGTTTTTTATAACAAAACTACCGAAATTGCTTCTTATGCGGGTGCCGAAGGATTTGTTGAGGGATTTAGCGGCACAGAAGATAGCAGGGAGAAGTATGAAGAAGAACAAGTTTAAAGATGCTCTGGCGGCTGCGGAACAAACGCATTCTAATGCGTCTAGTCCGGATTCGCTTAGACATCACCTGCCAGGTGGTTGTAATGGGCTCCACTCTACTACAGCTACTAATAGGTAAATTATTTTTTTCTGTAGTAAAACTTACCGTAGATCTGTCTGATGTCTTTAATTCTGCAGTTTCAAATAAACGCAAGAGTAACATTTATTTTACTAGATACTGTATTATAATATGTTTCATTTTCCTTATGCTTTACTTTATAACACTCAAATATTGGGTTAGTATTTGGAAATCCTATTTGTTTCTCTCTAACAATTTGACTATCGTAAATTATTAAGGAATGAGCTATCTGGTACACATTTGTATACATGCAAATGATGGCAGAAATTAAAAAATTAAGAATTTCAATGAAATATTCTCCAACATCAATTAGGGAAAGTTGGAAAATGTAAGGAAGGAATTAAAAGAAGGGTTATAAAAAACATTATATATAGTATAAACGGTCAACTGACACAATATATAGTTCATCAACTACTATTCGTGCTGATAATGTATGATATTTAAAATGTATGTGACCTAAACTTACAGTATTTAGACCTTTTTAAATTATACACTAAGTATGGTACTGTATGTCCAAAAAAAAACATTTTAAAGAGATCGTTTTGAAAAATAGTATATATTAACCAACTGTGCTGAATATTTTTAGTCCTCCTATTTAAATGTTTTATTTATTAAAGCCTGTAATGATAACAATTTTCCAGAGTCTCTATAATTAGTTCATTTAAAAAACACAGTAACAATATTATACACTCAATTTTACCAAAAAAAAAAAAAAAACCCTTTTGAAAACGTATCCACGCAGATTCAGTGGTCTAGTGGGTGCTTTGGGTGGTCTTGGTGCTGGTTATAACGGTCTTCCATCAGTGATGTCCGGTCTGGATGACTCTCTCAGTGACGTGGCTCCGCGAAAGAAATACCCTTTTGAACTGGAGAAGGCCATTCATAACGTCATGTTCATACAACATCACATGCAGCGACAAGATGAGTTTAATGCGGTATGTTAATCAAATTCTCTTGCTATTTGTTTTACTTCTAGATTTATATCTTTTTCTTTTTTTCCTAAAATTTGTTTTTATTGCTATACTGTTGTCCAAATAAATAGGCACACGTATGTCGTATTTTGCAATATTAGGTTTTATATACATTTTGGATCAGGAAAGTAGAAACATCTAATGATATTTTTTTCGTCACTTATGAACTTCTATTCTTAAGTTACACTTAATCAAAAAACGAGTTAGACATGTCTTTTAATAGAAAACTGAGTGTGTTATTTAACAAAAATAATATTACAGGGCATAAAAATAAACTGTAGATCCTAGGACTAGGAACTAAATCCTGTGTAATCAATCAAAAGTAAACTACAAATTTATACTATATTATTTAATAGGTTTTAGCATTATCCACAATCTCAATTGGTTGTAAATGACGATGAAATGTATGACGATAAACACGCTAATGCTGGAAGGGGACTGGCTCTCAAGATCAATTGTCGGGAAACACCAACAGATGCTTGACAAGGTCTTGCAACTTTAGGATAGTGGCCAGCGATCGCATATGATACAGATTTCTCGACATGTCTCTTATTTATATTGTAGTTAGATTCACTCCTTTTTTTACAACGGCAGTATCCATAACTTCCACCCTGTTAGGTTAAGTACGAATGCAGACATTATTAAGACTCAAAAAATACTTCTCAAATGTAGCTACGAGGACCAAACAATAGATATTTGGTAGCTGATTTGCAACTTAAAAATGGTACCTCAACAGAACAATCAGTAGAATACGCCTTACAATGAAAATTCATTATTTCATCCTGGTTGTTTGCAAGAAGAAAGTGGGCTCGCTATTTTTAATTGAATGTATTAATTTTAACATTGTAGGTATTAATTAACGGATCATAAAATAAAAACCTTTCTGTTGTGTTCTTTTTGTATTATAACGAAGAGCGCAAATTTTGCGGAAAGTACTTGCATATTTTGAAGGGGCTTGATTTGGTTTTATAAAATAATTATAGTTTGGTAAATCACATTAACTGTCTTATTTATATTGACTGGTAGTTAGAGCAATGATGGCTTTTGAATAAACTACTTTTTAACAGGAGGATCAAGACTGGGGCTTCGTAGCGATGGTATTAGATCGGCTTTTCTTATGGATTTTCACAATCGCTTCAATCGTTGGTACGTTTGCAATCCTTTGCGAGGCGCCTTCTCTCTACGATGATACCAAGCCAATCGATATGATGCTGTCATCGGTCGCTCAGCAACAATATTTGCCTGTGGATAGCGGTGATTCTTAAAACCTCATTATACATTTTGGAAGTAAATGTAAAATTTCTAAGTTTGCTACCATTGTGTATACTGATTCCATAAATATATTTTTAGTTCACCAGAGTTCCCTTTATACAACCTAAGTTAAGCTTTAAAATTTTACATTAACATTTATTAAAGTACTGTAGGCTTTGTAATTACTTATGTAATTGTTGATTTAGTCATATCAAAGTGTTCATTCAATTTATAACTTTAAAATCTGTTTTTCAATACTGCTTGTTATTTGGTGATAAAAAATTCGACCATGTATTTTTTGATTAAATAGTACAAATATTGTAGATATTTTTTTTAAGATCGATGTTTTTATTCTAGTTCTTGTAAGAACAGTATCTACAAAGTACAAAAAATACATTCCTTCACATAGACAACATAGGTGTATCTTACACAATAAAAAAAAGCAAAGAAATAATCCTACCGTTGTAGGTATACGTCTTGCAATATATTTAGTACACCTAAAGAATTCCGACGCAAACCGGGAATTCCTGGCCGTAGTTGCAGCGAGTTATCTCGGACGTTACCTGCTAAATTTATTGGGGCTGTAGAATTGCGCCAAATATATATAGGGGCTAGGCAACAATTACTATAAACCTTTCCAACCAACTATAGGTATTGCGTAGATTGTTGAATATAATTTTTGAATAGTTTCAACGAAACTAACTTATTTAATGAATTTTTAAGGCATTTTAATATCTCAGATTGCTAAAGAATGATACTTTTCTCATTCTGTGTCTCTCTCTTTAATGGTAAAATGATATAATAAAATTTAGTGTTATTAACTAAAATAATACAGTGAGTTAGGGTGTGGTTACAACCAAAATTATAAACGGAGAGATAAATATGTAGAGAGAAGATTTGAAATTTTTAGTCAGTTCCTGGAACTAACTTTTAGTAAGTTAAGAATTTCAAGTCTACTTCACTAATGAAACAAGAATCTCAAAAAGAGAGATAATAACTTTAATGTTTATAAATGGTAAAATAAGTTTTGGATTTTCTTACCATTGATAAAGATCACGATTACATAATTATACTAGATTTATTCCTGTTAGACCTTAAGTTCGAGATTTCTCTTTGATAAGAATGAATAATCGTGGAAATTATTAAGCTGTTGTATCCTGAAGTATAATGTATAGTGGAATATTAGAATTAAGATGAAATTAGGTATAAAAAAGCCAATACATGGCTGTGATTTTTAAGCTTTCTTGTTTAATGTATTCATTGTAAATTAAGGTATGCAGTAGTTAAATCAAAATTTAGAGAAAACAGAAAGCCAAGAAAATTTAATTCTGTGCCAATTGGAAGTCTTTCTCTAGATTGGGATATATTTTTAAAATCTCATTTTTTTTAATTGCGGAAGTTTATACGGCAATTGAATAGACTAATTTTAATTACTTGCGATTAAAACAAAGCTCTAAAGATAATTCTTTTAGTCAGTATTTAGCTTCGAAATAATTCGATTTTGTTTGACCAATAATGTTGCATTTTAGTTACTATTTCTTAGTGCTTCTTAATAAAGTTTATGAGAAATATTAAAGAACGCTTCATTTTGACATATGGTATTTTGTCAACATTACCCAGAATATAGATTACTTTTAAAATATACTGAAGTAATCTTGAAGTTTAAGCCAATAAACTTCAACCTTAACCGGAGTAACAGCTGTGGAAAATTATGTCAGATAAATCCTGAAGTATTGTTGACATGAGAAAACCAAAAGCAGCTCTTCAATATTTAGATTCTAATTGTATAACTTTCTTTGCAAAAATTTTGATTCTAGATCTTAAAGATAAGGTTTCAATCGATGAGATGTATTTAAAAAATAATTGTGCCAAAATATTTAAGTAAATTTACCGTAGCAATCGTATGCCAAATTAATATATAAAATATTGTTTAGTGTAGCATTAATTATAATGGCTGTGTTAATATCTAAAGCGCATTGTTATCTTAGGATAATATTAAAAGTGTTTAGACTTCATGTTTATTTGTTCAGTTGAGATATATGTTTTACCATTCCATAGAAATGTTAACCCTTCTCTTTTGTATTAACAAAGAAATATTTAATTTACACATAGTCAACGTCAAACTTTTTGACCACTCTGAACTAGATGCGCAGAATACAAATTTAGGTACCAGAGGGATGCATGATAGGTCAAGGGGGAGCAGGTTCACCCGTGCGCGTTACTAATACCCTATTGCACCCACATTGACAGATGTGTCAATGTAATTGCAAGTTGCAGTACAGTCGCATTCAAAATAGTTTTGTAGTTGTTAATTACATGTTATTGCTATTTTCGTTATTTTCTTTGTCTTCTTTATTTTTGTTATTGTCATTTCGTTTCTTTTCTTTTTATTGCTACCTGTTCATATTTGTTATTACTGTTAAAAAATCATGGACTTTGAAAAATGATATTCCTGTTGAACTTCTCACTATAGATAAATGTAAAGGCGACGCAATCGAAATTATGTCTTCATTTTACATGCAAAATCTTCTAAATCTTGCAACATGGTCGTTGTACTGCCACATCCCTATTATTTAATTTACTAGGCAAATATCTACTGGAATCATAATCATTGAATATTATAAACAAAGTCCTCTGCCACGTCTGTCTGTCCGTTCGCGACAAACTCAAAAACTACTAATTAGATTTTCATGTGATTTTCACCAATAGATAAAGTGATTAATAAGGAAGGTATTTAGGTATATTATCAGGTGAATTTCTTTTGTAATAATCTCTCGACTGTACTATGCTCAAGGCCGAACTTAACGCTATACTCAGAGCGGCTAAAAAGTATGACGCGGATTATAGATTATTTTATTATTTATTGTGCACGTGTAAGACTTAAACGTGCCATAACTAATAATTGTAATTGGGATGACAGCTACCAGAAATATCGTTAATTTAGTATGTTAACAGGTTTACTTAAGCGATAAAATTATAAGCAGTAGGTAGTTAGGATTATTAATATTATCAAAGCAAACGGTCTTCTCGAGTTTACCTTGTTTAACGAACTGTGTAGCTTGTTTAAACTTTAAATAGTTTGTAATCTTGACTTCGACTACTGCTAATAAATTGCCAAGTTACATAATGAATAGATTGTTTTATTTATCTTGTAAGGACCTGTGTTTAATTTCAGTATTAGTTTACATATCTAGACACTACATCAAAATTTAACATTATAACCTATATTTTAATTGTTGACCCGTATTCCTCCATAAGTACTTCCAAGAATTTGTAAAATGGTTTTGTCTTTGTAACTATAGTAATTAAATTAATAAAGGCTCGCAAATTTGATTAATTTGCCAGCGCAAAAGAAAGCAGAAATGACGACACCTCTAGACACTACAACGGCAAAACTTAATATGATAACCTATATTTTAATTATTGACTCGTATTCCTTCCTGAGTAAAGTATATATATATATATTTTTTTTTTATTGTAGCACGGCAAAGTGACTGCACTATGCCTGATGGTAAGCACAGTACAATCCAAAAATAATAGCGACCACCGATTGACACACTGTCCATCGCCGGTCGCCACTATCATGCCGGCCTATAAATAAAGCTGGATATGCACAGGCTGATCCCGAAACGCGACCCGTAGAAGCGAATCACTATTACGGGCTTTTTCGCCATATACATGGTGGTTGCGACCCAGTCGGGCTGTAAAACCCTACCACCCCGCTTGCGCCATTGCCTCGTTCGTTATTCAGCAGGGTGCACCACGTGCAGGTGAGGTTGGCTTGGGTGTCTCAAGTCTTATGATGTTATTCGACACCCCTTACACCCCAACATTAATAAAGGTACGCAAATTCGATAAATGTGCCAGCGCAAAAGACAACAGAAATGGCTAAATATTAACAGACGTGGTATTCGCGTGGTTCGAACTCCGGCAAGTACCATCGATTTTCTGGAATTTGACGTACATTTACCAATTCAAATTGGTAACACAACAGCTAACGGTGACAAAAAACGTCGTGAGTAAACCTGAACCTGAAAAATGTTTTTATAGTATGGTGTACGGTGGGTATTTGGGAAAACAAAAATCAGTATTTCTGAAATCGCCAAAACGTCGTAGCTGCCGAGGTGATTATGTCCATACCTTTCTTTGGGAAGAGGCCTATGTGCAGTAGGTACCTTATAGGCTATTGATAGTCATAAAGACTAAGCATTAGTTCGACTTACCCGCAGAAATATAATATTACTTGATACTGCCGTTAAAACAAGCGTCGTAATTTTATATATAATATTGAGTTTTATACGCATTCTCAATCGAGACAGAAGTTGGGTCTAAGAATATTTTTGTGAACACAGCTGAACTTCTATTTTCAAACTATATTAGTCAAAGAAGATTCACATATAATACTACATAATCTTAAACATGGGCGATAGATAGTCTACAATTAAAGCGCCCGCCGAACAAAATTAGAATGATCTGTGTAATTTTCCCCCAGTATGAATTGGACTCAACCTGATTCTAGAATGGTAAGCCTCGTGTTACTAAGAATACTTTAAATCGAATCATTGCATTGCAAGTAATGTTAACTTGCAGAAAAAGATATCTTTTTTTATATCATATAGGAACCAAACGAACATGCGGGTCACCTGTTGTTAAGAGATCACCGCTATCCATATACACTAGCAACCCCAGAGGAGTCGCAAGTGTGTTGCCAGCCTGTGTTTGGAGGAATGGAGAGAAAAGGTTAGGGATTAGAGGGGAAGGGAGATGGGTCTCCGGCGCTCTTACTTACTGAACGAAACTCAACAATGCAAGCACTGTTACTTCACGTCGGTGTTTCTGTTTGTCGGGTGGTACTACACCGGACGAGCCGACCCATTCATGCTGAAAGCAATAATAGCTTCAGCGTGACTCTACCACCTAAAAAATATCGTATTACTACTATCGAAACTAGACCTTACTTAGATTCTGTCACTTTTACTGAATGTACTAAATGTATTATTTTTCTCGAGTTATCAAACGTAATACAGAATTCAAAATTTATTTAGTGTATATGCAAATCTAAACAAATAGCAGCTACTACAAACTAAGCAGAGCCTGTATATTGATAACCATGTATACAATTAAACAGCTTGTAGGCGGTAGAGCCCCGCTGAAGCTATTTTTGGTTTCAGCATGAATGGGTTGGCTCCTCCGGGGTAGTACCACCCCTCTCACAGATAACCGACGTGAAATAACAGTGCTTGTATTGTTGTATTTCGTTCGATCAGTGAGAGAGCCGGAGGCCCACGTCCCTTCCGATTTCCTTCTTTCCCTTTCCTTCCCCTCCCCGTTCTCCCATATACAGGCTGGCAACGCACTTGCGAAGTCCCTGATGTCGCTAGTGTCTATGGACGGCGTTGATCACTTAACATCACGTGACCCACCAGTTCGTTTGCCTCCTTTGATATAAAAAAAAGCTTATATTTCAACAAGAAGAAGCTTAGTGGACTTTACATATATGCAATTTATTATAGATTATTAAGATTTGTCAATAAACACTCACTAACTTATATTTCTGAATAGATTTCTATATTATGAAGATCCAATTTATTTTTCAATATGTGTTCATGTACGTCATACGTAAGAGTGTCTAACCGCTTAGAAACTAGACGCTGAATAGTATGGACTGAAACTTCCTGGATTGCGTAGAAATTGAGGACTGTATTAAAGATATGGAAACCCATGAAATATCGTAGCCTGTGTGCTAAAGCCCAATTATACGGGATATAGGAGTAGAACAAATGATGCTGTAACATTTGTGAATATTCGAGACAATTTAGTAGAGTACAAGAGTATTTAGTAATGCTTCTTATATGAATTAGTAACAAGGATATTATTAGTCCAAATTATTTATATACGTACATACATTGTCAAAGTATTTATCGGAATATTAAAAAGTGTCCACGGTATCAGATTTCTGGCAAAAACAGTGGTACAGTCCCCTGGCCGCAAGCAATTTGGAATGATGCCAGTTACATGTACGCTCTCTAACAGGGGGTTTTTAATCACCTCTCTGTTTGTGACGTGTATATTTGAAAAACCCTGTAAGTTATGCTTCAATGATTTTGTATATTGCACGACATGCACATTGTTCATTACACATCAACAAAGTATATAAGTATATAGCTAAGTATTGTTAAGTATTATTTGTTATATTTGGGCAATTACCACCAGATTACGCCCCCCTCGGTAGTGGCTCAAGCCTAGGTCCGTTCCCTCGGCGTGGAACCCTTGAGTGCGCTGCTCACGCTATACAGTCACACAAAATCTTACATCACTGCGACAACATTACACATATAACCCTCACACACAAGCACACATACACGCTTACACATGAAAGCGGAAAGTTTTGTTTCTTTCCCTTATCGAACTGAAATAGTTTAGAAAATTATCCGATACGAAATATATATAGGAGTTGTTGAGGTATGTACGCTTGGTACACATATGTTTCAACAGCTCATAAATATATGTATAGTTAGTAGGGGTGTGCGAATACCGTTCGAATCGAATCGAATCGAATATCAATATTCGATTCGAAATTCGAATCGAATAATTCGAATTTTCGAATTATTCGAAATTCTTCGAATAATTCGAAAAATTTCGAATAATTCGAAAAATTTCGAATAA
>JACEII010000012.1:16479047-16495683 GCA_014332785.1 Antheraea mylitta
AATAATTCGAAAAATTTCGAATAATTCGAAAAATTTCGAATAATTCGTAAAAATTTCGAATAATTCAAGAGTTTTCGAATAATTCGTGAATTCAGGGGGTATTCTAGTCTAGAAGCACGAATTTCAGGTAATTTTTTGAAGTGCCGTAAAAAAAGCAATCAATATTTTTACCATCCATTTTTTTATAAGTTATTTATTAACATTACATTTACAAGAGTACAGAAAAAAAAATAAAAAACTTGGAAATTCAAAAAATTAGCAGTTGATGAAGTGGGGGGGGTTCTCAAAAAATTGGCACGTGACCATGCCCACGATTTCAACCCTCCTAGCAATCGGAAATAAAAAAATCAAAATGATTATTAATCTAGAGTAATGTCGCTATGGCATGAACTAGGGAAAAGTTGGAAAAAAATTTTTTCACAAAATGGCGACCGCTTGAAAAAAAAATTTTTTTTGTATTTTTTTTTTTACTTTTTCGAATTTTTTAATAATAGTAAAAATTAAAATTGGGGGATGATCCTAGTTCATGCCATAGCGACATTACTCTAGATTGATATTGCTATAATATAATTTCTATTTCATTCTTTAAAAAAAAAAAAAAAACTATATTAATTGTTCTATTTGTGTAACTATATTTCATGGTTTAAATAAAATGTATATTGACTGTTAAATTTTTAATCGAAAATTGAAAATAAGAAACCCAAAAAATTTTCGGATTATTCGAAAATTTTCGAATTATTCGAAATTTTTCGAATTATTCGATATTTTTCGAATTATTCGAAATTTTTCGAATTATTCGAGAACTTTCGAATAATTCGAATTTTCGAATTATTCGATTCGAGTTTCGAATCGAATATTAATATTCGATTCGGAACGAATAATTCGTAAGTTCGAATTATTCGCACACCCCTAATAGTTAGCTTAGCTCAGGGTAGCTCGGATAGGTCGCGAATCGCATGTATCAGGCAACAGCCCAAGCCAAGGTGTGCCGTGCACCCTTGAGCTAGTTGTCAAATAAAATCAGCTGAGTACCCTAAGTGCTCGCCTCAGTAGTCCGGTGAAGCTGTTAAGACCTTACTAGGTCAATAACGCAATTAACCTATAAATGCTTGATGACGACAAATCTTCAATATGATTTTAGTAGATAATCATATGACCTTGATAAAAACTCATCTTACCATGGTTTTAGAACGATGTTTTCTATCACAAAAAGTTCTGGCTCATTACACGAATTCAAACGTACTTCGGTTTTGTAATATATTACTGGTAAATGCAGAACAAGCAGTAAATAAAATAATATAAAAGCGATTGTAATGTAATGAAACAGGTAATTAAGTAGTCGTCGTAATCAGACATTTGTAAGCCTCGTGCAGAGACAATACACCTTTTTTTGTGCAATAAATGGAAAGAGAGAACTTTGCCTTTTTTTAAAAGAACCAATAAAGAACCATCCTTACAGATAAGATGCCTTATCTTAACACTCGGCAAAACGTAAATAATACTCTTATCCTATCCTATATAGTTTAAAGGAATTTATCGGACACAAAATACATATAGGAGTTGTTGAGGCACGCATGCTTGGTACACATGCATGTTTCAATAACTCATATACGTATATCTAGATAGCTTAGCTTAGGTTAGCTCAGATATATCGCGATTTTTGCATAAAACAGGTGACAGCTCAATCCGAGGTGTGCCGTGCACCCTTGAGTTAGTCACCCAAACATCCCTAATCGGCTGAGTGCCTTCAGCGCTGGCCTCAATAGTTCGGTGAAGCTGTAAAGATATTTCCAGGTCAACAGCGTTTCCAATTCGAAAAAAATATATAATAATACTTATCATAATACCAATAGAATAAAAAAATATGAGTTATGAGCAGTTTTCAGCTTCAAGTTACAACGAAAAAAAAAATAGTCTCGGTGAATTCGAAATATTAAAATCAGGTGATTATGTACTCTTTTCGATCGGTAACTGTTTGAATTGCCGAACCGTTTATGAACGCAGTAGTAGCGAGCGATTGGTCAGAGCTTATGAATTATTCATGGCGTTTGTAAACATCCAAGCAGTTTGAATAGTCAAAAATTCGAAAAAATCCAGATTATTTATTTAGGCATATTTCAGTAATGTTCAGATACCGTCAATGTGCCTTTAGAATTTGTTGTATGAGAATATTTGCGTCGGAGATTATTATTTTCTTTTTAACAAAACATTGAAATGTGGTTTTAGCAGACACGACCAGAATATTTTGTTTATTTATTTTGATTTGTAACTATAAAACAAAGTTAAAAATGCCTCACATTACAATGTAAAACACGTTTGAGGCCCGCATACGTCAAAAGTTACCCAGACATTACAATTATGTAGACAGAATTTTTTTTCCTACGTATAAAAGTTGTATTAATCTTCTTTTTTTATATCAAAGAAGGCAAACGAACTGGTGGGTCACGTGATGTTAAGTGATCACCACCGTCCATAGACACTAGCGACATCAGGGACGTCGCAAGTGCGTTGGCAGCCTGTATATGGGAGAAGGGGGAGGGGAAGGAAAGGGAAAGAAGGAAAGAGGAAGGGACGTGGGCCTTCTGCTCTCTCACTGACCGAACGAAACACAACAATGCAAGCACTGTTATTTCACGTAGATTATCTGTGAGAGGGTTGGTACTACCTCGAAGTAACCGACCCATTCATGCTGAAACCAAAAATAGCTTCAGCGGGGCTCTACCACCTACATAAACATCTTCTTTATATAATGCATATAATAAATTGCTTTATACATATAATAAGAATGAAAATATAACGTCTGTCTGTCTGTACTTTTAACTTTTTTATGAAAAAGAGTGTTGCAGGTGACTGGAAATAAGTAATAAAAACATTTCAATCATTTTTAGAAATTTCTGTCTGTCTATCTGTTTGTTTGAACACATATCACTGCTAAAGTACTGCCGTTCACTATAAAAACGAAGAAAATGATAAAGTATTCTAGAGTAATATTTAGTCTTGGTTTTATTAAAATCAGTTCATTTCTACAACAGTTATTATAATTTTAGTGACGACGTACGTAAACGTTTTTGGAGTGTAAGGGGTGTCGAGTAACATCTTAAGACTTGAGACACCCAAGCCAACCTCACCTGCACGTGGTGCACCCTGCTGATCAACGAACGAGGCAATGGCGCAAGCGGGGTGGTAGGGTTTTACAGCCCGACTGGGTCGCAACCACCATGTATTTGGCCAAAAAGCCCGTCATAGTGCCTCGCTTCTGCGCTTCGCGTTGCGGGATCAGCCTGTGCATATCCAGTACCGGATGACTTTCATCATTATGGCCGGCATGACAGCGGCGACCGACGATGGATGATCTGTCTCTCGGTGGTCGCCACTGTTTTTGGATTGTACTAGGCTTACCATCAGGCATAGTGCAGTCACATTGTCGTGCTTCAATAAAAAAAAAACGTAGAAAAGTAGATAACGAAATGGACTTTTTTTTAACTTTATTTATTTTTGGCAATCAATCTTTCAGATTATTACTGCCATTGTCGAGTAATCAATAATATTACAAGCGTCGTACGATTATTACAATATCAAGCGTCGTGTCAATCAATATTCTAACAAGATGGTGGATGTCTTGTTAGAACCCTCCAGGGAGTTTTTGTGGCACCTCATAATTTCATGCTCCGTGGTATTATTTTCCATTCACTTCACTTATGCACAATAAACTAACCATATAACATAAAAGACCACCAACTTTATACAATATAGAGTCAAGTAACACAAGATTATGAATAAAATATAAAATCCACTACATGACAAACTGAAATCCCGCCAAAAACTAGAAATGGACTTATTCAGATTATCTTACTAGTCACTGTTTTTATTACATTACATTCCACGCAGACAGAGTCGCAGGCACAGCTAGTAAATAATAAATAGGAGTTTTTGGCGGGATTTTAGTCCGTCATGTAGTGGATTTTATATTTTAATCATAATCTTGTGTTATGTGACTCTATATTTTGTAAATTTGGTGGTGTTTTACGTAATATAGTTAGTTTATTGTGCATAAGTAAAGTGAATGGAAAATAATACCACGGAGCATGAAATTCTGAGATGCCACAAAAAGTCCCTGGAAGGTTCTAACAAGGGATCCACCATCTTGTTAGAATATTGATTCATACGACGCTTAATATTGAAGTGATTGCATGACGCTTGTAATATTATTAACTATGCGACAATGGCAGTAATAATCTGTAAGATTGATTGCCAAATATAAATTTAAAAAAGGCCATGAATTTTTTTTCTTAATTCATCTCTTACGAATTTGATTAAATCTTATAAATTATATATAGTACCTACCAGGAGCTCATAGCTGTTGGAGCGATTGTGTACTTCATTACTTATTATTAAATTTGTCAGTCCAGGCGCGAATTAGCTGCAGCGCGCGCCGGCCCTCTTGACGCTAATAAACATCGAGAATAAAACCAGAACAAGATGATCTCCGATGTCAGTGTTAAATTAACGTAATTGGAATACGAGCGAGGATCTTGATAATTGGTAACGATTTTCCACTAGTTCGCAGTGTCTGATCGTCTTGAAAGTTCCTTCTCTGCAGTGGCGATACTCTAGTCTGTTCGTGATATAAATTAGTAAAGAGTATAATAAATATATGTATCCATTTCACCAGAAATGTAAAATATACATAAATATTTTCTCTAAAGGAAATATATGATATAAAAATAGCTATAAATTAACGATAACTTATATGTTCACATTAGGAGACTACTTAAGTTAGTTGTTAATTTTGTGTATAATGATTTATAATACTTCTATTAAACTATTTATCTATACTAATATTATAAAGAGGTAAAGGTTGTGTATTTGTGTCGTTGTAACGTTGTACAGGGTAATCATAGAAACGACTGGTCTGATTGGGAAGAAATCTTTCTGTGTTATATAGCTCATTTATCAAAGAAGATTATAAGCTCCACAGCAGCATGGCACGTTAGCGTAACTATTCCACACGAACGAAATCGCGGGTATAGGCTAGTTATATATAAAAAACTTGGTGTATACTTAAGACTATACGATAGAAATGAAAACTTATACGTAAATAAATACATTTATACACTCGTTAACGGAGACTAAGAGTGGCTGTCGCGACGGTTCACTTCCATTCACTGTTCAGTGCGCTTAAAAAAGATTTCGCTACAAAACCTGAAATACAAACGACATGACTAAATGTATCAAATTAATCAATAAAGTTAAAACTGAAAATTTTCGTAAGTGGTAGAGCCACACTGAAGCTATTACAGGTTTCAGCATGAATGCGTCGGGTCGCCCGGGATAGTACCACTCAACCCACAGAAGCACCGACCTGCAGTTAATGCTACTTGCATAGTTGCGTTTCGTTCAGTTAGTGAGAGCGCCGGAGGCCCACCTTCCTTCACCTCTCTCCCTTTCCTTCCCTTTACTCTCCACTGGCAATGTAATTGCGACACACCTGGTGTTGCCATTGTCCATGGACGGCGGTGATCACTTGACATCAGGTGACTCACCTGTTTACTTGCTTGCTATGATACAAAATTACAAATAAACAAAAGAAACCTGTGTCAAGCGCTTAGAATATTTCAAATATCATAAAATTAATATGTATAATAATATATTTTCATTAAAAAAAAATGATATAAATAGCAATCAAGGTACATTTAAAAATATGACTTTACAACCGATTTGACGTTAGTATAAACAAATAAAAATTTAAATATTTCAAATTATAATAAGATAGATAGCGTAAAAACAAAGCCAAAGATATACATAAATATCAAACATTTTATAAATACACAGCTAACAATTTAGTACGAAAAGTAAGCAGATAGATGGCGTTTAAAACAATTCTAATAATTACGTGTCGGCATGTAAAACCGTTTTCAGCTCTTACTGTACGATTAGTTATGCGAACTCGATGGACGTAATGTAGTTACGTCGCTTGTTAGGGCAAAGACAGTAATACTATTAGCTATCTCACACTCTCCCACTTATTATAAATCAGATATTAGTTCTCTTGAAAAACAAAATAAAAATTAATTGGGTTGAATCAGAAAAAATCAAGCAAAATTTATATACTCTAGTGGATCAAGTAACTATCTGAAAATTGTATTCATGTGAGAAACGTAATGAATCGAAAAATTAAACAAAGAAATAACTAGTTTCTGACAACACTTCAAGCTATCGGGTCGAGTCGTTAAAGGTAAAAAGAATAACAAACAAACGGACAACGGATTTTTATATGTGAAGAAAAAAATCGAGGCAGTTATAAAGACTACCGACAGAAGTACCGAAATAAGTTGTTTTTATTATTATCGAAATGGGGGCAACGTCCGCCGCACCAACTTGTTAGTAATAAAATAAATAAATAAGATCGGTCGAGATACACAGGAGGAAGATGCACTGAACTGTATCTGCCTATTTGTATGTAGATAAACCTTCTACTTAAAAAAAATTAAAGGTGTTAAAATTACTAAACTATAATATACGTCAGTATAACATACGTCAGGAATTACGTACTTAAATAACAAAATAATTTCATTTGAACGAAGTCGGAAGGCACGAACTAGTTCAATACAAATTTATTTGCAATGCAAAATTCACCAGGGCTACATAAGCGTCGACTGATCTGCGAAACCACTATCTCAAAGTTAAGGACAAAGTGCGAATAACTCCGGCCCGCTTCACAAAACTTTCCCGAGTGACAGACACAAGAATAATCTCTCGAGTTTTAGTTCATCGGTTCGTCCGTCTGTAATAGACATTGCCGTAAGAAATATGATCCGAGTTTTCTAATCATTAAAACTTTAACGAGAACTTTAACTACACATAATTAGAAGAGTATATATGTAGCTCTTTATTCTATATTGAAAATATCTAAAATCAATTTTGTAAATATATTGTTTGTTACATTTATCTGGATTAATTAAAGTGAACATAGTGTAATACAAAAGGGAATTGGTTATCTTGTCAAGCTTTCACACATTAACTGTTCGACCAATCATAATGAATTTTTTATATACATATTGCAAATGGTACAGAAAAGAACATAGACTTAGATAGATAACTTCAACCAGAGAAACGATAATCACTCGGTTGATAGTGTTCGGACACCGCGTTAATGCACATAGATTCGAATCTTAACAATTGGGTCGGAACTTTCAGTGAAGGAAAATATTGTGATGGAATTATAGTGTACTGCTATGGATTTTTCTAAGTTCTGCAGGCTAGCTACCATCCACAAATTGAAAATTTGTCGCTAAGCATATGTTGGTATGATAAGGCAGCTGAACTTGAGAGCCAACTAACAATAAGCTTAGCGTGTTCACCATATTGGACCCACTCGTCAGAGAGATTGAGATTGTGGCACCTTTATAATATAAAAAATATTAAAATTTACTGTTCCCGAAGGATAAATCAAATTAACATAAACACAATAGAAGTCGTTTCGAAAGTGAGGTGTTTTATTGGATAAGTCAAAAAATGTAGCATAAAATTGAATTTCTTAAATTATCTATATATTAATACGTGAAGCAAAAAAAATTGTACCCCTTTTTAACTTATTTCGCGTGAACGGGTGAACTTGAAATTTGGCATAGGTTAAGTTTTTATGGCGGAGAAGTGCAGAAAGCTATTTATTTTATATAAAATGCATTAGAAGTACATTAAATTAATGAAAATAAGCATTACTCACACTAGTGCTTGAATTTTACACGTGATATTCACACATGTAGATGAGAAAGATAGTTTGACAGCCGTAAATAATTACGAACTTCAAAAAAGGTTGTGAAGGAGGTTGCTATGCTCGAGTATATGTATTTTTTAACTCTTACGTTTCAATTACCATTTTTCATCCTACATTCAACAATGATATTATAACATATAACTATTATTGTACTGTTTATTATTTTTTATGCTGAACTCTCTTCAAATGTCGAATTAATAAAAAAATGAGCCAAATAATACTTTGTATAATCAAAATAAGAATTTTGTTCATAAAAGTAATCCATGACTTAGACCTCCGCGGTTACAATGTTGCAATTTAACCTCATGTAGCAACAAAAAATAATTTATTTTCAAAAGCTAATGGTAGTATTAAAAACAACTTTGTTTTAAATTCACTATTTGATTGTATTGTGCATCCATTACTTCGTCGTTCCAAACGATCGACCGTGATTCCAAACGATGATACTGGGCATATCACTATTTCTCATAATGAACAGACTACATTTAATTCAATATCACCCAGAAATACCACCCACCATGGTGTCGTGTAAAATTAATCGAAAATTGTGTCATGGGTTGCGATAAATTTCTTTATTATCGTAAAGTTATGTTTCCTTAAAATTTGAGAGTTTTATTACCACGTTATTTCTGTTTCAAATTTATAATTAATTTTCATTTTGATTTACACATAGATTTTTTTAAATGTTTATATAATTAAAGATCATGGCAAATAACTGAGTAGCCATGATGAAAACCTTTGATTATGGCATAGTTCGGTGAAGCTGTAAAGACATTTCCAGGTCAACAGCGTTTACATTTCGAAAAAAAAAACCTTTGATTATAGAAGTATATATATCCTTTGATAAAAGAACCCTAATAAAGTTCAAACTTTAAAAAATCAAATAACTATGGTCGAATGTCGACCACTGGGCGCCCACTAGAAACTACTTAACTTTTAAACTCTATTTAAAACTGTCACTACCGTTAGTTTATCAAATTGTACCAAATAAATATTACTTTTTTTCATTTAAAATGAAGTAGATAAATGTGTAATATTCAGTAATATAATTGTATTCACTAGTACATTCGGGAAGTATAGTACAATTATTACTGTACATTCCTGACAAAGTTGACATTACTTCGATAAAGATTTGACAGATGGTAGTGTTGGAACGTCTATTAAAATATATAATTTTTTTTATGTTATTTAGTTTTTTTTTTAATGTATTTATACTCTATAGGTATTGTCATAATCTTGTGTTACTTGACTCTATATTGTGTAAAATTGATGGTGTTTTATGTAATATGGTTCATTTATTGTGCATAAGTGAAGTGAATAGAAATTAATACCACGGAGCATGAATTCTGAGATTTCACAATAATTCCCTGTAAAGTTCTAAAAAGGGAGCCACCATCTTGTTGCAACATTGAAATAATCGCACGACGCTTCACCTGAATATCGATCTCCTAATTTGTCCTGATATTTTAAATCTATTTTTAACTTTATCAACTCCACACACACTACTTGCAGATATTTGAACAATTTTGTTTTATGATTACTCGAAGATTAAGAAGATAAAATATATCTGAAATATTATATAGAAGATTTCGTGCTTATGCCTTTACATTAACTTGGACATAGAAGAAAACTAGCCAAAGAATACATAAGAACTACCAATATTGACAACTTCAGAATTGGCAAAAAACGGCTTGAAAATAAAAATATATTAAAGATGGTAAAAATGTCTGAAATATTATATATAAGATTTAGCGCTTATCCCTTCACACTAACTTGGACAAAGAATAAAATCGGCTAAAGAATACATAAGAACTACCTATATTGACAACTTCAGAATTGGCAGTATGGATTAATTCCTTCGCCTTTACGTGCCTTGGCGTTATACGTCTTGAGGGTGGTAGGTAACCAGAGCGTCGAAAAAGCACTAACACCATGCTATAATTCCATCATGATATTTTCCGTTACCGTAGGCTCAAGCGACAAGTAAACAACGGCTTCTAATTCAAAAATTCTAACGTATGAAGTTATCAAATACAACATTTACGAAAATACCGGCCTAAATTCACACGATCTGGTAGCAGACTGAGGCGTAAATATGGCACCCACATCTGCAATTCAATTCCAAGTTAAATTGCTTCTATCTTTATAGACACTGAATTATTTACCAGCTGCCATAAACTACACATAAACTATATTTTATGAAAGATTTATTGATGAATTAATTTCACCTTCTATTTCTGAATTCACCCCGTGATTGGTTAATTCGTAGTAGATAATTTCCAAATCGGCTTAACTGATTATAATGTTATAATATAGGTAATATATAAAGGTTTTACTCGCGAAGTTACATGTAATTACGATTCTATGGGATTAAGTAGTAATGATGACATTTAACAGACGAAACTTAGAATAGATCAATTAATTCAAAAAGGTTTTATAGTAGGTATTGTTACACCAAAAGATGGAATATACAAAAATGAAAACTAGAAAAATATAGCTCACAATTAATGCATATATAAATTGGCTGAAACAAATCAAAACCAATAAACTATGCTTTTCTCCTCCGTTTCTCAACCGATTTTCTTTCCTTTTTATTTTACGAGATATTGATGAGCTTATAGCTTTATCACAGTTTTCTTTATTCATTATAATATTTATACAATACTCGACATAGATTTACTCTTAAAAAAACAAATATAATTATAGATAATTAATAAAAAAACCTTTGTATCTGCAATTATAGTTGATTTATAATCACTGGAGGATTTATCATTTAAATAACACCACAAATCTCATGAGTAACAGAAATAATTTCATGACCACAGAACTTAACCACAACACTAACTTTATGATACAATAATTAATATAAAAGACGTAAATTTTATCCTATATTATCACAATTATTTTCAATTATGAAAAATCAAAGAAGAAAAAAGTTTATTTAAATAACACAAATTTATAATACAACAAACGGGTTTAATCCATTCATAACTAGAAATTGAATTATGTAAATTCTTGATAATGGTAAAATTGACAATATAATTTATATTCGAGGTCATGTTTACAGGAGCTTTTGATACCACAATAAACTGAAACCCGCGTGAAACTCGAAACGGTATCAAATCCCGAGTCTAATAAATATTCCAATGATTTACCATCCAATTCGGGCCGACTGCTGAATCTTTCCAATGGGACAAGTACATTAGCATACTGCTCGGGCGACTTTGATTCGCTTTGCTCTCATACTTACACCAATCGTTTTCTTTTTAATAAAACTAACGAGTTTTCCCAGTTATCTCGCCCGTAAAAGTTCTGAGGTGAATAGAAACAATGAAACAGTCCTTCGAATAGAATTCTGCCCCCTTTCAATGAGGAAGTTTGTCTTAACTCGCCGTAATTTATGCGTTCCGTGTTTAATTTCGTTCGTTTTCATCCCGCGACGGATTTGGTTTTCAATAGAAAGAGTACAATGCAGCGGTACTGTGTAAATATTGAATAAGATAACGAGATATTTTTTTCTAAACGACTGGAATCCTTATACACTACTACACAATATGTGATCTTTATATTTCTATATATGTACTAGCTGACCTGTGCAACTTCGTCTGCACCAAAGTGGTTATCACTGTTTCTTCGCCTGTTTTTTTTTTCTCGAACAGAAAACGCTGTTGACCTGGAGAGGTCTTTACAGCTTCACCGAACTATTGACGCGAGCACTGAAGGCACTCAGCCGATTTGGGATGTTTGGGCGACTAACTCAAGGGTGCACGGCACACCTCGGCTTGGGCTGTCGCCTGTTCTGTGCAAAAATCGCGACCTATCTGAACTAACCTAAGCTAAGCTATCTGGATATACGTATATAAGTTATTGAAACATACATAGGTACCAAGCATGCGTGTCTCAACAACTCATACGTATTTTGTGTCGGATCTTTTGTAACGCGGAACGATTGGTACGGTTTCGTAATTCGAGGCGGATACCACAAACTGACTGGGATGATTCGCGGTTTTTTCAAAATATTTAGTAGTTAATGATTTTACGTACGTCCAGATAGTAGGCATCTCCAGGCCCCGTGGATTATCCTCATTCCTAACGTACGGTGGGGCACCGGTGGCTTTACGTAAGAATCGGTTTTGAATTACTTGTAATCTACCGAAATTATATTGCGACATGTGTGCAAAAACGGGTGAACTGTATGTTAGAATCGGACGAATACACATCTTATATATCGTAAGCTTATGTCTGATGGACATTTTATTCTTGTGACAAATTATCGAATGTAACCGACCCATGACCATAGCGGCCCTGTTTCTGACTATTTCTGTGTGTTGTTTAAACGTGAGGCGTTCATTCAACGTGACTCTTAGGTATGTAACCTGATTGGCCCAAGGAATCTGTGTACCATACAATTTAATAGGCGCGAGTTTGCGTTCATGCTTATTGGATATCGGGTCGAAAAATATCGCGGCGCTTTTATCGGGATTTACTTCTATACGCCATCAAATAAACCAATCACCGAGTGTGCTAACGGCTTTTTCGATACGTGTCTTAAGAACTTTCGGATGCCAACCGGAAGCGTAGAGGACTGTATCATCAGCATAACAACCTACCTCTACTTCCGGAAGCCGAGGTAGGTCACTGACGAACAGATTAAAGAGTGTGGGTGCCAGAATGGATCCTTGAGGCACACCCGAGCGTATCGGTTAGGATGAGGATAATTCCCCTTCCAATTTATAGCGGAAGGACCTATCGGTGATATAGTCACGTAATATGTGAACTAACCTATCGGAGATACGAAACTGAATCAATTTATATATGAGCCCTGAATGCCATAGCTTATCGAGAGCCTTCGCGACATCGAAAAAGACTGCTATTGAGCGTTTCGGATTAGGATTAGTTGGAAACAGATTAATTGGGATCCGGATCTGCATTAAATTTCAAGAAAATGTACTTACTCCGTGAGGCGGTGCACTTGATTCGTACAACAGTGTTCGGCTCGAAATCCGAACTGCTCAGGTGGTAACAGATCTAACTCTTATATGGATGTCTGGAGACTGTTCAGAAGGAGCCGTTCGTACAGTTTACCTAACGTATCTAATAAACTAATAGGGCGATAACTATCGGAAAGCGTAGCTTTATTGCTGGGCTTGTGGATGCCTATCACTACGGCCTTCTTCCAGGCGGCTGGAAAATGACCCTGGGACATGGCCGCATTGAAGATGCAGACCAATAGAGCTATGATATGATCAAGAAGGAGTTTCGCGTAGTCGGCCACCCTTACCTGCGGAGGGGTGGTGTCTGTACTTGAACATAGCTATAATATTACCGGGTGATGATCGGAGTCAAGTTCGTATACGTCTTGAATAAGTTGTAACTGAAGCATGACATTCTTTAAAATAGCTATGTCTAAGACTGTCGGGCGACAGTTGTCCGGATAATGAGTGGGTTCCATAGGGGTTATGACGTCAAACGCGAGATCGTCACTTAGTTTGTCGAGTATCTTCCCATTTCGAGAAGTAGTCGGACTGTTCCAAATGACGTTCCCGCTTTTGAGGTCCCCCGCAATAATAACGGAGTCTCCTAACTGGAATATCGCCTCTAAATCGGATTTTAATAGTTCTCTATTCGGCGAGAGATACGCGGATACTATTATAACGGATGGATGACAGGTCATCCCTAATTTGCATACTGACATTTTCATATTGGATAGAACGGGCGGAGTTGTGGTACGTGCGGTGTAGAGGGCGCCGCGTGAGATGCGGGTGCGGGCGTTGCCGGGGCGCGAGAGACCTGCATAGACGCGGGAGGTGGAGGCGGAGGGCGGGCGGCGACTACAAGCGCCTTGGGCGCCTGTCTTGCTTGACGAGGGTGTTATGTGCGCGGCGCGCGGGGGCAGCCGCGATAATTCGCGGGATGTCCCGCGTTACCGCACAACACGCAACTGGGGGGTTCAGGGGTGTCGAGTGTACGCCCGCACTCCTTTGTAGAATGATCACCTAGGCACTTGACGCATCTAGGGCGAAGGTGACCGTTACGCGCCGAGTGGCCGTAACTCTGGTAGTTGTGACACTGCGACGGAGTGTGGGTTTTTCAGGGAGGCTCAACGGTGATGCCGTTGAGGCTGCAAACGGAGGTCAGGCTAAATATAGCCTTACCCTCCTGAGAGCGGTCTAGGAGGACCAAGACCATATTATAGGGCACTCGAGTTCATGGGTGGTACATTCGATGTACCTCTCTGACAGGAAAATTTTGCTCCTTAAGGGAGGCAATCACGTCTTCGACCGAGATCTCGGCCGGAACACGGCGAATCACTACACGGAGGAGGCGTTCCTCCTCGAGAGTGAAGGTAAAATGAGCCAACTTGGCTTCCTGAAGGAATTTGGTTAGCTGTTTGAAATCATTGACTGAAGGGACTTTAACCTGGATACCCGCCGAAGTACTTAGGGCGGACGTGTAATTAAGTTTTTGAATCTTTAATCTATTTGAAATGGACGTCCACTGGGACTTGTCTTGGATTGTAACCGGAGGCGCTGCCCGGGGTTTCTTGGTCGCTGCTGCGGAGTTCGTAGCGTCGACTTGCGAAAGCGAGAAGGAAGTAGCTCTGCTCGAGCTTGGTATAGCCATGGCGGGCGCTCGGGCGCCATCTTTGTTTCGAACTACTTTTTCTGCCGGGCGTTCGGTACCCGTGTCGGAGTCGGAGGAGCGTGATCCGCGACGGGGGCGTCTCCGATGTGAAACGATTTGGAAATCGTTGTCTTGCGCAGAAGGCGCGGAATTCGCGGATGGCGCGGTAATGGCGGGCGTGAGAGACGCGGCGGGCGTGACTATATCTAACTCCATTTCGGAGCTGGCCGCCGAGCTGGAGCTTGGTGAACGGCCTCTATCCGCCTGGTTCAGCGGTGACACAGGCGAATCATTGAGGAGCGCGTACCTATTGACTGTCGCCACGCGGGGCACATACTGAATGTACTTCTCGGGCGAGGCACAGTGACGCGCGAGAATGGTGTCGACGACGCTTTCGTCGACTTCATTCGCTAGGAAATCGTTCCTGAGGCTTTTAATAAATTTGAGGGCCATTTCGTGGCCTGAGGGGAACGCGAACCAACCTCCCTGCCTTAAGGGCAGGGGGCTAACCAAACGATAAGCTACGGGACTGGGACTATATCGGGTCAGGACCAAGAGAACTGTTTAAAACTAAACAAAGCGAAAGCGCAAAGTAAATAAATGAGTGGGCGAGACAGGGGAACATTTACTACATGAATAAAATACTATAACATAAATAAATAATGGTTAAATAAATAGATAAATAATAATAAATAGGTACTTACATATATACGGGGGCACAGAGATAGATTACTTTATCACTGAATAGATAAAAATTAACGAAATATATGAGGAAATAAATAGATAATTAAACAAATAAATAATAGTTGGCTAGATATTTAAGAATAAGGAATAGAAAAATGAGTATATAAATAAACGGGTAAATATATAAATAAGGGAATGTCTCACTCACTCAGGTATATTTTGTACATGTGTACCACAGCTGCACTCAACTTAGCACCCACAAAGCACAACGAAATCGAGAACAAAAGATCTCGAACAAAGGAGATATCGGACACGTGCGTTCGCTAGCGCGTCCAAATCGGAACTCCACCATCTTCACTTGGTTAGCAACTGTATTTTTAAACGCAATTTTTTTGCGTTGTAGTGTTTCCTTCGGTCAGTGAGAGCGCCGGAGACCTACCTTCTTCCCCTTTCCTCCTTTCTCTTCCCTTACCCTCCCCCTTTCCAATATACAGGTTATCAACGCACTAGCGACACCCCTGGTGTTGCTAGTGTCTTTAGACGGTGGTGGTCACTTAACATCACGTGACACACCTATTTGTTTGCCTCCTATGATACAAAAAAAAAATATATTGATATATTAAAGAACCAGGTATTCTAAAATTCTTGTTCTTCCAACTTTGCCGGCTCTTGTACTAAGGTGTCACAAAAAAGTCTAGTTACGTTAACTACAAATTTTTATATTTCGTTATCCTGGAGAACTCCTTGCGTTTTGTGGGACAAAAAGTATCCTGGATGTAGCCTTGTAATATCAGTTATCACTGTGTTAAGTTTCATCAAGATTGGTTCAGTACTTTCAGAGTGATGCGTGTTCATAGGGACAGACAGACAGACAGACAAAAATTGTACAAAGATTATTTTTGGCTTCTACATCGATAACATACCCTAATTAAAATTTTCAAAATATATTTTATGAACAGATTTCGACTTGATACAATTTTATTATAGTATAGATAATAAACATGTAAATTTAACGTGTCTGTAGATACTACTTGGATTTTATGAATAAATTGTTTCATATATCTAAGAATAATTAATAAAATACATGTCAATCATTTTTAAAGACATCTTTATGTATGTTTGTATGAACATTAATTACTGACAAAGTACTGAGTTCACAATAAAACTTCATAAAGAAAACCATAAAGCATATCCTCGAATAACATTTAGTCCTTAGTTTCATTAAAGTCGGTTCGCTCTATCAAAAGTTATTGTAATTTTAATGATAGTGTACTTTAAGTACGAGAAAAAAGTAGATGGACTTAAGACATTCACATGAATTTTTAGTCACAATTTTTTTACATTAGGTTTCGCTCGAGCAAAGTCATAGACACAGCTAGTCATATATAAACATCAGGTAATAAAATATATTAAAAGTCAAAGTCTTGACACAAAATACATGTTAGTAGAATCTATTTCTTTCTCCTGTAACTCTCTTATTAGTTTAGATTTCGATAGTTTTTCATTAGATAATATTATAATTTCCTAACAGACAGATAACGGACATTTTTT
>JACEII010000012.1:16501059-16538384 GCA_014332785.1 Antheraea mylitta
CCCTCAATAAATGAGCTATGTAACACTGAAATAAATAATTAAAATTTATAATTAATGATAAAAATTATAAATTTAGTAATGGCGGTCATTGGGTTTGGTGTGTTGGCATTTTGCGAAAGATAGTTAATCGAAGTGAATTATCATTGTTTATGCCTAAATTAAGAAAAATATAAGTTCCTATCTTATATAAAACCTATGTGCTACACTTTAAAAACCTGACTGACAAAGCTAATAAATATAACCTTCGGTTTTTGGCGGGATCTTAGTCTGTCATGTAGTGGATTTTATATTTTATTCATAGTCTTGTGTTGACTCTACATTCTGTAAATTTGGTGGTGTTTTACGTAATATAGTTAGTTCATTGTGCATAAGTGAAGTGAATAGAAAATAATAAATACCACGGAGCATGAAATTCTGAGATGCCCCAAAAACTCCCTAGAACGTTCTAGCAAGGGATTCACCATCTTGTTAGAATATTAATTCACACGAGGCTTAATATTGAAATGATCGTACGACGCTTGTAATATTATTGAATACGTAACAATGGCATTAATAATCTGAAAGGTTGATTGCCGAAAATAAAGATAAAAAAAACCTTGATCACCACAAATTTTGGACACCATATATATAAGCAAGAACCATTGTTTCGTATCATAACACAACGTTCTATTCCCATTAACATAAAACGTAGATCAGTGGTATTTACCATCAAAGGCTTAAGCTATTTAGATTATAAGTGGATGTTATTAAACCTCTTAATCGCTTTATCTCAATGAGAAAACTCTTTGATATCTGATATTTGTATAAAGTACCTGGGCAACCGAGTTCTTTAAAAGACATTTGCCTCACAAAATTAGCACTTATTATTAAAAAATATGTCACTCTTATAATCGTAATATTATTAATATATATCTAATACCTTTAAACGAGCAATTCTTGTATATTTTTATATTTGTATATATTCAGGATCTCGGAAACGGCGTCATCTGTTTCCGTGAAACTTAGTAAGTAGGTGGTTTCGGGGACAATACATCGATCTAGCTAGATTCCATTCATAGAAAATTTTTTTAACTGAGTTTTCAGGCAATGGAAAAATATAGCTAGAATATATAGGTCAATTAAAATTAAATCAGATGGAAATCGAGTGACATCAAAAGAGATTTTTTTTTTTACAAAAAAAATAATTCTGTGAAGCAAACCTAACAGTTTATTTTAATTAAAAAATGTTTTTTAAAGAACCGAGCTAGGCTCGGTCGTCCAGG
This sequence comes from Antheraea mylitta, assembly GCA_014332785.1. Taxonomy (NCBI): domain Eukaryota; kingdom Metazoa; phylum Arthropoda; class Insecta; order Lepidoptera; family Saturniidae; genus Antheraea; species Antheraea mylitta. The sequence continues at coordinate 16,502,322 of JACEII010000012.1, forward strand.
TACTTCTTTTAATTAGAGTAAACTCTTAGGTTTGCGTCACAAAATCAGCATTTTTTTCCCAAAAGATAAAAATTAAAAAAGATATTTCCTCTTTTGCTGTTACCCGGATTCAAACTGGGGTTACTCTAATATTCGAAGCAGCCGATTTCCATTTGAGCTATTTTTGTTTTGATAGCGGTGGCGAAATTTATTTTTATATGCTAGCTATATTTTTTCATTGCCTAAAATCTCTGTCAAGTTTTCTATGAATAAAATTTAGCTAGATCGATTTATCGTCCCCGAAACTACCAACAACTAAGTTTCACGATCCTGAATATATACAAATATAAAAATATACAAGAATTGCTCGTTTAAAGGGATTATTATTAAATATTGAGTTTCTTCTTCCTTTTGCTATAGCCTCATGAGCTATTTTACAACAGTGATATTATTAAGCCGTATTACATTGGAAATAAGATTTAATTTTCAAATGTATTTGATCAAATACTCTACTCTTTTGTATAACTAAGAAAATCCTCCGAGGAAGAGATCTATAACCACTTATTTAAGATACGTTTGAGAAAGAGAATAATATAAAGAGGTAACGTTTGTGAGTTTGTGACGTTGTAGGGGGTAATCTCAGCAACCACTGGTCCGATTTGAATAATTTGTTCAGTGTTATATAGCTCATTTATCGAGAATGGTTATAGGTTATATATCATCACGTTTAGACCAATAGGAGCGAAGCACCAATGAAAAATGTTTCAAAACCGGGTTTTTTTCCCTTGAGAGCTTCCGCTGCGTGTTAGCGTTAACCCAAAGTAAGTATTCCATGCGGACGAAGTTTCGGAGAGAGGCTAGTACAATATAATTAAATTACAAATTATTTCTAAAAATATACTCAAACTTACGAGTGTAACTACTTACAATTATTCTTGTTACATAATTTGTCTTATACTATGCTTTATTACTATTTTTAAGTCTGTCCGTACTATTGACTACATTGAGGGTGTTACCTGGGACGCCATTGGTCGAAAGTTATCGGCCGATCGTAACTTAACTGACTGAAAGACGAGTTGGTGGAGTCGTTTGGGGCATTCTTACTCAGACAGTTGAGCTATTCACATCTACGGTACGATATTGTGATATTACATAGCGTTGCCCCATCCGTATCGAGTGTGGAACATAGCTATTTTCAGTAGTGTGTTGCTGAATCGGCTTATTGAGGTTAAAGCGTTTTTATTATTTTTTATGATTACCAATTGCTACTATTTATTTAGGTGTTTCTATTTACAGAATACGTGATCAACATATTTTACATGAGGTATTAAAGACTATGCATTTAAAAACATCTTTCTTAATTGCTTCTTTCGAATGCTTTTACTATTCTTTTGACTTCAACTCAGGTGTTGGTGCAGAATTTTAGCTTGAGAGTTATAACTAGCCCTAAACTGACTATATCATGCCAACTGTCGTAGCATCAAATCATGTACCACCACGGCCAATATACCTATATCAAAACAACCATTTAATTATGAAGTTAGTATTAATTCACACTTTAAAACCTGAACGATTTAATTAACACTGACTAAAACACAAGCAACTTCTAAAAAAATAAAATAAAACGACAATTTCATAAACAATTTATTTCTAAAATATCCTCATACAACTAACTTCAAGGCATTCTAACAAGAAATTGCACTACGGTAATGCCCATATTTGTCCTCGGATATAGTTTCCCCGATCCCTCTCATTTGGCAAGCCTTCTAAATTTGATGGGAACGATTTATCTAACGAATACAGTTTATTTTTCAACCGAGATCGCGCATGAAAAGATTTACATCGCGTTGAATGCGAAAAAGGCAGAAAATAGGATCTAATCGAGGGGATTTCTGCTTGAGATCACGTAAATAAGTTACAGTAAACGTCGGTATTAAATAAACATGATTTCGGGTTGTTCTCTCGTAATGTCAAGTTTCTTTTACTATTTCTCGAGTCAAATTAACATCAACGTACCGAAAGATAAAACTCGTCATTACAATTTACATCGTACTGTTGAACCTAAAGAATTATGTGGAACATTCAAATCTTTTTCTCGAATATTCCTAGTAACAAATAACACATACGATGAAAATTTAATCGATCTATATATTTGTTAAAACATAAATCACTACATATTCAAAATAAAATCCTCAGATATGTCTGTCTGTCTATTCGCGATAAACTCAGAAACTACTGAACGAGTGTTTGTGCGGTTTTCAGCAGTACATAAAATGATTTATGAAGAAGTTTTAGGCATACAATTTATCAAGATTTCTTTTATTATCAGGGTAGAATAAGTCCACTGTGCCCGCTAGTAAATTCTAAAAAAGTGAATCTTGAAACTTTCTCATCAAGTAAGTATCTGACTTTAGACGATGATTGGCACTTACCTTACATACATACTTTTACTTTTATAATATACTATTTGTTGCCTTTTCAATTTACCAGGCAAGAAAAAAAACATATCAATGTTCTGTTCTGCTACATAATCGAATTTTAAGCAAAACTTTATTACAATCCGTTCAGACAAATATAGCAAACTTTTGGTAGGTGGTAGAGCCACGCTGAAGCTATTATTGGTTTCAGCATGAATGGATCGGCTCGTCCAGGGTACTACCACCTGACCCACAGAAAACCGTCGTGGAGTGCTCGCATTGTTACATTGCGTTCGGACAGTGAGAGCGCCGGAAGAAAATCTCTCCTCTCGCATTCCTCTACTCCCTACTCCCCCAAATACAGAGTGGCAATTCATTTGCGATTCCCCTGGTATTTCTAATGTCTACGGTGTTGATCACATAACATCGGGTGACCCACATGTTCATTTGTTTCCTATGAAATAAAATATGTAAAGAATAATTAACGACTAAGTTTCAAGAATTTGGTATCTTAACTCTGCCCTAGGAATATATCCTTGTTAATTAAACTAATATGCATTGTATGTCAACTTTAAACTGGATTTAGTAAAAAACCAACATAATACAAGAACCAGTAACAATTGGTAATTCCATGTTTCAAGCTCACTATAACCAATAACAGTTTCTTAAGCAATAGTGTTAGCAATTAGCCAAAGCCTACAATTCCTTAAACACCTTACCGATTTGCCGGATAGTGAGTTCAAGCACCGTGTTAAGCGGGTTTTAATGTCTAAGGTTATTATAGGATGGATCAATGTGTGAACAATGGTGACGTCTGGAAATTAGACTCCTCTATGTGCATCCACCAAAAATGAATGTAACTGTCTGTTTGTTAAGATATGTGTCATGAAAAGTAAACTAGATCGAGTTTCTTGCCGGTTCTTCTTTCTCGATGACTGGGTTGTATTTCGATCTGGCAGTAACCTTAACATTCATAAGCTCCTTCTCAAGGCTTAAATTAAATAGTATTTTTGATTTTATTTTAGAAACCGTGGCCAAAATCTAAAAAACAAATTGAGTTACTAGAAGTCTCTATTAGTGATCCCTACATCTATTAATCCACAATATATATACACTGTTTATATACAACAATTGACCAAGCACCCGTCGGTTTTAATTTATGTTAACACAAATTGACATTTTAAAAGAAATATAATCAAATCACTCACGCCGATACTGACACAAATTAAGACGGGCACTCCGATAAGACCAGGTAAAAAATTTAATTGTAAAATTCCGATATACCAAATTAATGAACCGATTGACATAGTCCTTGAACTCACTATCCGGCAAATTGCCTAAAAAACTGTTTTTAGTTTTGGTGATCTTGAAACATGGAATGACCTATTTGTTGCTGTTTGTATGTAAATGACAATCACCATCTTCCACGAAGAAAGTTTTTAAGCCATTTATCTAATATATAAAAATTTCGTGTCATGGTGTATGTGGTTGAACTCCTTCGAAACTGCTGAACCTATTTCTATAAAATTTGAAATTTATATTTGGTAGATATGAGAATACGTCGTAAAGTATATTTTATACCCCTAGGTCATTAGTGCGTCTCTGCCCAGATTTTTTTTTTTTCGATTTTATGGTCAAATTTTGGATTTCCTTTAATTGCCATGAAGAAACATCCACTACCCAAAAATTGTCTCGCTCCTGACCTCAGCCACCCATTTTTTATTAGCGATTGTAGTATTTTTGTATGAACAATATCCAAATGATTCAACGGTCGTTCGTATTTCAAACAAAACAAAATTATTGATGTTGTCGAATGAAATGAAATTTTTCCCACATATGCGTAAGTTACCCACTCAACTAATTGTTTGAGTGAGTCTCTGAATTATTTGGTTTTACAACTGGAAACGGTGTGAGACGCTGTAATCGGATTCTAGGGTTTTTTAAGATTATTCGAATTTGGTAATACAATTGGAACCGGTAGGTAACTGATTTCACACAGACGAAGTTGCACGGGTTAGCTAGTTTGACTATAAAATGCTACTTGGTTGCGCTGCCACAAACCTCTGTATCGTTGAACTGTTCGCTATACGAATCTTTTGTCTGGAAACGGAGAATATTAGAAAATATTTATTTTATGTGTTTGTTCGTTTGCTACGCTTTCAGAACTTAATAACTTAATGGATGATCATGAAATTTTGCATATATTTTTTGTGAGAACAAAAAAGAACGAAGGATGCTTCCATGTACAAACATAACTTCTTTTTCTTCATTGTAATAATAAATTACTATGTTGTAATATAAATATATTTTATCTCACATATATTTTTTCTGCGAACGATGTAAGGAACTACCGATGGATACGCTTTATCACCACGGACCTAATGAACCTAATACGGAGAAGGAAAATGATATATCAAATAGATTTCTCGATGAATGTAAACGTCTTATATATATTATACCATTTTTACTCATCCTGTATCTTACCATGGAAAAAAATTTAGTTTTTTTAGAAGTGTTTAATCAACCGTTCATAAATTTCATTATTGACTTCGTGGTTGTAAAAGTTATTCTTTTTTGTACTGGGCGAAGCTTGACCTCAGTCACACCTGATGGAAAGTGGCAACGAGGCCTAGATGTAGCGAGTTAGCTCAGTAAAATCTTATTCACTCTTCTTTTGAAGGTTGTTATAATGTAAAGTTTTGGAAAAACCCACCTCCCCTCCCTATCCCACCCAAAACACAGGCCGGCGACACACTTCCGATTCACCTGATGTTGCTAGTGTCTATGGACCGGTGATCACTTAACATCAGGTGACCCGAGTGTCCGTTTACCTCCTATGGTATAAAAAAAAGATCTGTTAAATTGGAGTTATAAAAAAAACATAATACTATTTAAATACTGTCGAAATTTTCATTACCTTAAAATCAAAAATATCAGACGTTTTGTACTAAAACTGTTTTGCACACACATACTTAACATGTTTAATTTTTACAATGTTTATCTTTGAGAGGTTGAAAGTCACGAAATAGCTATAGCATGATCTCAATACGTGCCGTAATACATTGATAAGATATATTGTGGCAAATAATCTTTTTGCATAATATGTATAGAAAAAGGGCAATTTTTTATTATACTAATTCCGTTACATTTATCACTAGCTACATGCCTTCTGCTTCGCTGTTCAAATTTAGAATAAAAATAGCAAATGGTCCAATTTTTTGAAGTTATACTTCTATTGGCGCGTTAGGGAAAAATGGTGAGAGTAAATTTTTACGATACGCGCACGCCGTCACGAAAAACGGACACCCTGAATTTTTTACTTTGCGCGCGTACACCGTCGCGAAAAACAGACACCATGAAGTTATTAAGATGTGCACGTACGCCGTCACGATAACTAGACATAATGAAGTTATTACGATGCACGCGCGCGCCGTCACGAAAAACAGACACCTTGAAGTTAGCTATAGTCATCATTTTGTCTTTGTATTTGTTATTTGTATTTCTTTGTATTAAAACTTTCAATGTATTAAAAACCTTTTTTCTATTGTTAGTGTCGTTTTTTCTACAAACGTAGAATAAGGCGAAAGATTAATTTTTTTTAAAGATTTTTATCTGTAGGTGGTAGAGCCCTGCTGAAGCTATTTTTGGTTTCAGCATGAATGGGTCGGCTCCTCCGGGGTAGTACCACCCCTCTCACAGATAACCGACGTGAAATAACAGTGCTTGCATTGTTGTGTTTCGTTCGGTCAGTGACAGAGCCGGAGGCCCACGTCCCTTCCTCTTTCCTTCTTTCCCTTTTCCTTCCCCTCCCCCTTCTCCCATATACAGGCTGGCAACGCACTTGCGACGTCCCTGATGTCGCTAGTGTCTATGGACGGTGGTGATCACTTAACATCACGTGACCCACCAGTTTGTTTGCCTCCTTTGATAATAAAAAAAATCTTGTTTAATCAGTTTTCAAAAAATTTTGAACTAAAAACTCTTTAAAGCGCTTTGGGCGCTAAATGGCGAAATGTGTCTGGGGTAGCTTGTGACCCACGAATGCCTTTGAAACTCAAGGGGAAAGTTTATAAAACCATGATAAGACCGGTCATGCTGTATGCATCTGAGTTCTGGGCTACGAAAGAAACGGATGAGAGGAAATTACATGTGGCAGAGATGCGAATGTTAAGGTGGATGTGTGGTGTGACTAGAATGGATAAGATTAAGAATGAGTATATCAGAGGAAGTTTGAAAATAACACCGGTGACAGAGAAGTTGAGAAGTAATAGGTTAGCATGGTATGGGCATGTCATGAGAAGAGATGAAAACCATGTGACTAGAAAAGTGTTGAGTATGATAGTGGATGGATATACGAGTAGAGGAAGACCGAAAAAGGTGTGGATGGATTGTGTGAAAAATGATATGTGCGTATAAGGTGTGAATACTGAGATGACATTTGATAGGAGAGAGTGGAAAAAGAAAACATGTTGTGCCGACTCTACTTAGGTGGGATAAGGGTACTGATGATGATGATGATGATGGGCGGTTTGTTGGCAGGTGACATGGTAGTAAGCGTGACCGATCGTATTGCGCTTGCGCGGCTTGCGTCACACTAGCGAAGCATAGTATAGCAAGCCTGTGTACAGTTAATATTGATATTTTATATTAAGATTGTACAGACCATCATATGTTTAATTAATTGATAAGCTGTATAAACATGTTTATAATTTTTGTTTGTACGTATAATGTTTATATTAATGTATAATGTTTTTAATTTACGAATTATGAAATTTAAATAAATCTTATGAAAATTGTTTTTTTTTTATTATTATTGTGTGTGTGTTTAGCACGGCAAAGTGACTGGACTATGCCTGATGGTAAGCATAGTACAATCCAAAAACAATAGCGACCGCCGAGTGACACACTATCCATCGCCGGTCGCCACTATCATACCCGCCTGCAAATTAAATTTTGAAAAAAATACTTTCCATTGCTTTGCGTTTTCACTTTGTCGACAGTCCTTATGACTGCCTAGACTTTTCTTATTTGAAGTTTACAGTTTATAGAAATTAGTAAGTCTAACTAAGCAGAGATGTCACTTATAGTCCGTTGAAGCTGCTAGGTGATTAGCGTAATCAGTTTGAGAGGAAAAAGAGACCTCACCCCTATATGTATGTTCTATAATTTATGTAATGGGCTGTATTTCGAGGAATTATTAAACATTATTCCTATAGCTACTTTCCATCATCGTACCATTCGGCCCTACCCTCACACCTTGAAACCGAAATAGTTTTGAAGTGATGAGAGCTTATTTGACAGCATGTTCGGACACCGTATCGATGGACGCAGGTTCGAATCCAAACAACTGAATCGGTGCTTCCGCTGAAGGAGGAGATCATGGTGAATCCATAGCATGTGCTATGGTTTTTTCTAAGTCCGCTTGGCTAGCTACCATTCTCAGGCTTAAAATCTCCCAAGCATCTGTTGATGTGTTCTGGCACTTGCATTTGAAAGCCAGTCTTCTCTAAGTCTAGCGTGTTTAGCATCTTAGTCATTCGTCATTTGATATCACATGAGATTATGGTCAAAACCTTATAGAAAATTTAAAAAATGTCATTGTCTGGTTGCAGAAGAGTTTCCTCCCACGATTATTTCTGTTAGTAGTCCGGTGAAGCTGTGAAGGCCCTAAATAAGGCAAATAGCGTAGTCAGTTCGAGAAAAAAAAGGATTATTTCTGTATAGAACGATCCCTTCTCCAAGGGACTACAGTATGAAATTTTTGAAGAGGGATAAATAGATTTTTGAAAGTCTGGAACGCGCATTTGATACCTCCCGTACTGCAATCATCCATAGGCTGCGGTGCTTACCATCAGGTGGTCTGCATGCTTGTTTACCACCATCGTGTAAAAAAAAACTTGAAGTTGTGAGGCTTATAAAATTATATACCCTATTAATGAAGGGAAATCTGAAAAAATATTTCAACTATATTATATATTTTTCCTTTTTTTTAACACCATAGGAGGCAAACGAACAGATGGGTCACTTGATGTTAGGTGATCACCACCGTCCATAGACACTTGCAACACCAGGGGAGTCACAAGTACGTTGCCAGCCTGTGTTTGGAAGGAGGGCGGGGGGGACAGGAAGAGAAGGAAGGGAAGGGGAGGGTAGGTGGGCCTCCGGCTCTCTCACTGACAGAACGAAACGCAACAATGCAAGCACTGTTACTTCACGTCGGTTTTCTGTGAGAGGGTGGTGCTTCCCCGGACGAGCCGACCCATTCGTGCTGAAAACAATAATAGCTTCAGCTTGGCTCTACCACTACAAACTTCCTGGATTTTTGATAACAACTATTCCAAATGTTAATAGTATATAGTAAAATAATTATGAGCGAATAATACGAAATTGTTTATTATGTATTTTCCAAATAATTAATTAAATAAAAAATCAAAATTGAAAAACATCAAAAGTATTATACCAAATTAAATACCACAATACCCTAGTAACGAATTGTTGTTTTAATAACAATGGTTAATTCATAATCACAGTTAAATTAACATTAATATCACCAATACTATGTATCATTTAACAATTTATATACCTATATATAACTAGGCAGAGACAAAATACTTAAGTACTTCTTCCTCCTTTGTTTATCAAATTATTAACCTTTTATTCTCATTTAGTAGATATTGACAAGCTTTACTTTTTTTTCGAAATGACTACGCTATTGACCCATCAAGGTCTTAACAGCTTCACCGGACTACTAAGGCGAGCGCTTAAGGCACTCAGCCGATTTTATTTTGGCAACCAGCTCAAGGGTGCACGGCACATCTCGGCTTGGTTGTTGCCTGTTGCATGCAAAATCGCGACCTATCTTAGCTAACCTAGCTAACTATTCATATATGTATGAGGTGTTGAAACGTATATGTGTATCAAGCATACACGCCTCAACAACTCCTGCATATATTTATTATCGGAAAATTGAGAGTTTTTCAGTTCAATAAGGGAAAAAAGTAAATCCTTCCACTTTCATGTGTAAGCGTGTGGGCGTGCACGTGTGTGGGGTGATCGTGTAGTGTTGTAGCGGTGATGTATATTTGTGTGTCACCGTATCGCGCAAGCAACGCACTCAAGGGCTCCCTACCGAGGGATCGAACCTAGGCTTGAGCCGCTACCGTGGGAGACCTAATCGGGTCGAGCTTTAGTATTATTAATAAAAATGATTAGAAGCAGTTACTTTTTCCATCCACATTATATGTATTTCAATAAATTGAATATTAATTATGATGCATGATCGCAACCGACGTAAAGAAACAAAATAAAAAAAAAAAACAATAATTTCAGTAGCATACATTTTAGCAAAAAAACCACAACCATTTATATTTAAAAAATATGAATAAAAATATGTAATTTTGATTATATTTAACATGACAAATGTAATGCATTATAAATATTAAATTGTTTGTACAAGCGCAAATTACAATTTCACACAAACTCGTCCAAAATTTTTACCAACTAACAGGCGTATAAAATTATTAAATATATTATCAAAGCCTTCCACATTGTCTTCCTTAAACTTTAGTTGTCCACTTTTTAGCCACGAAACGAGCTTATTAGTTGCTTCCATGTATTTATCAACGTAATCTGTAACGTAATATCCTTTTAAATTCAATTGCTTATTAAGAATCGCTGGTTGTAATGTTGTTGCTTTTGGTAATTTTTCATAGTCTTCAAAAGGTGACATATAAACACCGCAGACACATATCCTGCCATTTATATTCATCTGGTAGATCACTTGGCTGCTTAATTCTCCGCCAATATTATCAAAGTAGCAATCAATACCTTCCGGAGCAGAATTTTTAAGAGCAACGCTGATATCAGCTATCTTATAATTAATTACTTTATCAAACCCTAAATCATCTTCCAACCATTTCACTTTATCCTCTGATCCAGCGAAACCAATAACCTTGCAACCTTTGATTTTCGCTATCTGTCCCACAATAGATCCGACAGCTCCCGATGCACCGGACACAACAACAGTCTCATAAGCTTTAGGCTTACATACTTCGAGAAGACCGAAATATGCCGTTAATCCGTGCATACCCACTGCCCCAACTGCTAATGACAAAGGCAAATTCTGTAAATCGGGTAGTAAGTAAGGCTTGCCTAAAAGTACATCATAGTTAGTATTTGGATTTATAATGGAATAATCACACCATCCTGCATGACTGACAACTTTAGATCCAACTGGATATTCAGCGTCCTTGGATTCCACGATAGTACCAACTTGAGGGCCGAACTGATCGTAAGGAATGGTGTACAAGCCACAGAGTTGATAAAAATATAAATACGTGTCTAAGCTTAACCATTCCGCTTTGATGAGAATCTCTCCTTCTTTTAAAGGTGGCAATTCATACTCCACAAGTTCAAAATCATCACGCTTCGGTAACCCTTTGAAAAGTTTCTTCACTACGAACTTTTTTGCTTTAACCATATTTTTATTCGTAGCAACGACTACTAGATACAGTTTACACGCGAAATCTGAGTACTATATCAGTACATTCTCATTTATATTCACTCACGAATCATTACCGAGTATTCAAAACAAGATAGTTATTGGTAGTGTGTGAATTCGGATATTCTACAAAACACCTAATTATTTCTGTACAGTTAACATGATTATTCAGATAACGCTTTAAATTTTACTAAGACCAATTGATAATTGAAAAATGAATAACATGATTCATTGTTATATCAAGGAGAAATGAATATAATAATATGATCATCATCATAGGTCTGTAAGAGAATCACCGCAAGACCAAAGATATCTTCCCAAAGGAAGGCATAGACACAATACAAACGCCAGTCTGCGACTTACTAGCATTTCGAACTCCAAAAGATCCACGGCTCTCTTTTCTGTCACATACAATGGTACCCCAAGAACATTTCTCAAATTCAAGTTTCCCCTTGATACTTTCTTTCAACGTCAGCTAATAGTGTTTATAATTTAAATTAGTAAATATATGCTAATTCCAAAAAAATCCTTGGTACATGTAGGAGCTCAAACTTGGGGATATTGGATTAGTACTCTACCGGTTAATCACTTAATCACCATGAATTCACGACTATCAACTTCGACAGCACACCACGCACCATATCATGACCATTTATGTATTTAACAGACTTATTTATACATGAAACGATGTACACTGTCTGGGGAACCAGCTCTATTTCGTAAATTCGTACAATTTAAATTAAAATTATACGTAATAGCCATAAAACGGAGCAATCAACGTAGTCGCGTTTTACGTTTCCGGCCGTCACAATCCACAGTGATTATACGCTTTCGACTCTGCCAACGGAAATCTCAACAAAAACACGGGAACGCTCTATCTCGCACGGATCTCGAATTGTTTTCGTTTTCAGCTTATCTTGGCACTTTCGTGTTGGTTATAAATTCGTTTTGCCTCCGTCCTTAAAGATTAACGTTTTTTATAGATCTCGACATCTTATAAAGGCATCATCGTGGCCTGCCAAATCCTCTATAAGCAAATCACAGTTTACAGGCCAGTTAAAAGAATTCTAATTAAATTGAAAAATGGAATACTAAAGTCATTTTACTGTTTAATTATTCTTTTACCATTAGATAAAATGATTATTTAACTCACCTACAAAATTGTAATTATACAAGTTGCATAATTTAATCGAATTAAATTATACAATACAATACAAATGTTCAAACTAATTAAAAATTAATAAAAACTGTTGTTTAATAGTAAAGCCACTTCAATAAGGTACATGAATAACTTTACGTTTTCTCTTCTGATTGAATTGAGGTTTGTAATATATTTTTTTCACTATTTTTACAACAAAATAACAAACTAAAATTTAAAATAGCAATGTACGTGTATATAACTGGGCCCTAGTTTAAACAGGTCCTATGTATATTAAAAGATTCATATATATTTGATGAATATTGTAATGCTTATTAAAATATAATTTATACATACTAACATATTTGGCATGAAAATTAGTTTTCTCGTCTATGCTAATTGACAGATGAGCAATAAAAACCGGTTCATTTTTTTTAAATATGGAATACAGTTACCTATAGCTACAGACGCTATGGCTTACTCGCAAAAGTTCATTACTTTTAGCTCCTAGCATAAATACTGGAGTTAAAAACCATGCTCCTACGACATATAGGAGGCCTTAGTTTTATGAATCATAATTTACAAGAATTTGAATTGATTTTATGGTAAAGATACCAATAATGGAATTTCACAATATCATTTGACATATTATTTTTTATTTCATGTGAAAAAGAATAGTGAAAGTAAAATTATTCCACGTTTACTATGCTCAGTTTTATTGATAATTTTCATACTACACCATAGATGCTGCGTCAAACTTGGTCAGATTACGTAACATATCCATTCATAAGGATCCATTAGTATGAATAACAAGTATTTTATAAATAACTTATTTTCTTTTTTGAAATTGGTAATATAGCGCGGTTCTTTAAAAAACATTTTTAAATTATAATAAACTGTTAGTTTTATCTCACAAAATTGTATTTTTTCACATAAAACAAATTAAAAAAAGAATACTCTCTTACATAATGATAAAATTATTTATTTGATTAAAATAAATTGATAGGTTTGCCTTACAAAATTATAATTTTTTCCAAAAAAATATATACACTGGGATTCGAAGTAGGGTGTGCGGATTTTCGAGGCGGCCAATTTCCATCGGAGCTATTATTTTTTTGACAGCGGCGGCGAAATTTACCTTCATATTCTAGCTATATTTTTTCATTGTCTGAAATCACAGTTAAAAAGTTTTCTATGAATAAAATCTAGATCGATTTATCGTCCTCCACTACTAAGTACTACCTACATACTAAGTTTCACGGAAATAGATGAAGCCGTTTCCGAGATTCTGTATATTTACAAATATAAAAATATACAAGAATTGCTCAATTAAAGGTATTATAATAATTAATAAATAGATAGATAGATATAATTCCTATCCTTATGCAGCATATTACAAACGAAATATATCGAATATATACGTGAAATGAAAATCTCTTTCAAAACACCAGAATCGCATAAACGTACCTTAGCAATCGCAAAGAAAGTCCTATCAATTATGAAAAACACTTGTTGCGCTCCCGAGAAATTGTAATGTTCTCAGATAAACATGAAAAGCGGATTCAAAGGCATTTATTATTCAGTAACGTTCCGACACATCTCTGACACTTAATAGATAGAACGTTTTATAACTTATATTTTTCATTATCGCGACGAAGTTACTATACATAATAATATATATATGCACGATAGTACCGATAGAAAATACACATTTGTAAATGAATGACTCATTCTACGTGCAACTATGTATGTCATTATTATTATTATTTATTATTTATTTGTTACATATTACTTAACAGCACATTTAAAACATAATTAATATTAACATTTGCAAACATGTGGTGCCAATTAAAAAGTAATAATTATTACAATTTAATAATAATTAATGTATTAAATTCTTTACACATTGTATAAACGCTAATTAAACGATTGTTGTTGTAAACTGTCACCAATTATTGGTTACTTCTGTATTAAAGCCACAGCACTGTCCTTTTTTCGCAAGTTTTACTATTAACCTGGAGAAATTCTTTATGGATACACCACCCTCTCGGGGGAGAGGGTGGGTTATGTCCGACTCGCACGGACTAAAAGCCCACGGTGTAACGCCCGCCGCACAGTAGGGGCAGCCTGGGATCGAACCTGCTGACCTGAAAAACGGCCTTCTGGCAGCCTGATAAGTAAAATCACCAAGCTTCGTCCTACTATAGAGTCAATTTTTTTTTTTTCGAAATGACTACGCTATTGACCCAGCAAGGTCTTAACAGCTTCACCGGACCACATGTTTTCATTAATAATACTGCAAATTTATTATTAATATTCAAGATCTAAGAAGTACCGTAACAGTAACGTGGTAATAGTACTTTAACGGTATTTTTAATTTATATCGAAGTTACTATGATAATATATTTTGTAATATAACATGTTCAAGAGAGTTTGAAATGTAATGTTCCTGTTTCTGCAATGCTGTTGAATTCCAATCGTTGACTATACAAATAAAATCGAATTTTACTGGCTCTAATACAGATACACCTCGAGATATTAATTCACTCTATTAGTCCGTGTGACATATTAAAAATAAGCTATTAACTTTCATACGATTTAAAACAAATATTATCTCTAAGGCATAAGTTCCTGAATTTTAAAGATAATATAACATCAACCGAATACCTTTTATTTTATACAAGTCCATATCAGATAATTACAAATTAACACTCAAATTTATATAAGATTTTTTTTTTTGAGAAATTTGTTATATTTATTTTTATATAACTAAAAGACATTATTCGCACATTGTCTCTGGCTACGTGCGCTGTTGAGCTGAATGTTTGTAACCGTATTTATATCAAAGTAATGAGTCCTTTTCATCACATATTTTGCACAATTTCGAAATAATATTTGTAACCGTGGTGTTATTTAATACTTTTGACTAGTAAATACTTTTGACGGAACCCTAATGACTATTCCACGAAACCCCTAGGTTCCGCGGAGCCCAGTTTGGGTATCACTGCTCTAAAGTCTAGCTACACTACTAGTTGGGGTGTAAGGGGTGTCGAGTAACATCTTAAGACTTGAGACACCCAAGCCAACCTCACATGCACGTGGTGCACCCTGCTGATCAACGAAAGAGGCAATGGCGATAGCGGGATGGTAGGGTTTTACAGCCCGACTGAGTCGCAACCACCATGTATATGGCGAAAAAGCCCATCATAGTGACTCGCTTCTGCGTGTCGTGTTTTGGGATCAGCCTATGCATAACCAGTACTGGGTAACTTTCGTCATTATGGCCGGCATGACAGCGGCGACCGGCGATGGATAATCTGTCTATCGGTGGTTGCCGATGTTTCTGGATTGTACTATGCTTAACATCAGGCATAGTGCAGTCACTTTGTCGTGCTTCTATAAAAAAATACACTATTACCTAAACACTAACGTATACTAAAATATATTCTGGTAATTTTCAGATTAACATTATGAATAAGTTAATTATCTAAACGTACATAAATTATAAACGGCTTTAAAGTTGTTTTTAATAACAGCACTGTCCCGTTTAATATATTGATTAAATTCGCAAAGTACCAGGGCGCCATACATTTAGAAAACAAACTTGAAACATTATTTGAATAATGAACCCATTTACAACGCAAGTTCCAGACTCACTCAGTCCACTCAGTTTCATAGGCGCAACAAGTGCTTTTCATAATTGAACGCACCTGCCTCGTTTCGTCTCCGCATTTGTTATGCGGCCCTAGTACTTAACAACAGTTAAAGTTTTTTTTTGTACACGAAAAGTAGAGGCAACCATTTTTTTGTAGGTCCCTTACAAATGTAATAAAAACTATAAATACAGTTGTTACATGTTAAACAACATATTCTTTAGTAAATTGCTCTGTTATTTAGTTAATGGTTGTCGAAAAGTGTAAACAGTTAAAAAACCAAATGTCTTCTAGTAAACTCAATGCAGTTACAAATACAAGAGTCGCGATTTCATTCACTAGCTTTTGTTCCTAGCTTCGCTTGCAGTTACATAGATTTGACTTAGATACCTTCAGAATAGCCCTTTTTTCTAGACAAAAATTACCCTATATTCTTTTCTAATATCTATGCAAATGCGTTCAGTAATTAAGACTTAAATAATAACAAATAAACAAACTAAGGTTCACATTTATAATATTAGTAAGAATAAAGTAAACCTAAACGTTCAAAAGGTGTTCACCTATTCGTAGAAAAAATACAAAACTATTAATTTCTCGATGATAAAACTCACCAAAACATCCTATAATAGTTATGACGAGCACAAATCGATAAATATCGTCTGACCAGTATTTTCCTCAATTACCCGGCAGTGTTATGTATACAAATATTGTTATTAATTAATTCTACTTTATCAGCACTTCGGTTTGATAATTTGCAGGAAGTATTAATATGACGACTAACCTCTTTGCAACAGTGTAATTAAATTTTCTATGAATCCTCTAATTACTACCCAACAAGAAGTACTCTATATAAAATAGTAGGAATGCCCGTGACTCCACTCACATTTTCTTTCTTATCTTCTATACATATAATGACGTAAATCTAACGTATATGTACTTTTAAGATATGTATGAAAAAATTGTTGCATTTGTCTTGTGGTAAGTAATAAGATATATTTCAATCATTTTTAGAGATGTGTCTGTCTGTCTATCTGCTTGTTTGAACACGTATCACTGCTAAAGTACTGCGTTCATAATAAAACCTCACCAAGACATGTTTTTTTTTAATTCATTTAGGAATTTATATTATAAACATTCAGCCTATATACATACATAATGATGATTGGTCCGACCGGTTTCGGCCATGGCGACCACTTTGACCCCTAAACTTATAAGCGGCGCTAGTGTGCTCGAAGATGGCTTATGTAGCCTGTCTTCGTGGCGAAACTTCGTGAACATTGAGGACACGTAAGTACGCCGTTCTCAAAATGATATGTTATGGCAGCAGGAGGGCGAGCCTTTAACTGGCCGCGTTTGGTATCAAGGTCAGCTTTACGCTGAGCCTCGAACTCGCGTACTTGGCTGTTTACCATCCTGCGCCATTCTGGCCGTTGTGCTGCCAAACTTTCCCAACAAGAGGGCTCTATAGATGTATGTATAAAGAGAAGAATTTGAATTTATGAATTTCAATCAATTCTTTTTATTAAGTTTACTTCTTAGACTTATTTCTTATCTAAAACAATACTCACGATATCTTTATTTAATATAAGGTTATTAAAATTTTAAAAAGCCACGATTTTAATAAGCAGTACAAAAAAAGAAGATATATATGTTTTTGCTTTATTTTAATTTTCCTCCTGTGCATAAAACAAGATAATAAACAATACAGATAAAGTTCCTGGTATCAGCTACTACTTAATAGTTTAGTTATAATATTGCAACAGAATGTCAGTACATTCCTTGTACTTGAGAGTGTCATGCCTTTGCCCACTCAAATTACTTTTAACATCATAAGTATTTCTATATATTACCTAACGCCAGAAAATACACTAAAGCTTAGCCAAAGAGTACACCAATCAATAAAAGAAACGATCTTTTTTTTAAACTTTATTTTTGGCAAACAATCTTTCAAATTATTACTACCATTGTCGCGTAGTCAATAAATATTACAAGCGTAGTGCGATCACTTCAAAATTGCGTCGTGTGAGTCAATATTCTAACAAGATGGTGGATCCCTTGTTAGAACCATCCAGGGAGTTTTGTGGCATCTGAGAATTTCATGCTCCGTGGAATTGTATTCGATTCACTTCACCTATGCAAAATAAACTAACTATATTACGTAAAAATTCACCAATTTTACAAAATATAGCGTCAAATAACACAACATTATGAAGAAAATCCACTACATGACAGACTAAAATCCCGCCAAAAACTCAGAAATAATCTCGTAAATTGATTCTCTGTGGTTTTCGTCTTATAAGCACTCTCATAGACAAGTATAGAGATAACGAAACATTGCTATTTATAATCTTTAAGAATAATAACAATCAAGGGTTTAGATGTTTTGCGTATAAAGCAATTTTGCTTTGGTTTTTTATTTGTCAAGGTTAATAGTCCCATCAATTTATTTATGTTAATTTTCGTTCCATCACTTGTTAGAATTCTTTTGTAATTATAGACACATGTATATATATATATGAATATTTGATAAACGAAGTATTTTATTTACATTTATCGAATTGACGCTACTTATGGAAGGGATTAATAAATAATCAAATTAAAAATAAATAACATGAAAAAGAGAAATATATATGTATATGTAATAAACAAATTAAAAAATAAATTACTGATCAGCAACCTTTTCGTGTGACGAAATGTGATGAAGGTATAAACACCGTGTCGGGTTGAGTGGTGAAAACACCGGTTCTCTTCCGATCACCGAAATTAAGCAACGTCAGGCGCTTTCAGTATTTGGATGGGTAACCGTCTGAGAACACCGCGTGCCGTCCGAATTTTGTTGTATTTTTTTAAATTAAAATATTTTTCTACATTACAAAAATTTCACTTTTATCGTATCTCCCGAAATTGTGCTACATTGATTAAAACAGATAACATAGCACTCATATAAAATTCCGGTACTGGAGGACACTCTTATTAAAGATATTTAAAAACTTACGATATTTGAAAATAGAACTTCTTGGATTCATATACTTTGTTTTATCTATTTGTCACTTGTTGGCAGAATAGATTAATTCTTTCGCCTGTCCTATTGGACAAATATCATTACTATTATACTATTTGGGTTTTTTTTTACATTTAGGTGCAATTTTTAATATTACATGTTTACGTTACCATAGATTTAATTTGGGAGAAAATTGTAATATGATTTATTACGATTTTAAGTGATGTTTGACAATTTAAAGTAGTTACTACGCAAGTCGACTGTTTTATAGCTAGTTCGTAAATTGCGCACAAGGTCGCGCGTATTACATTTTATCCGTACAAACCCATTAATTTAAGCGTGGAATACATCATAATGATCGGTGAACATTGAAAGATCCGTCTTGTAGGTAAGATTTTTTATATAATAATACGGCTTTATTACATTCTAATGAACCGTAGTCAAAAAAAAAAATAGGGTCGATCCACTACAGTTCGAACTTGTAAATACACATGAAAACTATTTTTATACTATTATGACAAACCGAATCTTATACAGATGGCTACACGTGCATCCAGTTAAACAGAAAAACGCTCAGCTATGCACCGTAGTTTAAAATCAATAGAGTAGATCCGCTACAGATCAAACACATGAAAACGATTTTGATAAACCGAAAATATTTGATTTTTTGTTCGTAATGTTTTTTTTTTATAGTAGCTCGCCAAAATGACTGCACTATGCCTGATGGTAAGCACAGTACAATCCAAAAACAATAGCGACCGCCGAGTGACACACTATCCATCGCCGGTCGCCACTATCATGCCGGCCTGCAAAAAGCTGGATATGCACAGGCTGATCCCGAAACGCGATGCGCAGAAGCGAGTCACTGTTACGGGCTTTTTCGCCATATACATGTTGGTTGCGACCCAGTCGGACTGTAAAACCCTACCACCCCGCTTTCGCCATGGCCTCGTTCGTTATTCAGCAGGGTGCACCACGTGCAGATGAGGTTGGCTTGGGTATCTCAAGTTTTATGATGTTGACACCCCTTGCACCACTTTTCTTGCCGGTTCTTATCGATGACTGGATTTTTCTCAATCCCCGGAGTAGTTTTGACGTTTATATGTACCTTCTTAGAACCTACATCGAATAAAGTATTTTTTGTTTTGATTTTCTGTGTCGCTCTAGGTATAGCGTATATACCGTATTTTATTAGAATAAACGCTATACCGCATTATCTATACTAATATTATAAAGCTGAAGAGTTTGTTTTCTTAAAAACGCTAATCTCAGAAACTACTGGTCCAATTTGAAAAATAACATCGCGTTAAGATCACTCGGAGAGAAGCACCAATGAAAAATATTTGAAAGTCTTTTCAAAATATTTTCAATTTCTACGTAAACGAAGTCACGAGTTGAAGTTAGTGTTAGCCCAAAGTAACTATTCCCAGTGGACGAGGTCACGGGCTGAAGCTAGTAAGATACAAAGACTCTTTAAAGCTATAAATACGAAACATATCTTAGATACAATTTATTATGCGAAAAATGCACAACGATCCAATTACCACTCAAAAATAATACCCGCTTAGGCCTCCCACGGCAGCGGTTCAAGCCTAGGTTCGATCCCTCGGTAGGGAGCCCTTGAGTGCGTTGCTTGCGCGATACGGTGACACACAAATGTACATCACTGCTACAACACTACACGATCACCCCCACACACGTGCACGCCTACACACTTACACATGAAAGTGGAAGGGTTTACTTTTTTCCCTTATCGAACTGAAAAACTCTCAATCTTCCGATAATAAATATATGGAGGAGTTGTTGAGGCGTGTATGCTTGGTACACATATACGTTTCAACAACTCATACATGGTTAGCTAGGTTAGCTAAGATAGGTCGCGATTTTGCATGCAACAGGCAACAGCCAAGCCAAGGTGTGCCGTGCACCCTTGAGCTTGTTGCCAATATAAAATCGGCTAAGTGCCTTAAGCGTTCGCCTTAGTAGTCCGGTGAAGCTGTTAAGACCTTGCTGGGTCAATAGCGTAGACATTTCGAAAAAAAAAAAACCAAAAATAATAACCTCTATGTTATACCAGAAGAAGATGGGGAAGACATTGGAAGGCGTAGTCCGGTGAAGTTATTAAGATCTTGAGAGGTCAATAGCGTAGTCGGTTCGGAAAAAAAACATTGGATTGGATTGTAATAAAGCCAAAATTTTTCGAATGGATTGAACAATATCATATTAACTTACTGACGCAAAAAATTAAACAAAATAAAACTTATATAATATCCTTGTCTTTTGTTACATTTATTTTCCTTATTCACAATATGTCTAATAATGAATGTGAAACTAGATATTCAGTTCAGTATTCACATGTTGTTAATTAATATCCATTTCAAAACTTCTCAAAAATTTCTAAGAATATTTGAAACGTTTATCAAAAAATTTAAAACAAATTATGCTATAGCTGAGTTAAAAAATATATGAATTATTACAAAAACTTGTTTTTTTTTTTCTTTCAAAAACCGGAAAGCGAATAACTTCGTGTGGTCAGTCAAGAGCTGACGCTCACAAAACAGTGACGATTTGTGTTATTTTTCCTCAAAAGCTGTCCATTTTTAAATGTGAATAAATATGAAGAAACTGTGTAATATAATTGTGGTATTACTTTATGCAGGTAATATTATTTAAATTAAGAAATTATTGTTGTATTTATGAACTTCTTGTTGGTTATTACGGAATTGTGATTAACGAATGATACGTTTTAACTAAATGATTTTGGTGCTTAAGTTTATTTTAAGTTTATTGTTCGCTTATATATTATGGTTACTTATATAAGGAAAATACGCTAATATATCTATATTATATTATACTCTTATATTATTCTTACGTGAAGCTATAGTATACTTTAAAATGTGTAGTTTACGTGAAATTAGGACTTTTTGTTTAAACTATTGATGTCCCGATTGACTCACAGTTATCTTAGTAGAAAGGACGGTATATATGACTTTTTATTGGTTATTAGTAAGTGATTTATATCTTGTATTCGGTCGATTGGTAAGCAACTTTGTTTAGAGTCACAGAAGGTTCATATTTGTATTTCTACTTAATATTTAGATTTTTTTTAGTTTGTTCTATTCTGCAGACTCTTGGTCCGCACCTTTTTTTGCTTATATGTAGTATTTTTTTGCGTAAAAATCGTATCCGTGACCATATTTTTTTTTTAATTATTATTAGTAATTTATTAAATATTAACTATTTTTGGTTTAATGACGTTTTGGTTTTATAGCGCTTGCATTTCCATTCTTTATTATATAATATTTAGATTAAAAAGTATAGTTAATTTAATACATACATTAGATTTCTTATTTGCTGTTGATACGTAAGACCTTCTGTTATAGAGAATTGATGCCCTCAGTTTAATGTTCTAATGTATTTTTAATAAAATGGCAACTGACATAGTACTAATCTTGATGACTTACTTTAACTTCAATATGATAATTTTATCGCAAGTAGGTGCCATTACTGAACACTATGATTTATATATCATTTTAAAGAATTTCATTGTTTCTTAATATTCTAACCGGTACAGTTTTTAATATTATCCGGTCTTCTAGATATAAAATTCACCAACGACAAATTGAAATAATATAACTCCAATTTTCATTACAATGATAATTTAAATAATTATCACAAGGCTCCTTACAAGTCTATTAGCGAGTTCAACATTAGATCTTTCTTCATAAATTTCTCTAAAGTAATTGACAGCCCTCAGTTATTAGAAAACGAAAGCTACATTAATGATGTATCAAATATAACCCGGCATTCTGGAATTTTGCGACATACACTCTTTGCAAGGACAGACCTTTCACATTACTACACTATAAGTAAACTAATTTATACTCTAGGTATTGATATATAAAAACCCTTTCTTAACCCATTCCTTATCCTATCCTATCCTCCTTATCCTATCCTATCCTATATAGTTTAGAGGATTTTATCCGACACAAAATACATATAGGAGTTGTTGAGGCACGCATGCTTGGTACACATGCATGTTTCAATAACTCACATACGTATATCTAGATAGCTTAGCTTAGGTTAGCTCAGATAGGTTACGATTTTTGCACAAAACAGGCGACAGCCCAAGCCGAGGTGTGTCGTGCAGCCTTGAGTTAGTCGCCCAAGCATCCTAAATCGGCTGAGTGCCTTCAGCGCTCGCCTCGGTAGTTCGGTGAAACTGTTAAGACCTATCCAGATCAACAGCGTAGTCGTTTCGAAAAAAAAAAGAATAATCCAATCTGCATAACCTCTAATAAAAGTAACGCTCAAAACCGTACCTAAAAACTCACCGATATAAGTAGTTATAGTTATAACATAAACTTAAGTTTTTGCAAATTTAACCTTACGCGAATTATTTAATGTTACACCTTTTAAAGATACACCTGGTATAACAAGGTTTTTTTGTAAAAGAGAAGACTTTGCATTTTAACTAGTTAGTAACAAGTGATAAGACCTAGAGTGTTATGTATTTTTACATTTTATACCAACGTTTTCATTTCTTGCTGTTTCGATCCACATCTTATAGAACTTTTAACGTTTAGTTTTACTCTGTACACTTTATTCTTATATACATAGAAAATAAATCTAATTTAAATAATCTTAAATGTACACACAACAAATATATAGCTAAATGTAATTTTTAAATTGACAGACTTCCAAACTACGCTAGTAACTTGAATTTTTACATAAATCTTAAGTTTTCTATCTGTTATTATGTTGATAGAATAAGAACCAGTTTTCCAATTTAATAAACACGTTTTATAATCAAATCTTATATGCTTTATGGTTAGTAGTATTTAATAAAGGAATAACCGATGAGAATACTATATTTTGAATGAAACAGCGTTTCTTAAATGAACTCTATAATGGACTGTCTAAATAGTAAAAAATTGATTAAAAATTGTACTTAACAAAACCATTGATCCTTTTAATATGGTTTACTTCGGAAGAAATTATAGTTTATATTCATCAATTAATTTTATACAAGATAAATTAGATCGGCATCAAAATGTTTTTTGTTTAAAAACAAAGTAGTAGGCGGTAGAGCCACGCTGAAGCTATTATTTGTGTCAGAATGAATGGGTCGGCTCGTCCGGGGTATCACCACCCTCTCACAGAAAACCGACGTGAAGTAACAGTGCTTGCATTGTTGCGTTTTGTTCGGTCATTGAGAACGCCGGAAACCGATCTCCCCTCCCCTACCTCTCTCCCTTTCTCTCCATTCCTCCAAACACAGGCTGGCAACGCACTTGCGATTCCTTGGGGTTGCTAGGGTATATGGACGGTGGTGATCGCTTAACAATAGGTGACCCGCATTTTCGTTTGCCTCCTACATAATATAAAAAAAACAAACATCGAGGACAAAGAAAGATGTTAACATAATGCAGGAAGAGTCTGTCGTTATTTAAATTAGAAATTAGAGGTCAGATAATATAGTATATATATCTTGCAGTATAATAAAGAGTTGTAACAACTTTAAATTATTTACCGAATAATTGAAACTTAAACTTTAATTAGATGCAATTTATTGTGAATATTTCATAGATATTTTTGGCGAGTTTTTAGCCTTTCATGTATCTTTTACATTTTATTCATAACCTTATGTTATTTGTCTATATATTTTCTAATATTGGTGGCATATTACATATATATAGCGTGGTTATTTTGCGTGAGTGGAGAAGATAGAAAATAATACTACTGAGCATGAATTCTAAGACGCCGCATTAAATCCATGGAGAGTTTTAACCAGGAGCCGCCATTTTGTCAGAACATTGAAATTATCGCAAGAACGTAATATTTTTACCTACGCGACAATGGTAGTAACAGTCTGGTAGATAAGTTGTCAATAATGAAATAAAATAAACATTTCAAGTAGTTTTGATCAGTAATCGGTTTAATTAAGTATTTAATTGTCTTTGTAGTTGACACCTAATTAATCTCTATTCAAATTAGGTTATAATTGAACAAATCTTTTTGCGAATCCATGTTATTTTACATATAAACTACATAGAAGTATGGTCGTTAACATTGATACATAAAAACCCAAGATGCACAGCCAACGTTTCAAAACCGTCCGAATAAAATATGCACGCCATTGAAAATTATGTACTCTTTTTAAAGATTCTCGTCACTCGTGTTTTTGTACACTGCTTTGTAAAAACAATTTTAAATAATTAACGTAAGGTTGAATTTGCAAAAAATAAATGAATAGTATAACTATAACTGCTGAGGTATATCGGTGAGCTTTTGGGGACGGTTTTGAGCGTTATTTTTTTTTCGAGTCTGTGCAGCTTAGGTTTTTATATATGAATGGTCGTTAATAATAAATTCTTATCGATTACAGTGTCTTCAATAGAGGGACGTCGTATAGAAAAACGGCAAATAGAGACACCGGCGTCATCGAATAACCCTATGTGTATAGTAAGAATCAACAATACCAGGTCTTTGCTATGATGGAATGGAAGTATGATGGAATAGCCATTTCTATCTCACAAACCCTTCTTTCTTTAACTAACATTTTGTTTATGCAAATATAAACTACTAGCCTTTGCCCACAACTTCGTTCGCGTGGAATAGATACTTTGGGCTAACATTAACTCGCAGCGGAAGCTCTCAAGAGAAAAAAATCCCCTGATTAAAGACTAACTGAAAAGACTAAAGACTGACAAAGACTAATAGGATTGGTGCTCCAACAAGTTAACAATGTTTTAAAATCTGTGTCTTTTTCCTCTTAAGAGCTTCCGCTGCGTGTTAGCGTTAACCCAACGTAACTTCCACGCGAACGAAGTCGCGGGTAGAGGCTAGTGTAATATAATTTAAAATGCATATTATGCTATTTATTAAAATGAGTTACATAAAATTCTCATTAACAAAAGCTAATTTTTATTCTCCATAATAATGTCTTGCTTGATTCTAATGAATAATATGTTACTATAAATAATTATTTTATACTAGCTGTGCTCGCGACTTCGTCCACTGGGAACTTAACGCAAAAAACAGTCTTTTGTTTGCTATCTCTTAGATATTATTTATACATTATATAATATCCTGTTTTTTTGTAAGAGATTGAATTGCTTTTACTCACCTACTCTTTTCCGTACTTATCTTGAGCTGTCATTTAAATTGCAATAATGTTTGATTGTTTTTTATAGTAGCTCGGTAAAGTGACTGCACTATGCCTGATGGTAAGCACAGTGCAATCCAAAAACAACGGTGACTGCCCAGAGATACGTAATCCTTCGTCGGTCGTCGCTATCATGCCGGCCTGCGTAAATGCCTCTTCAAGTTACGATTGAAGGACCCCATATTATAGGAAGGAGGGAACACATTAACCGGGAGATTGTTCCACATGTTTATTGTTCAACAAGATTGTTGTGACAAAGCGGACCGATTTTAATAAATCAAAGACTAAATATTACTGTAAGACATGCATTTTTTTTTTGCTGAGGTTTTATCGTGAATCCAGTACTTTAGGAATAAAGTGTGTTCAAATAATTTTCAATTCTTTTATATTCAAAATCTAAAAGTACAGACGCGATTGATTAAGATTCTTATTATATGTATAGATAGATATTATAAAATTAAACGTTAACAGTTAAGATTTTTTTTTTCTCGAACTGATCACGCTATTGGCCTTGTTGGCCTTCACAGCTTCACCGGACTACTAAGGCGAGCGCTTAAGGCACTCAGCCGATTTTATTTAGGTAACATGCTTAAGGGTGCGCGGCACACCTCGGCTTGGGCTGTTACCGAGAAAAATACCCGATCTGACCTAGCTAAACTATGCTAAGCTATACATGTATCCATTTTTGGATCATAGAATTAAAAATTGCATGATACAAAAACACAACATGTAATTCGGAAAGAAAAACAGTTAAGAAATAATTGTCTTTATCTATTTTTAGGAAGATGAAAATGGAGGTTGGAAAAGCGCCGTAGTTCGTTCACCGAACGTAAGTAACTTCAAAGTGAAGTTGGATAAACCTAATAACATTATTTAGTAATCTACACCGATTCCCAAATCATCAATTTCATTAGAACAAAATGTTAACAATAATGAATGTTATAAGAACATTAATAGTAATTAAAGTGAATAACTAACTGTCAACCAAATCCAGCACAACTTTAAACAGTAAGCCTTCCAAATTTCCTTATTACTTATATTCGTAATAAAAGTTTACATGTATCAGTATGTACACACACTAAGTGAAACTTCTTTGGCTTATATGTAAAATTTAGAAGTAAACAATCTAGTTATTCAAATCTGATTTAAAATCTATGTATATACTAAGGGACAATCTATTTCGTACAAATAAAAATACTTAGGTATCTAGATTCTTTTTATCGTAAATTTATTGTTTTTTATATATTTATTACATTTATATTTGATATAAATTATTCGATATAAAAATAATGGTTCACTAAATAGTAGAATAGAATTTAACTCAAAATACAACAGTGGGGACAAGCGATACACTCACAGCAGTACACAAAACATATTCTTTATAAAATATATTAAGCATATTAGTTGTAAATATGTGGGTTGTTACCCATTTTTTTAATTTTCACTAAGAGAATAAAAATATATGTTCGTTTCAGAGATTCTCCGATGACGATGAAGAGTACAACGAAGTATGTGTACCAGACGTTCCAAGATTGCCTGACGTGGTAATAAATATACCTCAAAGAAATGATAAGCGTGCGTACTTTTACAAATTCACTCATATGGTTACGTAATTTATTTCTAAAATAAATACTAGGCTCTTTCTCTTCATTTTCAATTCATGTTGATGATTCAATTAAACTGATTGTATATAGCTTCATTATATTAGCTTCATTATAAATAATGTAATTTATTATTAATTATTGAAAAAACAAACATTTTTTGAGACGATGTCTCTAACGGGATGCGCTGTAGTAATTGGTTTTTAGAAATCGTCACATAAAGAAAAAGCGTGTCTACGTGCAATTGTCTCTCTCTGGCTGTGTGTATGTGCGCATGCATCCTGCGCTGCCGGTTGTATATAACTTCAATATTCGTTGAAATTTCTTTAAAACTTTTTGATATTCATTTAGATTTTTGCAAAATTTTTGATTCATTGTTTTGCAGCTATTACTAATAAATGATAATTTATTATATTATATTATAATAATATATTATAATAATAATTTTCCTAAAATATTAAATAATACATTCTCATTTGAATTTTTACATTATTTGCACTGGAAAAATGATAGAATAATAAAAAATAAAGAGATTATTAGATTATATAGGAAGCAAAAGAAAGAGAGAATTACGTAGTAGGGGCATAATGCTATTTCCTCGTATGATGAAAGGATTATACATGTATAAATATAATCTAAATCTGATATCGGAATATATTCAGAGTTGGAAAAAAGTATAAAAGTAGCCGACAACAAACATTTTTTTTAATAATTTGGGGTGTAAGGGGTGTCGAGTAACATCTTAAGACTTGAGACACCCAAGCCAACCTCACCTGCACGTGGTGCACCCTGCTGATCAACGAACGAGGCAATGGCGATAGCGGGGTGGTACGGTTTTACAGCCCGACTGGGTCGCAACCACGATGTACATGGCGGAAAAGCTCGTCATAGTGACTCGCTTCTGCGCGTCGCGTTTCGGGATCAGCCTGTGCATATCCAGTACCGGGTAACTTTCGTCATTATGGCCGGCATTACAGCGGCGACCGACGATGGATGATCTGTCTCTAGTGGTCGCCACAGTTTTTGGATTGTACTATTTTTACCATCAGGCATAGTGCAGTCACTTTGTCGTGCTTCAATGAAAAAAATAAAAATAAAATAATAAAAACATATTTATTGAAGTAGCATTTTTATAATTTCATCTTTAGCATCACCCGAAAATCAAGGAGAGAGGACACCCGACGTACAACACCCGCCATATACATTGGTAAGATTCATATGAAAGAAATTGTTCTAAAAATATTTTATCTCGCCCAAATAATTCGGTAAAAGTGTGTCTAATCTAGAATGAATATATGAAACAATAAGGTATAACATAACGAATGCTCAGGTGGTGTTCTAAGCTAGTTAAATGATAGCTAAATTAACTAGAATGGTCTAACAATATTAGCCGCAAGAGTCCTTCATTTAACCGTAATTGCATTTAAGCCAAGGGCACGAAAGTGACCGAACCTCTGCTTGGGCTGTGGGCTGATGCCTTGCATGCAAATTCTACAAAGTTGTATCTATCTATACGACTTACATAAGCATATTTGTGTGGAACATATGTATGGTGGCAGGACTCTTCGAAGCCCGCCATGCTAACTGCCACCCTCAACTTGAAAATCTGTTGCCATCTGTTTTGTTGTGATAGAGACACGCTGAAGCTATTAGCATATCGCTCAGCATGAATGGGTCGGCTAGACCGGGGTAGTACCGCACTCTCACAGAAAACCGAGGTGAAGTAAAAGTGCTTGCATTGTTGCGTTTCGTTAGGTCAATGAGAGTGCTGGAGGCCCACCTTTCCTTACCTTCCCCTAAATTTTTCACTTCCTCCTCCCCCCATTCTCACTCTCCCCAATCACATGCTGGCAACGCCCTTGCGACACCCCTGGTGTTGAAAATTCTTTACAGAACTTATGTTCCTGCGTACTGAGTAAATGTGGTAAGTACCACATTTATTATATAGTACAGATAGTACAGTAGTTGCTACCTAATGAATGCGATGTCACTATATCACACAAATAACGTGCTCCAGGTCTCCATGCCCGACGATAATGTCTAATGCGTTTCCATAACATACTTTCTAATACTTATGAATTTTCCTCTGTACAAACGGAAGGTCCCTCCTTCTCTTAAAATAATAAATATTGTTCAAGAAAACTAAATAACACCATCAAGCTGTCTCTATATAAAATTTTTCGCAATCGACCTTTGTGTCTACATTTACACCAAGCATCAAATTGTTGGTAATTATTTGTATTGCTATAAGTAGCTTAATCTATCATACGATTAATTATGAATTTCATTCCCAACCATAGAACGTATCACCGGCTCCGTCAGATCCAGGTCATCATTTTGACGCCTGCGCCCTTTATGATCCCCCGACACCTAACTTCAGAGAACCGGGTAGACGTATCAGTGACATAAGTGCGTAAGAGAACAGAACTAACTTAATTACCTATACACATTATTGTAACACGAATTGCTCGTTTGAAAGTAATAGATAATGTGGATACTGCCATATTCTTTTTTTTCAGAATATCAAGAATACATATGGAATGTTAAAGTAATGGCTGAAAGGAAAAGAAGAGAGAATCTGTGTAAGATATAGAATTTCTTTTTTTGGGAAAAGAAATCCATGCATTTCTCAAATTAGATCTCCATTTTTTCTTATGATGTATTCATGTGTGAAACTGTTGGATTACGACACCTAAACTTATAATGTACTACTGGTTGCTAAATAGTCTAGGTATTGGTATAGGCTAGGTATAGGTATTGGTAGCTAAATCTCGTCAAAAGTCTATAGAATCTTCAATTATTATTATCTGATTCCAATCTTTACAAAGTAATACGCCATACCCATATGAGCAAATAATGTTTATAAAGTGACTTATGGTATTTATTATAACTGGAAATGAGAAATAAAACAAGGTTAATGAAGAATTGTGTTTAATTTCAGGTAACTGGCAGAAGTTTCAGCAAACTGGAAGTACAGCTTACGGCCCAACCACTCCCGGAGGACGTGAAACTATGCCTGGAGAATTCCCTCACATGGTTAGTTTAAGCTTCCTTGCTTATTTTAAAAATATTAAATTTTAAATACTTATACTATTTTAATTAAATTTGCTCATGCAATGTTTTAGAAAGGCCATTGCTTTTAAGTCTTGGCGTGTTGCCATTTTTTTGGTCTGATTAGTGTCAATCACTAATACCTATAAGTTCAAAATAATTTAATATTAATACTCCTGCTGTTCATCCTTATTAGTTCAATTTTAACTACAGATGTATGTAGACATGTTGCATTGTCATGAAATCTCTCAGCTAGTTATTTAAAACCCAGATTTTAAAATGGAGTAAATATTTTTTTTAAAGATGTAGTCATTTTTATTTTATTATAATATTACTTTACATAATTATTCAAGGGTTTCAAAGTTTTTAATAAATTTGTTTTTCTTTTTGATTTTCGCTGTGAACTGTGTATGGATCAGTGCATCATAACGTCTATGTTCGTTTGTATGGAGCTTAGACCCTTATGGTTTTGAACAGTCCAGGGGTTATGAATATTATTTGATAAGCTATATGTTTCTTTGTTATATGCAACTTTACATATATGATCAGGGTGCCGTAGGTTGGCTATCGATAACAGGATCATGGGTGTTCAAGTGTGGTAGCTCCCTCATCAGTCCCAAATTTGTCCTCACAGCGGCCCATTGCACATCTGCATCGGCAATTGACACGCAACTCGCTGACCATATACCGAGAATCGTTAGGCTAAGTCACAAGAATATCATTTATGGCGTAAGTAAAAGCATATTTATTTACAATCGTTTTATTCTTCAATTTTCTATCGTATTTGTAAACATGTGCTTCACTCATCTTAGGCTCTTAAATAATCATGGATTTACAGTATTTGACACGATAAGAAATAGGACTGTCAGTAACAAGATACATTGAATGTCTTTGAGGTTGTTCCGAAAAGCTTCATCACGCTAAAAACACTACATAAAAAGGAACATTCTTAAAAATATTCCCTTTGTTCGTAAAAGAATGTCGATATTTTAATCTGTAATTTACAATGAAAAAATTCTTTCACAGCTTCCACAAAAAAAATTGGGAAAATATGACGTAAAAATTTACAATATAATTCCCCATCCAAATTACACTTCACCAATGAAGTATTTTGATGTAGCGTTAATGGAATTAGAACATGAAGTTGGTTTTAATCAGTTAGTACATCCAGCTTGCCTTTGGAGTCATACGGATTTAAATAAACTTGGTCGACAGGCTACTATGACTGGCTGGGGAGTTCCTAGTTATGGTAAAATTCACCAATTATCCTAATATTGCTAAATTTACTACTTAAATACATCGTGTAATATACAACATACCTTTTTCGCCTTTCGTCCTGTCGCGTTTGGTAAGTATGAAAATTTTATATTTTGATCAGCTTCAGGGAAGTCAATCACAAGTCTCATGCTGCGACACGCAATTGATATTAAGATAGTACCTTAAACGGTTATCCTAAATCTACTTCGAGCCTACACTGACAAGAATGGCAATATTTGAATAGCTTTCTCAATTTTATCGATTTGTTCGATTGTATCCTTCATTAAATGGAACTTCGGATGAAAAAAGCTATCGTAGCTATCGTTGATCATATTTTGAAACTAAAAATCGACAGGCATTATAGCCTTGTCTCTGCAGACATACTTGTAAGCGGTGGTAGCTTTGACTTTCATAAGCGCCTTCTCAGGGCCTAAATTGAATAAAAGGTATTTTGATTTTGAGCAGTTTGTTCTATGTTCTTATAATATACAGGTACTTATAAGATACAGATCAAGATTGACCACAATCAGACCTGATGGAAAGAGATAGTGAAGTAAAATTACACTAAAATCATCTTCAGTAAATGACAGGTGAGGTTTTAGTCAAAAATAAATAATTTGCGACAAAATACTGCGACTAAACTTACGTTATTCGTCCGTTACATAAAAATACCAGCATCAAAAGGATATACGATTTCAATTCACTAAATTTATTTTATTTATTCTTTATAGATATCAACGTTTCACCACAATCTTATCTGATATTAACTGACTACGTAGTCTAAGATGGTAATCATGCCAAACCTAGAGAGGACACACTAACAGATTTTTGGTAACAGACTTTCAACTTGCGGGTGGTTAATTAACCAAACGGACTTAGATAACACCATACCACCATTCTATAGTTTTAACACGATGTTTTTCCTTACCGAAAGCTCGGGACTCAGTTGCAAGGATTCAAGCTCACGTCCATCAAGTCTGTGTCCGAAAACGTTATCAACTGAGCCATTACATTTTTCTCGCATTTCTGTGTAATGAAGCTTTTATTATTTGCCTCTCTAAAACTAACCTAAAAAATTGTTCCAATGAAAGTGCAAATTAGAGGCTTTCATATCTGCATTTTTCCAATTACTTGAAATAAGGGTGTGCTAACTTCTTTGATGGGTGTATAATAGGTGAATTAGCTATAGTATTGCGTCTATCGTCACACATTCTTATAGTTCATGAGGCATCATAATGGTTTTAGCGTGCCTCCGCTTATTGCATCATAAAATTTATGAACTATGCGTCATTGCATGCAGGTGAGGGATAACCATTAGGAATATATTGTACTGTTTGGATGTTCACAGGAAGTTTAGAAATCTCACCGGAACTTCATGCAGCTGTGCTTGACATTATTGATACTGATAAATGCAATAGATTACTAGAAAAACGCTATAACAGACATTGGTGCGGACTGGAGGAACATCAACTCTGTGCCGGTGTCCTAGCGGGAGGGATTGACGCTTGTCAGGTGATTCTAAATAAATATATCTCTAACGGTGTCTATATCAGTAAATAGTTCCTTCCACCCTCTTGAACATATTTTAAATTTTTACAAATTCAACTTGAATTTCATATTTATTTAGGAACTGGTGTTCTAAGACTATTAAGACAAAATTTGCCATTGTAAATAATGTGGCATCATTAATAGACCTTCTATATATGTGAAATATGTTCCTAAAACTTCATATACCAATCTTCAGTATATTGCAATTGATGGTGATCGAAAGAATTTCATATTTTATTACAAAACTGTCTTCAATAGAGTCATCCCTAACGAAATCCGTTTATAACTGATTACACTTTGACATTTTCAAGCTTATTAGAAGTTAATGAACGAAAATAATTACAGGGAGACTCAGGAGGTCCATTACAAATAAGACTTCCGCTAATAATGGACTCGCAGTATAACATGTACTACATTATCGGTGTAACTTCTTTCGGTATTGGATGCGGTAAACAAAACCTTCCGGGAGTCTACACAAGAGTTTCAAGCTTCATTGATTGGATAGAACGTATTGTTTGGTCACATTCATGACTTTTATTTGTATGTATTCATATATATGTGTGCATTTCGACAAATAGATTTCTATTCTTATACGTCTTTTTTGTAGCGAAGTATTGTATATAAAATTACTTAACCTTTATAATATTTATATACACAATAAAATTCTTATGTATATGGGTACGTTGTCTGAATATTTATAGCTTTAAGTAATATTATACAAATGAATCCAAAGCAAGTAAAATACAAATATTAGAGCGTATTCCAACCGACTAAACGCATCTATCCGAATAACCTTTCCTGATCAGATGTCCTTCATATATATCAGTATAATTTTGCAAATTTAAATAAAGATCACTTACGAGGCCTTTTCGATTTTATAAAAATCAACGTACGTATGGCTAATTCCATTTTATCGTAATAGTTGATGAAGTTTTAATAACTCTAAAAATATCCATCAAGATATACCATATATCTAACAATGGAAGCTGAAGAAATCCTAATGTAGCAAAAACAATGTGTGTATCAACTTTATACAAGAAGAGGATGTGAATTTCCTTTGGTTTATACCAGGTGAAGGATTAGACACTCGCAGTATTCTAGAATATCAGACTTTATGGTAATCATACGTTGATTTAAAAAATATATATATGTTTCTTGATCTTCCAGTATAGTAGCTTCGTGGTAAGTTTTTTAATAGGCATTTGAAAGAGCCCCTAGTTGTGTTCCTTCGAGAGACAAAACCAGCTTTGCGGTGGGAACTACTTACTTAATTTCCAAGGACATCTTTTATGATCTCAACCACTTAGAAATTTATTTATAATCAAATCACATAATTTAGCGTCTTTAATTGATATTTAAATACTTGGATGCAAACAAGGATTCATTGACATCAAGCCAAAAACGTGATCAACTCGTTGGCAAATCTCGATAATAAACCAGGTGATAAATAAAATTATCAAGAGGTTTAGATCAAGAAACCTCATCAATTATGTCAAGCACTATCAATCATTGTGTCAGGTATGTTAGAGTTCACATACTACACAGTTCAACCAAGTAGTTTTTTCTCACTCAATATTTAAATTTAAGTTACATGTGACCGGATCTTTAATTGCGAACTTGTTTTAGTCATGCCGGAGCTAACGAAGCGACCGGCCTCGTACATCTATATGTCTTGAAATATTTCCTCATTTTTAAAAATGGTGTTTTATGTGTTGTTTATGATATTATGCAAAGGTAATATAACATATATTTTTTATTGTACAAATATATTTAAGCATTGACTTTGTGATTTAATCGTGTTTTAGTCAATAATGTTTGCTTGTTCGATTTTTGATGTTGCTCGGCTAGATGGAAATCTAAACAATGTTAACTCAATTTTTGACAAGCTAAATGGTGGACAATGACCAATTTTCTTTGAATTTTGAAGCTTAATCTTTTCTCCAGTAGTAATTATTAATATCTCAACACAGTGTCATTGTGAGCGTTATTTATTTTATTATTTACAAAGTTACAATAATCATAACTATAAATTTAACACTTTACACATAAGTCTACGGTAATTGAAATAAATTGTACTTAATAACAAAAGTGTTCTTAAGAACTAATTAATATTAATTACGTATAACATACATTTTTACGGTCATGAGAACAGACCCAGATAGTCTGGGTTTTTATTATAACTAAAATTATTAAAAAAAAAAGAAATCAAAATATAACTTTTTTAACTCCCATAGCAAAATTTCTCCATCCCAAATTATTATTGTAAGTAAATAGAGAATTGATAATATTTAATATGTTACTCAAAAAAAACAAACAAGATAAAAAATACTTTCTAAAATGTGAACTAACCTCATATTAAATGAATGGGGAAGGTATTAAGGCATTGGTATTGTTTTTAGGCTATACATTAACGGTTTCAATGACAGCCAACTCAAAAAGTCAACTTTGTAAATAACAAACACATGGTGTAACTTGTTTAAATTATATCCATAACAATTTGTATTATAGTACCCGTACAAGTCCTAACTGTATCACAGGCACTACCTTTTTGGAATGTCAAGTTGTACCTATACAATTGTAAAGTAACTTAATGTTATTATATATATATTACTGTAAATAAACTCTCTATTTGACCGTTTGTTATTGACAGGAGCCACTGTGTAAGATATATTTTTAACGCATATTTAACTAAATACTAGTTAAATCAAAGAGTTTGTTGATACGATTATACAAAAAATGATTTTTATATA
>JACEII010000012.1:16538394-16598178 GCA_014332785.1 Antheraea mylitta
TGCCGCCTCCTCCCACCTACCAAAACCATCCAAATATAGTTATCAGCCTTATTATTACAACGGTTTATATCAAATGCTATTTTTTTTATTGACAGTGTGGTCGATCGTTGGACAACCACAAAATACAAAAACGCACTCAGTAAAAATAGATACAGGATGGTCTATAGTAAGTATATTTATTACTTGATATTTTATACTTTTAGTTCTTGTTTATTAAAGTTATATATACTTTTAGGAGGGCGACAGATGGGTTTGGGGATACGCTGATACCTTGACACCGAATGCCGTAAGTAAACAAAATAAATAATTCTTTGGATGAGTTTTTGGCGGGATTTTAGTTTGTCATGTAGTGGATTTTCTATTCGACTCTATATTTTCTAAGTTTGGTGGTGTTTTACGTAATATAATTAGATTATTATGCATAAGTGAAGTAAAGGGAAAATAATACCACGGCGTATGAAGTCCTGAAATGCCACACAAACTCCCTGGAAGGTTCTAACAAGGGAGCCAACATCTTGTCAGAACATTGAAATAATAACTCGACGCTTGTCTTATTATTAACTACACGACAATGGCAGTAATAATCTAAAAGATTGGTTTCCAAAAATAAAGTTAAAAAAATTCTTTGGATAAAAAAAAACTGTAATAGAAACGTTTCGAGTTCATTAGTTTTTATCTTGATTAAAAATTTCAATATCTGTATAGGTATGTATGATTTGCATTATTGTAGGACTTTTCCTAAGTACACCTGGTTAACTACTACTACCAAATTGAAGGTCTGTAACAAAGTACCCACAAGTATCTTCTGTCACTTGTATTTACGAGCTAGTTCCTGACTATTTTGAGCGGATTTAGAATCTTCGACCACAGTCTTTTTTTTTTGTTATTATGTCAAAGGCGGCAAACGAACTGGTGAGTCACGTGATGTTAAGTGATCACCACCGTCCATAGACACTAGCGACATCAGGGGCGTCGCAAGTGCGTTGCCAGCCTGTATATGGGAGAAGGGGGAGGGGAAGGAAAGGGAAAGAAGGCAAGAGGAAGGGACGTGGGCCTCCGGCTCTCTCACTGACCGAACGAAACACAACAATGCAAGCACTGTTATTTCACGTCAATTATCTGTGAGAGGGGTGGTACTACCCCGGAAGAGCCGACCCATTCATGCTGAAACCAAAAATAGCTTCAGCGGGGCTCTACCACCTACATATTACAGTTATATATATATACAGTTTCATTTAACATGTGGCTAGATTACAATCAAGTACTAGAGTCGATCATCATTATTATTATTACATACTAGCCCCTAACCGCGACTTCGTCCGCGTAGTAATAGTTACTTTGGCCTAACGCTAACACGCAGCGGAAGCCCTCAAGCGGAAAGAGAATCCCGATTTTGAAACATTTTTCATTGGTGCTCCGCTCCTATTGGTTCTAGCGTGATGATATATGGCCTATAACCTTCATCGATAAATGAGCTATATAACACTGAAAGAATTTTTCTAAACGGACCAGTAGTTCCTGAGATTACCCCCTACAACGCCACAAACTCACAAACTTTAGCTCTTTATAATATTAGTATAGATTATTAAAAAAATCCTCTGCCACGTGCGTCTGTTCGCAATAAATTTAAAAACTACTTAACGGATTTTCATGCACTTTACAGTAGATAGACAGGTTTACGAGGAAGGCTTATGTATATCATTTGTCAAGGTATTATTAACAGGGGGAGATAACGTCCGCCGGGACCGCTAGTAAAGTATAGTACAAACAAAAAATACATGTTTAATAGACAACATAAATGTTATTGTCTTGCATGACCTACAGACTATGGTAATATTCTTCTATTCTAGGGATTCTATTATATACTAGTATTAAGATACTAGTATTCGTACCTGGAACATTTATATTACAAAATCATACTACAATATTGAATGAGCTTGGAGTAAAAATCAATAAAAAAAAACGTCCGCTAATTGCGCGAAATACATTATTGGTTTTTGTAGGTAGCTAATTCTGAAATATAATTAAAATTGTATTTTTTTTTATTGAAGCACGACAAAGTGACTGCACTATGCCTGATGTTAAGCATAGTACAATTTAAAAACATCGGCAACCACCGAGAGATAAATTTACCATCGCCGGTCGCCGTTGTCATGCCGGCCATAATGACGAAAGTCACCCGGTAGTAGATATGCACAGACTGATCCTGAAACGCGACGCGCAGAAGCGAGTCACTATGACGGGCTTTTTCGCCATGTACATGGTGGTTGCGACCCAGTCGGGCTGTAAAACCTACCACCCTATCGCCATTGCCTCGTTCGTTGAACAGCAGGGTGCACCACGTGCAGGTGAGGTTGACTTGGGTGTCTCAAGTCTTAAGATGTTACTCGACACCCCTTACACCCCTATCTTGTTTCATTCATCTACTATCACTACTGTAGATTTTTTAAAATATCTATAGGCTTTTTTGTGCTTGACCACAACTTCATCTTATGTTAAATGACAACGTGCTTTAAGATGATAAACACGTGAAATGTAAAGGCAGCTGACTAACAAGTGTAATTGCCGGAATACACCAACTAATGCTTGAGGTGACAACCTGAGGCTAATAGTTAGCTAGACGGACTTAGGAAAAGTCCTTTCACCATAGTATGGTTTCGTTACAATATCTTCCTTGCCTTAAACATCCAACTCAGTTGCTAAGATTCGTACCTACGACCATAGTTGAGGTGACCGCACACGATCAATTAAGCTATCCTTGCATTGTTACTACAATTATGGTCCGCGCCAAACTTTTTGACCCCTCGGAATATAGCCGTAAGTACGGGCTTGCGCATAATATCATTAAGAGTTGAATAGAAAACAAATGAAAAGTAATATTACAGGAATCTAAATTAGCATTTATTTATCCTAAAGTGGTATGTTATACATATACTAAAATACGTATTAATATATAAATTTGCGATCTACTCAGCTATATTCAGAGCGGTCAAAAAGTTTGGCGCTGTCTATACATGTAAAACAAACTACATACAAAATGAAACTCGTACTCTCTATGATAACGAATATTATTATATTATTCTTTTTTATTTGTTATCACCCCAGATATCTTCACCAATTAGACCTCAGATTTTAACGGTTTCTGACAAGATGAGTACATCAGATAACCAAAACAACGCAGCAGTTACAACCACACAACGTAAGTACATATATTTTTGAAGCCCTACCATCATTTAATTCAAGGCGTTCTTTGGTCATACGGTTATCAGTGACAAGTGTACATTTTGTCGCAAAAAATCTGGAAGTGAACCTGAGGAGTAAATAGCCCCCAGCAATCGTTTTTGAGTGTGATAGTCGTAAGGGATGAGGCACAAAAACACTTATTAAAATCATATAATTACCGACCCTATAAAGTAATAACCAAAGGCCAAAAACAGTTATTCTTTTTACGGTGGTTAAGTGGTGTGGAGATACTATATATAATCGCATGGGAAAAAGACCAGCAACCTCTTGTTACTTCAAGTAGTACTAAATATCGCGTCCCTTAATAGCATAGGAATTCAGTAACAGAAAGCTGTCCCGATGCTAGTAATTCCCAGTTAATCATCCTAAGATTTGCATTAAGCTAGGACCTAGGACCTTTATACGGCATGCTCTTTCACTCTTTCACGCGCAATTGAAATGTGCAAGATTGAACATGGGAAAGCGTACGTGAATTCACGAGTGATTGTCATTATTCATCTTTAGACGCGCGTTCTTTCCTGTACGAAAGTACTTTCACGCGGGGAAGATCGTGCCGGTAAAAGCAGCCATTGGCGTATTTCTTTTTTTTATGTTATTTAGGATGCAAACGAACATGCGGGTCACCTGTTGTTAAGCGATCACCGCCGTCCATACACACTAGCAACCCCAGAGGAGTCGCAAGTGCGTTGCCAGCATGTGTTTGGGAGAATGGAGAGAAAGGGGGAAGAGAAGGAAGAGGAGAGGGGAGGGGAGGGGAGGGGAGATGGGTCTCCGGCGCTCTCGCTGACCGAACGAAATGCAACAATGTAAGCACTGTTACTTCACGTCGGTTTTCCGTAACAGGTTGGTGCTACCCCGGACGAGCCGACCCATTCAGGCTGAAACCAATAATAACTTCAGCGTGGCTCTACCACTACTGCATTTCGGAAATTGCTCTTACAAGCTAGACTTCAGCCTAGACTTAAGACTCATTGTTTTCGTTAACTCTTGTCTTCTTATTCCTATCTTTAACATAATTAAAGTATATATTACTGATTATGTCATTTTAATACTATGTTAAAATAATAAAAAAAAATCAAAATACTCTTAATTCAATTTACGTCCTCAAAGGGCACTTATGAACGTCAAAACTACCATCGGTTCGAAAACAACCCAGTCATCGAAAAGAACCGGCAAGAAACTCGAACTGGTTTATCTTTTCATAGTACTTTTTTTATATATAATTACAACATAGTAAATATATAAGGTTACATTGGTTTTTGGTGGATGCACAGAGAGAGGCCTCACTTCCAGACGTCGCCATCGTTCACCTATTGATCCACTCTGTAATAACCTTTATGAATTAAGACCCGTTTGACATAACACTTGAACTTATTATCTGGCAAGTCGGTAGTGGGAGAAGTATTCAATTGTATAACACTAGGATTAATATATTTTAATAATATTAACAAAGTTTATATATTTTCAGAACTTTCTCCTGATATAAATATAAAGGTAAGAATTTTCCCTATATTTATAAGTAGTTTACTGTGTCATACTGCTGGGCTACGAATTAAAAATCGATTCCTAAGGGCCCATATTGATAACACTGGAAAGCATTTTGTTTTTTACACCAGACTGTTCTCCGTCGCAGTATGCTATAGATACGTCCGGACGTATCTACCGGTAGAGAGAACTGAAAAACTCTCAATTTTCCGATAATAAATATATGGAGGAGTTGTTGAGGAGTGTATGCTTGGTACACATATACGTTTCAACAACTCATACACATATGAATAATTATCTAGGTTAGCTAAGATTGGTCGCGATTTTGCCTGGAACAGGCAACAGCCAAGCCGAGGTGTGCCGTGCACCCTTGAGCTGGTTGCCATAATAAAAACGGGTGAGTGCCTTAAACGCTCGCCTTAATAGTCCGGTGAAGCTGTTAAGACCTTGCTGGGTAAATAGCGTATACATTTCGAAAAAAAAAAGTATCATTTGAAAGGCTAAATGGAAAAACTGACTAAGTTACATTTATAGAACTTTACAGGGGAGACGATTTTTTATTTTGAAAGCAATTTTTAATTTTAAATACATTAGATTGAATTATTTTAAAAATAGTTAATTAAGTCAATTAAAAATAATTTTAGAGTTAATATGTTAAATTGTGTTTTTATTTAAATAATATAACGAAATGTCAACTAAATGTTAAAAACATTGTTATGTGTAAATAAACAGGGTATTGATCCAAAGCTGTTAAAAGAACTAATTGAAAAGAATGCCACTCTTGCTCGAATGCTTATTGACGCATGTACGTATAACCCATCTGTTCCTGATTTCAATGTGCCTGGGCGACGTATCAGTGATGTCAGTAAGTTCTATATTTTCTTCAACACTATTCGTTCCATCTGTAAGTTAGACTTATGTTCGCATCGTGTAATTTCTAGCCATGTAAATATCACCTAGGTACACTGTTGCCAGCAGGGTCAAGGGGAGATCGGTTGGGGGGCTGGTCTCTCCATTGCACTGGTTCGGCTGTCTGGGAGGCAGTCTACGAGTGCCAGGCTGTGTCTCTTTAGCAGGAGGCCCAGGATCTTTCTTTCTGGGCCTACCACCGGGGGACATGCGGAATACTTCTTCATCCCTTGTCCTCCATCATGACGGTAGTGGGCACCCATGGGGTTTTAGTCCGTG
The DNA here is from genome assembly GCA_014332785.1 of Antheraea mylitta. Taxonomy (NCBI): domain Eukaryota; kingdom Metazoa; phylum Arthropoda; class Insecta; order Lepidoptera; family Saturniidae; genus Antheraea; species Antheraea mylitta. The sequence continues at coordinate 16,544,311 of JACEII010000012.1, forward strand.
CGAGTCGGACATCACCCACTCTCTCCCCCGGGAGGGTGGTGTATCCATAAGGGATTTCCCCATGTAAAAAAAAAGTACACTGTTGCCGTTTTATCGACTTGGTCGCTAGCTCTAGCGGATTTTGATCATATTTCACGACTTTCTTTTTCAATCTAGCGACAAAAAAAAAATATGCGACTAATTGAATATTGAAAATATTGAAGTATTTTGGTACTAATTTAATTGTAATTACTGGTAATAAATTGAATTACTGATGTTGTTTTTGGATTTTACTTACCAGAATGACGTTCGATCTCGACCACAATGAAAACAGCAAGAAGAGTTATAACGTGACTAAAATTTGTTATAACTAATCCAATTAAAGCCTTTTGTTCGTTTTATCACAATGAAATATTCACAATGCTTTTTTTATGTTTTATAGGAGGCAAATGAACACGCGGGTCACCTGTTGTTAAGCGATCACCGCCGTCCATAGACACTAACAACCCCAGAGGAATCGCAAGTGCGTTCCAGCCTGTGTTTGTGGGAATTGAGAGAAAGAGGGAGGGGAAGGAAGAGGAAAAGGGAGGGGAGTGGAGATGGGTCTCCGGCGATCTCACTGACCGAACGAAACGCAACAATGTAAGAACTGTTACTTCACGTCGGTTTTCTGTGAGAGGGTGGTGCTACCCCAGACGAGCCGACCCATTCAGGCTGAAACCTATAATAGCTTCAGCTTGGCTCTACCACTACTAGCGGGGCTCTACCACTACAATGTGGTATTTCCACCTTATTTTTTACTATGGAATATTATGAAATATTTAGCGACTTATGGCGGATTTTTTAACTATGTATTTTCCAAAATCTAGCACCTTTTTAATTGATATCTAGAGACTTTTTATTTCTTAAACGGCAACACTGCCTAGTAGCCATAAATCCACATTTAAGATCATTCGAAGACTAAAATCTATTGAACAGTTAATGGCCATCTTCTATACATAATAGAATAAGAATTTCAATCCAAACTGTCTGTACTTTTTATATTTTAGTAACAAAAATAGTTGCAGGTGTCTTAGAATAAGTAATAAAAAACATTTCAGTCATTTTTAGAAATGTCTGTCTGTCTGTTTGCACACGCATCACTGCTAAAGTACTGCGTCCACGATAAAACCCCACCAGGAAAATCATAAATCATATTCTCTTTTAGTCGTAGTGTCATTACAATCGATTCACTCTGTCACAAGTTATTGTTGTAGTCCGGTGAAACTGTAAAGGCCAAAAAATGAAGGCCAATAGGATAGTCAGTTCTAGAAAAAAAAAACACAAGTTATTGTAACTTTAATGACGACGCAACTTAGGTACGAGAGAAAAGTAGATAAGTAAATAGACCTCATAAACAAAAACAGTAAACAAAGCAAATGCCACTTATGAAGTTTATAGTAGTTAGCAAAGTTAAAAAAATTTCAATTTTCCTTTTCGTAGGTTATAGAGTTAAACCACAATCTCATCTACACTTAGATGAAGATCTGATCCAAGATGGTAAACACGCTTAATAAGGCTTAGAGCCTTAGAGCCTTAGGCTTAGAGACTTAAAGCTTAGTGGTAGAGCCAGGTTGAAGCTGTAACTGACTTCAGCATGAATGAGTCGGCTCGCCCGCATTGTTGCGTTTCATTCGGTCAGTGAGAGCGCTGGACGGCCACCTCCGTCCTCTCCCTCCCTGCCCTATTTCCCACCAACACAAACAACTTGCAACTCCTCTGGTCTTGCTGGTGTCTATGGACGGTAGTGATCAGTTAACATTAGGTAACCCACCTGTTCGTTTGCCTCCAGGCATGTAAAAAGAGAGATTTGACAAATTTTGAACTTGAGATTAGTAGTTAGCCGGGTCTTAGAATAAGCCCTAATACCGTGCTATGCTTTCATCGATTTTTTTTTTCTTTCTCCGAAAGCTCCAGCTCTCTTGCAAGAGTTCGAATATGCGTCCATTGATGGAGTGTCCTAAACGCTATCAACTAAGCCATTGTCGCTTTCAAAATAACTTCAAAAGATATTTGCAGAAGAACAAAATAATTTTACTATATAATATTTTCAGAATGTCAAGAATATATATGGAATATAAAGTATACGACTGAAAAAATCAGTAAAAGATCCGGATGTGAGTATTTGTAAGACTCATACTTTTGATTACTTGTTATTAATATATATCTAAGATTAGTTAAATGGTTCTTATTCTGAGAGTAATAAAGTCCAGGTACAGCCTGTTTTTCAAACTGTTAGCGGAATCAATTTCTAATTCGAATGAACTGATCGCAATGTGCGCTGTATAACTAAAAAGCTTTAGATACGTTACATGTATGATATTTTGACAGAACAAACGGCGCGATAACGCACACATGTAAAATGATATTGCAACGCCACACTATCTTAGATATTTTCTGGGGATAAATTTCACTCCCGCACATTAGATTAGGCCCCACTCGGCAGCGGATTAAATCTAGGTCCGTTCCATTGGCGTGGAGCCCTTGAGTGCGCTGCTGGAACGATACAGTGACACAAAATCTTACATCACTGCAACAACATTACACATATCACCTCCACAGATGTGCAGGTATACACGCTTACATATGAAAGTGGAAGAGTTTTGTTTCTTTCTCTTATCGAACTGAAATAGTTTAGAAAATTTTCCGATACGAAATATGTATAAGAGTTGTTGAGATACCTTAATGTACCTAAACGTATGCTTGGTATACATATATGTTCCAACAACTCATATGTGTATGAATAGGTTAACTCAGATATGTTGCGAGTGGTGTGACCGCGCGGTATTCTACCGAGATGCACGTGTTTAGGCTCGCTCCATGTCGTTAGACATCGCGGCAGGGTAGGTACACTTATGAACAAGTTAGCTTACCTGCGTTGTTTATGCTCTGTTTTTTTTCGGTTCTGCGTTATTAATGGGTGGTTGTTGTTTGTATTTCTGGATTCTTTTTATTGACCTTGGCGTGTTTACAGACTGTGGACTAGTTCAATAACTATCACCCGACTTGGCTTGCTTTTTGACTTTGGTGTAGATTTCTTTTGTTTTGCCCGGTTTTGTTTTATGAACGTTCTGATTGCTTCTCGACTGACTTGGCTGTAAGACCTCGAAATCCAGCCTCTTGGTTCGCTGTGTGACCCTTACAGGTCAGGGCCAGCAACTATGAGTGCAAAGAGGGTGACGAGATATTCCCGGGCGAGACGCGTTAGCGGCACCGGGAAGATACAAGACTCGGATACAGAGGTGGAGGATGGGGCGACCTCCAAGTTTAAAACATCCCACAGGAGGAACGCGTGGCAGTGGCCGTGGGGTGATAAGGGAGGCTGACGGGTTGTTTGACCGGGCCCTGGCCGGACTTGTTGGCGCAGAGTCGGCTGCGAGCTCAGTCGCCGGTTCTGCGGCTATCTTGGCAGCCGGCTCCACTACCGGCTCTGCCTTTCCCAGATCTGATTCGGAGTTAGAGCCTCCGATTGTCGTGGACCTCTTAGACGCCCAATGTCTTAAGGCTCTTGCCGACTCGAGTGTCGCGAGCATATACGAGACGGTAAAAAGTCCGCCAATCTGTCGGGGCGTTGTATTAAAGTCTTTTAGGGGTGTAAGGGGTGTCGAGTAACATCTTAAGACTTGAGACACCCAAGCCATCCTCACCTGCACGTGGTGCACCCTGCTGATCAACGAACGAGGCAATGGCGATAGCGGGGTGGTAGGGTTATACAGCCTGACTGGGTCGTAAGCACCATGTACATGGCGAAAAAGCCCGTCATAGTGACTCGCTTTTGCACGTGGCGTTCCGGGATCAGCCTGTGCATATCCAGTACCAGGTGACTTTCGTCATTATGGCCGACATGACAGCGGTGACCGACGATGGATGATCTGTCTCTCGTGGCCGCCACTGTTTTTGGATTGTACGAGTACTATGCTAACCATCAGGCATAGTGCAGTCACTTTGTCGTGCTTCAATAAAAAAAAGCCACCGCAAGATCCCTGCAGGAGGTCGTCGGATCCCTCGTAGAGCGTACGGAGGAGGACGAGAACAGAAAGCTCCAGAGGAAGGCAAAGAACCTCCGCTGAGAGGTCGCGGACTTAAGGGCAGAGGCCTGACGTGGTGGCGGGAGGTGAAAACCAAAAAAGATATGCCTCCATCTCCTTCTCCTATGCCGGCACCGGCAGTTTAGGAGCCTCCCAGTCAGTGGAAGGAGGCCTTAACCCGGGTGGTCTCCCGGATGGAGGAGTCCCAAGCGTCGCTCGCTAATATGCTGAGCGCACGTCTGGAAAGCATGGAGAGGCGCCTCCCTCCGGAAGTTTTACTGTCTCACTGTAAGTTTTGACTCTTGGCGGTGGATAAGAGGGGTAAGGTGGTACTGCTATCAATGTAAAGGTAACAAAGGATGCAGGGAAGCCCCAAGGAGGGCAAGTGACGATCGCATGGAGTTCTGCCCCACTGGGGTTGGCATGGAACGAGCTACCGGCTACCGTAGTGGCTTCTTCCGGCTCCAGTTGGGCCACTGCAGTTGGCCGAAAAAAGAAGACGGCTCCGAAGGCCCTGGCCGCGGCACCTAAGGCCCCAACGCCGGCCTCTAAGGCCCCGTCTGCCAGGCCAAAGTTGCCTCCTGCCCCCCAATCGGCTGCGGTCATCGTGACTTTGCAGGATGACGCGGCCAGCAGGGGATTGGTTATGGGGAGGTGCTGGTGAAGGCGCGTCAGTACGTGATCTTGCCCGACATGGGCATCAGAGATGTGCGGGTGAGGCCGACGGCCACGGGGTCCCGGAAGATTGAGCTGCCGGGCCAGGCCACCGAACTGGTCCGGAAGCTTGAGATGGCGTTGGCCGGAATTGCCACGGTCGTCGTCCCGACGAAGAAAGTGGACATCCGGATCGTCGGTTTCGAAATGGTTATATTTTACTAATATGCAGGCTAATTACCGGTGGTAGATAACGCCTGCTAGCTAGGACAAGGTAAATTGGAACCCTTATAATGTATCTGCTGCTTTCTAGCTATAATATAACTACACAAAAGAAGTTACTATCATACACTTATTTCAATGAGGTCCAAAATTGTTGAAGAAACATAAGGAATGTTTTTTCTTGAAATACTCGAAAGCCTTGGAGTATTTTTAGTAAAATATAGCGCATTACGAATTCACACAACCTTATACATTTAGATGACTTAACAATTTTAACTTAAAAGTGAGTTTAGAAAAAGAATTGAGCATATTGTAAACAGAGAACAAGCATTTACTTTTGAAACGAAAATGTTAATTAAGTAAATTATATTGATTATGTTTTAAAAATTCATTTCTTTTCAGGTGGTTACCTGAAGTATCAATTAACTGGTAATTTGGAATACATACCCACAACAGTAGGAGGCCGAAAAACTGCACCTGGAGAATTTCCTCACATGGCAAGCCTTTATCTAGATTTCTTACAATATTCCAAATAAACGCCTATTTGTAATCACATATGCTTATGCCTAAAAATGATGACCTAAAATCTTAATACCATAAAAGGTTAATATTAGGTGTTGGTTCCTCAAATATATCTTCCAGAAAACGCCGATAGGCGTTTGATAACTGACTTTCAATTTGAACGTTAGAGCTACGAGTAATTAGAATTGCTTGTAAGATTGCAGAACTGATTTTTATTGCATTTCACGTCTATCCTTCACTAAAACTTCTAATATCTTTGTAGCATTTACTTCAGTGACGACTATTCATATTTCATGATTATTCCTTGACCCTATATTCTTCTAATTTACTGCAACATATCTGCAACTGTTTTATTATCATTGACAAAACTAATAATTATGTAATTTTACCAGGGTGCTATAGGATGGACAGGGTCAAATGGAGAATGGCAGTTCAAATGTGGAAGTTCACTCATTAGTCCAAAGTATGTTCTGACCGCAGCGCACTGCAGTAGAACACCAGAAAGTGATACGACAGTCGCCGATCCTGTCCCTAAGATAATACGGCTCAGTCACAAGAACATAGTTCGAGGCGTAAGATTGTGATTTCTATTATATTTAGTATTTTTCTAACTGACGAATTGGTACAATAAAATTGCTGCATCGCCATGTCAGAATAATAGATTTCTTCTTTATCTTATGGGTTTTCTAGGCGTCCACTATCACTTTCATTTTATCCTTCCTCCGATGATTTCCTAAAAGGATTGTATCGTTTTGCTTCATCTAAATAAGTGATAGCAATTTCGACTACCCAAGATTGGGCTATTGGGCTGGATTAGTAATAATTAGACACCGTTAACACAAATAAATGCTTCTGCAGTATAATTTAATAATTCAATATTTCTATAATTTTCAGAAGAATTTATTACAATTTTAGTATTGGATACATATTTTCATCTTTTCAAGGTTCCGAGTAAAACCGTAGGAGAGTTTGACATCAATATTATCAACATAATAAACCACCCGGAATACATACCTCCGAGAAAATATTACGATATTGCATTGATGGAAATAGAAAGAGAGGTAGGATTTTCTCAACTGGTACAACCGTCTTGCCTTTGGGGTCATTCTGACATAAATAAGCTGGGATATACTGCCACACTTACTGGGTGGGGTGTATTAGCTCAAGGTAAGTTGCTTCCGACTCTGTTTGAAGCTGTAATAATAGACTATCTTACATATTGGAGACACCTCCACAGTCCAGTCTTATATGAGCTTTAACACTGTATTAAGAAAATATTGTAACTAAATAAAAGAAACTTAAGATCTAATGGTTTTTTTGAAAGTGTGGGTACGCAATTTTAATAATGTCTAACAGACAAGGGGTAATTTCAAAAGTATGGTGTAATTCATGATGCCGTTATTTGAATCTATTAACCAAAAACAAATCAAGTATCAATAACAAAAGAATTTCCCTTAAAATTATTTGTAGGCCCGATAATCTAAGTGCATGTATCCCGCTTATCCGTTGGTCTTCTTTTAATGCATCTATACAGAGTAGATAGCGATGATCACTAAGGACTGTTCAATATTAGCAAGTCATCAAAATAAGTCAATAGTACGGCATAAGTAATCGCATCAACATTTATTGGATCAACTTCAATAAACATTTTTTTCCAAATAGGCAGTGTTGATATATCACCCGAACTCCAAGCAGCTGTACTAGATATAATAGATTCTGATAAATGCGCACAATACCTACGAGCTTGGTGCAACAGGAATTGGTGTGGTGTAAGAGACAATCAGCTCTGTGCAGCCAAATTGGCAGGAGGCGTTGATGCATGTCAGGTAAAAAATAAAAAATATATATAAGTAACAATTAGTCATAAAATCATTTAAATTCTTAACGTTATTTGCAACAAAAAACATTTAGTCTAGTCTAACTAGTTTATGGTCTAATGTTTGCTTTTGTCTTACTTGTTTCAAAATGTGTGAGACTAGCAGTCTTAATCTAGTTTAAGGTTTGTGTCCATCTTTTTTATACGTTTTAGGTTTCATTTGAATATAAATTCACAATTATAGGCGGTAGAATCACGATGATGCTATTACTGATTTCAGTATGAATGGGTCGGTTCGCTCGGAGTAGTACCACGCTCTCACAGAAAACTAACGTGAATTAACAGTGCTTGCACTGTTACGTTTCGTTGACCAACGAGAGTGCCGAAGCTCCGTCCTTACTCAAACATAGGTTGGCAACGCACTTGTGACTCCCTTGGTGTTGCTAGAGTCAATAGACGGCGGTGATCACTTAAAATTTGGTGATCCAACTGTTCATTTGCCCATGATATTAAAAAAAAAATGTTAAATGGGTATATCTTTCAAGATTATGATAACGGTAAACCTAAGAAGGAAGGCTCTTAAGTGCTACTGCCAAAGGTACTTGGCAACTGATTTCAAACTTTGAGTTCTTAGCTACTATGCAGGCTTAGAATAAGTCCTACCAGCCATCTATCTATAACCCAGTACAAAATTAGCAGTCAATTTCAATCATTCTCAATACTCTCTTTATTAAATTTCCATTATTCCTTATATTTTTCGCGTGTACCGAGAATAATTTATACATACCTATATTATTGTTTCAAAACATAAAATTTAATCATATAAGCCTAATTACTATTCTTCATTTGATTTCAGGGTGATTCTGGTAGTCCTTTACAAGTGAAAATTCCTTTAGATATAGATACCCCTTACAATATGTATAATATCATCGGTATTACGTCATTCGGAGTGGGATGCGCCCAACCAAACCTACCAGGAGTTTATACCAGAGTGTCCAGTTTTATTGACTGGATAGAGGGCATAGTTTGGCCGCAATAAATATATCTCCTTGTTTCAATATATTGCTACTGCAAGATTTTAATTTCTATGTGTTATTTAAGGGAATATCAATAAAATAAAATGGATATAATAAATATATAATTATTTTTATTAATCTCTGAAAATTAGTATATAGTTAGTTGTAATATATAGTCGGCTTAGAAATTTTGTCGAAAACATTTACGGTGTTATTACAAAAAAGTTAAACACATTTTTAACGCTTGCTTTAAAAAGATCTCTCGGTGAATGTTCGCCGTCTTGCTCTTTTGTCTCGCTTTGGTTAGATTAGGTTACACTTGCGAAAAAAGGATAACGCGATCTTGCTTCGGGCGAGCGCAGTTCATTTCGTACGAAACCTTTTTTAAACCAAGTATTTAACTTTTTTGTAATAACACCATTAATGCTTGAAAAATATATATATGAAATGAATTGTAATTAAATTTCATTATTGAGGATGGTCTATCATATGATATTATATCATATCATAGTTAACTATTGTGGTACCCTACACATTCATGTCTATTTCTGTCACTGGTTTAACCAGAGATGCTCGGAGAAAACCCAACTTCTAATGAGGTTTAGTGCAGAATTTCTTTTCCAAATGTGTTCTCATATGTAGTCCAATCCCATCTGCAGCAAAAAAGGACCAGGCTTCATGCTTGATAAAGATACAGAGGTGTTCAGCCAGTGTTGCGTGCTTCTTACCTTATGACATCATACAGAATCATTGGAATATAAGGTATCTTTTATCGAATATTGTATGGAGAAGATGTTCCACCATCTCGTTTCGACTTGCATGTTGTGTTTTTATATCATGTAATTTTAATTGCATGATCCAAAAATGGATACATGTATAGCTTAGCATAGTTTAGCTAGGACAGATCGGGATTTTTCTAGGTAATGGGCAAGCCGAGGTGTGCCGAGCACCCTTGAGCTAGTTACCAAAAATAAAATCGGCTGAGTGCCTTAAGCGCTCGCCTTAGTAGTCCGGTGAAGCTGTAAAGGCCAAAGAATTAAGGCCAATAGCATAGTGAGTACGAAAAAAAAAAGAAAAAAAGGTTCCACCATGTTTGTTAGAGTGGTATTTTGGTATACATCACTAGAATAGCACTGGTTCTTTTTTTTTCGAAATGTCTACGCTATTGACCCAGTAAGGTCTTAACAGCTTCACCGGACTACTAAGGCGAGCGCTTAAGGCACTCAGCCGATTTTATTTTGGCAACCAGCTCAAGGGTGCACGGCACACCTCGGCTTGGCTGTTGCCTGTTGCATGCAAAATCGCGACCTATCTTAGCTAACCTAGCTAACTATTCATATATGTATGAGTTGTTGAAACGTATATGTGTACCAAGCATACACGCCTCAACAACTCCTCCATATATTTATTATCGAAAAATTGAGAGTTTTTAAGTTCGATAAGGGAAAAAAGTAAACCCTTCCACTTTCATGTGTAAGCGTGTAGGCGTGCACGTGTGTGGGGGTGATCGTGTAGTGTTGTAGCAGTGATGTATATTTGTGTGTCACCGTATCGCGCAAGCAACGCACTCAAGGGCTCCCTACCGAGGGATCAAACCTAGGCTTGAGCCGCTGCCGTGGGAGGCCTAATCGGGTGTGCGGGAGCAAAATTAACCCCCAGACCACGGCGGCGTGATCTGTGGTTACGCGGGCGTGGACGTGAGCACGCTCTGTTTCGAGGGACAGGCTGGTACTGATCGTTCGCTGACGTGATTAAATCAGGAGGGTCGGTAAGAATAGCACTGGTTTTCAAACCTTTTTCACAGTAAACACTTCAGTTGAGTCCGAATATAAAACTCCAAGCCAAACCATGGATGACGTAGGATAATTACCTCACTGGCCTCTCGGGATACGTGTGCTCGATTTTTCACTGCTGTGGCACATATATTTTATTGTTTTGTTTTTTATTACATTGTATGATGTTTTTTCTTTTTTTTTATAAGGGTTTAATCACAGGGCTATCATTCTACCCTTAATGGAAGGTATATATAATAAAAACTACACACAAATAATCACTATTCATCACATCCGAAAAAGGTGAAGCCAAAATATCGTTACAGACTCCAACGCAACGTAAATCCCTAGCTACTGTTAGGCAGTATTCTCGCCTTTCTGCTTCATTACAGACTCATTCCACAATTATATGATATACGTCTTCTACTCTGTTACACTGAGTACACAGCGTTATCTTATTCATTAAGTGGAATATGGCCGGAACGAAGCCTTAGAGCGGTAACAATTTCAATCCCAGACCAAGTCACCTTTGCCGATCTATGGGAAACGAGGACAATAATATTTTCGGTCGAAAACAAAATTTTGCGGTTCTTTTCTCGCATACAGCCGTAACAATGTACTACTCAATAAGGTGCTTAAAATAAAAAACGAATTCAAAGATCTGTTTTATTATAATTTTTTTTCATCATGATGGCCATACGGTGTCCTCTATCCAATCAATGAAACTGGATATTTTGGTATAAACACCCGGAATATTTGGTTTACCACAGCCAATTCCGAACGACGTCACTCCAATGACATGATAAAAATTCCATTCACTTTTGGTAAGAATTTTGACTTGCAGCGGACCTCCAGAATCACCCTGCAAATATAATAACTAAAAGGAAAAAAGATACTCCTAATAATAGGATAAATTATATTAAACGAATCCTATTTTGTCCTATCTCATCCTAAAGAGCTTATAGACATGAATCTTTCACTTTTACCCAGAAACTACTGAACAGCTTTTAACACTACAATGCAGTCCATTAATACATCGGAATGATAAATATTATATAAATAAAGTGCTTTTTAGATTGATGAAAGTATAACAATACCTGTAGAGTATGTTTGGAAAAGGCATACCATCTCAGAGCTACCTCGCCGTGAATTGCATGAATTACACTACAATCTTACAAACCATATAATCAATGTATGGTGGCATATATAATCAAGAAAAGCGCCTAATTGTAAAAACATATACCATTTTACTCTTTACGTCTCATTCACCGCCCCATTTGAAGCCATTTTGATGTCATCAGCCATGTTTAGACCATCACTTTCAAAAATGCTTTTCATCTCATATTTTCACAGTATAATTCATAGTCTAAGAATACTTTCAATAAACCGTGTCACTTCAAAATGATTCCAACAGAACATCTTAAATATAATGTATCGAAATAACTACTACATTAAAATAGTGGACTGAAATTGAAAATTGCAAACCTGGCAGGCATCAACACCACCGGTCAAATTACCAGCGCAGATTTGATTGTTATCCACTCCACACCAGTTTCTATTGCAGAAGCTCTTCAACAGATCGTTGCATTTCTCGGAATCAATGATATCAAGCTGACCAGCTTGGAGGTGTTTTGATATATCGATACTACCTGTTCTTTGAAAATTATGTAATAATACGGCATTTTTTAATTTGTCAAGTATTTTGCATATTTTTACTTTTTTTGTATAATAGGAGGCAAACGAACAGGTGGGTCACCTGATGTTAAGTAATCACCACCGTCCATAATCACTTGCAACACTAGGGGAGTGGCAAGTGCATTGCCAGCCTGTGTTGAAGAAGAGGGAGGAGAAAGAAAAGAGGAGACGGGGAAGGTGAGGAGAGGTAGGCCTCCGGCGCTCTCACTGACCGAACGAAACGCAACAATGCAAGCACTGTTACTTCACGCTGGTTTTCTCTGAGAGGGTAGTACTACCCCAGGTAAGCCGACCCAATCATGCTGAAGCCAGCAATAGCTTCAGCGAGGCTCTACCACCTACAAACAAAGAACAATAAATTATTTTCTCTTTGAAACGGTAGGACATATTTATTTCGTTGCACTCATTGTTGGCAACAACTCCATTCACTTTACGTATACACAATCTTCTCTGTAAAATATACTGGAAATTTCAACCCGTTAGTATATTTCAGCTAATCACACATCTGTTTAATCTAATATTCTCGTACGATATTCTCATAAATTTATTGCTCAGTTTGTTAATACCAAAATAGGACCACATTTACGGTAAAATTCTGAGGACTGAATCTTTATGCTACACATGTAACGTTAGCCTACTACCAACCTACTAGATTAATATAGTTGTTTGGGCCAATCACTAATAGATTTTTCATCACCAATCACGGGTAACAGTGCTCTCACCACCAAATGATATGCATAAACCGCATGCATTGCGCTGCAGCCAATATAAGAAATTATACTATAACAAATCACCTTACGATACCGTTCGCAATATGTTGGTTCTACAATACGCAATGACAGTCGTCGTTCCTTGGAGTGTGAAGACTGCTAATTACTACAATTTATTTTGTAAAACTTAAATATATACAAAACTATACATTGTGCTCACTATGCGGCTCGGCACTATGTGTTTTTAATGATCGTGTATAAACTACATATTATGTATATAGTGCATACTGGACAAAAGTACCTATTCGAGACAGCCGACACGTTTAAATGTATCATGTAGACGACACTGTGACTAATTCGTGTTGAAGTTTGATGTTCTAAGCCTGAGACCATCATCAGGTAACTAAAATTGTTCTTTGCCAGTTATTGGTATGAGAGGATTCAAAGGAGTAAGCATTGATAACACAAATTTATTAAACTATATTCAGAAGCCATATTTGAATTATCATCATCATTATCATCTTATACATGACCCAATTCAAAGTCATAATCCTCTCCCCAAAGTAGAGTATCGGCGTAATAACCAGCTAGTTCAGGATCAATTGGTGACTTTAACAGCCAAGATATCCACAATTCCATATAAGGTGGTACAACAAAAAATAATTAAAATCAGCTTTCTTTAAGATGTTTGTATTCATCGTCAGCCGTTAATTATAGTGGATATCTTTTACCAAAGATTAAAGTGATAATTGGCAAAGATTAAAGATTAAAATTTATACCTTCTTTTAAAACTCCCCACCCAGCCACAGTACCAACATTTCCAAATTTGGATACATCACTTAAAACCCACAAGCACGCAGGTGCAACGGAGTTTGAAAATTCCACATTCTTTACCAATTTTAATAATGCCAGATCATTATATTTTAATGGTGATTTATAACTTGGATATGTAATAATGCTTGATATCTTTACATCAACTCTTCTATTTTCTTCAGGGAACTAAAAGAGAAAAAGAATATATATAATATTGAGCTTTAGGAATTTTAAAGGAGCCATTAGATTAATATTTGCTTCCGATGCTTATGTTTGTGGCTAGTTGCCCATACACAAACTTTAATTTACATTTAATAAACATCCATACTTTCAAATGTTCTCTACAAATAAATGTCAATATGAAAATGAAATTTATTCGTCCAATTTCAATAAACACAACGTAATAATTAATTGCATTCGAATTGTCCAACCTCTGAATCAATATTCTCATGTCCTAGCCGTACTATCTTTGGATACAGATCTGCTAAATCGTCATCAGTTTCTGGAGCACTGGTACAATGAGCTGCAGTTACAACAAAGTTTGAGCTAATCAAGAAACTCCCACACTTGAATACCCAAGTTCCTTTTACAGATTTCCATCCAATCGCACCCTGGAAGAAACGAATAAGCAATTAATTTATAGTAATGATTACAATTTATTTTAATTACTATACGTCGCCTTTAAGCCATGGTAACGCAATGTTGTCATAATTCTTCCAATATTAAAAATATATTTCCAATAGTTGATTCCAATGTTAAGGAAAGTTAACACAAACATCTATTAAATGAGTTTTACCATATGGGGGAACTGATGTGGTAACGCTGGAAGACCTCCTAAGAAATAATCATCAAACTTTTCAAACATGTCACCTGGAAACATAAAATATATATATCAGTGTTCAACATTACTGAAGGCTTAGAGTTTTTAGAATGCACAAGACTAAAGCATAATACTAGATACACGTTCCAAAGGAATTCATAATCTCGATACTCTGTTAAGATAAATATAAATCACTCTATCTGGTAGCAACTACATTACAAACTATCATAAAAATTAATACCATGTATCTGCCTATATATGATGATTCATTTACAGTAACCATTTCTTATATATTGGAGATTTACTTACATTTGCTTTTCCTCTCTTCTTGCTTCGATATGAGTTCAGCTTTCCAAATGTATTCCTGGCACTCTATAAATAAAATTTTATTAATGCATAATTTTTTTCGTATAAAGCTATATATTATGTACATTTAATTAAAATTGATACTGTTCATACTTTAATATCTACACTATCAGGAGTTTTTGACGGGATCGTAGTACGTTGCGTACTGACTTCTATAATTCTTTCAAATTCTTGTGTTTTTAACTCTATGTTTTGTAATATTGATGACACCTTAGTTTGTGCTTGTTGTACACTAGTGAATAGATTGAGAAATACACCACAGAAAATAAACTCTGAGATATTACAAAAGCTCCCTGGACAATTCTCACAGGGGATGTTTCAAAGAACATTGAAATCCGTCCTAAAATTATAAATAGTTAAATGAAATCACAGAAATAAATACATAAAATAACAATAAATAAATAAAAAAGTTGCTCACAGATACGATTTTTAACGAATAAAATGAAAAAAAAAAAAAACGAAAAGCAGAAAGAAGTGCCGGCCGAGAAATAAAATAACTTCAATTATCACAAGATATTTTAGTATCATTTCTCGTCTTTGGCAATATCTCATTACTTCTTACTTGTTAAAAATCTAGAAGATTGGTAGACAAAAATAAAATTAAGTTAAAATCAGACTACTACGGTGTCTACAATGCAATTCGTAGCTGTTTTGCTATCCGTCGCCGTTTTTGGATACGGCCATGTCCGAAATTCTTTAGACATATAAGTTAGAAAATTGAAATTAAACAAATGTTGATATGTTCAACAGATTTCGCAGGCTCGCGTATATGTACAAACTTTTATTTAATTAGTAAAATTAAATCATCAATTTAAAATTAAAAGGTAACCAGAATGTTTGTTAAATATTCTCATTACACCATTTCATAACGAGATGTTTCGATGCTACAAATCAGAAAACCTAGTACTTCAATTAAGCGATTCAGCTCGTACTTTTCCTCAAGATAAGGTTTTTCTTAAACAATACGTCATTTATATACTTTGACTATATTTATTATTTGTTATTAAAACACATAAGATCCGAAATCTTATTTACTATAATGGGAAAGAAACTTACTGACTTCACTGATCCGCCGATTTGGAATTCTAAAATCAGGCATAGGTGGGTTATATGGTTTGCAATTCTCATTCTCGGATTTAGTTGTAGTCACTGGATTAGCTGTAGTCAATTGAAACCTTGCCTCCAGTGTGGTCATATCCGTGGTTCCTTGTGTTCTCTGTATTTTGAAATACTTCTTATAAATTGTTAAATATACAAACTAGAAGGTCTGTGAGTATGTATGGATATTTGTTAATATATGAAACATCTAGGATTAGGTGATAGAGCCACGCTGAGGCTATTATCATTCAGCATGAATGGGTCGGCTTGTCCGGGGTAGTACCACCCTCTCACAGAAAACCGACGTGAAATAACAGTGCTTCCATTGTTGCGTTTCATTCGGTCAGTGAGATCGCCGGCGATCCATCTCACCTATCCTCTCCCTTCCCCTTTACCTTTCTCTCCATTCCACCAAATACAGGCTAGCAACGCACTTGCGACTCCTCTGGGGTTGCTAGTGTCTATGGACGGCGGTGATCGCTTAACAGCAGGTGACCCGCATGGTCGTTTGCCTCCTATATGATATTAAAAAAAATCTAGTGTACGGATTTAGCTTATACCTTCTAGAAATATAACTTATACCTAATAATAACAAATAAATAATAATTTATAGATATTGTTTAAAACATAAATTGTGTAAGTATTATGTTTATTGGCAAGTAAGTTGGAAAAAATCCGTCATCGCATGTCATTATTTATAGATTTACAAAGTTAGATAATGTCTTAGGTAGTTGCTAAAGTACCCAAGTAAATGGTCTAAGTACCATGCGATAAATTAATTAATTAATTTTACTGAAATCAGCAGTAAATGTAGTCTTTTGTTATGATCTAAAGAATGTGTTGAAAACGATCTTAGGACACATATTGTTCCAAAACAGACCTTAGTTGTAGCAAACGTAAAAGACTTGGAATTTATTATGATGAAATTTCCATTCAAACTACAAATCGAGTGAAAGATACATAAATGGGTGAATAGAATATTTATAGTCGTCATAGAACAAAGAAAAATATCTTACTGCATATCTAATAGGTTCAGCCACACCCCAGATCCATCGATCTTCAATCTGAAAGAATACAATCAGCAGTAATAATGTCTCAATGGTGTAATTGAACATTTTGATGTAAAATCCAGAACAAATATTCTTACCGAGGTATTAATTCTTTCAAGTGTATTCTCATCTTTATTTCCACTTTGTGCGATAACTGTAGTCGATGATGCTGTAATAATATTAAATAGTCCTTTATCTATGGACAACTTAAACATTTACCAAGTTCCCTCGTTAATGTACAATTCTAATAAAGTAAATTTAAAATGAAGTCGGTTAAAAAAAGATTTAACCGACTTCAATACTAATCAGAGGCATAAAAATAAGGCACTAAAAACCGGAAAATAAATAGTTTATCAAATTAAACAAATTAAATAAAACATATGAATATGTGTGCTACCTAGAGATGCATTGGAAGTCGGTGCCTTTGTACCTATGTAGATGATATGATTTTGGATTGATTGAAATGGGACCACACGGGAAGCACTAACTTTCAAATAAAAAAAAAATGATCAAAATCGATTCAGCCAGTCCAAAGTTATGAGGTAACAAACATAAAAAAAACACAGTCGAATTGATAATCTCCTCCTTTTTTAAAAGTCGGTTAAAAAAGCATGTATGTTATCAACGTATAAAATCTTTTAAATTAATAAGTTACTTTGAAAAGACATGCGGTGTTATTACAAAAAAAGTTAAATACGTCTTGAATACTTGCTTTAAAAAGGTTACGTTTTAAATGCACCGCGCTCGCTGAACGTTCGTAATCTTACTCTTTTGTCTCGCTTTGATTTGGTTAGGTTAGACGGTGCATTTAGTATAAAACCTTTTTAAAGCAAGTAATTAATACGTATTTATCTTTCTTGCAATAACACGACATATGTTTAGTATGATTCAATATAAATAACTCACAATCTTATTTCTATAAATTATTCATAACAACTTCATACAAGGAAAATATCAGAAAAATAACAATTTAATAGTGGCTGTCTAAAGAATATTTATAGCAAAATATATCTAGGTATGGCTGTACAATTCATTTGTATCTTAATATTATTTTAAAGTTATATAAAAATAAAGGAGCTGATGACAAATACGACTTTTAAAGTTTTTGAATTTTTTGTGTGTGTCTTTATGTATTTTCTAAACACAAAAAGGAAACCATTGACCGATTTTTATAAAAAATTCTGTAGTAGTATAGTTTTGTATAGTTTTTAATTTATTAGCTTTATAGCTTACAACTTATTATTGTCAGTATACTCTATTGTAACTAACAATGTTATTATTGTGAGTATGCTTTAAACATGTTTTTTGTAGGTGGTAGAGCCACGCTGAAGCTAATAGTGGTTTCATCATAAATGGGTCAGCTCGCCCGGGATAATACCACCCTCTCACAGAAAATCGACCTTAAGTAACAGTGCTTGCATTGTTGCGTTTCGTTCAGTCAGTGAGGGCGCCGGAGGACCTCCTTCTCTCCCCTTCTCCCAAACACAGGCTGGCAACGCACTTGCGACTCCCCTAGGGCTGCAAGTGTCTATGGACGACGGTGATCACTTAACATCAGGTGACCCGTCTGTTCGTTTGCCTTCTTTAACTTAAAAAGGTACACGGGAATATATCTATGATTTGGGTGATATTTTGGAAATTGATAGCCTATTCATATTACCGGTAACACTTCTAAAATTTTAAATTTAAACTCTTATAGTAATCAAATAAAACAACGACTCATATGCAATAACTGCATAAAAAAACTCATACAAAACCAGGGAAACATGTTAGTATCAGATTAAATACGCGGGATAAAATTCGAAATTTCAGATTATTTTTTTTATTGAAGCTAGACAAAGTGACTGCACTATGCCTGATGGTAAGCATAGTACAATCCAAAAACAGTGGCGACCACCGAGAGACAGATCATCCATCATCGGTCGCCGCTGTCATGCCGGCCATAATTACGAAAGTCACCCGGTACTGGATATGCACAGGCTGATCCCGAAACGCGACGCGCAAAAGCGAGTCACTATGACGGGTTTTTTCGCCATGTGCATGGTGGTTGCGACCCAGTCGGGCTGTAAAACCCTACCACCCTGCTATTGCCATTGCCTCGTTCGTTGATCAGCAGGGTGCACCACGTGCAGGTGAGGCTGGCTTGGGTGTCTCAAGTCTTAAGATGTTGCTCGACACCCCTTACACCCCAAACCCCAAACAAAACAAAAGAATTGTTCAGAATTATTTACGTCTAAGGCGCATTGAGTCATAAATTATTCATAAATGTCAAAACATAACCTATTTTAATCAATGATATTTATTTGTAATATCAATGATTTTAATACAAGCATACATTCACACTACATAGTTACTTAATCAAATTACTAAAAAAATATACCCGTATAAATAAATAGGACGGAAACAAGTAAACTATTCATCACACAACACTCAAACACAACACTTTGATTGTAATGAACAATTACTGATGTTTTATTATTACTATATACTGTGTATTCACAAACATCACGAATCATATACCGGTTTTTAAATGAAGCTGCTTTGCTGGGACGACGCGGTACAAAAAGAAAACCGGTAACACATGGCGAGTACAGACACACTTTATTCACAGACTCTAACATAATAATAGATGTAAATGTTCTTCTTTACGTATTTAGTTTTTTTTTTTTTTTTGGTCCCCTTATTTCCTCAGACATGATCTGAGACCTTGTTTGCTCTTTTTATATTTTCTTTATTTTTTGGCCTTTTTCTTTTGGCAGTTTGACATATCTTATTTACTCTTATTTCCTATTACATTATTTGGTTGCCTTTTATTCAATTATTTATCACAGTTCTTTCCTACACTTAATATTATGTTTAACTTAAATCTATCAGGGTTTTGAATCGCTTTTATATTCGTTGTTTTACATTTTTTTTAATATTTTTATTACATTATATTTTATATTTTATCACAGTTTTGGTTTCTTAATCTATACTAGATCTATTTTTTATTACGCTATTTATCTATTCACTATCTATTCAAGGTTTAAGTAGCTCGCCAGTTATGTAATTGTATTTTCATTCCCTTTTATTGCTACCTTTTTATTTATTTCTAACGCCCGCCACCCTGGCGATTTCCGCTAGGAAACTCAAGGTGGCAACGCGGTTTTCCTCCTTTTCCAGTAGCCTGGGGAGATTTTTCATGCTCACTCTCATTCCGGTCTCACTCTCCAGGTCGTTACGAGACATGCCGAATCTGGGACAGTCTATTATAAGATGGTAGACTGTCTCGGCGGTATCCGAATCGCAAGCGCACGCAAGGTTATCCCTCAGCTTAAACCTGTGCAGGTACGCAGCGAAGCCTCCATGACCGGTTAACACCTGCACGTGGGAGGGCGCTAGACTAGTCTTCCTGAGGATGCGGTGTGCATCCTCAATGTTCGGGAAGAAAGCCCTCGTCACCTCCCCCGTGATGGAGGCCTCGTATTGCTCCTGCCAGGTCCTCACTGAGGTCCCGCGTATCTGGCGCTTTACGAATGAAATCGGATACCGATCGTAGTCGGCCGCAGCTTTTTTATGAGCGGCCTTTTTTGCGAGCTCATCATCTCGCTCGTTGCCCGCAGTCCCTACGTGCGCCCGCACCCAGTGCAGGCGGACAGAGCCTCCCTCTGCACGGATCTCCCTCAGAGTTCGCTGTGCCGCGAGGGCCAGGTGGTGAGGCGGGGCCGGGTTCGCCAGCATCTCCAGCGACGACTTTGAGTCGCTGTAGATGCCAACGTCCCGGACCTTCGCTTTTTGAACCGCCTGGATCGCCCTCAGCAGCGCTAGCATCTCCGCTTGGAAGACCGTGCAGAAGGGCTCCAGGCGAAACGTTCAGTACCTGTACTCCTGCCCCTCCTTGAACCAAGTCAAAGCGGCTCCCACACCGCCAGAGATCTTAGATCCATCGGTGTAGATCTGGGAGCCGCTCAACTCCGGAGGGGCTTCCAGGCACTCAAAAGCTTCGCCCTCGCACTGCGCTGGGTGCGGGTATTCGCAGGCGCGGACAGGCCGCTCGAGCTGTCGGTCGACCAAGATCTTGTCCCGTAAATCCCCCCTCTTTGCACGGTACAGCCTGTGCACCTCGATGGCTCGGAGGTCCAGCGGGAGCAAGTCTGCCAAGACCAGCGCGGCCGTCAGAGAGACCGTACGGTACGCCCGACAAATCTTCTGCGCGAAGCCCCGCTGCACACTGTCGAGCTTCTTTCTTATCGAAAGCTTGCTCGCAGCGGGGCCCCATACATTTGCGGCGTACAGCACGATCGGCTCAATGACCGCCGTGTATATCGTCCTGACTATCTCCGGGTTCACACCCCAGCTCACCCTCACGGCACACGCCAGCCGCTTATAGATGTTTGCTTCTTTACGTATTACTATATAAGTAGGTGTATTTCGTAGGTGGCAGAGCCACGCTGAAACTATTGGTTTCAGCATGAATAGATCGGCTCGTCCGGGGTAGTACCACCCTCTCACAAAAAACCGATATGAAATAACAGTACTTGCATTGTTGCGTTTCGTTCAGTCAGTGAGATCGCCGAAAGCCCACCTATCCTCATCTTCCCCTCTTCTATTCCCTTCCTCCCTCACTCCTCCCCCTACCCCAACACAGGCTGGCAACATACTTACGACTCCCCAGGTGCTGCTTAGCTTAATGCTGGTGATCACTTAACATCAGGCGACCCATCTGTTTGTTTGCCTCCTATGATATTAAAAAAAAAGTATGTTCTGCCATTCATTTTAATTTTTGTTTTCTGTGTTTTTAAAATTTAAAAACCACTTGACCGTCACGACTATATGCATCCTGTTTGCAGCAAACAACTAATAAAAATTGAGTATTGAGTATTGGCTGTACACTGCCAACCAAAAGTAACTTAATATGAGAGTGCAAGTGAATAAAAGTCGTTAGTAGTGTTAAACCATGCTGGATGTCCAGCATGGATGCAAATAGCGAAAAGAGGGAGATATGGAAATCTTCGGAGGCCTTTGTCGCAGGACACACTGTAACAGAAAAAACCGGATACCGATAACTGAAATACATTGTGTTCATATTTTAGTGTAGTTTTACAGTAATAAAGGCTTATTTTATTTATTTATTTTATATTATGATACTCGACAGCCTATGGACGTTCGAGGAACACTTCCGGCAGCTGGCCCTCCGTTTAAAGGGCACAGCGGGCGCACTTATGCCCAACTTGGGGAGGCTCAATTCCATCTGCCGGAAGTTGTACCTAGGGATCGTGCGGTCAATGGCTCTTTACCAACTACGCCGAGCTCGAGCTCGTCGCGGCCATAGGCCCGGATCTCTCGCTCTCGTCTGTCGTTTGTAAGATGGTTGAGCGAGAGACCGGGTGGAACTCCGTCGCCTCATTCTGCGAGGCAGGTATGCTCGCTAAGGAGGCAGCGGAGAGGGAGAGAGAGCAGATCACCAGGCTCCTCTCCCGTGGCCGACGAACACGGCGGCAACGGGTCGGAGACGATCTGAGGCCACCGTAAAGGGCCTGCGGGCGACGTGACGCGGGCACGTCCGTAGCCCAGCACTATAGCAGGCCCCCATGGTGGAGTCGCATTGTGCCGTGCGACTCTCACAGTTCGTCGGGGGGGGATTGACACCCGCCCCTCCCTGAGGGTTCTACCACTTTGACCCCTCAGGCCGCAGAAGAGGCCCCTTGAGAGGGGCCGACACCTGCCGGGTGAGCAGAGGTAGTGCCGTAGGCAGTTCCTGCTTCCCGGCCAACAGGTGTAAGGAGGCACCATGGGGTTTAAAAAAAAAAGGCGAAGATGTAGCCAAACATGGTAACGGACTAAAGTCGAGAGGAAATTGGCGAAAGAATTATCTACAAGGTAAAATAAAGTATAAGATTACAAACAAATGGTACCTAAATCAACCTTCGTTTAAAAACTGATTATGGTTTTTGATTGCATGAGGAAAATCATTGACTCAAGATTTATGAATTCGTAGTTCTAAAATTGCAATAGGTAATAAAATATCAGGTAAGATTCGCTTTTATAATTGCACAAATTTATGAAAAAAAGGAATAATATTATTAAATTTTAGCGCCATCTCTTTTTGACATACTAAACTAAAGGGAAGCCCCGCGTATCCACATTTATTAACGGCTTAATTGTTGTGTCAAGTTCAATCAAAGATATTAAAATATATAGAGTTTATTATATAACATAATAAAAATTAAATTATCTCTACAGTTTTAAAATACTCTTTAACAAAAAATTAAACCGCCGAAAAAACTGAAAAACAAAAAATAATAAACCTTTTACTTTATTAATTTTGATAACTAAGTTCTTAAAGTAATGTAAGTATACCTAAATTATTTTAAGTCGTCGCCAAATAAGCAAATTAATTAATTCGTAAAGCATATATATAATAAGTAGCGAGAGAATAACCCGAACGGGCACAAACGTTACCGCTGGAGATTTCACATAGCATTTATAATTTGATTTTTCGGCGGTTTAATTTTTTGTTAAAAAGTTTTATTTTATAATTTTTTGTGGTTATAGTCTACTAATTACTACTACATGCTTAAACTACTACATGCTTAATTTATTTGTAATACACAACTCAGAGACTGAATCATATATCATCCTCTGTTTTCCTACCCTTGGGGTTGTTTTTTATTGTCAAAATGTATATGAGGCCAACTTCGGGGTATACTCTTTCAAATCAAACAATAATAATTAAAGTTGGACTATTCTGTAAAAAATTATGCGCGGTCTTAGATACAATCAGTGAGTGAATAATCAATTATTCTCTATTTTCATACCCTTAGAGTTGGATTTTTTTTTCCAAATGTATATGGGACCAACTTCGGAATATACCCTTTCCAATAAAAAACAAAGATTAATTCCAATAAAAAAAAAGAATTTTTAAAATCGGAATATATTTGAAAAAGTTATGCGTGATCATACATATAAAAAAAATATTATACGCATCGAATTGAGAACTTCCTCCGTTGTTTTCGTCGGTTAAAAATGCAAATAAATACGTACAAAAAAGGATTTAAATACGTATATCGCTATTTTTAAACACAATCTCAACTGATATTAAATACTACGCACTTACGTAGACACGTTAAATTAAAGTAATACATACGTATTAAAGCCACCGCAGTGCGCTCGCCAACGGCCGATTCGCGCTGTCTTTGTTTCGCAAGTCTTACCTAATCTAATCGAACCGAGATGTACGATATCTATTACATTGTCCCGAACGAATAACGTATTTAGGCCACCGTAACTTAAGTTACTCAAGGGCAGACAATCTACACTTGGACTATGTGATTTTTTTTATATCATAGCAGGCAAACGGACAAGTGGGTCACCTGATGTTAAGTGATCACCACCGTCCATAAACACTTGCAACACCAGAGGTGTCGCAAGTGCGTTGCCAGCTTGTTTTGAGGGGCAGGGATAGGGAAGGGGGAGTAGGGAAGAGGAGAGGGAGGAGTGGGGAGATGGACTTCCAGCGGTATCAATGACCAAATGAAACACAACAATGCAAGTACTGTTACTTCACGTCGGTTTTTTGTGAGAGGGTGGTACTACCGCGGACGAGCCGTGGTTCGAAACTAGTAATAGCTTCAGTGTGGCTCTACCACTTGTAGTTATATAGATTGATGTCTTACCGTGTATATTAATAGGGAGACTATTAATTATTTCTTACAATTTTCACCTCTCGGTTCACTGCGATGGCATTGATACGAAAGTACCAAGGAGTAATTCAAGTCAGCTATTTAGAATACATCTATGAATGTTTCAAAATAAATTTTAAACTTAAAGGTGATAGCTAACCACGCGAGATTATAATAATTGCTAAAACCAAGGTATGGTTTCTTTTATTTAGAGCTCTAACTTACAACCAATAAACAAAACAGGCACTTCATTGAACTACAATGAAACAATGTAACAGTTGACAATTGGCAACTGATGTGTATTACACAGAGTCGTCTGATGTCTTCGAAGATTTGTAGAGCCGTGTATATAAAACCGAATCGCTAATACACTATATAGTTATGTGGCTGGACTAATAACATAAAACCTTGAGTTCTAGTGAAGGTTACACGTACATTCAACTTAATATTAAATTTATAAATTTTGAATATAAAATTAAATTGTTTTGAGAGTTCTATTAACTCGTTAATTATGAAAAGATACAGTGCACTCATTTTTTTTTTATTTACAGGTATGTTTTTATTTATTTTTGTTAATTTCACTTGATTTATAATTATATTTTCTATGTTTCTACGTTAAGAAACTATTAAATTATATTATATTGGGATTTATTTCGTCGTAAACTTATGCGTGAAGCGGGCGTTCTGATGCAAGTTAATGAACACAAGACCGAGTGACTTTTTTTAAGTTTTACTTTTAGTAATCAATATTCTAGATTATTACTGCCATTATTGAGCAGAGAGAGTATTTTGATAATTACTATGTCAATGTTCTAACAACCCGGTGGCTTGGTTGTTAAAACTCTCCATGGAGTTTTTGAGGCATCTCAGAATTCATGCTCCGCGGTATTATTTCTCATCCACTGCCAATTATACATAATAACTGAAATTACGTAAAACACCACCGATGTTACAAAATAACATAAGATTATACGAATAAAACATAAATCCACTACATGACATGATATACAGTACCCGGATTTTGATTTGTCACGTCGGAAAGAACAAGACGTCCGGCAAAGATCAGCTTGCTTCAGTTAAAGCGTTCTGTCTCTATCGTACAGTGGAATGACTTCAGTAGACAAAGCTAAACACACGAAACCGAACTTAGTCGACTATCTCTATCTTCTACCCGATGTGACAAAATAAAATCCGGGTACTATAATTATATTCTGAACATCTTTACTAATACATTTATATGGTATTTCTATATTTAAGTAACAAAATATTAATGTTTCTTATTTCGTTTCAGTATGGACAGTTATGGGTTCAAAGCCGGAGTCTGAAAATACATCAAAAACAGTGGTAAGAGCGTTAAAAATATATAAATATAAAAAGTGGAAGTATATATATTTGTCTCGATTAAACTCCGAAACGTCTGACCTGACTTTGATGATACTTTTACAGACAGATAGAGAACATTCCAGAGCACTGGTTAATACGTGAACACAGTTTTTTTTTTTAATTTTTAAAGAATTGTTAAATTTAAGTATTAATAACGAAATTGTAATAAAAACATAACCACTATTAATAGGTAAGTAACAGGTAAGAGATATTTGAAGCTTTTTCTGATACATTATATTTGTTAATTAGTTTGTGACCAGACTTTGTTCTCTTGAATATTATTTTGCTGTTTTATTATGGGTTATATTTTGCATTATAATCGTGATTACATAATATCTACGGAACAACGTCATAGTACATGGCAGAGGAATCTTCCAATAAAAATCTCATCAAAATCCGTTCTTTTTTTTTATTGTAGCACGACAAACTGACTGCACTATGCCTGATGGTAAGCATAGTACAATCCAAAAACATCGACAACCACCGAGAGACAGATTATCCATCGCCGGTCGCCGCTGTCATGCCGGCCATAATGACGAAAGTCACCCGGTACCGGATATGCACAGGCTGATCCCGAAACGCGACGCGCAGAAGCGAGTCACTATGACGGGCTTTTTCGCCATATACATGGTGATTGCGACCCAGTCGAGCTGTAAAACCCTACCACCCCGCACACCTTCATTTGTTTCTGAGATTAATCCGGATAAATAATAGACACTTCGATTGTAATCAATTCTTTAAACTAATAAACGAGTTTTTTTTTTAAGCTAGGCTTATATATGTTACTCTTTCACGCAAAAACTACAGAACGAATTTTGATCCAAATTTACAATGACGTAGCTTATACACCCAAATATTTACATAGGCTACAATGTATATATATATTGTTCAAATCGGACATTAAGTTCAAAAATCTTGCCATCTTATATTTATCTCGGCGTGCGTTGCACAAACTGGATTACGCGAAAATAATCCATGGTGTCATCCTAATTCCAATTAATATTACAAATGCGAATGTATGTTTGTTTGTTTGTTACCCATTCATGTCTCAATTATTCAAGCGATCATCATGAAATTTAGCACATCCGTTGCCAGAGTAGTATTCCCAAATTCCCAAACAAATCGACCTACTAATCTACGAAGTCGCTAACAAAACCTGGTTTACTGTAGTTTATTTTATATATATTTTTCAGAATGACGACAAATGGATTTGGGGCTACGTTGATATAATTGCATCAAAGGTAAGTTGACTCATTTATTAAACGACTCGCAACAATCTATTTAATTTAATACTACCACCTCCTATGTTGTATTTTTTATTACAAAAACTATGTTCTTATTGTTCATTAAACAGCCCGTAAAGCTACTCGGAAATAATAATTAATAGAAATAAGATTAATCCTCTAAGATAATTGTAAAATATAATATTTAAATTCCTCCAAATTCTAAAATAGAGTAAAAAACATTATTGAAGTCCTCATCAATCTTTTTAACCAATCTGAATATAGCTGTAAATTTGGGATTGCGTATTATATAATACAGTCAATAATTTAAACAAAACAAGATTCAAATATTGTTATAAGTGCTAAAATAGTCATTCATTTATCATTAAATTTTCTCGATGTTATATATTAGTAGTTACATATAATATATTACGTATTTATATCTAAATTTGTGTTCTGCCCATCTATATTCAAAGCGGTCAAAAAGTTTAGCGAGGATTTGTAGACACAATAATTGAAGCTACACTATTGACCTATTGTTCATATTCATTATCTACTATAGACTCTACTAATGACTTCCTATTATTGACCCGTACTAAATTACTATTTCTTTATAATGGTAGCCACCCTGAGCAATACTTGATTACTATTGGATATTATTAATGTTCCTCTTTATAGTATTTATTATATATTTTTTATCATTTATTTTATTATATATTAAAATCATAAATTACTCTAACTTTATTATTCTAAATATGAATATTATTTTTTCTGTTTGTAACTTTTCACCCAAACTATTCCTCTGATCAACATTATTTTTTTCATGCACGTTATCACGTTTAGAGAAAAGCATATTGACTACCTTTCATCAAGAAAAAAATACCCTGTCTTCTAGGATTACGTCAAATCTACACGAAAACAAACGAAGTCGCGGGAAAAAATCAATGATATAAAAATTAACACGAATTTTCTTTATTGAAATTTACGAAACCATCGCGTCCATTGACATTTCAACCATAAATTGTTATAAATGTATTATTATTTTGAACAAAAATATTTTTATAAAAGTGTTAAATTTTTAGTTAAATGTCTTCGCTTTGACCTTAGAAACGAGTTTCTGATTATCGCCGTACGATGACGGATGCGTTGTATAAATTACAATTTATTACCATACTAATTTATCTATATGTATATACAAAATATGTTGGTTGTGTGCCATCGATAAACTCCAAGGAATGGTCTATCAGTGAATAGTTGACACATCTAAGCGTTTCTTCTGTCATGGAAAAGTTTTTTAGTATAGTCGTTTTACTAAAATTTACAGCTATATGGTGCTAGGCTATATTATATTGTTACTAAGTTGTGTATTGTAACTAACTGCCCGCCATGGCTTTGCACAGGTATTTTAACGAAGAATATGAGGCCAACTCGCCCCACCACTAAACTACAATATAATAAAATAACAACTATATGCAAGTCTATCAATTCTGTCCATATTTATGATGACCAGATTATGGATACTGTGTTCTGTTTCACTCACTCACTTCTTATATGTAAATTTTTGAACAAAAAATGTTCACTTTTTATTGTCATTTCTTAAGTCCTTGATTACACTGTATCTATTAATGAAAAACGCATAAAATTTGCTCGGTAGTTTTTAAGTTTACCGTGAACAGACAGACAGACAGATAGACAGACATGGTGGAGGACATTGTTTTATAATATGTAGTATATATATTTTTAATTTAACTTGTCCAGAATGAATCTGGATTTGGTCAGACATTCGAACCTTTTACACTGGAACCAGAACCTGAATTTGAAGTCTGCAAACCTTACAATCCACCGCTTCCCGAGTTCAAGACTCCGGGGCGTCGGCTGAGTGAAGCAAGTGAGGATTTTTCTTTCTATTGTTTTTTATCTAATACATTATAACATTTTAACAAAATTGCATCTGATATTGTCTCAAGCGTAGCTATTCGAACATACCTATAGTGCTTAAGGACAAATCTCCAAATGTAACATGGTATATAGCCAGACAGTCAATACCAAAATGTAGTCCGGTGAAGCTGTTAAGACCTTGTGAGGCCAATAGCGTAGTCAGTTCGAGAAAAAAAAGCTTCATCATGATATTTTCATTGACCAAGAGGTCTAACTTAATGCAAAGTCCATTGACACTGTATCATAAGACACTAACATCGTTAGCCGATTCGTCATTGTATTTCATTTTACTTAATTTAACGTCTTGCCATCTTTTATGGGAATAAAGCCAATGGGCTACTTAACAAGATAATTAGCCTCTGGACTGTCCAAAACCATAAAGGTTACAGCTCCAAACAATTGAATGTAGACCTCATGAGGCACAGGTTAATAGACTATCGGCAACATAAGCGTAATAAAAGTAAAAAAATATTTATTGTAAAATAATTATTCTCATGTAAAAATTATTTTATTTCTCGTTTGCATGAACTTTTTTACTAAACCATAAAAATTACAATTTACGACGTCCTAAAATTATAAAAAAAAAAAACAATTCACCATTTTGAGATCTGGTTCTTAAAAAATTAGCCGTGAGGTTAAGAAGCGAATTTGACCATTAAGAAATACTCCACAAAACGCTACCTACGAATATAACTATAATCGCTTCGAACTGCTTCATTAAATAACGTCTAACACCTTCAGTCTACTGCATACTTTGACACAACATTATTTAGATAAAGAGTCGTAGCATGGAAAAAAAGGAATCTATCTCTACGGACATAGTTTAACAAACCGGATGTAAAATATATTTTTATTCTATATTTTAATTAATGTGCCGTAAGCATTTGTTTAAAAAAAAATACTCGATACTTGATAAGCATATCTACATATAACCTAGTAATTCAATCATTTATTTATATGTAATTTCCAGAATGCGATGAATATATATGGAACATAAAAGTGATGATGGAAAGGACGAAGAGGTCGAAAGAATGTAAGTATTGTATGGAGATCAACATCAATTAATATCAAAATATATTATTGTAGCAAACCAGTCTGCAAGATATTTATTTATTTTTATTTAATACAATAAATAACCTTTTTCTGAACTATAAAACGAAATTATACGGTTTAATCGTTACTCCCAAATTGTATTTTACCACATAATTTTTCCATTATTGATTTTAGATTGTTTTGTAGTATAAGTAATTTATTTATCAAGAATTATACTTACGTCCTTACTAATATTATAAATCTGAATGTTATTTGTTACTCTTGATCACATTTTTTTAAATATTTTATAGATTTTAGTGTCTGACCAGAATCTCATCTGATGGTAAATGACGATGTAGCCTAAGACAGTGAACACGCTAGACTTGGAGGAGGATTGACTCTTAAGTGCAGCTGACCGAACACAACAACAGGTGCCTGGCCATAGATTATCAACTTGAGGATGATAGGTAACAAGACGAAATCTGAAAAAGCCCTACCACCGTAAAAAAGGGCATATACACTGTCCGAAGTACAGAAAATGACAAAGAATGCATTTCTTCCCGAAAAAAAATATTCCCGATGTTTAAGTCCACATTAATACGAGCGAAACCGAAGTATACTAGTAAATATACGTATACGTATATTCGGGATGTAAGGGGTGTCGAGTAACATCTTAAGACTTGAGACACCCAAGCCAACCTCACCTGCACGTGGTGCACCCTGCTGATCAACGAACGAGGCAATGGCGATAGCGGCGTGGTAGGGTTATACAGCCCGACTGGGTCGCAACCACCATGTATATGGCAAAAAAAGCACGTCATAGTGACTCGCTTCTGCGCGTCGCGTTTCGGGATCAGCCTGTGCATATCCAGTACCGGGTGACTTTCGTCATTATGGCCAGCATGACAGTGGCGACCGACGATGGATGATCTGTCTCGCGGTGGTCGCCACTGTTCTTGGATTGTACTATGCTTACCATCAGGCATAGTGCAGTCACTTAGTCGTACTTCAAAAAATATATATATATAAAAACCCACGTCACGTCCCACGTCGTCCGAATCTTACGTATAAGCACCTATTTCTTTAATTAATTTAGAACCAGAAGAAGTGTCCTGTAAAAATATTGTTAGTGATTAACCAGTCGCGCGGTATATGGAAAATTAATGTACGTGTTTCCCTAAGCTTTGAGATCTCTTGTGGATATGCATTTGAAATAATCTATATTAAAATCTTTTTTATAAATTAAAAGTACGTACACTCATGATCAATCGACGATTTTTAATAACTAACGTTTTAATTTCTAAGATGAGAGAAATCAATACATATATCAACAATTAAATAATCACTTATATATTCGGGCTAATTTCCGAAGTAGTTTAACCTATTTTCAGATGATTTTTACTAAAAGAAGATCTAAATTACACATATTTCCGATTTTATATGGGAAAAGCAATAATAGTTGACTTTAACAATCGTGACTTAAAAAGGGTAGTGGTCTGGTGAAGCTGTTAAGACCTTGCTGGGTCAATAGCGTAGTCAGTTCGAAAAAAAAAACTTAAAAAGGTTGTGTGGTAGTAATATAGTTAGAAAACAAAACTAGTTGTTAACTACGCGCCTAGGTATCCAATATCTATATAAAGTATGTATATCTAAATTCTAAATACTGTATACATATTAAACATGTTAATGTTGCTACAGGTACTGACAAAAAATTTCCTAAAAAAGAAAATGTGTTTTACCCCGCTGCAGTCGGTGGACGAGACACCACTCCTGGAGAATTCCCTCACATGGTGATGTATTTATATTTATTTTTTGTATAACCTCGGTTACTTCATTTAGCGTAAGAACATCCGTAAATACTTATTTCTTTAATATTTAATTATCTGTTTATAGATACACTAAGCCGACATAGATAATTTACCTTTTTCTACTCTGTTTGTGGGTTTTCTTTTGAGTTGTTAACGACTTTTTGTGTTAACATTAAAAAAAAATTTTTCACGCACAACATTTACAATCTACAATATTTTAACAATATTCAATACACGTACTTATATATAAATAAGCAATGAATGAACTTTATAATCTTATTTTGGCTGAATTTGAATCACTGGACTTATAATCAAACTGTGGAACTGTCTTGTTGTTGAATATATTTATCCAAAATTGAATACAAATTGATTTATGGCATTAACAAAATAGATTAAGACAGATTAAAAAAATATATTTATCTGTTTGTCTGTCTGAAAATCCTTATAAAACTATTCATTAATTTTAATGGCTTAGGACAATATAAGCAAAATCGGATTGCGGGCAAAAATTTGAATTCAAAATAAACTGAACTGATTTCGACAAGAGCTATTATAAGAGCTATTATAGATAAAAAACTGTTCCGAGTATCATCTAGATAAATCTAGTATTAGAGTATTAATAAGATAAAAGGTAACGTAAAAATCTTAAAATAATTGTGACAAAACTCTAACAATAAAAACTTGCAATAACTCCAGATGAAACACGCAGTTGTTGTAACGATTCACGAACAAAATCTCGGGAAACAGTTAGTATATGATAGTAGGAACTGTTGATGAACACGATGTGATGATATAAGGATCGAAGTAATGTAGATAACGATAATAATCTCATCATCGTAATCTAGAACTGAAGTAAAACTGTATCTATTTCTCACATAGGTATATTTTTCCAATACCAGGGCGCCATAGGTTGGAAAGCTACAATCGGTAGTTGGGAATTCAAGTGCGGTAGCTCTCTTGTGAGTCCAAAGTTTGTTCTGACAGCGGGTCATTGTATCAGGGTGTCAGCAGCTGATACTTCGCTGGCTGATCCTATACCGAAGATAGTCAGGCTCAGTCACAAGAACATCAGAACGGTAAGTTAATTCACTGTTATATAGAGTTGTGACGTATCATCGTTGCGCCTACAAAATAGGGTATCTAAATATGATGTGGTTTGGAGTTGAATATAAAATAGTCTCAGTTGTTTTTTCAAATGTAATCTACTACAGCTACGTGTTGGAGTTTTGAATAAGTAGTGAATATAATGTAAGAAAACGAAGTTTAATCACGATTAATAAGTTATAGAAAAAAAAAAAAACTATCGAAACAGACACACAATTAGGTGCAGGCCTCGCGACTATACCTGCCGGGGAGCAGACGCAGTGGCAGTCGGCAGTCCCTGCTCCCCCGCCAATAAGGTGTATGAAGGCACCATGGGCTTTAGTCCGTGCAAGTCGGACATAACCCATCCTCGGCTACCCGGCTAGGGTGGGTATCCATATGGATTTCCCCATGTAAAAAAAAAGTGCTCGCGACTAAGTATAATTAAAGTGTGTACAAAGGTTAAAATATTTTTACTTAATACATCCAGCATAAGCAGAAATTGTTCAGAAATAGTAATATCTTTAATATATATATGTGTATATGTATATATCACACGAGGCAAACGAACAGGCGGGTCACCTGACGTTAAGTGATCACCACCGTCCATAGACACTTGCAACACCAGAGGAGTCGCCAGTGTGTTGCCAGCCTGTGTTGGGGGAAGTAGGGGGAAGGGAAGGAGAGAGGGTAAGGGTAAGGAGTAGTGGGCCTCCGGCGCTTTCACTGACGGAACGAAACGCAGCAATGCAACCACTATTACTTCGGGTCGGTTTTTTGTGAGAGGGAGGTACTAACTTGGACGAGCCAAACCATTTATGCTGAAGCCAGTAATCGCTTCAGCGTGGCGTAACCACCTACAGCTCATTAAAAAAATAACAACCACTTGAGGGAATGTTTACACAAACTTTATGTGAAAAATGTCTACAATTTCAGTATGATTCACTACTTCAATC
Organism: Antheraea mylitta; assembly: GCA_014332785.1. NCBI lineage: Eukaryota > Metazoa > Arthropoda > Insecta > Lepidoptera > Saturniidae > Antheraea > Antheraea mylitta. Next base: position 16,577,994 of record JACEII010000012.1, read on the forward strand.
GATCTATGATATCAACATATCCAAAATAATTCCGCATCCAAACTACAAACCTCCGAAGAAATACTACGATATTGCGCTAATGGAACTGGAACGTGAAGTGGGATTCAATCAACTGGTGCAACCGGCATGCCTTTGGGGTCATCGAGATATTAGTGAACTAGGACCAATCGCCACGCTAACCGGCTGGGGAGTTTTGAAGCAAGGTATGTTCTTGCACTATTCACATATGCCAAACGAAACGATGGAATTTGTGAGTGTTATAGTTATCTATACTATATATACTAATATTATAAATCTGAAGAGTTTCTTTGCTTGAACGCGCCAATTTCGGGAACAACTAGTTCGATTTGAAAAATTCTTCCAGTGTTAGATAACGCATTTATCGAATATATAATTACCCTAAAACACATAGAAACAGGAGCACCATAGCAGAATGTTTCAAAATCAAGCAAGAGGTTAACTTACGTATGTTCGTATTATTTGAAAATATGTATTTTCACCTTCTACATAAATGAAGTCATCAGTTAAATAAAGTTAGCGATAACCCAAAGTAACTATTCCGCCAGGATGAAGTCGGAGACAGAAGCTAGTTGTACTATAATATATAAATAAACAGTGTAAATTCCACCACAGTAATTCACAAAAACATATTAAATGTAATGCAAATAAACATTGACTTCACGTAAATTGAAGACTTACAAACTTTAACAAAGCAACAAACGTACGACCATAATAATAGCATTCTCAACGAGTATCTCAGGCAGTCAGTAAACAAGCATAGTTCAAAACATTAATCCAATTGACATTAAACAACATTAAGTTTTAACAATTTCAACATTAGTACTTATGTGTAAGTACAAGTGATAACCTATATCCCAATCGAAATAAATTTATAGACTATTTAAAATTCTACACACTGCGGTACCAAAAAAAATGTGGATTATACATAGTAACATCGATTGGTATTCTATCTCACGGTGATTGCAGTTATTACTGAGGTATAATGTAATTACGATTACTATGCTATAAATTATAATGATTTTTCAAAATCAATGAAAAACGCAATGGTTAATTGTAAATTATAATGAATCGGGTTAATTAATTAATGATGTTCATTTTCTTCTATCCTTAGGTAGTTTAGAAATTTCCGCGGAACTCCAGGCAGCCGTGATTGATGTTTTAGATGAGAAAGTATGCGATGAATTGTTACATCCCTCATGTAATAGAAACTGGTGTGGGATGCAGGAACATCAGCTATGCGCTGGAAAATTAGGTGGAGGCGTTGATGCTTGTCAGGTTTGCTACATATTTTATTGATAATGTTATGATGGCTCAATTGACTGCGTGTTCTAACACCATGTTATTCGACGTAGGTTCGAAATCTTGCAATTAAATAAGAAGTTTTGGACCCAGCAAGAACTTAACAGCTTCAACGGACTACCAGCTACACTTACGAATACGTATCTCTCTAGGTATCGCGTGTTTACCATCTTAGTCCACATCTTCATCAGAGGACCTGCAAAGACCATTCCAAATAAATTTAGTAAAAGAATGATGATTACCTTCGAGAGTACTTACGTATTAACGCCACCGCAGTGTCTCTCTTTGTTTCGCAAGTCTCACCTAACCTAATTGAAATGAGACGGAAAAATTGAGAAAAATATATCGGTTAGGTTAGGCTAGACTTGCGAGATAAAAACAGTGTTTTATATAACAAAGAATAAATTGAAGACTATAGAAAAACATTATGAGATTTCAACACCAATGCTTTGCCTAAAAGAAATTCTAATATGGACACCATAACTACGAATGATGTATAGGATGTAAAGTAGGCAAAGATAATTACAAAAGGTAATTAGGTACTGAGTGAAAAGGCAGGTCTTATTTATCAATGACTGGAATCTGATAAAGATCATTATTCTTTACATCTTCAACCTTTTTGGCAAAATCGATTAAAGATCCATAAAATTCAATTTCCAGGGTGATTCCGGAGGACCGCTTCAAGTAAAAATAAATATGGACTTCCCAAGCCCTTACAACATGTACCAAATCATCGGCGTGACATCATTCGGCGTCGGATGCGCTCAACCCAACCTGCCAGGAATTTATACCAGAGTATCCAGTTTCATAGATTGGATTGAGGAGATTGTTTGGGCTTGAATATATTTAGTGACGTTATGTATACGCTTTTTCTTTTTCTCCTTTAATTTCGTATAAATTTATGAAAATATGAAATGAATTGGAAAACAAAATTAGCATACATTCCTTCAAAGTGATGGATTTCATTTATTATTTATATGAATTACACTAAAAGTTCAGTAGATCAAAGACAAGAAACAGACTTTTTCTTTATTCAGAATTTCATTCAGAAAGCTTTGACTGAAGTGACAAGTAAATATTAATCTATACATTTAATAAAAATGCAGATCTAATGTGGAAGTACATTTAAATTTTTGTGAAAAAAAGAAATTGTTGCAGATGTCTTGGAATCTGTAATAAAATCCATTTTGATCAATTTTAGAAATGTCTGTCTGTTTGTTTGTATGAACAAACATTACTGCTGAAATACTGCGTTCATGAAAAAACATCTTCAAGAAAACCATAAAGCATATCTTCGAGTAACATTTAGCCTTCATTTCTTTAACATCGGAAGGATTTATTTATTGTCATTATAATTTTAATGACGACGAGAAAATAGATATTAATTAGGCTTGATACATTTAGATGAGTTTATATTTTTTTTATTTTAATTTATAAATCAATTGTAGTGTGAATTACTTAATTTTCAAAATTTATAAATTACATTTTTTATTAATTAACAAGCCTCTGCCCGCGACTTTGTTCGCGCAGTAATCGTTACTTTGGACAAACGCTAACACGCAGCGGAAGCTTTCAAGAAGAAAAAAAAAAACGATTTTTTAAACATTCTTCATTGGTGCTCCACTCCTATTGATCTTAGCGTGATGACATATCACCTATAACTATCCTCGATAAATGAGCTATATGACATTGAAAGAATTTTTCAAATCAGACCAGTAATTCCTGAGAATACCACTACAACGTCATAAACTGGACCTCTTTATAATATTACTAGCCTCTGCCCGCGACTTCGTTCGCTTGGAATAGATAACACTAACACGCAGCAGCTCTCAAAAGGAAAAAACATTCCGATTTTGAAACATATTTTATCTGTGCTCCGCTCCTATTGATCTTAGCGTGATGATAGCGTGATATAGTCTATAACTATCATCGATAAATAAGCTATATACCATTAAAAGAATTTTTCAAATCGGACCAGTAGTTCCTGAGATTACCCCCTACAACGTCACAGCGTCACAAACAAAAACTTTACCTCCATATAATATCATTATAGAATTTCAATCAAGCAAGAAATTCAATCTTAATAAGCTATTTTGCTTTATTTTAATATCTATAACCTGGTCTTCAAATCCATTGCCAATCCAACCAACAATTTGAGGGTTGAACTCTTTCAACACTAAAAAAGAAATTCTAATATCTCATGCAGAGACATGACGGATCAGAATTGTTTAACATAAAGCAAAATAGCTTATTAAGATTGAATTTCTTGCCAATAATCTAAAAAAAACGGTATTTTATATGTAATGCTGAACAAATGAAGGTTTATAATTTCAGTATACATTACAAGCTATCCTTTTACTAAAGTCTGATAGCTTCAAGAATGGTACAGTGCAATCGGTTACGGATTACAGTGAATCCGATTGGATCCCGGATTGATTTAATGGAACACTCAAGCGACAGCACTTCGTACGACCGATTTGAGCAGGTTACATATCACTCAGATTAGAGTTTAAATACTGCATAAACTCTGTCGCTGCCCACCGTTTGCATTAATTACCAGCAAACTTCAAATTGGGGTTAATTATTCAATCGATTTATTATGTAAGCACTAAAGAGGCTGCGAGGCTCTTTGGTTTTCCTATTTTTGATTACATGAGGGATCTTGACAATTTAATGTATGTCCGAAAGAACCTTGACAAACTGGATTTCGTAAAAGGCTGGTATAGTCTAAATAATAGGAACCGTGATAAACTAGTTATTCCATGTTTTAGACTTAGTAAAACGAGTAATAGTTTTTTGGGAAATAGTGTACGGTTCTATAACAAAGTTCCAAAAGATATTGCCGATTTGCCGGATTGTGAATTTAAGCGCCATGTCAAGCGGGTTTTTGTCTTAAAGGCTATTATAGAGTGGATCAGTATGTGAACGATATTGATGTCTGGAATTGACTCATCTCTGTGCATCCATTAAAAACGTTTCTGTCATGTATGTTATATAGTCTAAATATTATATATATTTGTTAAAAAGATAAACCAGATCGAGTTTCTTGCCGGTTCTTCTCGATGGCTGGGTTGTTTCCGAACCGGTGGTAGTTTTTGACGTTCATAAGTGCCTTATTAGGGCCTAAACTGAATAAAGTATTTTTGATTTTGATGATATCGGAAGGGCTATTCCTTATTATTCCAATGATTGACCAAAGAAAGATTAACGAGGGCTATATTTTTTGCTGACGTATACATACGATGTAAGACTGTAGGGTTTTATGTTGCTAGGCCGTTGCAAACCGTTGTTTGCGCTGTTTTTTTTTTTTCAAACATTACCTTATCATGTAACTCCTACAGCACGCATTACTCCTTGACGAAACCATCCCACACGTGCACACAAACATATGGTGGAAGGGTTTTATTTTTTCTCTTATTCGAACTGAATTGAGTAGTTTAGTTCGGTTCATTTCTGATATTCATGTAAGCGTTTGTGAATTATAAAATTTCAATTGTATGATTCATAAACGAATATATGTATGAATAGCTTAGAATAGTTTAGCTAGATTAGATCCGGGATTTTGGTAACAGCTTAAGCCGAGGTGTGCGTGCACTCTTCCGCTAGTTACCTAAACAAAATCGGCTGACTGCCTTTAGCACTCGCCTTAGTAATACGGTGAAGCTACAAGGCCAATAGTGTAATCAGTTCGTAAAAAAAACTTACGACAAAATATACCCATTTGCAATGGGGTAAGAAACATACGTAAGCACATATTTGATTCCACAAACTGTTGAAAATATAGTAATATATATGATCTAAAATTAACAATAATACATAAAAAAATCGAGGCAACTTTAAGGACTACTGACAGAAGTGAAAACTCAAAACAATGAAGTAAATGTGTTCTATTTTCAATTATAATATATATAAAATAATATATATAAATAGTGAGAACGACAACATTTAAATTTCAGAATTTGTTTATTGAAATTATTAACATTAGTGTGGTTTTCATATATATTGTCACTCGTAGTCTATTAATCAATCAAATGTATGATGAACTGGAAAATATCAATATTTTGTAGGTGGTAGAGCTACGCTGAAGCTATTATTGGTTTCAGCATAAATGGGTCGGCTTGTCCGGAGTAATATCACCCTCTCGCAGAAAACCGATGAGAAGTAACAGTGCTTGCATTGTTGCGTTTCGTTCAGTCAGTGACAGCGCCGGAGACCCACTCCCCTCCCCTGCCCTCTCCTTTAACCCCTCTCCCTTTCTCTCCACTCCTCCAAACACAGGCTGGCGCGACATCTCTGGGGTTGCTAATGTTTATGAACAACGGTGATCGCTTAACAACAGGTGACCCGCCTGTTCATTTGCCTCCTATATGATATATATAGTCTGGCGCAAGCTACGCAAACACAATACGGTCGCTCACGCTTACTGCCATGTTATGACGGTAAATTATGAATTTATCTCCTTTCAAAGATACCGCTCAACACGCCGAAAGAAGTTTGTAGGTGGTAGAGACACACTGAAGCTATTACTGGTTTCAGCATGAATGGGTCGGCTCGTTCGGAGTAGTACCACCCGAACCACAGAAAAACCGACGTGAAGTAACACTGTTTGCATTTTTTCGTTTCGTTCGATCACTGAGAGCGTCGGAAGACCACCTCCAAGTCCCTCTCCCCCAAACCCCTTCCCTGGCTGGCAACGCACTTGCAACTTCTCTAGTGTAGCTACTTCCTATGGACGGTGATGATCACTTAAAATCAGGTGATCCACCCTTTTCATTTGCCTACTGTCATATAAAAAATAAATATTCAAAATAAATAATTTGATATGTGCACTATATCCTTTCATAACTTACAACTGAATAGAACACTCAAAAGAATTTAATTTTATATTGAAAATTTATGATTTCAATTATTTTTTTTTTTATATATCATAGGAGGCAAACGAATAGATGGGTCACCTGATGTTAGGTGATCACCACCGTCCATAGACACTTGCAACAACCAGGGGAGTCACAAGTGCGTTGCCAGCCTGTGTTTGGGAGGAGGGCGGGGCGTACATGAAGGGAAGGAGGAAGGGGAAGGGGAGGGTAGGTGGGTCTCCGGCTCTCTCACTGACCGAACGAAACGCAACAATGCAAGCACTGTTACTTCACGTCAGTTTTCAGTGAGAGGGTGGTGCTTCCCCGGACGAGCCGACCCATTCGTGCTGAAAACAATAATAGCTTCAGCTTGGCTCTACCACTACCGCCATATTATGTTCAGTGAATCATCATTTGACATTTTAAACATAAATCAGCAGTTATTCATATACCTTCAAGTAAATACTCCTTTCGATAAACAGAAGAATTAGTTCGCGGTTATTCTATTTTAATCATTCTCGGGATTTCCCTTGCCGATACCTGTCCAAGGAACCTCAACTGGTGAACTCTTGAATCAGCGTTTCTTAGTACAGTTATATTGACATTTCATACGTACCATACATATCCTATAGTTATTCATATTTACCCCATCGAACAGTACAGACGTTGTTTTAGTGTATTGATCTTATTGATATAAAACTGTGGAAAAAAATCTTAGACCAAAATACCTATTAGTCAAATAAAACAATATATTCGTAAATATTTTTGTTAATCTTAAATTATAATCAAAAAAATTTTTTGAAATTAAATATATAATCAAATTAAACATAACAAATTAGAATGAAGATTTGTTTGGTTTTTGTGGTTTTTGTTACAATTTGTTGTAGCGGTAATTATTTCTTTTAATTGTTTATAGTTATTCCATTTGTTTTTTAAATAACAATTTTAAATGAACTTTTACAGTGTCTCCGAGACAGTTAAGTCCTGAAGGACTTCATCGTTTAACGTTTTTCGATCCACTTACAAAAAAACGGGTGAGTTTTTTTTTTATTATGAAAATATAATAATTTTTTATGTACCAATATTTTACACAAATTCCTATTAATTTAGATTATTTGTTGTTATTTCTGCCCGCGACTTCGTCCGCGTGGAAATGTTACTATGATCTAACGGTAACACGCAGCGGAAGCTCTCAATAGAAAAAAACGATTTTAAAACATGCTTCACTACTGCTCCGCTCTTATTGATCGTAGCGTTATGATACACCTCAGTCTCTAACATATTTTATCAACCCGATTAGGCCTCCCACGGCAGCGGCTCAAGCCTAGGTTCGATCCCTCGGTAGGGAGCCCTTGAGTGCGTTGCTTGCACGATACGGTGACACACAAATAAACATCACTGCTACAACACTACATGATCACCCCCACACACGTGCTCGCGTACACGCTTACACATGAAAGTGGAAGGGTTTACTTTTTTCCCTTATCGAACTGAAAACTCTCAATTTTCCAATAATAAATATATGGAGGAGTTGTTGAGACGTGTATGCTTGGTACACATATACGTAGGTTAGCTAAAATAGGCCGCGATTTTGCATGCAACAGGCAACAGCCAAGCCAAGGTGTGCCGTGCACCCTTGAACTGGTTCCCAAAATAAAATCGGCTGAGTGCCTTAAGCGCTCGCCTTAGTAGTCCAGTGAAGACCTTGCTGGCTCAATAGAGCAATCATTTCGAAAAAAAAAACATATTTTATCTTATCTTTACTTAATATCTGGTATACATATGTTCAAACGATTAATCTATACTAGTCTATACTTCATAGGTTCATGTGCCTTATTAGGGCCTAAATTGAATATTTATGATTTTAATTTTGACTAATATTATAAAGAGGTACAGTTTGTGACGTTGTAGGGGTTAATATCAGGAACTACTGCTCCGATTTGAAAAATTATTTCAGTGTTATATAGCTCATTTATCGAAGATAGTTATTAGTATATCTTCACGCTAAGGCCAATACGAATGGAGTACCAATGAAGAATATTTCAAAATCGTTTTTTTTTTTCCTCTTGAGAGCTTCCGCTGCGTGTTAGTGTTAGCCCAAAGGATCTATTCCACGCGAACGAAGTCGCGGGCAGAGGGTAGTACGGTATAAATACCTAAATAGTAATTGATAATTTACTGCAGAATGTTGTCTAGCCGAGTGTAAATCCTCGAGTATTATGCAATACGTATCGCGTGATACAAACTGACTCATCGTCGGGGCTGCCCTCGCCGGAAGAGCAGGGGACTGTACTATGAGTGTTCGTTTCTTGTAATTAAATTAAAATAAGGACATTGTACTTGTTTTATTCAATTTAATAAGTACATGTTTAATGTCAAAAAATTTTATAGAATTGTGTTTGTTTATATTTGGTTTTATTAATGAATTAACATTCAATCCCGGGTTGTGTGAGTCCAATGTACTAATTTAGCGCTGTAAGCATCTAAATTTGTGTTTTTCTAGATCTTTGATTAACGCTTTGATGTTTATAGTTCACTAAAGTTATATAATTTACATAAGACTCTTCATATTAACAAGTTATTTTATATCTGTGATATATTAATATTATATATGTGATATATAATATTAGATTATTAAAAATATATCTGTGATATATTTTTAGATATTTATTGTAATTAGTACATTGTAATTAATATATTATTTTAAGCTACGGTATTTAATTGGTAGAGGATGATTATTATATCGGTCAAAATAACATCGCAAATAAGGAATTATTATGTAATAATTTTTAACAGATTTACAGTGTGTTTTTTATCCTTAAGAGATCAATATCTGCTATAAATGGCATTTGTGTAGACATTTTTAAGATACTTTAGTAAATTATTTTTATGTATCTCATAAGGTTCTGCCTTATCATTGAAAACTCCTAAGAAATCCACTACGGTCATATTAGAAAATATGAACATTTATATACTCTCTACATAGATATAGCATACTACATATATTATATATGTAAACCTTCAGGAAAATTGTAGCGTACTGGCCATAGAACATTGTCTCTGGCCCTTTTTCAAAACAGCGACATGTTCGTTGTCACTAGATACAAAATTTTCCTCGACAAAAGTGGACATTAAAAGTTTCGGTTGCAAAGTCAATGTTTGATTTTATTTGTAATTTCACATCGAACACGCCCCAAAAAAATCTTATTTAAATGGTTGTATAAAATGATAGATTAAATATATATTAATACAAGCAAGGCCACGGGAAAAAACTGGCTTGATTATAGAGATTATGATATATTTTAATTTACAGCAAGACGACAGATGGATCTGGGGATACGTGAACAATAATGGATTTGGCGTAAGTGTTACAATTTTTTTTTAATTATATTATATTTGATTTTTAGAGTTATAAATTTACTTATATTTTCGTTCTCATTTAAAATACGCCGAATTTCGAAATACGAAATCAAAGGATAAGCTCCCAATTTATAAAAAAAAATGTCATCTTAATAATTCAAACTTTGCTTTACAGTACTATTTTATAATGACTTTATCACATTATAATATATTTGAAATTATATAATGTTGTATGCTTAATTTAAACTTATAACTAAAAACGTATTATCAATTATATTTAACAGTTTTTTTTCTCGAACTGATTACGCTATTGGCCTTGCAAGGCTTTTACAGCTTCAAAGGACTTTTTTTATATTATAGGGGGCAAACGAATAGGTGGATCACCTGATGGCAAGTGATCACCGCTATATACACTAGCAATACTAGGAGAGTCGCAAATGCATTGCCGACCTTAAACTATACAAACATTTAATTGTATGTAACGTCTTCTATACATAACAGAAATTATTATTATTGTCACTAGGTTTATAAAGTAATGAACGTAAAAAAAGTAACTGTTGCTAGGTAAAAATAAACATAAAATTATGTTTTCAATATACAGGGAGATCAAATTAATAAACCAACAACTACCGAAACAACTCACGCCGTGATATACAAAAATGACAATAGTAATGACACTGTGGCTACTACAACAGAAGCTACGAATCCATGTTCCCCATTTATTCCTCCTACACGAGATTTCAACGCTCCTGGCCGAAGAATCAGTGAAGTCAGTAAGTAGTTGATAGAATACTCTATTTAAATGGCAAATTTCATTTGTTTTAAAACATCATCATCTTACCCTTGTGTACCACTTGTGTACCACATGTGTAGGATCGGCACAACACGTTTTCCTTTTTCACTCTCTCCTGTCGGATGTCATCTCAGTAGGTATGTATAACTGTATACTCCTGGCCGTTTTCGGCCACAGCGACTGCTTCAACTCCGACGCTCGTGTGCTTTCATGTGGATAATATAGCCGATTTTCTTACGATAAGTGCGTGCACATTGTACACAAGTGAGAAAACCATTCTCGTAGGTATAATTGATTGCCGCTGGTGGTCGGGCTTTCAAATCATCACGTCTACTATCAAATGCAGCATGTGATGTTCATCATACGTCTGGACTTTAGTTGCTACATGACCTCTCCATTCTTGACGGTTAGCTGCTATATTCTCCCATTAAGAAGGGTCTATATTACACTTTTTTTTTAAAATCTCATCTCAGTATTAACACTTTTTATACACATGTCATTTTTTACACAATACATACATTTTTCTGTCTTTTTCTACTCCTATATCCCATCCATCATCACGCATAAAACCATTCGTTTTAAAATAGTAAACCATTAATTAATATGTATTTGATTATTATTCATGTTATTTGATCGAACAAATGAAAAAACACCTCTACTTCTATGATTATTTAATAATTTTCAAAAATAGTTGGTGTTGGATTTTTAAAAACAACATCACAGAGTCAACCCATACACAGTTGACTTTTTTACGATTTGTTTTCAACTCAACAGTAGTAAAGTAAAAAATTAAAAACTTAGTCAAAACACTTATTCTGATCGGTGTTCTGTAATAAGGGCACGTAACCAATATCAAACTGACTATCTCACGTCGCGTCGCCTTATTTTAGATCAAATTTTCGTATTTAAAAATGCTAATTACTGGGCTTTTTCTAATGCTTACCTTTAGAATGGTTACCTTTGATTGTATAACTAACGTTAAGCATATGTCCGTATAACTCACTACAAACAGTTTAGTTTTTAGTGCCAAATTCGTATACAATAGAATGATATATGAAAGACCTTTGTTCTCAACTAACCTTCTTATTTTAAATACTAAAGTCTCTTTTGATTCTAGAGTGTTACGAATTTCTTTGGAGTATAAAAGTGAGAGAAGATCAAAATAAACACACAGCTGAATGTAAGTCATTTAATTGCTATAAACTATACATTTTTATATTTACCTAACCTACGGAAACTTAATAAAATATTTCAAAGTATTAAAAATTATCCAAAATAATTGCACTCGCTAAAAGATAAAAAATGAATAGTAAATTTTACTCTAATAATATTTACAGGTTTAAAATATAAGGCGCTTCATAGAGGTTCCAATGGTCCACATTTTGCAATTGGTGGTCGAGATACAACACCTGGGGAATTTCCTCATATGGTTGGTTGAATCATTTATTCTTATCTCTCTATTGCCTATACTCTAAACGTATATTAAAAGTAAGTATAAACCAAATAGTACTGAAAACAACACAAATATCTCTTATTTACCAGGGTGCCATAGGATGGAAGGCAGCTATAGGCACATGGGTGTTTAAATGCGGCAGTTCGTTAATTAGTGAAAAGTTCGTACTGACCGCTGCGCACTGTTCCAGCGCTTCTCCAAGAGACACCACAATTGCCGACCCCATTCCAAAGATAGTCAGGCTTGGTGACAAGAATATTATTGATACGGTAAGAATAACAATATTATATATATAGAATTCCTTCATAATGTATTTCGCTTCAAGACTTTCGTATATTTTTCTGTTCTATTATTCTACTCTGCCTTGAACTCTAAAGTCATACTATTAATTTCATACATTAATACCGAGAACATTGTATGTTGTCCTTATATAATTTTGTACCTTAATGCGTTTACGTTTACGTTTTTACCACGGGTAAGTAGTTCGCCTTCCGAAGTAGTAGTTTTTATGATATCTATTTAGATGGCCTCCATGGAATTATTTTGGGAGAGGGTGGGTACCGAGATAGAAGGTAATGGCTTTTTTTTCTCTCGAACTGACTGCTATTGACTTAGCAAGGTCTTAACAGCTTCACCGGCCTACGGATGGTAATGAATGGCTGCTTGATTAGCATGGCTAATCAAAAAAATTCAAAATATTATGTACCAGGTACCAGGAGTATATAAACTAATAGATCTGTTATAAAAATATCGTTGAACTAACAGAGCAACTATTGACCATATAGACAATCATCGCCACTTTAGTACACAACTTCCTTCCATCCACATGAGATACATTTACTGAGAGAGTGTCATTTCTTTTATGCAATGAAAGACGATATTATTGAGTTTTAATTTAACCATTTTAGGGTTCTAATGGCCAAAAACCGTATGATGAGAATATTATCAAAATTATTACACATCCTCAATACGCTGCCCCTAAAAAATATTTCGATATAGCTTTAATGGAGTTAGAGAATGCAGTATCATTTGACAAATTCATTCAACCGGCTTGCCTTTGGAATAAATTCGAATTAAGCGGACTTGGAAAACAGGCAACGTTGACTGGTTGGGGTGTCATAGAAACTGGTAAGATTTCACAATACATTCAAAATAACTAATTATTTATTTTTTTGTTTGATTTTTCATTACTAGATACTGCTTTATTAAATACTAGTTGATGCACGCAGTTTTGTACTCGTGAAAATGGTTTTGTGAAATAGAATTTGTAGCAATTTATTCTAACTTTTATTCAAAGTATATAATTTCGTCGTTCAAACTTTTAGCTATGTTGAAGCTATATACAATTAAATTATGTATATAGAATATTTATAGCAGTCTCTATAGGGTTTTCCACGTAAAATGACCCACTTTTAAGCCCCACCCTTATCTATTTGGCTGATTTTTTCCTTTCTACCGCATTAAAGGATTTCGGAAAATGTTCAAATTTTTTCTTTCAATACAAAAAACTTCACTAATTACAAAAAAGGCATTTTTTAATGTCGCTATGACTTCCATAAAAATTTAATTAGTGAGATATTATAAAATATGTTTATCTTTAAATGTATCTATAGAAAAATCCTTAAAATTTTCATAACCATGGTTTTTTCCCTTGTATACATTTTTTTTCCTTCTGGAAAGCGTCCTTTTTGTTTTCACTACATATAAAACTTTACTCCACCCAATTAGCTTGAAGTCGCAAACTAGTATTTCGTAGATATAAAAAAAACAGACATGGCGATAACATAAAAATGAGAACGAAGTCTATACAAAGAACTGAAAAACATTTCCAGAGGGGAGGACAACATCTCCTGAACTTCAAGCGGCAGTGGTCGATGTCATAGACTCTCAGCTATGCGACCAGTTACTACGCGGTTCCTGCAACAGGCACTGGTGCGGGGTCCAGGACCATCAGATTTGTGCTGGAAAACTAGGCGGTGGAGTAGACGCTTGTCAAGTAAATTTCTTTTTGATTTAGTGCTTCTTATGGGAAGGCTTTCCAATTATTATTGGTAAGCTTTTTGTATGATAAAATGTAGTGGAGGTAAATACTATGTGGATTAGTGTGTTGAAAACATCGGTTCTCTTCCAAACCGTCCGTTAGTAGGTTACAAAATCAATCATTCAATCAAATATTCAAGATACAGAGGTGCTATTTATTTTTTCGAGTTGTCGAGAGAAAATATACATCGAAATGGCTTATAGGGCTTACTGATTATTTCGACTTATAAAGGGTTGAAATTTCACATACCTGAGGTTTTGTGACTTGAAGGGAAGGAAACATATTTTTTTGAGTATTGTATGTTGACGTCTTATCGAGGTTTGACTCAAAGAGGTTCTTTTTTTATTATAGGAGGCAAACGAACACGTTGGTCACCTGATGTTAAGTGATCACCACCGTCCATAAACACCATCAACACCAGAGGAGTTGCAAGTGCGTTGCTAGCCTGTTTTGGTGGGGAGGGGGAAGGGGAGAGAGGGAATAGAGAAGGGGAGGTGAGCTTCCGACGGTCTCACTGACCGAACGAAACGCAACGACGCAAGCACTTTTCCTTCACGTCGACTTCTATGGGTCGGCTGGTTCTACCACCGGCAAGTCGACCCATTCATGCTGAAACCAGTTATGTCTTCAGCGTGGCTCTACCACCTACCAAAACTACTACTTCTACTGTATTCTAAATCAGTGAACATTTAAACAATATTCGTTTTGATAACTATTCGTCGCGTTATATAATAATAGCATCAAATAATAACAAAATCAAGCGAAATTGCAGATAAGGTAATTATTATGTATGTATACATATAAATCAGGTTGTGCAAAATGAGAGTCGTTATAGTTTTGTCTTATTTCTTGCAGGGTGATTCAGGAGGACCGCTGCAAGTGAAAATCCCTCTTCCTACGTCCACAGAAGGTATCATACACTACGTCATAGGAGTGACGTCATTTGGCGTTGAATGCGCTTTACCCAATTTACCAGGAATTTACACACGAGTATCAAGTTTCATTGACTGGATCGAAGAAAATGTTTGGAAAAATAACACAATGTAAAGATATTTTACATTGTATTTGTACTGAACATTACAATTTTTGTTGTAATTGCTTACGGGTTGGCGGTACACGCGACTTCGTCCACGTGGAACTTGATGTAAAAAAACCGTGTCTAATAAAATCAATTGAATGTATTACATCTATTTACTTTTCTCTCGTAATTAGCATCGATGCGTGTCTAAAACAGACAGACAGACATATCTAAAAACGATTTAAATGTGTTTTTGATGTGAAACATCTATAGGCGAGGATAAACCTGATTGTTGGCGTGGCGACGTGGTGACACAAAACACGAACTTTTAACTATTTTTTATTGTAAACTAGCTTCTTTGCCCTTCTTCACGCGAGTGTATTATCAAAGAAAATAGGAGGAAATCTTTCAGTTACAGTACGGCTGTATTATGACATTGAATGGTGACTGGATACCCGATTAGACCTCCCACGGCAGTGGCTGAAGCCTAGGTTCGATCCCTCGGTAGGGAGCCCTTGAGTGCGTTATTTGCGCGATTCGGTGACACACAAATATACATCAGCGCTACAACACTACACGATCACACCCACACACGTGCACGCCTACACGCTTACACATGAAAGTGGAAGGGTTTACTTTTTTTTTCCCTTATCGAACTGAAAAACCCTCAATTTTCCGATAGTAAATATATGGAGGAGTTGTCGAGGCGTGTATGCTCGGTACACATATACGTTTCAACAACTCATACATATATGAATAGTTAGCTAGGTTAACTAAGATAGGTCGCGATTTTGCATGTAACAGACAACAGCCAAGCCGAGGTGTGCCGTGCACCCTTGAGCTGGTTGCCAAAATAAAGTCGGCTGAGTGCCTTAAGCGCTCGCCTTAGTAGTCCGCTGAAGCTGTTAAGACCTTGCTGGGTCAATAGTGTAGTCATTTCGAAAAAAAAAAAAGAAAAGGTGACTGGATAAGTGGACGTCAATATTGGTATTCTGTCAATATTTTTAAAGATATCCCTATTGTTCTATCTCGCTCCGTCAATCGCTTTTTATATAGAGAAATTTTAACCACAGATTGTTCACTTTTCCATAAGACTTTCAATAGATTTCTTTTATACAAACCTTGTCCTGACAAATACAACCGTAACAAAAGCGAAGCAGCATAATATGTGCAACCGCTTCGGCGTGATGCGCTTACACAAATTTGACAATTAATTCATATTTATATAGATAATAACAATTATTAGTTTTATTAAGAAAATTAATTGACGATCTTGATAATGTGATTCGAAAAAAAATGTATATTAAGCTCGTACTAGTGAAGATGAATTTTAAAATTTATTTCGCCCTCGTCTACAATCCAAAGATGAAGAGATTCATGAAAGCTTTTCATCTATATTATATTAAATTATAAATATTATATTTTGAAATCTATATCTGTCTGTGCCCTTTTACATTTTTTACTGTTAATATGAACAAAAAACTTCTTTGTTTAACGAGAAAGCCACGTATTCATTAGGATTCATTAATCAGTGAATGGGAGTTATTTTCAATAAATAACTTTGGTGTCTTCAGTTGTACATCCGAAATATACAGGGACCACAAACATATGCCCAGTTGGTATTTCAGAAATATTTAAAAATAATCCTCAAATCCATTCGCAGCATCACCTACCGGGTCCTATTAAAATAAAAATGAACCTACATATATTGCCGATATATGCCTTTCCAGTACTGGCAATAAATGAATTTCTGCCGATTTCAATTACATTCCTTATGATTATTGAAAATATATATTTGCCAAAAAAAACATTATATAGATAATGTTATAATATGTGATAATGTCAGTGTTATAGAACACTGAGGGAAAATGTACCTTTCGAACACTGACAAAAAAAATCACAATCAGACCGGTGGTACCAGGAATTCCCTGAATACAGAACAATAAAAATATGAAGTATAGCTTAAATGTTTAACTACTCTGTCTGCGTTCTATATTTAATAAAACAACCACAACTGTAAGGTTTTCCAGGACCTTCATTATGCGTACGCTAACGTTGTAGAATGGGTTACCCGGCACCCGGCATTCCCTCAGAATTATGATATGGGTCTCTTTAAAAACGAATTGAAACACATTCAAGGCCGGTAACGCAACAACGATACTTCTGGTGTCCCTAGGCGACGGTAACCATTTATCATCAGATGGGAAGTATTTGGCATAAAAAAGCTAAGACCAATGTGATTGTGGCCATATCTCCATTCAAAATTAATTTAATAAATACTGTGTTTAGATTTTAAAATGCATCTATCATCTGAATGTTTAAATTAATCATGTATATATACTCTTATACGTAGATACAAATTAAAAATTTATAGTTATGATGTCTTGTTTATTATAAACTTTTCTAATTATCATTTTCAAGTAAGTTAAGATTAAAAATGCAATTTTAAAATCATAAATTGAATAATTTTTCGAAAATATTCAGTTAAATGCCTATGATCCGAAAAAAAACTTTTACTTGCATCGTGGTTTCATAAGACCACACAATTTTTTTTTCAATATTTTTCAAACTAAACTGTACCGATTATATATCGCGGAAGCAATGATATATACTGATAATAATTGACAGTATCGGTGGGATGTGTCGATCTCGGTTGATTAGTAGTCAATTAGCCATTACCATAACAGCACCAATAAATGTATTCGGTAATTACTAAGTATTTTGTTGTAATCAATTTTTGGATGTCGGCATCCGTTTGTAGTAGAGAAAAAAATGGTATTTTTATTGGCGTACCGAATTTAGTGAGGTTGGTGTCGAATACGTTTACCGGATTTTGATTTTGGGTTCCGTGTGCTTTCCAAAAAATCCTCTCTACCAATATGATTACATGCGATACATAATTACATTTTTACTTATAAGGTAATGTTTGGATTTCATAAAGATTAAAGTCATTAAAGTCAACTCTATCATATACTAGCTGACCCGTGCAACTTTGTCTGCACTAAATTAGTTATCAATTATATTTTAAACGCAAAAAATTTAAGAAATCTAAAACCCGATTGCAGCCACACATACGGTTTTCTATTATGAATCCAAACTATCAAGGGACTTACTTAAACATATACCCAGATGATACGTAATAAATTTGTTAAAATAAGCCTAGAAGCCGTTAGTAGCCTACCGGGTTCAATTAAATTTTTTTTTTTTTTTTTTTCTCGAACTGACTACGCTATTGGCCTAGCAAGGTCTTAACAGCTTCACCGGACTACTAAGGCGAGCGCTTAAGGCACTCAGCCGATTTTATAATGGTAACTAGCTCAAGGGTGCACGGCACACCTCGGCTTGGCTGTTACCCGTTGCATGCAAAAATCGCGACCTAGCTTAGCTAACCTAGCTAACTATTCGTATATGTTTGAGTTGTTGAAACGTATATGAGTACCAGCATATCCGCCTCAACAACTCCTCCATATATTTTTATCGGAAAATTTACAAGTTTTTCAGTTCGATAAGGGAAAAAATCTTTCACAAAATAACCCTTCCACAAAGATGTGTAGCGCGTAGGCGCGCACGTGTGTGGAGGTGATCGTGTAGTGTTGTAGCAGTGATGTATGGGTGTGTCACCGTATCGCGCAAGCAACGCACTCAAGGGCTCCCTACCGAGGGATCGAACCTAGGCTTGAGCCGCTGCCGTGGGAGGCCTAATCGGGTGTGCGGGAGCGAAGTTAACCCCCAGACCGCGACGGCGCGATCTGTGGTTACGCGGGCGTGGGCGTGAGCATGCTTTA
The DNA here is from genome assembly GCA_014332785.1 of Antheraea mylitta. Lineage (NCBI taxonomy): Eukaryota > Metazoa > Arthropoda > Insecta > Lepidoptera > Saturniidae > Antheraea > Antheraea mylitta. Next base: position 16,596,620 of record JACEII010000012.1, read on the forward strand.
TTACGTGGGACAGGCTGGTACTGATCGTTCGCTGACGTGATATCGTCGGGAGGGTCGATAAAAATATGTCGCGGACGTCTTTTATAACGCCCGGCGTTGGGCACGGGTTCGTAATTCGTGGCGGATACCACTAACGGACTGGGATGAATCGCGGCACGTTCGAAATAACTAGTAGTGAGTGATTTAATATACGCCCAGATGGACGGAATCTCCAGGTCCCTGTGGAGATCCGCCTTCCGGACGAACCAAGGAGCACCGGTGATTTTACGCAGAGCCCGGGTCTGCAAAACCTGAAGCGTATCTAGATTCCTCGCGTGGGCGAAAACCGGACAGCTATACGTCATTACCGGACGAATACAGACTTTATATAATGTGAGCTTATGTCTGAGGGACAGTTTGCTCTTCTGACAGAGTAAATAATGGAGGCGACCCAAGACCATAGCGGCTTTGTTTCGCACTCTCTTAATGTGAGAATCAAACGTTAAATGTCGATCTAAAGTGACGCCGAGATACTTGACCTCGGTGGTCCAAGGTATCTCGGAATCGTATAGCCTTATGGGCTTTAGCTTGTTCGCGCGATACCTAGGATCGAAGAGTATCGCGGCACTCTTATCGGGGTTAATACCTATGCGCCATCGAAGAAACCAATCACCGAGTGTGCTAACAGCGTTCAATTAAAATAGAAACTAACCTACATATAATGGCGGTAATGTAAAAAAGCTTGAAGGGTCTATGGACACCCGGTCGGAACGCAATCCTTTCCCTTTTTAACCGACGAAAAAAACGGAGGAGGTTCTCAATTCGTCGCGAATATTTTTTTTTTTATGTATGATCACGCATAACTTTTTACAGTATAGTCCGATTTTAATAATTCTTTTTTTATGGAAAAGGGTATACTCCGAAGTTGGTTCCATTTAAATTTGGGAAAAAAATTTCAACCCTAAGGGTATGAAAATCAAGAATGATTGATTATTCACGCACTGATTATGTCTATGACCGCGCATATCTCTAGACAGAATAGTCCGAGTTGAATTAATATCCTTTGATTTGAAAGAGTATACCCAGAAGTTGGTTCCATATACATGTAAACATGAAAAAATCAACCCCAAGGGTAGGAAAACGGGGTATGATTTATAATTCAGCTTCTGAGTTGTGTATTACACTTACAGTATAGTCCGATTTTAATAATTCTTTTTTTATTAGAAAGGGTGGGTATACTCCGAAGTTGGTCCCATTTAAATTTGGGAAAAAAATTTTAACCCTAAGAGTATGAAAATCGACAATGATTGATTATTCACGCACTGATTATGTCTATGACCGCGCATACCTTTAGACAGAATAGTCCGAATTAAATTATTATCTTTTGATTTGAAAGAGTATACCCAGAAGTTGATCCCATATACATGTAAACATGAAAAAAGCAACCCCAAGGGTAAGAAAACCGGGCATGATTTATAATTCAACTTCTGAGTTGTGTATTACAAATAAATTAAGCTTGTAGTAATTAGTAAGATCATAGCCACAAAAAATTATAAAATAAAAACTTTTTAACAAAAAAT
>JACEII010000012.1:16598578-16646947 GCA_014332785.1 Antheraea mylitta
GGTTTAATTTTTTGTTAAAAAGTTTTTTATAGACTTTTACTATACAGTAAGTAAAGTTTACATTATAAAATATCAAGTTGATAGAGTTAAGTTGTAAACTGAACGATGAAATATATTTATAAAATGTCTGGCTATGATAAATTAATGTTTTAATAGCGTTTAAAGGTTACTGAAAACAAAATGTTGATAAAATTATTTTTTAATCAAAATTTTGACCTGTAAAAGTGTGATGCGCATTAAAAAACATCGGCTACCAGGTATGCTGAACCTAAACCCTGTTTGCAAGGGTATTAAGAAAGATATACTAAAGAACCAGTTTTTCTAAAATTTTTGTTCTTCCAACGTTTCTCGCTCTTGTACTAAGGTGTCGAAAAAAAAGTCTAGTTACTACAAATTTTTGTCTTTCAGCCGTCATCCTGGAGAACCCCTTGCATTTTATGGCATAAAAAACATCCTAAATGTAACCTTATAGTATTAGTTATCACTGTATCAATTTTCGTCAAGATTGGTTTAGTACTTTCAGAGTGATACGTGTTCACAGGGACAGACAGTCAGACAAAAATTGTAATTTATTCTTCGCTTTTATATCGATAACAAAGTCTACCCTGATTATAATTTTCAAAATGTATATAATGTATATGCTTTGCTACAGTTTTGTTATAGTATAGGTAGATAAATAGGTGATATTATAATATAGGTACTACAAATTTCACTAAACAAGTTCATTTTTTAGTAAAAATAACTCTTTTATCCTTGAACAGAACTCTGCTATTTTGTCATATTTAACATCTCATAGTTATTATATACCTACATACATAGAGAAATTATAGAACTTTATCAGTTCGAACAGTACGGTGCGGTCGTGGTTTCGGCTAATATTTTAATTAAAAATAACATTGAATTTATCTTTTAGAATTAAATTATTGATGAAACGAAATAACATAATTCGTTTGTTAAATTGTTTGAATTCATAATTGGAACAAGTTTTGTGTATTTCCTACGCCGTTAAATACTTTATAAACATTTATTTATTTTTTAAAACACATGGTCAGATGAAAATGAGGTTATTTTTGATTTTAACTTTTCTTGTTACGACATTTTGCACTGGTAATTCTTTTTGTTTTTAATTATTCAAATAAAAAGTGAGTTTATGTCGTGAATAATTATTTTAAATTGAAATAATATTACAGTGTCTCGTCAATTAAACACTGGAGAATCACGTAATTTTCACGATCGATTAAATAAACGGGTAAGTTTTAATTAAATATAATGTATGTACTTATACATTTTCAAGTAAAAATTTATCGCTTGAGTAAAATTATCTAACATTTTTTCCGTATGTATAGATTCTATAATTAAATCTCAATCTCGCCACATGTAAATTAAGGACGTAGACTAAAATCGTGACATATAAAAATGTAATCCCGAATCGTCAATCTCACTGGAACCATATACTATATGAAAAGCTAAAATTTATGATAGGCTAAAGTGTCTGTTAGTTACCTATACTAATATTATAAAGAGGTAAAGTTCGTGAGTTTGTGAATTTGTGACGTTGTAGGGGGTAATCTCAGAAACTATTGGACCGATTTGAAAAATTCTTTCAGTATTGTATAACTCATTTATCGAGGAACGTTATATGTTGTATATCATCACGCTAAGACCATTAGGAGCGGAGCACCAATGAAAAATGTTACAAAATTCGTTTTTTTCCTCTTGAGAGCTTCCGTTGTGTGTTAGCCCATAGCAACTATATCACGCGAACGAAGTCGCGGGCAGATGCTAGTTATATATATAAACTAGAAGGTAAGTTTGTTTATTACGCTTGCATATCTTAACTACTCAACCGATCATTATGAAATTTGAATATCAGATATGTTTTATCCATAGAAGAACTACAGTTCCCGAATAAAAACACTAGAGTAATAACTAGCAAAAATGTATGTTTTTAGAGGCCAATTTTGTATCTATAAGAACCCCAAACTAACAAATACATATAGTAAATAATTTAAAATATAATTTATACACATAGTATTATTAATATATAATGTCATATATGAGTTCAAGAGCGAAGTTTTAATAACAATCAATTATCTGTTATCATCGTATTGTTGTGTCACATTTATATTTATCTATCTCGGTGCGAGACTGAGTTATAATAAAACTTCTTGAGTAATACGTTGATACTAATGGCGACTAGCGATCGTGCTTATTTACTCCTATTTAGGCACTTTTGACTATTCACTTTAACTCCACGATTTTATGTGGTAGAACCACGCTGAAGCTGTAACTGGTTTCAGCATGGATGGATCGGGGTAGTAACACCTTCTCACAGAAAACCGACATGAAGTAACAGTTTTTTTATGTCATATAGGAGGCAAACGAATATGCGGGTCACCTGTTGTTAAGCGATCACCGCCGTCCATAGACACTAGCAACCCAAGAGGAGTCGCAAGTGCGTTGTCAACCTGTGTTTGGGAGAATGGAGAGAATGGGGAAGGCGAAGTAAGAGGAGAGGGGAAGGGAGGGGAGATGGGTCTCCGGCGCTCTCACTGACCGAACGAAACACAACAATGTAAGCACTGTCACTTCACGTCGGTTTTCAGTGAGAGGGTGGTGCTACCCCGGACGAGCCGACCCATTCAGGCTGAAACCAATAATAGCTTCAGCGTGGCTCTACAACTAAACAAACTATGTTTGCATTGTTGCGTTTCGTTAGGTCAGTGAGAGCGCTTAAGGCCCACCTCTCCTCCCCTCGCCCCCTACTTCCTTGGCCCTCCTCCGTGCCCGTTCATTTCAAACAGGTGGACAACGCGCTTGCGACTCCCCTGGTGTTGCTGGTGTCTCCGGACGGAGGTGATCCCTTAACATCGGGTAACATGCCTGTTCGTTTGCCCCTATGGCATAAAAAAACTTAAAAAACGTTAACATTTAGTTTATTTAAATGAGATCTCTTCGTTACATTTATTCCAATATTAATTTTCTTATCGTTTACCTCCAGAAAATGGAAAAACATTATCTATATGTCTTCTTTTTTTCGAAATGACTACGCTATTGACCCAGCAACAGCTTCACCGGACTAACCTCTGTGAAACAATGGTCATCATCATCATTACCCTTATCTCACCTAAGCAGGGTCGGCACAACATATTTTCTTTTTCCACTCTCTCCTATCAAATGTCATCTCAGTATTCACACCTTTTACGCACATATCATTTTTCACACAATCCATCCACACCTTTTTCGGTCTTCCTCTACTCGTATATCCATCCACCATTATACTAAACACTTTTCTAGTTATATATTTTTTTTTTATATCAAAGGAAGGCAAACGAACTGGTGGGTCACGTGATGTTAAGTGATCACCACCGTCCATAGACACTAGCGACATCAGGGACGTCGCAAGTGCGTTGCCAGCCTGTATATGGGAGAAGGGGGAGGGGAAGGAAAGGGAAAGCAGGAAAGAGGAAGGGACGTGGGCCTCCGGCTCTCTCACTGACCGAACGAAACACAACAATGCAAGCACTGTTATTTCACGTCGGTTATCTGTGAGAGGGGTGGTACTACCCCGGAGGAGCCGACCCATTCATGCTGAAACCAAAAATAGCTTCAGCGCGGCTCTACCACCTACATTATATGGTTTTTATTTCTCCTCATCACATGCCCTCTCTGTGAAACAATGGTATAGACAATATTTTTACATGCAAGTAATAATGGTATAGAATTACGATCGCTACGGCCTTTAAAACAAGTTTGGCTGGCAGTTCTTGTGGCAATAGACAGATATCCTTGGCTATTGATAACTTGAAGGTGCCTCATATGGTTACGATGTATTGAAAATTGAATTCACGAGTAATTTTATGTTTGAAGTTTTCGAATTTTAGTATTTTTTTAAACCGGCATTATCTATGATATCATCAGTTTAATTTTGTCGATATAGATATTGATTATAGTTACCTAGATCCTGTAAATCATAACACGTTAACGTGTAACTAGGAGTTTTTGGCGGGATTTCAGTCTGTCATGTAGTGGATTTTATATTTTATTCATAATCTTGTGTTACTTGACTCTATATTGTATAAAGTTGGTGGTGTTTTATGTAATATAGTTAGTTTATTATGCATAAGTGAAGTGAATGAAAAATAACACCACGGAGCATGCAATTCTGAGATGCCACAAAAACTTCATGGAAGGTTCTAACTAGGGAGCCACCATCTTGTTAGAATGTTGATTCACACGACGCTTGTTGTTGAAATGATCGTTCTACGCTTGTAATATTATTGACTACGTGACAATGGCAGTAATAATCTGAACGGTTGATTGCCAAAAATAAAGTTTAAAAAAAAAACGTGTAACTTGTAACGGGTAACTTGTAAAACTTAAATATGTATAATTTACATTAACAATTTTTTTTTTTTATAAACTTGATAGTTTCGTCAAATAATTGAAAAGAAATGAGAAAATATTATAAATTATATTTTAAAGTTGAATAACTTCAGGACGCGTCAATTTATAAAAAAAAAATAAGATACCTTTTTTATAGAGCGTTCAATTTTAAACAAGAAAATGATTTGGTTTAGCCTTTTTGATGAACAATTAAAGAGTTATGAAATTGTAACTTCTAAAAAACAAGCTTTCCGATGTTAATCATATGGGAAATTGAAAACTACCATGCGGCACTTCTTAATATTAAAAGCTTTCACACGATTTTTTTTCATCATTTCCAACAATATTTTCGATATAATTAGAAGAAGAAAAAATAGTCGATTATTTTGAATCAGTCTAATGTATATAGTTCTTAAATAAAACTGGATTAAGGATTAACTATTAGGCCAATTTGAAAAATTCTTTCAGTGTTATATAGCTTATTTATCAAGGAAGGTTATAGGCTATATCATCACGATAAAACCAATAGGAGCAGAGCACCAATGAAAAACATTTTAAAATCGGGATTTTTTCGTCTTGAGAGCTTCGGACGAATTCGCGGGCAGGGGCTAGCTAGTTACTGATAAAGTTTTTGATGATTTTTATCAAAAGTTTAAGCCAATGTAAATAATTTGATCTGGTACTTAGCACTCCTTTAAATATGGTGCAATTACTATATTACAATATATTACGCAATATGCCGTTAAAATAAATAATACGCAATGGATACTTATATATACAACTCTTGCTCAATAACAAGTTTAAAGTTATTAAATGACATATTCATAGGCTAAAAGTTAAATATAAACTGAGGAAAACTCTGTAATAAAGGTCAGTGTTGTAGGTAATTTACCTCACATTGTTTCTATGCAATTAGCAGATACCATAATGAGTCACATTTTGCCGCGTACTTATTGTAAATATATGGGTCTGCACCGTGAGTCTTCATTTCTAGTAATTACTTCCAAATAAGAACAAGGAAGTGAACTGAGTCACATGGATTTAACGGAACATACTCCTAATGAGTATACATGACTTTTTTTTTTTTTTTGCTCGAACTGACTACGCTATTGACCTAGCAAGGTCTTAACAGCTTCACCGGACTACTAAGGCGAGCGTTTAAGGCACTCAGCCGATTAAAAGGCACTCAGCCGATTGTATACATGACGAATGTAAAAACATTAACAAATACATTTATTTATATTTAAAATTATTAATAATTATGGTAAAGGAAAATACGTGTTTCTTAACAATGATACTTCCTGCATGTACCACTATGAAGTTTTTAATATAATCGCAAAAAATGAACGCGTGAGAGCACATTATCGTCATGCGTTACAAATTATCGGGCAACATACAATATACGCAGCAAGAGTTAATATTGGAATAACAAAAGAATACAATATTTTTACAACGCATTAATAGGAATTAACTTAGAGATTAGTAGCAAAGAAACCGAACCTTCGTTTAGCGGGTAGTTAATACCCAAGTAGCAATATTATAATATGCTGTAATGCAGTGTTTCCTAAACTTCTTAGGTCATGCCTCACCTAAACATTTCTAAAAATTTTATGACCCACCTCCATACATTGTTTTTAACCTTTAAAAATTGTTTTGTACTCTTAAGGAATATAAACGATGAGTTTTAGGGAAATATCACTATGAAATTAAATATTATAGTGGACGTTACTTTGCCTGGCGGAAGTGCAAAGTAGCGTCCACTATAATATTTAATTATGGATTTCCGCAAAGTAACGACTTCTTCAATCAACTCACCATGAAATTGTTATCAAAACATTTTAAGTAAAATTTCAAAACATACAATGAAATATTTACTTGCTTGGACGACTCTGAATGCCTAACCAAATTGCTTATCGACAATCACTAACGCAAATTGAAAACGCAAAAATGTATGGAGATGACATATCTGAACGCTATATCACGTAATATAGCGTTAAGATATGCCATCTCTATACATTTTTTCGATTTTTATTTGAGTTAGTGATTGTCGTTAGGTAACTTGGGTAGGCCCCCTGATTACCCAGTTGATATTTTGGTTACGTCAAACGAAATTATACCTTATAATTATTAACAGCATTTTTTAAGGATCTGTCTTTTTTGTTAAATTTGTCACCGATATCATTGCATATAAATAACCTAAAGCGAAAGGTTAAGGTCATGTCGATTTTTAAATTGCCCCCTTAACTATCGAATTGTCCCCCTGTGCGGCGTGGGTCTGACGTTGGAAAAAATTAAACATTTTAAGCACTATCATATCACACACTGAAGTATATCTAGAGAGCGCGTTGCATAGCCAGTGAAGCTGTAAATACCTCTCAGGCCAATAGTGTAGTTAGTTCGGAAAAAATAGACGCAAGTTTTTTTGTGCAATGAGCAGAAACCTCCCCTGAAAAAGAATATCGTGATAAATCTATAGTTTGGTGGTAGTGTTTTGTAATGCAATATTACACCTCTATGGCATCAAAGCACTTGTTCAATATCATAGAAGATGTGGGTCAAGCGTTAAAATCTATAGAGATAAAACCTATCAACAAAATTTGTGTAACTTTTTTGAACCAACTAGGTATTTTATAATATTATGTTGTCTGCATATCACGCAGAATTGCTCGATAGACTTGGATTACATTTTTTTAGATTTATTTATTAGAAAGAAAGTAAGAAAAACACTTATTTTAACATACGCGTGGCTAGAATTACCCATTACAAACTATAAACACAGCATAGAATAGAAGACACAAAGAAATACAAATAAGTAGAGCCAAACATTAGTAAGCTGTGCGTTTAAACAAAGGTAAAAAATTAAAGATATGTGCGTGTGTGTAGCAAATAAGTACCAGTATTTATGGTATGGTAATGATGAAAAAAATATATCGCGATATCTCTTACTATCTAGTTACTAAAGTTTTAAGAGACTGTGATTTATTTAACCAATATGCGTTCAACGATGTGTGAATTGGAGCAAGTAAGAGTGTATACGCAAGAGAAAAGCTGTAAATAGATAGTATTATTTACAAGGACACTTTTTAAGCCACGAATATTTTTGTTTTGATTTTTTTTTATATTCTTACATTACACTAGGTGGTAGAGCTACACTGAGTCTTTTACTAGCTTCAACATGAATAGATCGGACCGCGCGAGGTTCTACCACCCAACCCACAGAAAACCGACGTGAAGTAACAGTGCTTGCATTTTTGTGTTTTGTTCGATGAGTGACATCGCTGGAAACCCACCTCTCCTCACCTTCACCCTCTCCACTTCCCTTCCTTACTCCCCTCTGCCAACACAGGCTAGCAACGACCTGCGACTCCACTGGTGTTGCAAGTGTCTATGGACAGTGGTGATCAGTTAACATCAGGTGACTCACCAGTTCGTTTGCCGTCTATGATATAAAAAAAATCCTAAGTAAAATTTATTGTTAAAATAATAAAGATGATGTCAGAGATATAGTTAGTTGTAAGTTAATACCTATTTATATAATAAAATAAAGTTTAATTTGCAGCAAGACGACAGATGGATTTGGGGTTACGTGAACAACACTGGATCTGAAGTAAGTGTTTTAGTTACGCTAATCAGTTTTGACCAATTCTATTTGAAATCCTGTCGGGTAGTGAAAGGAGTCCCACTTGCATGAACTAAACTCCCGTTTACATCATTTTTGATCGGAATAAACAAATATTACGTTTGCAATTTATCCTGTAATTTTGGTTTATACCAATATTATGCGACGACCTTTGCCATGTCCTTTTAGCTGCATTCTCATCTGTAAAATGCCTAATAAAATGGCCACAACCATGGCCGTCCCGTTTATTATACGGAGTCTTTCAAAAAGGGACTCAAACATGCCATCCGAATTCGACAACACAATAGTGATACCTCTGGTTGCAGTTGTCTATAAGCAGTGATTATCATTAAGGTATATGTGCCTGCTTACTGCCTTTTGGCATAAAAATAATGTCCAAATTGCATATAAAAGCGCAGAAAACAAAGCCACAAGCAACCAGGCTAGTCAAATAATATTATGAATAATAAAAGGCAGGTTTGTAGTCAACTTACAAACCTCATAACACTTTACACTGCATATATTAGGATAATTTTAATGCCACAGAATAATTATATTACAACCGCTTATAAAACCAAGTTCGGGAGTTAACGATCTCCACAAACATTACTCTTCTCTTGGAGTCGTAAAAGCCGTCCTTGATTATTACGATGTTACCTTACAAAGTTACAAGTACTTCTAAATGATAAATGGTCTCCATTAGTTTTACCTTCTGTCACAATTTTGATTAACTTAGTACAATACATTGAATTATCGATACTGGTTATGTCTCCGCGGTGATGCGTTCATAAACCAAGTCAACTGTAGTGTACTGTACTGTCGTGTATTGCTGAGCATTCGTCATATTTATTGGACACTTTCAAGTTCTCAGCTATCTAGTTGCCATTCTTAAAATTCAAATCTTCCTCCAAACGCGTATATTATTTTAGTTAGAAGCAGTATTTTTAATTGTAATTGAATTAAATAAATTATTTCATAAATCATTTAATACAAACCTACTTTTATATTGTAACACGGCAAAGTGACTGCACTGCGACTGATAGCACAGACTTTAAGCCCGGTCTTTTTTTCAAAATTTGATGTTTTCGCAAAAGTATCATTTGGAATTGGCAAAAAAAAAACGGAGAAAGAGCTGATCGCAATCTGATACGATTCAGTACTCACTCCGTTGACGTGTTGTATGAGCGTAATGTTAAGTCAACAAGATTTGTTAGTCCTGCTAAGCACAGTATGATTCAAAAATAACGGCAACCAATGAGTGACAAATTAGCCACCACCTCTTGTAGCTATCACGTCTATATGTTTAAAAGTCCTTTTTCCGTCATACTTGGAGGACCCCGTACCATAGGAAAGGTAGAATACACTAGTCGGAAGTCTGTTCCAAAGATATACAGTACGGCTAATATAAGATATTGTGATATTCTTAGTTTGGATCCAAGTTGAAGTAATAAACTGCAACAGGTTCAGAACGGACAGAATACTTTTTGGAAATGTCCCAAAATCCCGTCGTCCATAAAACACAAGTAGATACATTAAGACATGTTGGTTTATGGTTGTATGAAATATACAGATAATTATTTATGAAAGAATTGTATAAAAGCCATAGTTAATCGAAATATTTTAAAGTATTGTGGTGGATCTATATCCGTATACCCTTGCGCTGAATGTACATCGAAAATGATCTTTTTTATTTTATAGCAAAGTCGAACATATATAACTAACCCTACTACTAGGGCTAAACCTGTAGACCCATGTGCACCCTTCAATCCACCTAAACGAGATTTCAATGCGCCTGGCCGAAGGATCAGTGATGTCAGTGAGTATTTGATAAAATATTCCGTCACCATATTGAATATAGAATAGTAGCAACGATCACATTATTGAAACAAACAAAACATCGAATGGTAAGCTTGTATCGATAGATGTTTCTTTATTACTGCCACCTGGAATTGATTGAATGCAAAATATAAAAATAAATTGCCGAATATATGTACGTGCTTTAGTTCAGAACTGCTGCGTATATTTAGCAAATTCTTTCTTGTTGTGCTTATAATTCTTACAATGGATTTGCAAGGAAGAACGGAAAATTAAAAAAAATGGGGAATTGACAGATAAACATTTGGTTGTACGGTTTCCAATTTACATTAAGTAGGTCGTACTCGAAAGGACAGAACATGTTCTCAACGAATGGGTAAACAACTTTTACTAAATAATGATGAATTCTTTTGTACAGTGTAATTCTTGATATCCTATTAGATGTAACGTTCAAGTAACATTTTTTTTTAAATTTCAGAATGCTACGAATTTATTTGGCAGATAAGATTAAGAGAAAAAGAAAGCAAACATGAACAGGAATGTAAGTCGATAAGATTTATCAATTTATTCGCTTTGAAATCTCTATTTTGACCACTGTATTTAAAGTATGAGAAGTGTTTTTTGTACATAGTGAAATTCTGTCGGGTAATGAAAGGAGTCCCACTTGCATGGACTAAAATCCCGTGGTGTTCTTTACATCATTTTCGGTCAGAAAGCCAGCAGTGCTGAGCTTACCATCTACTCGACCGGGCAGGTATGGCCCCTCATAAAAAATTGAGCCGTTACGGGACGCCTAGCAGATGTGAAACATCAAAATTGTTCGAATCTCAAATTCTGGAATTCTCAAATTACACTATAGATATGCGAGCTCAGTGCGGCATGTGAGATTGCGCACAATCGCTTGCGCATGCCATCGTCGCGTCGACACGTCAACAGTCTGGCTTACTCGCATCTATTGATGTATCACATCAAAACCCCCTCTTATGCGATCTCAGGGGTCGGTACTAGTACCACCCTCAAAAGAATCCATAGGAGACACATCAAACACGAATGCGCAACAAACTCACGGGTCTCTAGTACCAAGGTGTCGGACATGCCATTCCGACACCGCCATCTGTTTGGTCGACCAGGGGAAGGGAGCTGTGACGTCTGTTCTTGCTCCCTCTTTACTGCCTGCTTCACAAGCATAACTCCCTTGTACTTTAAAGTGAAGGTGAGCATGCGATGCCTAATCCTATCTAATAGTCTATCGTTATTTTTTACAGGTGTTCAATATATGTTGCAGCATAATCTTCCCGGTGTACGATTTTCTGAGATTGGCGGTCACGACACATGGCCTGGCGAATTTCCTCACATGGTTTGTTTATAATGAACTAACTTTTGCTCACAAGTTTACTGTAGATAAAGTAAATTATAAAAATAAAGTAAACCCCACATTATCCCCTGATGATGTAACTTTCTATAGGTGAGAGAATTTTTTTAGTTGGTTAAGTTCTTTTTAGGTTTGTCAATTACAAAAAATTCAAACATTTTTTGTTCATTGTAGTATAATATAAACAACTGATCTATTCGATTTGCTTGTTAATTTTTCCTCCTATTACTGATTGCGTAAATGATGACCCGGGCCAACTCGTTCGAATACCGCGTCAAGAAATGTTTCCAATCGTGCAATGAGTTGAAGTAGTCGGCCTATAAAAATATTATGATGGTATCATAGTAAGATGGCAAGGTTTGTATAAAACCTACAGAGCTAGGTACCATTCTTAAATTGGAAATCTATCGCTAAGCATCAACATCAACAGATGTGTTCCGACAGATAAAATTGACGTCCAGTTCTATATAGGGTTAGCGTATTTATATCTTGTAACGCATTTCCATTTACCACCAGATAAACGCAAAACTCATAGAAGATTAAAATACAAATGCATTCTCCCATATTAAGATTTTATGAATAAAATTATGAATTTGCATATTTAGAATAAAAATAAATGTTCAAATATAATTGAAAACATAATTGATCAAACAGAATATAAGCTAAACAGCAGTAGGAGAATTCAACGACAATCATTTTTCATTTACCAGGGCGCCATAGGATGGAAGGCAACTATAGGGACATGGTTGTTCAAATGTGGCAGTACATTAATAAGTGAAAAGTTTGTTCTGACAGCTGCACACTGCTCTAGCGCCTCTACAAGAGATATCACAATCGTTGATCCCATCCCAAAGATTGTCAGGCTTGGTGATAAGAATATTCTAGATAAAGTGAGTATAGCATTTTTGTTTAATGTTCAATAAGCTGTTAGGATAGTAAGCCACTACTTATTAACTTAATCTTTCTTCATACCAGGGCTTATATGGTCAGATACCATACGACAAAAAAATTATCAAGATCATCAAACATCCTCAATACGCTGCCCCGAAAAAATACTATGATATAGCTCTAATGGAACTGGAGAGTGCAGTATACTTCAGCAAGTACATTCAGCCAGCTTGTTTGTGGAATATATTTGACATAACTATACTTGGAAACCAGGCAACGTCGACCGGTTGGGGTGTAATTAAGACAGGTAAGAATTAATCTAAGCTATACGCTACTACTGATACACATAATAAATATACTACTTTGGAGTACTAAAGTCCAAAGATCACACCTGGACGTATTGAAAAATCGTTCAAAAATAAACCATATTTACTGATTACATAATACGTACTACCAGCTGGTATTAAAATAAAGCATCGTAAGAAAATCTGAATGTCTGAAAGATAGTCATAGGTGATAACTACTATCTAGAGGAAAAAGGTTGAGGTAAAGTAGCAGAGAAATTGTCATCTCATTTTGGGCCAAATAACTAAACGAAGGAAGTTTCCAGAAGAGAAGATGTTAAGGACAATAATTTTGTTCTCTTTTAAGTAAACATTTTGGCATTGTGGTAATCCAATTAAAGATATAGCTACAGGAGTATGGCAATTTCTTTAACTGTTTTATCTTTGCTTATTTATATACAAATTTGTTCCGTGAACAATTTAAGAGTTAATTTTAGATACTAGGATAACATCTCCCGAGCTTCAAGCGGCAGAGCTGGATATTATAGACACGCAATTATGCGATCAATTACTACGCGGCTTATGCCATAGACACTGGTGCGGTCTTCAAGAACATCAGATTTGCGCCGGTAAACTAGCCGGTGGAGTTGACGCTTGTCAGGTAAATTAGATTTGCTTAAATCCCATTAAGTATCCCCATACTTCAATTAATATACTACGTATTGGTTACTTAAATGCGTGCTGTCTTTCAGGGTGATTCAGGTGGGCCGCTTCAAATCAAAATCCATCTTCCTACATCCACACAAGGCTCGATACATTACGTCATAGGTGTGACGTCATTCGGATTCAAATGTGCTTTACCTAATTCACCAGGGGTTTACACGAGAGTATCAAGTTTCATTGACTGGATCGAAGAAAATGTATGGAAAAATAATACAAATTTAGTGTCATAAATGTTTCAGTTTTATTTCTAGCTCTTTCTACTTAGTTGGGTTATACATGACACTGATTTCGATATTTTGATAATTGACTACTTTTTTTTTGGTAAACTAACTGAGTTCGCGACTCCAGTCGTATGTGCTTAAAAAGTCATAAGTTTTGTAATAATTTACCTAAAATATGGCATCAGATTGATGCACTGTTGTACGACAGAAATAGCGCTGATACTTTAGTATCGAACTTCGCACAGGCTCTACCATCCTTAATTACATATGTACTCAAATTTTGCTTCCATTTGATATAATAAGTCTTAAATTACTCAGCCCACCCAGTCACCAAATTCAGTCGTAAGATAAAGCCCATGTAGTCGATTAAAATTTCAACACGTAGTTGTCGTTGTAAATGTTTGAACGAATTTCTTATAAAACGTTAAACAACAAACAATAAAACTAGCCTTCAGAACTCGCAACTGGATATCTGAGGACGTGGAATTAAGGACTATTTGTTACACCGTAGTGTAAGCTTTTTCATAAATTTATAGCGTAGGATAACAAACTAGTTGTCTGTTTATACACCCCATAATAGATAACAAACCATTGCATTTCGTTAAGAGAACTACACACTGACGATAGAGGATAATGTGGTCTAAGATGGAAAAAATACTAGGCCTAAATGGAGACTGGCTCTTCAAGTGCAGTAGCCAGAATATACCAACAGGTATTTAGCAAGAGATTTTCAACTTGACGATTGTAGGTATCAGGTGTAGACTGAAAAACAGTCCTACCATCATACTATGGTTTCAACATGGTGTTTTCCCTCAGTGAAGGGTCTGACTCAATTGGAATAATGATTTTTTTATATGAAAGGAGGCAAACGAACAGATGGATTACTTGATGTTAAGTGATCACCACCGTCCATAAACACTAGCAACACCAGAGGAGTCGCAGGTATTGCAAGTACAGCTGGTATATAAGTGAGGGGGAGAGGGGAAGAGAAGGAATAGGGGAGAGGAGAACAGACGTGGGTCTCCGACGCTCTAATTAACTGATCGTTACGCGACAATGCGAGCACTGTTACTTCACTTTGGTTTTCTGTGCGTCGGGTGGTAGTACCCCGGGCGAACCGACACATTCATGCTGAAACCAGTTATAGCTTCAACGTGGCTCTACCACCTACCTTCAAACCACCATCGCTCGACAATTTTAATCAATTTCAATAATAACTTTTGTATATTAAATTAATTATTTATTACGATGCATAAATTGTATTACTGTATAGTTTCATCAAAATCCATTAAATCGTTTTTAGGTAAGAATTTAATTAGTAATTATTAAGTGGATAGGATTCTGAGCATTAGATTGTATTCGCGTGTATTCGTCGTTACGGTTCGGTGTGAAACGAGAAAGGCTTTACGGTAATCTTCCATTTGAGAGAGGTATTTGTCTGCTAGATAGATGGTAAGAATAGTTCTTGTGAAACACAGACATTCTCTATTTCAACTAAAATATATGAACGTATTTTAAGGATTTTTTTTAAGCTACAGGATAATTCGATTTTATTTTAATCATGATGTTAACACAAGTTTTATACAGGGTTAACTATGTATGAAATTTATAGATATACTTGTTTACATATTTGTAAAGTTGTCTACGAATTAAGAAAAAGTCGGCTCAGTCATAAGAACTGCCTATACAATGAAAAATTAAAACAATGAAATAACTATATTCTTTTTTGAATTTTAATGCATACTAGCATGGCATGACGCGACGTCATAAGTTTATATCCTGCCAAAAATATCGTTAAATGTGACTAAAAGTGTTTTCCCATCAAAACAATATAAAATAATATTGTTAATAAATACATAAATGCTTATTGATATATAAATTATACATTTTCTGTTGATAAAAAACATCAAATATTATTGAATGTAAAAAACTCAGGAATTAACAATATAATACTAGGTCTACACGTATTTATTTCTGAAACACCAACAAGGTTCACACTAAATAGTAAATAAAATGCATTTTAAAGATTCTTTATAAGTGCAAACTTAATTATAGCTGTTGATATTTAATATATTCTACAGCAAATAATTTAAGTAAATGAAAAAGCTAAAACAGAAACAACAAAAAAAGAAAAAAAACCCTATTTGTTATAATTATTTAATTATTGAACAGTTAATTGAGTTGTCACAAAATCATTTTGTAAATATTTTCTGTTCTAGAATATCCACGAATACTAAATGGCATTACGGTCGTTTGAACGATACAATAGTTCATGTACTGAAGTGCCATGTAGTGACGAATTACCATAATAAAATAGGTAGCTAATACAATTTTTGCTTAAAAAACTTAAAACATATCAAGTATAATTGTGGAACTTATACATATGTATATACTCAATGATTGACCACATAGAACATCTCAGAACGGTAACGGTATAATAGTCCGGTGAAGCTGTTAAGACCTTGCTAGGTCAATAGCGTAGTCACTTCGAGAAAAGAAAAAAGGTAACGGTATAGGTAAATTAATTTTAAAGATGTAATTTAAAAAAAACGCCAAGTTCATAACTTGATATAAGTTTACTATATACATATAATTAAAATACAGTTCTTTTGTGACACAATCACATTAGAAATACTGAACGTGTTTGAACAGGATTATGACCATTCGACGATTAATTTTTTGTACATGATCCTATGATACTAATCTTTTAAATTTGATTGACCCTTTACGACTTTTTTAATTCACAACAAACTAGCTTGTATGTATGACATATCATAAATTGCAAGCTATAACAACGCCTGTCGCGCCCCTTCGGTTATGTTACACGTCGGTGTGACACATTCCGTTCGACGCTCGTAACTCGTTCGGTACGGTTCATTGGTTGTTTATTTCACTTGTTCACGAGTTGGGATGATTATAACTATTGATTTAGATAGAATATGTTTAGGTAGATAGATAGATGATGTAGGGATTTTTCTAAGACCACCTGGCTAGCTACCACCTTCAAGAAAAAATCTCTGAACAAACAAGGAGAGGAAGAGCTCATTATAGATAGATATAATCATAGATAGACAAATAATAGTCAATTTCGGAGCAGTATGTGCTAAGTTAATCTATACTAATATTATAAAGAGGTAAAGTTTGTGAAGTTGTAGGTGGTAATCAAAGGAACTACTGATCAGATTTAAAAAATCGTTCAGTGTTAGAGAACTCATTTATCGAGGAAGGTTATATATAGGCTATGTATCATCACGCTAAAACCAATAGGAGCGTGAGCACCAATCAAAAATATTTCAAAATCGTTTTTTTTTTCCTTTTTAAGAACTTCCGCTAGGTGTTAGTTACCTCAAAGTAAATATCCCACGAAGTCGCAGACATAAACTTGTAATACAATAATCTGAAATTCAACAGTTTTAATTTGAAATCAAAATATTTTGTTACGTACGAATAAGTATATATAAATATTTTCAACCTTTAAGGATTTCCATGTCTACTGATGAAATAGGGCTGTACGCTAAAGTGGAATTTAAATCAGGTTTCAATTAAAACACATCCTTTCAAAGGAATATACCAACATAACACGCGAATAATCTATACATATAAACAAATTGAAGTGTCTCTTTGTCTGGTCTAATATCCGAAATAGCTGTACTGGTTTTGCAAAGACTTTTTTAATACTTTATATGTTTTTAGTTTTCAATTCTGATTTTCACGTTTTGAAGCGAGTCACTATATATCCATTTGCGGAGAGGCTTGAAGACCAGTATGATTGCTACAACTTGTATTGGACTTTTAGACCTCTCAATGGTCATCTTTATTTTTGGATTATACGATTTGCCCAACTCTTCCTTGCACCGTAGCCCGACCGGAGGGGATGAGTCGGCAGTTCATCTTTTCATTACGTAGGTCCAGCTGACAAAGGGAGGTACCCAGTCTATTTCCTTATTAGATAGGAGCTCAGCAGTCATCTTTCGCTACGTGGACCGTTGGGATGGCTATCGAAATTTGAATAGGGAGTATTTCTTGCCGCCCCAACAAATACGGTCTGTCGCTACACTGTAGGGTTTTAGTCCATGCAAGTCGGAAATAACCCACTCTCTCCCCTGGCAGGGTGGGTATCTATAAGGGATTTCCCCACGTTAATAAAAAGGGGGTACAGAAAATGAAGTAGGCACTAGTCTCGAAGGCTAGATCGCAAGCAAATCGGCGAGCAAAAGCTAGTGTAATACAATTTTTATAAGAACAAAGTCGCGGGAACCCCTAGTATGAAGTTAATTTATACGGGAACATTTTTACCCTCACAACAAAAACAAAGTAAAAGGTCTGCCTACCACTTTTTAATACGCTAACACAACCATCAACATGTGTTCCGTGGGAAAAAAATGCAAATCATGTGGACCACCGCGCTCAGACCCTTTTATGGGACCTCATAAATTACAGTTGGGTTCCGAGTTAGGGTAAATATAAACACTGTTATTACGCAGCGTACTCTGTAAAAGTTGTAGAACATTTCACGGTAATATTTTCTAACCTTCCTGGACCTTATGACTTATTTATAAGGTCCAGTGGTACGAATAACAAATAACACCTGGCAAATCTTTAACAAAAAGTCAGCTTTCTCGCTAGTTATCAAGGTCTGTACAGCTGAGAATTTTTAACACACAATTATCTGTTCAGTAAAGATCCGTAGATTCGAATTTGCGTTCATTTAATAAATCTTGGTAGCATTATCAACTAATTGTAAAGAAAAATATTGTTAACAAACCTGAACCTAAGAAAAGTCATGAAACATTCCAGTTCGTTATTGGTATCCACCGCGAAATACCCGACCAAATCCAATGCCCCGCACTATAAAATGTGCGAGATGGTGCCGAAAAATCTTTTTCGATCCTCTCGATGAAGACAGTGAATGATCAGTACCACTCTGACTCTTCACACCGAGAATGTGTGCGCTAAAGTTCACATACAACAGATCAAGCCACCGTAGTCTAGCGGTGAAGTTCACGCCAGCACACTCGCCGCGACACCTCTTGGTAACGGCTCGAACCTATGTTAGATCCTCCGAAGTAAAGCTCTCGAACATGTTGCTAGCGCGATACAGTGACACTAAAAATTTTTACTCACAAGGTTAACACAACACGAATCACCTCTCAATCCTGCACATGCACATATATGTGGACATAGGTACACATTTAGTGAAAGGGTATTATTATCTCCCATTTTTTTTTCCTTAGTTTAGCTGAATTATCATATTAGAAATTTACGTTTGAATCCGTGAAGAACATATGTATTACACTAGTCCATGCATGTATGCATAATTTAAGTAGCTTAGGTTAGATAGATTCGCGATGTTAAAATTTTGAGATCAATCAATATTGAAATTGAGTAGTATTTAAGGTAGTAGTAGTATTTAGTTAGGTGGTAGAGCCACGCCGAAGCTATAACTAGTTGGTTACGGCACGAATAGGTCGGCTCATCCCCGGTATTATCACCCGAACCACAGAAACACCCACATCAAGTAACAGTACTTGCATTGTTGCGGTTCATTCATATAACCATACCGCTAAGTACCTTAAACAATCGTCCGAAGAATTCAGTGAACCTGTAGAAGCCCGTCATGCTAAGAACATTAGTAAGATAGAATAAGGCTTCTTCTTCCAGGAGAGTTAAAAGTCACGCCAGTTCACCTCGTATTGGTGTTTTTTTTTTTAATACTGAAAAAAAATCAGTTATGTAATTTACATATATGATATCTTTATAAGAATATTTCTCAAGTTCAAGAACTTGAAAACAGAGAGAGAAGAACTTGAAGACAGAGAGAGAAGAAAGAACAAGAACTTCCACTAAACTATAATTAATATATACATCGTCAAAATCAATAGTACAAAGTAAGTACATTATTACGATTTACTGACCAGATATAAAGACACAAGGTCTAAAGAATAAAAATTATATTTACAAAATGTAATATTTAAAAATAACCTAATTATATCTTTCCGGGAGGCTTCCCCGGGGGTTGATGGACGAAGGTCAGTCCAATTATTTCGTTTCATGTTAAACCATGCCTCTCTCTCATAAATCTCAGAGATGAAGACGAATGCAAAACAAAACTTTCCTCAACACAATCTGTCAGATACATTTTTTTCCTCGTTACAACCCACGTTCGTAGCATTTCATTTGAATTGACTGGTAGGTAAATTACATTTTTTTGGAGAAAATTTTTTTAATTTTTTTTATATTTTAAATGTTTTCTCACGCGAACACAAATGAGGTCTCTAGTAAGGTTTTTTCAGTAAACTAGTAGGGCTCTTCAAACGGAAAGTAAACAGATTTCTAAATCCAACATATGTGCAAGCCACCACAATCAGAAGTGACCGCAGACCATCTAATTGCACGCATTCGTATTTGCCATCATCGTGTTATAAGCAATTGGTTATTTTCAACTAAGCTAAGCATTATAAATGCAGTATGTTTGTTACGATATCACGTTTTGACAACTCAAAAGATCACCACATTTTACAACATCAACAATTTATTTATTTATTTATTTATTTACAAAAATACAAATACAATTACAGATTCAAATACTAATTATACATATAGAATTTTACAAAAGCAAAATATAAAATGGTACTTATAACTATATTATAATTACATGAGCGGTAGTGAATGCTGTAGTTAATAACTGTGTTGCAGCCACTAACACTCACCGCCGGACAACACTAACCTTTTTAATTGAAATGGTTAACACGTAAAAATACCTGTGACCCCAATATACAACAATACGAAATACTTTAATAAAATTAAGAAATGCTGCTGAACAAGCAAGCGCTTATATCGTGTTGAGTGAAATGCATGTAAAGAATTTAAGTGTAGTTTGATAATATTTTAACAAGAAACGTTTGCAAGTAAGGTAATTATGTAAAAGATAGAAGTTCTTCGGCTTCTTCATACAATGGCCCAAGAGCCAACTTATATTTATTTTATTTTTTTAGAGCCAAGTTATACAATAACAGTTGTGCACTATAATTATAACTATTATCCAGACAAAGATTACCGGTCCCGAAGTATAGGTCAATTTTACATAAACGCAAACAAAGCCTCGACCCAAGTTAATCATTTATAGACACGAAACACAGACGAAGTCGCAGACAAGTACAAGTATATTATAAATGTGCGGTATCTTTGTTTATAAATTTTATTTTAAAATCCCAGCTACAAGCTGTTCTTATTTAAGTAGTTAATTTTCTTAACGAAGAAATAATGACTACGTAAGAAAAACAGTCGTCAAAAGCGCAACTGGATAGTTTAACTTACATTGATTAATTATAAGAAACTGGTCGGCCGAGCCGAGCTCGGTTCTTTCAAAAACATTTTTAACTGTTAGGTTTGCCTCACAAAAGTAGCATTTCTTTTACAAAAAAAAAAAAAATTAAAAGATACCTCTTTTGCTGTAACTCAGATTCGAACTGGGGTTAGACGGATTTTCGAAGCAGCCAATTTCCATCTGAGCTATTTATGTTTTGACAGCGGTGGCGAAATTTACCTTTATATTCTAGCTATATTTTTTCATTGCCTGAAAACTCAGATAAAAAAGGTTTCTATAAATGAAATCGCTAGATCGATTTATCGTCTCCGAAACCACCTATATACGGAAATCGCAGACGCCGTTTCAGAGATCCTGAATATATAACAATATAAAAATAGAATTGCTCGTTTAAAGGTGTTAGTAGTATAGGTTAGAATCCTACAAAAAAATTGTACTTTGTGATCACTGATTGTGTATTTGAAAAAACACCGGTGATATATAGCACAAGAGCTTGCCCTAATTATTCTTAATCTCTTAATATTAAATAGATTAACTAATCACAAGTTACTTTGAGTTAAAGTAAGTTATTTCCGAAAGTTTTAATTTTTATTACTTTATGTTAACTTCTATCTAATTGGTTCTAATTTAAAATGAATTAAGCTAACTGCCGATGTAAAATATGTAAATTAAACTTTATTAGGCTTTTTAACTTACTGTCTTAAATAGTTAGATACAGTCAGTAATATAGCAAAAATTATATAATCTAATTGTATTTATTAAAGACATCAACAACTATTAATTCAAGTTATCTTTAATAATTATGGACATAGCCAAAAACCATTTTGAGTTATATGGTAAAAAAATAAACAAAACGATTTTCAAATTGAAGGTGACAGCAATCTAAGCAACCTAGCAAAGAAGCCATACCACTAAATGATCTTATCCTCCTTTATCCTTCTTTCTTCCTCCCTCATCTAATTCTTCTTCCTTTTCTTTTACCTTCCGGCTCATTGGTAAAGATTCGAACGCACGTTTAACTATTCATCATCGGCCTGTATGAGACCCACTGCATGGCTATAGACCTCTTCCCAAAGAAAGGTATATGCAGAATCACCACGTCAGCCCACGACGTATAGGCGATTTCAAATTCTGAAAAATCAACAGTTGTATTTTTTCCCACATACAGTAATACTACTACAGTAGTAGTATTCATCAGGTTCAGGTTTCCTCACGATTTTTACCTTCGCCGTCAGCAGATAGTATTACCAGTTTAAATTACTAAATGTACGCGAATTGTACCACCATGACTTCCTGTTTAATTATTGCTTCCAATAAAATATTAGCTATTCTCTACTATCCAAAATAATTATAATGCGATAAAAGCACTTAGATTTATTATAATTCGCGAATAATAAATATAGTTGTTTACCAATTTCGTCGAATCATTTATTCATAAAAGCAATTAATTCACCGTCACGCGGCCCATTAATTAAATATATAACAAAATAACACGAACCCTCAACAATCTAATCAAGACATCTTACATAATAAACGTCGAATTTAGTCAGTTTATCACCTTAAATGCTATTCATTTGAAATCCGACTCTGTTTTCTATAGCCTAAAGTGTAATATTATATTGCGATACGTTTGTTCTTTTATATCTCACCTAGAGTAATAAAGGCGTGTAACGAGGTTCATAAAAGAGTCCACTTCGATTAAAGTGTAAGTAATAAATGGTCTGAGAAACTTCCGATTACAGTTTCGCCACTGTTGATAGTATTAAAGTGGAATTTCAATTGTTTTTTTATGTGGAAACGGTGATCATGAGAGGATAATACCTACTGGATGCCTTGGACAGATTGCAGAGACGGGCTGTCCGCATTGTTAATGATGCAGACATTACAGAGTTTATAGAGCCGCTTCAGTTGCACAGAGATATTGCCTCACTGAGCGTGTTCTACCGTCTGTATCATGGCGAGTGTTCTGCAGAATTGTTCAATTTAATTCCTTCCTCGCCTTTTCACAACCGTATCACGCGCGCTGGTCTACGGAGTATAAAGGAGGAGGAGGATAAAGTCTGTAACAATATGTTATCGGCTTCGAATCCTATAATGAGTTTGAAATTTCGCTATAACCAAATAGGGATGATCGATATTCATCAATGTTGAAGAAACATCGATGTTTAGGTGAAAAACATCAATGTTTTGATTTCGATAACATCGACACATCGATGTTTTGACTTCGGTAACATCGACACATCAATGTTATTAGAATAAAATATCGAAATGTCAATATATTCTTTAGGGTTATCTAACATTGCATGTACTAGCTAGGGAGTAGATAACTATCAAATTTAAGTAGTTTACACTAGATGATACTAATCAACGTTATAGAAATAAGCCGTACGAATAGTTATTCTTTGCTTTTCCTAAGTAAAAAATAAGAAGGGGACAGCTTCAAAAAAGCTTTTTTTCAAAGCTGACCAACTCCTGTACCAGCAACGGAAAAGACAATATGGAAAACACCCGATTAAGTTAGTTTTTTTACAAACAGTTTTATTTGCTAGCAAAAACATCGATGTTTATTCTACATCGATACTTTTACACCGATGTTAATATTGATGTCAACATCGATGTTTTTCTAATATCGATCATCCCTAAAACCAAATAAAAAAACTATGTTTCTTATGCAGTCTACCTGATGGTTGTGATTACTACAGTCTACAGTTATTTGTATGTACCCCAAACAGTAAAGATCCGTGGTTATTGTAAGTTGATGCTTCTTAGAAATTAATTCGGAAGCCACGCGTGTCAGTACGCAGCTCCAATTACAGCCTTCAACTGCAGGTACTATTCTGATATGGCAGATTTAGTTAGGGTGGACGATGGTTTCGCAATCAAACCTTTCATTATTCATATCGCAACGATAGACCTTTTTCTATTATACCTTTGGCTATCCAATACAGTCACCAAGCCCTTATCAATGGGTTCTGGTAACTGTCCTTAAAAATCAGTTCTTATCTTGGGTATATAGCAAATTATTTAAGGACAAATGAGATTGTCAATTGTTTAACACCAACATTAAAAAAAGACACTCGACAATCTAAGCATCAGAGTTCTTGGCTGGATCTTATTATGTCATGTAGGGGATTTTATATTTTATTCATAGTTTTGTATTATTTGGCTCTATATTCTGTAGTAATATTGGTGGCGTTTTAAATAATATAGTATTGTTTATTGTGCAGAAGTAATGTGGATGGGAAGTAATACCACGGCGCATGGATTCTGATTTATCACAAATACTAGACGATCACTATCTTGTTAGTTCACTTTTTCTGTGTCATAGTAGACAAACGAATGGGTCACTTGATCTTGAGTGATCACTACTGGCCATAGACACCAGTGACACCAGAGGAGTCGCAAGTGCGTTGCCAACCTGTGTTGGTGGGGAAGAGGGAGGTAAGCCTCCGGTGCTCTCACTGACCGAACGAAACGCAACAGTGCGAGCCCTGTTACTTCACGTCGGTGTTTCCGTGAGAGGGTGGTACTACCCTGGACAAGCCGACCCATTCATGCTGAAACCAGTTATAATTACAGCGTGGCTCTACCAGTAACTTTGATTAACATGACTTGACAATAAGAATAATTACTAAAAGAAAGGTTGCTAAAAAAATTAAACATTTCTATTTATCGTTAAAGAAGAAAAGTCAACAACATCTTTAAACGTAAGTTATCGGTAATTTGAACCGGTTGTACCAAGCCTAGTTCCTACTTCGAAGTGAATTTCTTTTCATCTCGCCCGCAAGGTTCGTCGATCCGGCCACTGATTGGCTGTCAAGTTCGAAACACAATACATCTAAGCCAATAACAGCTGAGGCATTTATTGTTGCTCCAAAGAGACGGGTCGTGTTTCTTTTCTCGTAGGTTTAAATGTGCCAGTATTTTTTTTTTTTGTTTTTTCTTATGTATTTACAATGTTACTAGCAATTCCTTCGTCTTCGTAAGCATTGTTTTTGAGGTAATTATTTTCGACTCTTTACTCTGTATAATAGCTAGCTGTGCCCGCGACTTCGTCCGTGTGGATTATGTACGATTACAGTGATTACTAAAGTATACTGTTTTTTTATTCGAAATGACTACGGTATTGACCCAGCAAGGTCTTAACAGCTTCACCGGACTACTAAGGCGAGCGCTTAAGGCACTTGGCCGATTTTATTTTGGCAACCAGCTCAAGCGTGCACGGCACACCACAACTTGGCTGTTGGCTGTTGCATGCAAAATCGCAACCTATCTTAGCTAACTTAGCTAACTATTCATATATGTATGAGTTGTTGAAACGTATATGTGTACCAAGCATACACGCCACAACAACTCCTCCATATATTTATTATCGGAAAATTGAGGGTTTTCAGTTTGATAAGGGAAAAAAGTAAACCCTTCCACTTTCATATGTAAGCGTGTATGCGTGCATGCGTGTGGGGGTGATCATGTAGCAGTGATGTATATTTGTGTGTCACCGTATCGTGCAAGCAAGGCACTCAAGGGCTCCCTACCGATTGATCGAACCTAGGCTTGAGCCGCTGCCGTGGGAGGCCTAATCGGGTGTGCGGGAGCGAAATTAACCCCTAGACTACGGCGGCGTGATCTGTGGTTACGCGGGCGTGGGCGTGAACACGCTCTGTTTCGAGGGACAGGCTGGTACTGATCGTTCGTAAAGTCATCTGTATATATCGTGTCCATTGAGTTATCTACTTTTCTCTCGTACTTAAGTCGCGTCACTCTTAAAATTCCAATAACTTTGTATAGTGCGAACCAATTTTAATTAAACAGAGACTAAATGTTACTCGATTATATGTTTTATGATTTTCTTGATCCTTTCGAGGAAGACATACGGACAAGCATTTCTAAAAATTATTGAAGTGTATTATATACTTATACCTAGACACCTGTAAATTTTTTTCTCAAAAAACTAAAAAGTACAGACACAGATTTACATTCTTATTATATGTGTAAATAATAACTTTTTTTATATCATAAGAGGCAAATGAACAGAAAGGTCACCTGAATTTAAATGATCACCACCGTTCATAGACACTAGCAACACCAGGAAAGTCGCAAGTGTGTTGCCTGTGTTAGGTTTAAGGGGGGTGTGGGGAGGGGAACAAGAGAGATCAATAGAGAGGAAGTAGGCCTCCGGTAATCTCGCTGACCGAACGAAACGGAACAATGTAAGCAATATTACTTCTCGTCGGTATTTCTGTGGGTCGGGTGGTACTGCCCCAGGCGAGCCAACGCATTCATGTTGAAACCAGTAAAAAAAACCTTTATTTTAAACATTATTTGAACACGATGATACAAAGTATATATATAGGTATATATATGAGCACGACATACAGTAATGTCTCACAAACTTAGACGTGTATTTTGTATCTGTTATCGGTTAAACCGAACAAATCGAGTTCGAAAAATAATACCCATCCACCACACGATCTGGAGGTGATCTGTGATTATGTAAATCGTGTCCTTTACCTAGTACTCAAAAAATGACAAATTACATAACATTTTATAATTCATGGACTTTATTTATGATAAGCAAAAATTAAGTTATTAAACAACAAAAGAGCAATGGCCGACCAGACGATAAGCTGACGAATTATCAACAAGTATCAACGTAGTTGGTTAGCTTATTAAAGTTAAGCGGGGGGTTAATATTTAATCCGAGTTGCGCACAAATGGCGCAGCCCGCTAATGTATGCGGTGTCACGCCTCGCAGGCTTGTACTGTTGGGATAAATGCGACTGCCACTCGCACCGACGCGTAATTTAGAGGGAGATATTCAGAATTCTGTTTACTATTGATATGATATATCTATAGGCGCAGGTAAATCTGAGTGTTGGCCTGGCGTGACGTGGCGTTGCAATACACGAACTTTGCACTATTAACGAAAAACTCAAAAATATTTGCAACCCTATCTGTATACACATAATATTCGAATTATTTTCTCAGTCACTCGTTCTACTAGTTAGTGACTTAGCGCCCTTTAGTAAGTGCCGCCAAAACAAGGCTCCTGCGCCTAGTTGAATTTTTGTAGTATTGAATTTTAATATTTATGTAATAAAATAAACACTCATTATTGTATGGAACACATTGTTATGCTTTATCGCCAATATGTTCAACGAAGTTTTCAAAGTTCGAAGAATTTGTATATAAATTAGTAACACTATTCGTTGAAGTGAACAAAAAAGCACGATGAAACCTGAACCTGATAAATATTCCCGTACCATTTATAATTACCATTTATAATTAAAATAAATATTACCTACCATTGTATTTGGAGAAATAATTGAACAGTTGGTTTTACAAGAATTGAAATTACCAATTCGTAACGCCCGATTTTTTTCCTCAGAACAAGGCCCTTGTCCCTGCTGTAGACCTTTACAGACCAGCACTATTATTAAGTAAGAGAAATTTGTAGTTTTAATTAAAAAAAATCAAAAACGTTAAAACCCATAAGTTACAAATAGTTTGCATTTCCATCTATTTTATAATTTATAATGTATATGTTTATGATATGATAGTTTAGTACTTCAACATATGCGAAACACTAGGCAACTTGAATCAAAATTTTGTTGTGCTGAATTAGTCATGTGATATAAACAAAAGATTTCATAACGGTGCTACGGTGTGACGAGAGGCCTGCTATCTCTCTACGCAATGCTCCATGACGAAACTCAACGCAACTGTTGGAAAGTTTGTTCGTAGGGATCTGTGTAGGCACACGGCTATAGCTTCTGCATCAGATGAGCTTTGTTATTTTATACTTCCCATCAATCATTTTCAATGTTTAACATACAGTTACTATTTCAGATTACACTTATCAATGAAGAAATACATTGTGGTGTAGTCATAAAAGAAAAAACTTCAAGTGTAAAAATCTATTGCCGTTTAACTCTTGAACTATTCTTGAAGCAGCATTTTAATTTAAACCAATCATAAATTACTTCGTCACTTACCGATAGTTTTATTGCGATAAAGTTGTAAGCAAGCCTACTTTCAAGACATAGTAAATAGTAAAAAAAACTCACTATCCACTTCTGTCAGACGTGCGCTCCACTGCCTTTAAAAACCGTTATTTTTTTCCTCGAAGTTTTCGCGAGTGCGTTTCTTCGGCCCGACTACGTGTCCGTGGTTCGTGCTTCGTATTCGTGGCGCGTACGCGTTAGTTTTTGAAGGCTCGTCGCGATTCTGTCCGGCTCATTGCAGAACGGAATATCAATCGTAGTTGCTCCATTTTGAGCGCAGCAAACTGCACTTTTCAGTGCAAACCCGGGTTGCATAAAGTCCAGTCGTCTGGCCAACCTACGGAAACCTCACGGTACTCAACGAAGTGGGTTGGAGCGCCCTGCCCGCTCGCCGTAGGCCCCGCGGCCTACTGCAAAGGTAGACGGGCCTGGGTGACTAGGCCTTGGCGAGGTCGCCTAGTCTAGTCTAGGCTATACCGTCGACCTAGGTAGTCCCCAGGTCCCGATGGGATCAGGAACGAGGTCCTGAAGCTCCTTCCTGACCGCATCATAGCTCTATTGGTCTGCATCTTGAATGCGGCCATGTCCCAAGGTCATTTTTCAGCCGTCTGGTAAGGCCGTAATGATAGGAATTCACAAGCCCGGCAAGAAAGCTACGCTTCTCGATAGCTATCACCCCAATCAGTTTGCTAGATACCTTAGGGAAACTTTACGAGCGGCTCCTTCTGAACCGTCTCCAGGTTACTCTCACCGATCGTAATTTAATACCACCTGAGCAGTTTGAATTTCGCACCAAACATTCTTGCCCAGATCAAGTACTCCGCCTCACGGAGTACATTTTTTCTAATTTCAATAAGGATCCGCATCCGAATTCGTATCCGCCCGTGAAAAACACTAATCCGAAACGTACAATAGCAGTCTTTTTCGATGTCACCAAGGCCTTCGACAAGGTCTGGCACCAAGGGCTCGTATATAAGCTGAGTCAGGCCGGTATACCAGACAGGTTAGTTCATATCATCCGTGATTATCTTTCCGATAGAACCTGCCGTTTTAGAGTAGACAGCGAACTTTTATCACCCCGCCCGATACGCTCAGGTGTGCCACAAGGCTCAATACTTTCAACCTGTTCATCAGCGATCTACCTAAGCTCCCGGGAGTTGGGGTAGGTTATTATGCTGATGATACAGTCATCTACGCTTCTAGCTGGTGGCCGGATGTCCTCAGGAATCGCATCGAAGAAGCCGTTAGCACACTCGGTGATTGGTTTCTTCGATGGCGTATAGCTATCAACCCCGATAAGAGTGCCGCGATATTCTTCGATCCTAGGACTCGCGAAAACAATTTAGAGCCTGAAGACCTGTATCCGCCCGATAATGACGTATAGTTGTCCGGTCTTCGCTCACGCGAATAATTTTGGAAAACTTCAAATTGGTACGTCCAGAATGAGGATCTTCACAGGGACTTGGAGATGCCGTTCATCTGGGCGTATATAAAGTGACTTACGAATAGTTATTTCGAGCGAGCCCTGAATCATCCCAGTCCGTTAGTGGTATCCGCCGTATACTACGAACCCGTACCCAACGCTGTGCGATATAGAAGACGTCCGCGACACATTTTTACCGACCCTCCCGACGAGATCACGTCAGCGAACGATCAGTACCAGCCTGTCCCTCGAAACAGAGCGTGCTCACGCCCACGCCCGCGTAACCACAGATCGCGCCGCTGCGGTCTGGAGGTTAACTTCGCTCCCGCACACCCGATTAGGCCTCCCACGGCAGCGGCTCAAGCCTAGGTTCGATCCCTCGGTAGGGAGCCCTTGAGTGCGTTACTTGCGCGATACTGTGACACACCTATACATCACTGCTACAACACTACAGGATCACCCCCACACACGTGCACGCCTACACGCTACAGATTTTGGTAGAAGGGTTTCCCTTATCGAACTGAAAAAACTCTCAATTTTTCGATAAAAAATATATATAGGAGTTGTTGAGGCGTATATGCTTGGTACACATATACGTTTCAACAACTCAAACATATATGAATAGTTAGCTAGGTTAGCTAAGATAGGTCGCGATTTTGCATGCAACGGGCAACAGCCAAGCCGAGGTGTGCCGTGAACCCTTGAGCTGGTTGCCATTATAAAATCGGCTGAATGCCTTAAGCGCTCGCCTTAGTAGTCCGGTGAAGCTGTTAAGGCCAAAAAAAAATTAAGGCCAACAGCGTAGTCAGTTCGAGAAAAAAAAAATGTCTGTCTATGTATGTGCTTACTTCTTTCAAACTACTCAATTGATTTTGATACGGTTATCACTATCGTTTGTAAAATGTTTTCTGGTTTATACCATCTTTAATCCCTCAGACATGCTGTCAGGGCCTCTTGAAGGGCATCTACCTGTCGGGGGAGCAGACGTAGTGCCAGTCGGCAGCTCCTGCTCCCCGCCTAAAAGGTATATGAACGCATCATGGGGTTTCAGTCAATGCAAATCGGACATAACCCATTCTCAACCGCCCGACGGGGTGAGTATCTGTTAGAGATTTTGTCATGTAAGAAAAGGTGACTTAGAATACGTAATAAAATAATTATCTCAAATAACGCAAGGTCTAAATAGAATCGCCCATTCACAGCAAAAAGGGGATGAGAGATCACACGTTCAGTTTGTCGTAGGTCACGTAACACCGCAATTTGCCGACGAAATGGAAGAGTGCGGTCGTCCGGCTACGTGTCGCAGGGTTTATTGTTGGCTTTATTTTCAAGAAAATACAATTTATTTTGACTGCTCACCTTTGTTATATTTTTACAAAGTGTTCACTGGCAAAAACAATTATTTATACAGCCAGCTCTTTGATGTTTGTTTGATTGATGCACATTAAATAATTACTAACCAGTATGCCTTGAAATCATTTACTTCTGTGTTCTTTTGTAGGTGGTAGAGTCATGCTGAAGCTACTACTAGTTGTAGCATGAATGGGTCACTTGGATTACTACCACCTGACCTACAGAAACACCCACGTCAGAAGCATTATTGCGTTTCGTTCGATCTGTGAGAGCGCCGTAGACCCACAACCCCTCTCTCAATTCCTCCTCTCTACATGCTGGCAACGCACTTGCGACTCTCCTGGTGTTGCTAGTGTCTATCGACAGTGGTGATCACTTAACATCAAGTGGGCTACCTGCTCGTTTGCCGCCTCCGATGATATAGAAAAAAAAAAACTCCAATACCATTTGACCTATCATCATAATAATGAACTTACTTAGATGTCTTATTGAAAGGATTTTATGCCATCCACTCACCAAAGGGGTAGCGTCAATTTAAATTTTATTAATAAATTTTATATTAAGATTTAATGCAAATAAAGTCACGGCCGTTTGCTAGTATTTTGATAAAATCACAACATACATAATGTTATAAACAATTGACTTTGTATTTTTGTGTAAGGATGAATAGATGGTTGTTACTCCTTCACACAAAAACTATTGAACGAATGTCGATGAAAGTTACATTTTTTTTTTTCAAACTGGCTATCCTATTGACTCAGCAAGGTTTTAACATATTCAGCGGACTACTAAAGTTTACACAAATATGACTCTCGAGAGGGTAGTGCTCGGTTGATCCACTTCGTTGAAACTACAGGGGAGTTTCAACCTATAAATGGATACAATTGCTTCTCTATTACGATATTGTAAGGTGAATGTAATATACTTATGTGGGTAGTTTTATGTAATGTCATATTTAGCACAAGTGGTTTTTAACCTGTCATCCTTAAGTCTCTCCGTTTATAGATATCTTGCAGTACGGTTGTGTTTCATTAAGCTCCCAAAAATATAACACTTTTGACATTCATATTAGTGAAAACCTTGTCGATTCTGTAAAGTACTTTTAAGGGTCATTTGTAAGGGTTTCTCAAGAGTATCAATACGTAGGAATACATACTATGATGACTGAAGATCTGAGCGAACGAAAACCTGTCGATAACTTCCGTGTTGTTCTAGTGCAGGCTGAGTCTTTCTTGTACCATACATGGAGTTAATAAAATTGTATATTTTACGCATTCCGAGTTTTATTATTACGCTGTCCAAGTCAGACTAAATTCCTACATAGTTTACAAATCTTTTAGGTTAGGCTTTAAGGTATTCGTAACATCACTAAGTCAATTGGCTATAGATATCAAGAACGTTGATACAAATCCTGGCATCCAAGAACTATTACGTGTTGTGCTGCACAAATCGTCAGAGTGACACACAAGTTATATATGGTGTCATATGAATAATTTCTAAAGAAACAAATGTAGTCCAGCCGTGGTTATTTCAAAATGATTTGCAAAAGAGTCGTGGTAATTTTAAAGTCCGTTAAATGTCTTAATGTTAGAGATGATTGACAAAATTATCGAACGATTTGATAGTAAACTCTTTCTTCATCAAGCCCAGAAGATTCAATGGACATATACGAAAATTATCACAAAGGTTACACATTAATGACGTGTCCTAGTCTCTTAAAGGTAAAGCTATGGATCTCTTACAAAACTAATGTGATACTAAATAGTAGCTTCATCGTGTCGACTTCTCAACAGAAACATTAAAAATGTAATATAAGTTGTTGGTTTCAAGGTAACACCGGATTTAATATGAGACAGCGTCGTAAATCACAGAAGCAATAATACCAGCCTGTGACGTTTCGCAGTCGCTTAACCTTCAAAAACGTTACCTGTTATAGGTTATTAATTCTCATATTAAACTACACTGATATATAATTCAATGTACGTATATATCTAACCTATTTCATTTCCTACTAAGATATAAAAATAAAATAAGAAATATCTGTCGTTGTGCTGCGTATATTGCGTGTAGGTGGTAGAGGCAGGCTGAAGCTATTACTGGTTTCAGCATGAATGGGCTGGCTCGTCCGGAGTAGTACCATCCTTAAACAGAAAATCGTCATGAAGTAACAGTGCTTGCATTGTTGCGTTTCGTTCGGTCAGTGAGAGCGCCGGAGGCTCACCTCCCTTCCTGTCCTTTCCCTTTTTTCACTTTCTCCCTCTCCCCTTTCCCACCAACACAGGCTGGCAACGCACTTGCAACTCCTCTGGTGTTGCTGGTGTCTATGGACGGTGGTGATCACTTAACATCAGGTGAGCCACCTGTTCATTTGCCTCCTATGATAATAAAATATATACATATACATATATATTTATTTATTTATTTTTAAACTTAATTGTAAGACATTATACGTTATTATAAGCCGACAGTTTTTTTAAAAACGTCTGTTTATTTATCTAGCACATAGGGACTTGATAGAATACAAGTCCAAAGCGTTGTATTTCAACATACACTAAGCAATTGATAATATATATTATATTATACGAGAATGGGAAGTAAATTCATTACTTTCGTGAAATATAGCTGAGAAGCAAAGAGTTTTATTTCATCAATGATTATATCACACTGACTTTGTCTCTTTAATAATTTACTCACCTTTATATTCCCCTGTTATAATCTTAATATTATCTATATTTATATTCACCTCAGCCCGCGACACCCGAGTCAAACTTCTCGCCCGCAAATTTCATTATCCCATAGTGTACTTTCTGTATATTAACTATTTCCTAATTGTTATAGCGTGATAAGGGAACCTATAGTATTCCTGGATAAATATACACATTTCCAGAGATTAGAGAGTTCAAACAAGCAAACAAAAAACAGAAACCTTATATTCCGGTTCACAACATTAGTATGGCTTATACTGTTAACTGACTCTAAAATTTCTTAATTGGTCCATTGCCTATGCCACACCATAAGGAAACTTTCTTATCAGATACTCGCTGTCTCTTGGAAGTTAAGGTGAATGTCTGTTACTTGTTCCAGTATTAGATTTATAAGGAACAGGGGAGGATTCATTCCACCGCTGTGGTTTCAACATTATATATTTTTGTAGCTTCTGCCCGCGACTTCGTTCGCTTGGAATAGTTACTGTAGGCTAACGCTAACGTGCAGCGGAAACTCTCTGAAGAGAAAAAAAAACGATTTTGAAACATTCTTCATTGGTGCCCCACTCGTATTGTTCCTAAGGAGATGATAGATAACCTTACGGCCTTGTTTGATGAATGAGCTATCTAACACTGAAATATTTTTTTTAATCGGATCAATAGTTCCTGAGATAAACTCATTCAACCTACTAAGCAAACAAACCCTTCAGCGTTATAATATCAGTATAGATTACTACTCTTCTCTCGTACTTAACTCCAGTCGTCATTCAAATTACAATAACTTTTGATAGAGTGGACGGATTTAAATGAAACATTTTCAACACTTTAGCCAGCTAGAGCAATCGTATCAATAAATAGTGTCCATCTTTTATTATCGACACGAGTGACAATATCTTATGAGTAAACATTAAATTAATTAAATTCTTTTAAGAAAAAAGTCTCCTGAATATCTGCTTACCTAGCATTGGAAATACTGAGTAATCAGTATCACATATCTCAAGGAATCATCCAAATAGGCATCAAGTTTAATCTCCTTTCCACACCATTAGGAACTAATCGGGAAAACTGGTACCCACCGTCCATTTAACTCTGACCCCTTTAATTACTGCAACTCGCCTAAACATGAGGCGTTCTCGTCGTGTACTTAAAGGCTACGAGACCCGGAAAAACTGGTGGATATAATATTTCGTATAAGTCTATGGTTATAGGATGAGAATTTTGATTTAGTGTTACTCTGTGAGGTAAATTATATGCTACGTTCACATATAATAATCAGGTAGGTGAAACTTTGACAATACAGCATTCTCTAAAGTAGTGATTCTAAACCTTTAACATGCGTTTTCTACATATAATGTTCAGCTTGAAACTTTAATCAGTTTTTATCTATCTACATCTATAATAAGAATATAGATCTAATATCTGTCTGTGTGTATGTACACGCATCACTGCTAAGGTACTTAGTACCTTATATCCCGATAAAATAACACCAAACCACACAAAACAGTGCTTGCATTGTTGCATTTCGTTCGGTCAGTGAGAGCGCCAGAGACCCAGCTCTCCTTCCCTCCTCTCCCCTCTTCACCCCTCTCCCCTCAAACACAGGCTGGCAACGCATTTGTGATACTTCTGTTGTG
Source organism: Antheraea mylitta (assembly GCA_014332785.1). Taxonomy (NCBI): domain Eukaryota; kingdom Metazoa; phylum Arthropoda; class Insecta; order Lepidoptera; family Saturniidae; genus Antheraea; species Antheraea mylitta. The sequence goes on from JACEII010000012.1 coordinate 16,633,333, forward strand.
ACTAGTGTCTATGGACGACGGTGATCACTTAACCCGCCTGATCGTTTGCCTCCTATGAGATACAGACATTATCAAGGCGGGACAATGTCCGCCGGGCTCGCTATTGCTTATATATAAAAGATAATGTTTGTTTCTTCAATTTTATGAACTAAAATTTCGTTCATCTGGATAGACCTTTATTCATTTATTGTTTACAGTTGCAAAGATATTGTAGACATGGTAAAGCATATCGTATCTACAAATGTAATTGATATTTAAATTAACGCGACGTTTGCCCGAAAAATAAAAATTTGAACCTAGTAATAAAAATACCGAAATATTAGTTAATGAGACAGCGAACACAGATTGAGCCTGTTTTGAAGCGGACAGCGAAAAATAGTTTCTGGAATTCTTTTATATTCAACCTAATTGGAATTCTAGTAAGTATTAATGTAAATGCATTTTTTTCTATCTACATGTTAGAGGTCATCTATATACCAGCAATTGTTCTATAATGTTCACAATATTACCGACAAGTCAGAATAACTAAAACTAAACGTTATAATATGGGAATGTACAACAATTTATATAAATGGAGTTGAAAAGATACAAAATGATAAATGTAAACGTATTTCTGAATCGTTTATTCTAGTTTTAGAAACGCTGAACTAAGTTATTCGTGCGAACAGCACCGATGTATAAGTAGGCAATACAGTTCAGATTGCTTGGACGGCCGGTGACAAGGGTCGCCCCTCGTCCGACTGCTGTTAATTTCGTTTGTTGACAAAATATCATGGTTTAAGCCAAACGCGTATAGTATGTAAAAAAAAATATTATTTTTTTTGGTGACCATTTTAAAAGTGATATAAAGACAAAGTAATGTAGTGGCGAAGTATGTTCTAACAGCAGTGTGAACATGATCACTATAAGTGTGTTATGGCAATTGTCTTTGAGAGTCACTTATGGTAAGCTGAGCCTATTACCAACTTCGATACAACATAAACACTCATCATAAAGAAGGATTGTGGTGAAGCATTAACCTAAAATGCAAGAATTAATAAAACTGTGCACTATGCATTCCGAAAATTAGTGTTGTGAGTTTAGATGTATTATATGTTCCTTGACGGAATCCTTTCGAGTAAAACCCCACGGTTTACCATCAGATACGCCAATAAACATCGCGGAAACAAGTGGGAATGTACCGTGATACACCGGTAAGGCCCAGCGAGAACTGTAAGTTGCCCTCGGGCAGAAACTGCTCTGACGACCTAGCTGCTTCTCCGATCGCCTAACCACTGCTACGGATGGTCAAATATTTCACCTCTATCCCTCTTGATATAGCCTGACAGGCTCCCTCCAACGACCGTCCATTGGTGAACGACAGATTTCATGCCTTTTTCCGACCTGATAGTGGGATAAGACCACCTCGATGAGGATGTGGCTCTTCGCCATGGACTACGGTTTTGAGGTGACAGCCTATAGGAGCTATTCACGCCCGTAATTGCACCTCTTGCAGATCAGAGATACCTTATCATGCCTGCTTGGTCCCCCACCATTGAAATGCTACCGCAATCACCATTAAAAAACTTTGCCGGTAACTGTACCGAAACACACTGTAAGCGACGCGTAGAATAGTAATAATATATTGGCGCGCGCGTGTCACGCATTGGTCTGGCACCGCGTACCGTGCTGTGAGGACGATTTGAATAGGGTCATTTTAGAAACTTTAATTGATGTTTTTTCGTGTAATTAGTTAAGATATTGATGTAATTTGATCGTAATAATTGTTTTTATATAAAAAGGCACGTATAGGTATAAAAATTATGATAAAATGTTAATATTTGTAGAAGTAAACATTCATGAATCGTGATTCGCAACATCTCGAAAATTGTTAAAATTGAACTTGTTTTTGTGTAAATCATGCTTAGGATAGTATATTATTCGATAATATTACAAATTTATATAATTAAATTGCTCAGGAAAGCCAAAAAAGGCCTTTGATGAAACTGGAAAAATCGAGAATTGTTGTAAAATTGCATGTTTTTGTTGTATAACTTTTTAGTTATTCTAGGTATAATCTAGGCAATTGTTGCAATTGTTGTAGCTTTTCGAGACGAATCTAACCGTGTATCACACATATAGGTGTAAATTATAGTTATAAAGATATTTTAGAAAATGTACAAAATTCATAGTGAAAACGAAAATCAAAATGTTAAAAAATTGATAGAGCCGCAGGGGCTCTCATTAAGGTATAGCCGCCGAGTACTTAAGCTCGACGGCGGCCGGTACAAATCGTGGCAGGTTCATAGCAATCAGACCATCTGAGACGAACGGGGAATCAATCGTTACATCAAGAGTCTTCGAGTATCTTCGGGTTCATCAAGTTCATCGTGGTTCATCGTGGTTCATCATACATCGAGTATCGCCGTACATCGCGTCTTCGCTCGTCGAGTCGTCACGTCACGTCACGTCACGTCGCTCCGAGTCTACGTTGCGTATCGAGGTGCTGCCCCTCCTCAAGGCAGAATAATAACGAGGTGCTGCCCCTCTTCAGGCAGATTAGGGTCACGGGTCTGATTGCGTTTATCCTGCATAGTGTCTGCGACCTGTACCCGTGTACAGAGAGCGCTGTAACGCGAATATTAATTAAGTATAGTGCTGTAAGGACAATTGTAAGTACAGTTTGTGAGTATTTAATAAATCCCCTTGTTTTGTGCGAAACGTGCAGTTTGGCATTGCCCGCCAGCGTCCCGGATCCTTTCCCTCTACCCCTCACCTCACCCCCTCTCCTTGTTTCCTACCCCTCCTACCACTGACGCTTCCGACTGGGCCCGGTTGGGGTGCCAGGGGGCTTCCTCCTCTATATTGTTTTGGTCCTGCCGAGCCGGATTGATTGTTCGGTGGCCTTAATCCTCCTCCACACACACAAACAGATTTATGACAACAGATTTTCAATTTGAGGGTGGAAGCTAGCCAAGCGGAATTATGTAGAGAAACCCTACCACAAGACTATGGTATTATTATGATATTTTTCTTCACCGGAAGCTAAGACTCGGTGGCAAGAATTCAACCTACGTCCACCGACGCTGTGTCCGAACACGCTGTCAACTAAGCCAACATAGCTTCAAAACAGACAGAACTATAGTTTTACTAACAACAAAAACCATATCGCTTTTAACTTACATCTCTGACGCGATATAAAACCTGTTAGATGTTTTTTTTTTTACAAAAAAAGTTGTTGACAAAATAATAAATGCTACTTGTTGGATTTTTTAGGCAGAAAATATACGGCAAACATTTTTAAGGTGACTGACTAAACACTTCAGTTATAAATGCAGATAGTTGTAATATTTTAAACAAACCACCGACCTTCTAAATCGTTCGGGTTGAATTTCATTATAAAACTTAATAACAATAAACTATAGTTTAACGCCATCTAGTGTCGGACTGTAATAAAAGGATAGCATACCTTGTTTACAGCATACAACATTGATCAAACGCCTTTGTTGTAGATTTCTAAAATAAAATACAATTAATATTACTTTACTCGCTAATAGTGTAGCTTTGTATAGGTAGAACATGTTTAAAGACGATTAACTATCTTTGTGTTTATCCATTGCTAACTTTTTCCCGCGACTTCGTCCGCGTAGAATAGTTACTTCGGGCTAATGCTAACACGCAGCGGAAGCATTCAAAAGGAAAAAATCACCGATTTTGAAATATTCTTCATTGGTGCTCTGTTCCTATTGCTCTTAGCATGATTATACATAACCTATAGCTTTTCTCGATAAACAAGCTATCTAATACTGAAACATTTTTTTTAAATCGGTTTAGTAGATCCAGATGGTAGTCACAAACTAACTAACTTTATCTCGTTATAATATTAAGTAAAGATAAATAATGAAAAAAGCTTTATTAAAGCAGACTCGTAAAACTTTGGTTATCTATTTGATCATTTTGTTTCTAGGATTAATTATTTAAAAATAATCATAAATTATTATTAAAGTTAAATTTATTATTAATAATCCAAGAAATATCGCAAAACAGTCTTAAGAGTAGGTAAGTATCGTTTGTTACGGATAATACTTTTTACGGTTTTACTTTTAACGGTTAATAATAAATTATCATGAAAATCGAGAGAAATGAAACATTCAGATATAAAACTACAACTTTTTTTTAAAACCATAAGTAGTTGACATCTCATAGAGTGAGTGTATTCGCACAAACTTTGAAACTAGGAAAATTTATTCAAATTTTTGTGCATATTTTTACCATTTTAGCTACTTTACCTTTATGGTACATTAAAAAAACAAAAAAACGTGCGAAATTGTTATTTTCGTGCGAATCTACTGTGTGCTATTTTGATATGACACACGCCACGGTCTGCGATGTACCAGGTTATCATAAAATAATAAGCGATATAATTACATTGTATACGCACAAAGTAATATTTTATCCCGACAATATAATAAAATTGTTACTTGCTAATATCAATAAATAATAAGGTAATTAACTTATATATATAAAGTGTATGAGACAATCATAAAGACTGCACCAGTACCCCTACCACGGGTTACTAAGTTGTTAACAAATAGTCACTGTAAAATTCTCCAGTCAACCTTTTCGACCGCTTTAGATATCAGCTATATAGTACCTGGGCGACCGAGCCTAGCTTGGTTCTTTAGAAAACATTTTTAAATCAAAGTTAAAAGTTCTTAAGTTTTTAAATCAAAGTTAAGTTTTAAATAAAACCTAAGTTTTACCTTATAAAATTAACATATTTTTTATCAGAAAAAATATTTAAAAAAATCTCTTCTGACGTCACTCGGATTCGAACTGTGACTCGAACGGATTCGTACATGGATTTTCGAAGCAACAGATTTCCATCTGAGCTATTTTTGTTTTAACAGGGCCGGCGAAATTTATCTTTATACTCTAGCTATATTTTTCATTGCCTGAAAACTCAGTTAAAAAAGTTTTCTATGAATAAAATCTAGCTAGATTGATTTATTGTCCCCGAAACTACCTACATACTAAGTTTCACGGAAATAGAAGACGCCGTTTCCGAGATCCTGAATATATAAAAATATACAAGAATTGCTTGTTTAAAGACATTAGATAGATAAGATTATATATACTAATGGGCACCCAATGGTCGACATTCGACCCTAGTTGATTGATTTTTTAAAGTTTGAACTTTATTAGAGTTCAAAATCAAAATCAAAAATACTTTATTCAGTTTAGGCCCTAATAAGGCACTTATGAACGTCAAAAACTACCACCGGTTCGGAAACAACCCAGTTATCGAGAAGAACCGGCAAGAAACTCGATCTGGTTTATCTTTTTAATATATATAATATTTAGACTATATTACATACATGACAGAAACTTTTAATGGAAAAGAAATTTAATGGATGTACAGAGATGAGTCAATTCCAGACATCACTATCGTTCACATACTGATCCACTCTATAATAGCCTTTTGAGACCAAAACCCGCTTGACATGGCGCTTAAATTCACAATCAGGCAAATCGGTTATATCCTTTGGAATTTTGTTATAGAACCGTACACTATTTTTAGTTTAGTTATAGTTAGTTATTTTGTCAAAGGGTATAATTTCTATAATCAAAGGTTTTCATCATGGCTACTTAGTTATTTGTTATTTGCCATGGTCTTTATTATATAATCATTAAAAAAATCTTTGTTTAAATGAAAATTAATTATAAATTGGAAACAAAAACCACGCGGTAAAGCTCAAATTTTAACCAAACATAACTTTACGAAAATAAAGAGATTTATCACAACCATGACACAATTTTCAATTAATTTTACACGATACCATAGGGTGGTATTTCTGGGTGATATTGAATTAAATGTAGTCTGTTCATTATGAGAAATAGTGATATGCCCAGTATCATCGTTTGGAAAAGTAATGGATGCACAATACAATCAAATGATGGATCCAAGACAAAGACGTTTTTAATACTACCATTAATTAGCTTTTGAAAATAAATTCTTTATTGTTGATACATGAGGTTGAATTGCAACATTGTAACCGCGGAGGTCTAAGTCATGGATTACTTTTATGAACAAAATTTTTATTTTGATTTTACAAATTATTATTTGGCTCATTTTTTTATTAATTCATCATTTGAAGTGAGTTCACCATAAAAAATAATAAATATTACAATAATGGTTATATTTTATAATATCATTGTTGAATGTAGGATGAAAAATCGTAATTGGAACATAACAGTTAAAAAATACATACAATTGAGCATTGCAGCCTCCTTCACAACCTCTTTTGAACTTCGTAATTATTGACGGCTGTCAAAATGTCTTTTTTATTTACATGTGTGTATATGTTGTATAAAATTCAAGCAGTAGTGTGAGTAGTGCATATTTTAATGAATTTAATGTAATTCTAATGCATTTTATATAAAATAAACAGCTTTCTGCACTTCTCCGCCATATAAACTTTAACTATGCCAAATTTCAGGTTCACTCGTTCACGGCAAATAGGTTTAAAAGGGGTACAATTTTTTTGCTTCACGTATTAATATATAGATATATATGTATATCAAAAATCGTGATGCAGGGTTTACACGTATTAAACATCATATTTTATCTCGATATCATCCATCTATACTTCTATACTAATATTATAAAGAGGTAAAGTTTTTGAGTTTGTGTCGTTGTGATGTTGTGAAGTTGTAGGGGGTAATCTCAGGAACTACTGGTCCGATTTGAATAATTCTTTCAGTGTTATATAGCTCATTCATCGTGAATGGTTATAGGCTATATATCATCACACTAAGAGCAATAGGAGCGCAGTACAGATGAAAAATGTTTCAAAATCGGGATGTTTTTACTTTTGAGAACTGCTGCGTGTTAGTGTATTTAAGCCACGCGACCGAAGTCGCGGGCAGAGGCTAATATTATATATACATCTATATCTAAATTTGTGTTCTGATCACGTATATTCAGAACGGTCAAGTTCATTTTTAAGTTTATTTAATTGCATTGTTTAGTTTATATTTGAGAAGTACATAAATAAAATGATTAACTTTTATGTAGGGATTTTTAAATTTATTTCATAAAACTTTTTTTTATATCCTAGGAGGCAAACGAACAGATGGGTCACCTGATATTAGGTGATCACCACCGTCCATAGACACTTGCAACACCAGAGGAGTCACAACAACAGTCTCAGACAGTTGAGCTAGTCACACCTACGGATAATTCGTCGTAACTGTTGTCGGTGTTGTATTTGTGTATCGGTTAACGTTTTATTCGATTGTTCATGAAAGATTGATTGAACAAATCATAACCATGGTGTCACTATGAATAAAATCATAATAATAGATGGACGCCATTTAATTTAAAAACTCATCTCGTTTTCGATATACTATGTATTTTAGGGTTAAATATCACCCCCAGTTCAGCTTGATAAATAATAGGAAACTGTGATAAAAATAATCAAAGTTAACTATAACTTGTAAAAGCAATTGGTAGTGGTAAGAAATTTATAAAGTACCAATCCGAAGGGAAACTTTTCAAAATTATCGCGAAACTTTACGAACGAAAACTTCTGAAAACGAATTAAGCTGAAATAGAGTGGAGTTTTGAAAAACGTTTCAACCCCAGCGTCGGCGTCTCCAGGGAAAGGTTTTCGTGACATTATATTACTAGAAAACTCCAATGTGAAATCTCGGAAACCTCGTTATAATACACATGTACAATCCTTTTAATGTATCTACTTAGACGCTAGGATATGAATGTCTCTATACTCACATTTAATTTGACTTAATCCTCCTGGCTAGCTACCACTATCAAATTGTAAATCTATATTCGAGTACCTTTTGGTGTGTGCTATTTTTTTATTAATAATTCCATTGAAATACAGTGTAAATCCTTCATAACGAAACCTAATTGATTCAACGTTATTTTTTTTTTATTTTAAAAAGATTCTCTTACAGTTTCTTATGCGAAAAACTTTATCACCCAATTGTTTAACATGTGGGTCGACACTTGTTGATGGAATGTGTCCGCAATAAATCACAACGAGAAGCTATTATCGATCAGTTACAGATTAATAGATTAGATCAGGATTACTTCCATAGAATCTTGTGTCACTTGCACTTGTTCACTTGCAAGTGGTAAGTGAGGAAGCCAAGATTCTATGGAACTTCGTGTTTAAGGAATATTTTGTGAATAAGCTAAGATTAGGATACAATGAGACTTACATGTTCTTCATGAACGTAAGGTCCTCAAATACAAAAAGATAAAAAAAAACCAAAAAAATGTAGTCGAACACTTTTCTAAACAAATAACTGATATCGCTCACTATAATTATTTACTTATGTCTAAATGAATTCATTTCTTCGTAATAGGGAATAACTGTTGCGTTAAGATGTACATGCATGGATTTCAAAGTTTTTTTTTTTCGAACTGACTACGATATTGACCTAGCAAGGTCTTAACAGCTTCACCGAACTACTAAGGCGAGCGCCTAAGGCACTCAGCCGATTTTATTTGGGCAACTAGCTCAAGGGTGCACGGCACACCTCGGCTTGGCTATTGCCTGTTACATGCAAACTCGCGATCTAACTTAGCTAACCTAGCTAACTATTCATATATGTTTGAGTTGTTGAGACGCATATGTGTACCAAGCATACACGCCTCAACAACCCCTCCATATATTTTTTATCGGAAAATTAGAGTTTTTCCAGTTCGATAGGGGAAAAAAATAAGACCCTTCCACTTCCATGTGTAAGCGTGTAGCGTACACGTGTGTGGGGGTGATCGTGTAGTGTTGTAGCAGTGATGTAAATTTTTATGTCACTGTATCGCGCAAGTAACGCACTCAAGGGCTCCCTGCCGAGGGATCTAACCTAGACTTGAGCCGCTGCCGAGGGGTGCCTAATCTGGTGTGCGGAAGCGAAATTTACCCCCAGACCACGGCGACGTGATCTGTGGTTACGCGGGCGTGGGCGTGAGCACGCTCTGTTTGGAGAGATAGGCTGGTACTGATCGTTCACTGCCGTTATTTCATCAGAAGGGTCGATTAAAATATGTCGCGGACGTCTATAATAAAGCGCAGCATTCGGTACGGGTTCGTATTGTGCGGCGGATGCCACTAACGGACTGGGATGATTCACGGCTTTTTCAAAATAACTAGTCATAATTGATTTTACGTGCGCCCAGATAGAAGGGATCTCTAGGTCTCTATGGAGATCGACTCTCCGGATGTACCACGGGGCACCGGTCACTTTACGTAAAACACGATTTTGGAGAACCTGCAGCTTATGAAAGTTATCTTTGGACATATATGCAAAAACGGGGCAGCTATATGTCATCACGGGACGGATACACGTCTTATACAAAGTGAGCTTGTGTCTGAGGGACATCTTACTCTTATGACAAAGCAACGGATGGAGGCGACCCAAGACCATAGCGGCTTTGTTTCGCACTCTGTCTATATGTGAATTGAACTTTAAATGTCTATCTAATGTAACACCGAGATATTTGACCTCTTCGACCCAAGGGATATCGATTCCGTATAGCCTGATGGGCTCAAAGTTATTAGCGCGTTTCGTGGGATCGAAGAGTATTGCGGCACTCATATCGGGATTAACTTCTATACGCCATCGATGAAACCATTCACCGAGTGTGCAAACGGCGGATTTCAAAGTAAACTAATTCCTATTCCTTAGTAGTAATAACGGTTAGGCTTAAAAGAATGTACCAGCGTAAGCATTTTAATAATTAATTAAAAGTTACAAATAATCTGCCACAAAAGGAGTTTCTTTTTCTTAATGAAACAAAAATGTAAAGTATGTAACAAATGTAAACTAATGTAACATAACAAATATTAAATAATAGCTAATACTTAAGTAAAATAACAATAACAATCACTACTCCACATTTCTAAACAATTTTTGACAATACTAATACAATTAATTAAAAAGAAACTATACAGAAAAAATATTAGAAAAGATATTACACTATATTTTCAATATAATTAATGCTTATAGTAGATAAACTTACCGAGAAATATATTAAAAAATGTAATAACCAACAAATATAAACAGAAAACAATCTACCACAGACTATATCTGTGAAAATACAGAGCAAGGAGTAAATCAAGCCACAGGCCGTGAAGCGTAGAAAAAATTCATACCGACGTAAAAAAATATAATAGTATCTAACAAAAAAAAAACAATATCTAAGGAATCCTTCAAAGTGTATAAAGCGCAGAGATTATTGTCGCCAGGCGTCGGGTGACGTCATAATTCATTTTTTTCCCTCCCGAGGCCTCGTTAATTCCCCGCGGCAACAAAATGAGGCCATTCGAGCTTCTCAAAGGCACATAACAACGTAATTCTATACAAGTAACTCACTTGTTGGTAACGTTGAAGGATTATTTACCTTTTTATTTTATACAAAAGTTGTTGTGAGTGGTTATAAGAGTGTCTCTGTCGGCGTTCCCTTTCACATTTTCGGTGTGACTCTTTGAAATTGGTAGAGCCTATTTAATATTTAAGAATATTTATTTCTATGAAGAAAGAGTCGTATTAGTCAGATGGTTTAACAGGTGGAATTCGCGTACTCGCGAATTGCACGTGTCGGGCAGTAGCCCAGGCCGAGGTGTGCCGTGCACCCTTGAGTTAGTTGCCCAAATAAAATCGGCCGAGTGCCACAACCGCTCGTCTTAGTAGTCCGGTGAAGCTGTTAAGACCCTGGGTCAATAGCGTAGTCAGTTCCAAAAAAAAAAAGAATTCGCATACATTTACTAATTTAAATTGCTAACACTTTCGACTTACGGTGAAGAAAAACAATATTAGGAAACCTGATCCTGAAAAATGTTCTTGTACGACTACTTACTGTATCTGGGAAAACATAGAATTCATTCACCTGCTAAAAGTCTGAAATTGCCAATACGACTTTGGTTGTCTAGTTTTTACACATATTGGCACTGTGAGCAATAGCTATGTACATGTTTATACAGTTTATTAACTAATTAATCATATAACGAGCAGTCTGAATACAAAATATCAATACTACATCTAAACAGGCGGCTATACTACGTGTCGCTAGTCTAACGCAAGCCAGTCACGGTTACCAGCACGTGAAACACCAGATTATGCCCCCCTCGGCAGCGGCTCAAACCTAGGTCCGTTCTCTCGGCGTGGAGCCTTTGAGTGCACTGCTCGCGCGATACACTGACACAAAATCCTACAACACTGCAACAACATTACACATATCACCCCCACACGCGTGCACGCATACACGCTTACACATGACAGTGGAAGGGTTTTGTTTCTTTCCCTTATCGAACTGAAATAGTTTAGAAAATTATCTCATACGAAATATATATAGAAGTTGTTGAGGTATGTATGCTTGGTACACGTATATGTTCCAACAACTCATATATGTATGAATAGTTAGCTTAGGTCAGCTCAGATAGTTCGCGAATTACACATATCAGGCAACAGCCCAAACCGAGGTGTGCCATGCACCCTTGAGCTAGTTGTCAAATAAAATCGGCAGAGTGCCCTAAGCACTCGCCTTAGTAGTCCGGTGAAGCTGTTAAAACCTTGCTGGGTCAATAGCGTATAGTCATTTCGAGAAAAAAAAAAGTTTACGAGCACGTCATGATGTGAAATCTTAAGTTTATCTCCTGACAAATAAAAATACCACTCAACGCGGCTAACGAATTTTCACATTTAAGAACATATGAAAAATAAATATTTAGAAATTATAAAAATGATTTCATTTATTAGAGATCCTTCTATTTCTATACATATAAGACAATTCTTAGAGATGTCTGAGGAATTATAATTAAACTACTAATTGCGTTGCTCTGTAATCAAAGAATTTTTATTTTAATACCTAGGTACATACACAACATTGACTTAAATTGAATATTTTACCTGTAATCAAATAAACGACATTTGAAGTGAATTGTTTAACTATTAATTCCTTTATTCACACAAATCCAAATTTTACACTATCATTCTTAATCACCGTTACTTGTCAAAAACTCGATATACTACTTTCACCACAGATCTATTATTATGCTAAAGCGACATCTATTAAATACGAGGTGTACAAATTAAAGAATTACATACATATGAATGCAAATCTAACGTGTCTGACCTTTATCAATTTTCGTGAAAAAATTGTCGTAGATGTCTAGGAATCTATACTAATATTAAAAAGAGGTAAAATTTGTGAGTTTGTGAGTTTCTGACATTGTGATGTTGTGACGTTGTAGGGGGTAATCTCAGAAACTACTGGTCCGATTTGAATAATTCTTTTAGTGTTATATAGCTCATTCATCGAGAATGGTTATAGGATCACGCTAAGAATGATAAGCGGAGCACAGATGAAAAATGTTTCAAAATCGGGATGTTTTTCTCTTTTGAGAACTGCTGCGTATTAGTGTTAATGTATATACTCCACGCGAACGAAGTCGCGGGCAGAGGCTAGTTAGTTATAAAATACAATATAATCATTTTTAGAAATGTCTGTCTGTCTGTTTTTATAAACACGCATCACTGCTAAAGATGTTCACATCAAAACCTAACGAAAAAAATCATAAAGCATATCCTTGACATATTAACTAAGTATTTGTTTAATTAAAATCGGTCCACTCTATCAAAAGTTATTTAAATTTGAATGACGGCTCAAGTTAAGATGAAAGCTCGTAAAATATTATAAAGCTAGCGAGTTTGTTCGTTTGTATTCCGTTGAAGCTGTTAAGACCTTGCTAGTTCAATAGCATAATCAGTATGAGAAAAAAAAACTGGTAAGTTTTTTTTTATATCATATAGGAGACAAACGAACAGACGGGTCACCTGTTGTTAAGCGATCACCGCCGTCCATAGACACTTGCAACCAAGGAGGAGTCGCAAGTGCGTTACCAGTCTGGGTTTGGGGGAATGGAGAGAAAGGGAGAGGGGTTAGACTCCTCTACTCTACTCTCCGGAGAGAGGAGATGGGACTGCGGCGCTCTCACTGAAACCAATAATAGCTTGAGCGTGGCTCTACCATCTTCAAGTTTATTTGTTTGGTTGAATACGCTAAACTTAGCAACTACTGATCCGATTTAAAAAACTCTTTCAGTGTTAAATAGCTCATCTATTAAAGAAGGCTAATATCATCACGCTAAGACCAATAGGATCAGATCACCAGTGAATAATGTTTCAAAATCGGGTTTTTTAACCTTTAGCCCAAAGTAACTATTCCACACGGACGAAGTGGCGGGAAGAAGATAGTTTTATAATTTATTCGTATGCATATACCTATACCTACACTCATTTTTATATTAATAGTACTTGTCAAATGTCACCTAACGCTGTCGCTCGATTCCGGAGATCCAATGAAAAATGACCTGCGACTTTAATACAGCTAACTTTCTTTTAGCTGTGATAAACGATGGGTCCGCGATGCTATTTTATGAATTAGATAAATGATTTCCAATATCATTTTTAAATTATCTTTTTATTATCGAATATTATCACGACGAACCATCTATCTTTCTCGGGCTCTATTTATTACCAGACTACCCGAAGGAAGAATAAATATATCATATGCGAACATGCGGGTCACCTGTTGTAAAGCGATCAC